>CM035440.1:119886579-120071579 GCA_020310875.1 Ceratopteris richardii | reverse complement strand
CTAGAGGTGAGGAAGAAAATGATAGGCCTAATGATATGAAGAAGAAAGATGCGGATGAGCTTGTACAACTTGAAGGGGAAAAAGAGTCATTGCACGTGCAAGTTAAGGATTTAAATGGGAGTTAACACATCGAATCTATTTGATATGTGAACTCCATATAAATCCTTAGCTTACATTGTAATAACTCTATTTCCCCTTCAAGTTGTACAATTGCATCCGCCTCTTTTTTCTTCATATCAATAAGCTTATCATGTTCTTCCTCACCTCTAGTCAAGGTTTCAAAATAAAGATCCAACTTTCTCTTGTGAATGTCAATGCTCCCCCAAACGCATTGATGCATCCTTTGTTGTTCCTCATTTCACCACCATGTGATTCAGTCCTCTTATGAAGCAAAATGTATGGTATCTCAATATCATCATTAGTACTCTCCAAGAAATCTTCTTGATGCTTAAAGCCTGGTATAAGGTTCAACTTGATATTTTCTTTGAGCTATTGATATATGAGATGATATATTCTACAGATCCATATACCTTCTTCAGGAAGTTGTATCGTATCCATACAACAAGAATCTTGACTAAGTAGATATGCATTCCCTTGGATACCATTGGTATTGATGAGATGTTGGCATCAAGATAATATAGCATCATTTCTTGATGCATTGTCTTGATGCATTGTCTTGATGCATTGCCTTGATGCCATTGACCTCTAATTGATCAGAATCTGATTTTATAGGAAATAAAGGTACTAAATATTAATAATCTAATTATTTACATACACACACATGAAGTAAGGCCACATAGAAAACTTTGCACAGATGCCACAGAGTACACAGAAAGAAGAGTACACAAGGAGCACAAAGATAGACTTCTTAGGTCTTGCAAATGCGGTCGAACTTACAGTGTGTGACTAACCAGGACACTATATGTTTTATTAAAGAACATACACAAAGAAGTGTCCAATGGCCATTTGGCCTTTCACATGGACACTAACGGTAACAATCTCCCACTAAAGGCCAATATGGCCAAAGTAACTATGGGAGAAAAATAAAGAATGATAAAGAAAATGTGAGTGTAAGTATACAAACTATACCTCCCACCTAATGGGCATGTTACATAGTATACAAGTGACTTTGTAAGATCATGAATCAAGTAACCCCCATCCAGTGACAACAATGTCAAAAGCTTTCCTGTGGTAGAGCTTTAGTCAAAGCATCAGCAGCATTATCTCGAGTGTGAACCTTCTCAAGAATAATGTGCTAAGTGGCTAAGCAATCTCTAATGAAGTGATACCTCACCTCAATGTGCTTGGTCTTTGCATGATAGGCCAGATTCTTAGCCAAAGAAATGGCACTCTGACTGTCACTGAGCAAAGGAGGTACATGTTGAGGTAAACCCATATCATGAGCAAGACGCGAGAGCCAGAATGCTTCCTCACATGCCTCACTTGCTGCAACATACTCAGCTTCTGTGGTGGAAATAGCTATAAATTCTTGAAGACGAGATCTCCAAGAAATAGCACCTCCAGCAAAATGAAAAATTTACCGTGATGTAGACTTATGATTGTCTACACAACCAGCATAGTCAGAATCTATGTAACCAATGATGGATGGTTTACCTCTACCTAAGCATAGACACTTGTCCTTAGTGCCACTCAAGTATCGCAAAATCATCTTGACTGCTTCCTAATGTTTCTTGCTAGGATTACACATACATCTGCTCACAACTCCCACTACAAATGCAATGTGTGGTCTAGTAGCTACCATAGCATACATGAGACTACCAGTAGTCGACTCATAGGGAATTTTGGTCATGAATTCCTTAGTGCCACTCAAGTATCCCAAAATTATCTTGACTGCTTCCCAATGTTTCTTGCTAGGATTACACATATATATGATTTGCGGCAATCATCCCTGCTCAATTTCACATATGTGAGTAAAGGTGTACTCAATGCCTTTCCACCCTGCATATTGAACCTGTGAAGTACTCTGGATATGTACTCACTTTGGGACAAGTCTATGCATCTTTTACTCCTATCACGAGTAATGCACATGCCAAGAATATGTTTGGCATCCCTTAAATCCTTCATATCAAATGTTTGACTCAACTTGTTTATGAGAATTTTCAAGTCATAAGAGGACTTCCCAACACTCAACATATCATCGACATAAAGTATCAAGCATATCAAGCTACCATCTGAGCATCTCTTTGTATAGAGCCAATGATCTTCATTGCTACAAGAATAGCCTTGGGACTTCATAAAGGCATCAAACTTCTGGTACCATTGTCTAGTGGACTGTTTAAGTCCATACAAGCTCCTATTGAGCTTACAGACTAGACTTTCCTTGCCAAGAACTACATAACCCTCTGGTTGTTCCATATAGATCTCATCTATAAGATCTCCATGCAAGCAAGCAATTTTCACATCCATTTGGACTAGCTCTAAGTCCTCCATTGCAACAAATCCAAGCAACAGGCATAGGGTAGTCATCTTGACCACTAGAGAGAAGATTTCCTCGAAATCAACACCATGTTGTTACTTAAAACCCTTTGCAACAAGTCGTGCTTTATATTTTGGAGAAGCACTATCTAATGTGAATTTCATCTTATAAACCCATTTACATGGTAGAGCTTTCCTCCCCTTTGGCAAAGGTACTAAATCCCAAGTACCATTCTTGTGAATGGAATCAAATGCACTCTTCATGGCACACTCTGAGTTCACATGATCCTCTACCTGCATAGCTCCTTTGTAGCAAGAAGGCTCATCGGCATCTGTTAGCATAACAAAATCTAAACCTTGAACATATCTATCAAGTGGATGTGAGACACGTGTAGAGTGTTGTCAGGATGAAATCCCGCAGGGAAGTGTGCCTGATTTTTTTCAAAGTTGATTGATTTTATGAGTTTTTTGTGGTGTTTTTACTCAGAAAGTGGTATAAATTATACATGTTTTAGTTGATTTAACTGATTATGAGCTACGAAACCATGTGATTTTGTAAATAGTCCATGAAACTAAGTCTAGCCCCATGGAAACCCTAGGTTGGAACCTTAGTTTTGTCATTTACCATAAGTTTAGCCCTTGGAATTTATTTAATTTGTGTATATAGTGTGAAACCAAACCTTTAGTCCAAGGAAAATAAAAAGTGAAAAAGAAAAAGGACCAAAAATACAAAAAGAAAAAATAGAAAAATAAAAAGAGAAACACCAGAACTAGAAATAAGGGATGGGATTTTCCCGAAATAGCAGAAGTACATACAAGAGGATTCTAGAACTAGAAAGATTGAGAGGAGGTTACAAGAATCTAGAAGGATTCCCTAGAGGGGAGGAACCTAAAAATAGACGGCCAAGTCTCATTTGTTTCTCCCCGTGGACTATCCTTGTGGATCTTCTTTCCCAAGTATGCTCCTTACCTTTTCTTGATCTTTCATTCTTGGACGTGTTTTAGTTTTGTTCATGCTCTCCATTACCATGCTAAGAGTTAGGTATTGCTCATATCTTCTGTGCTTTAGTTCATGACTTGAAAGTTTGAACCTGGCATGTAGATAATGTGGGATTGCGCGAGTTGTTTCAATTACTACGAGGATTTGTTGATGATATATGGATATTTTGATATTTTTCTGAATTATGAACCATGCTATCACATCATGTTGAAACTATGGAAATAATCGATGCCATGACTGTGTAATTCGGAGAGATATTGTGGGAGGATTAGAGAGAGATGGGTCGAGAGGCACATAGATTTGGGCTGGCGGCTATTTGGTTGCTGATAGGCTTACACGCAGAGAGATAAAAGAGCATGTGGTGATCTGCTACTCACGCACGGGCAGAAAAAGAGTTGAACTTGGCGTCGCCCAAACATTCTGACTGAGTCAAGAGAGAAAGGTGGACTATCCTTGCGGATCTTCTTTCCGAGGTTACTGCATGATTGGAGGCTATTGCGATTTATGAAGTGAAGAAAATCATTTACTGAAGATACTTGAAGAAAAGAGAAGACCGAAGTTTGGAAGAAAAGACCCAACCGCGAAGACTGAGGTAATATTTCCTAATTCCTAGCATCACTTTTAGGTTTTGAATTAAAATTCAAAACTACCTTTAAAAGTGGCTATATATTTAGCTGAGCCGCACTGTAGTGGCGGCGTATATTTGTATTCACCTGATCCGCACTGTAGTGGACTTTCGCATCATCGACCGGCAATATCGCCGGCATATTTGTATCATTCAGATTTTATTGGTCGACCGCCGTTACTTTTGATCATTTCATTGAGCTTCGTCTGCATCCCATGTATTACTGCTATATCCGATAGTCTCTTTCTCGATGCCTACGGTCTCACGTGTACGCACGCACGTTCGTCTCATCACTTCCGAGAGGCGGGGGCCCTACGAGGATCGCCACACTCCAGAGAGTTTAGGCAAGGTGCCTAGTACGCAAACGCCGCTCGCAGGACACCGGGAAGGGCGCATCCATAAGGCGCCTGATCCAACCCCATCGTCGGCTCTTCCCATTCGCTCGACCTCCTTCCCGACACCTGAACCCGACGTGAAGCGAGGCGGTTGCCTAGTGATCCTCGACGCTTTACCTACTCCTTGAGAAGACAGACAAGAACCTCCGCATCGGACAGAGACTACAGGTACTAGCATTTGAGATTCTGTGATTTTTTGCATTGCTTCACACACACTTTGAAAAGATAGATTGTTTGCTTGCCTCAGTTTGAGCATTCAGGATCTCCACTAGTTTAGCCCATACGTTTGTGCATAAGAAATTAAAATGAATAAAATGATTGAGGAACAGTTTAGGAAATACGAAAGGCGAGTTAGGAAAATTTGAAATTAGTAAGAGTGAATATATTAAATCAAAATTTAGTATCGTGAGGACCTTAATGCAACCAATAAATGCAATATCTGACACTATTCAGCTAATGGGCATAAATATTAAAGACCTAAAAAATGAAATGGATTATGAGATTTCTGTTATGAAAAATAAGGTTGACCTGTTGACTAACCAAGTTAAGGACCTACAAACATTGAAGTGTGATAATAAGCATGAGGTAAAGGTCCAAGGAATATCTGCACAAAAAGAGTCATTAGGTCTTCGAAGAACCATGCCAGCTAGAGTGATACGTAGGAAATCAAGTTGGGTTGAAAAGAGACCTATACGTTGCTTTTGGTGCGATCAATTTGGACATATGTTATGGGATTGTATAGTGTATGAAAGTGCATGCAGATATAGACTTGTGAGTGAGCATGAAGGAAGAATTTGTAAATATCAAGAGGAGATACCTTTGCATTTGAATGTAGGAAAAGGTGGGATGAAAGAAGATTTTCAAGAGACCAAGACTAGATCAAAATCAATTCAAAGGGTATGGAAACCAAAAAGACTAGAGAATAGTAAATCTGATGAACAAACAAGCATGCTATCTATTGAGAGTCAAGAGAAATCTATTGAAGAAACCAAAGGTAGACAAATCAAGGTCGAGAAACATAGTATTGAACACATATTAAGAGAAAAAATGGAAATTGATCATAAAAGAGAGTCTGAAAGAGAAAAATCAAAGAAAGACCATGATGTATATATTTCGTTTGATCCAAAAACTTTAACTAATGAGAATCTATTTGATCAAGACAAAGTTGCAAAATTACAATCCCAAATGAACTTTGATAAACAGATTGAACTAGAAAAGAGTGAAGAAGAAATTCAAGAAGATATGAAATCTGATAAACGAGTTAACAAAGCACAAAAACAATTGCTTGATGATATTATTGTGCAAATTGAAGGGAATGTAAAGACAACTTCGAAACCTTTCAAGACTTTGAAAAAGAACAAGAGAACTAAAAATCTAACTTTTCAAGACATATTTGCAAATCTTCAATGATGATTGAAGAAGATTCATAATGAAACATACGAGAAGGATCAAGAGTTATTGAATGTTGATGGATGATGATGATGATGATAGTTGACCATGATTGATAAGTGATTCATAATGATTGATGATTAATCAATGAGGATGATTGATGATTCATGATGATAAATGATTGATGAATTATTAGTGTTTGATGATGAAGATGATAAAAATGATGATGAATGATAGTTTATGATGGATAATAATGATGATTGACGATGATTATGATGATTGATAATGATGATTGATAATGATGATTGATAATGATGATTGATAAGGATGATTGATAATGGTGATTATCGATGATGATTATGATGATGATGATTTTGGAGGAAGCTAATGATATTGAGGTTGATACTGATGAAGAATGATAGACCGTGAAATTAAAGAGAAGCTGGATCAATCAATGATGAAGATGGAATAAAATGATCAGGGGAAATGTTTCCGATCTAAAATATGTTTTTCTTTGTGGTAGAGCATATGCATTGCATTGTTGTGTGTGATAAAGATATGTATGAATTTAAGAAAATCATATAGAATGAAGATAGAAGATATCTATTATGGGTTTGCATGAAGCATGAATGACTAGAAATTATATGAATAGGATCAATTAGTGGACTAAAGACTTTTGGGAGTGAAAGCTTGGGGATATGATGGCATGCTTAGACCGAGTGCACGTATATGCTGATTGATTTGAACACATAGTGAGTGGGATTCTTTGGGTCCTACTATTTGCTTCCTACGAGATCTTACCTCCATATGTATCATGATTTATGAATAAAATTCATACTCAAGCCAGCTTATATGTATGTGCATGTTGTCAGTGCGCTACGATGGGCTAGTAGGGGGGTGGAACCACCTTGGTCGGGCGATCAAGGCCACGAGCCATAGCTAGTTTCATCGTAGGCTTGACCTATCTGTTGTCATGTGCCTGCATGGGTCAGTAGGCAGGTGGAGTCACTTTGGCCGGGTGGTCAGAGCCACGAGCTGACGTCGATTTCATGTAGGGCTGACATTGTGTATGTCGTGCGCTATGTCGGGTCGGCAGACAGGTGGGACAAACTTGGCCGGGTGGACAAATCCATGAGTCGCACCCGATTTCGAGATAGGCCGATTTGTGAAATTAAAAGTAAAAAGAAAAATACTGACTTGAGATGAAGAAAAAAAGCAAAGAAAAGAGATATAATGGAGAGTTGGACAGTAGGAGATAAATAGTGGGAATCGAGGTCTATTCTACAAACTAAGTTAGTAGAAACATATGTATATGTTAGTACTTAGAATGAGTTGCTAGATCTGAACCAGTTGAACAAACAGAAGATCTAGAAAGCCAACGATTTATTCATTTGATTACTTGTCTGATTGCAGAAGCGAAAACATAATATGATGTTTGTGAAGCTTGTATCTACTTAATTTTCTAAAATTTATACTAATCTTTATTTAAGTTACATGAAGTGTATGAAATCACGTTTTGGCTCTTGAAAAGAAAAATATAAAATGTAAAAAGTGTTTAAAAAGGAACCTTGATATGCTTCTGTTGAGTCTTGCAGGTTGGCCCATCGGCACTATGTGCAGGTTTAGTGGGGGCGAATGTCGCGATGAAATCTTGCAGGGAAGTGTGCCTACTTTTTTCGAAGTTCATTGATTTTATGAGTTTTGTGTGGTGGTTTTACTGAGAAAGTGGTATAAATTATACATGTTTTGGCCGATTTAGCTGACTATGAGCTGCGAAGCCATATGATTTTGTAAATATTCCATGAAACTAAGTCTAGCCCCATGGAAACCCTAGGTTGGAACCTTAGTTTTGTCATTTACCATAAGTTTAGCCCTTGGAGTTTATTTAATTTGTGTACATAGTGTGAAACCTGTTGGAGTTAGACGTCTGCGGAAGCACGCGAACAACACAAGGAAGAAGAAGAAGCTTGGAGCACAACACACAAGACTGAATGTATTACTAGAGAATGTACAAAGATAAGTAGCCCATTAGGGCAATAGGCGTATATACAAGCCGGGGGAAAAAAACCTCCTAAAGAGGGAAAAAAGTGCCCCGGCGGTCCTAGAGTGTTCACACACATCACTACCTAAATATATCAACAAATCCCCCCTGGGAGTGATGCGGTGAACAAGGAGCTGGCACTCATGTATAAGGAAGTGCCGAGCTATGTGGAAATCACTCCACAAAAGGAAGTAAGCCCAAAGCTTTGCGGAAAGCTTCAAACTTCTCCCTAGGCAGAGCCTTCGTGAAAAGGTCTGCAATGTTCTCCTGCGTGGGCACATATGCCAAGCTGATCTCCCCAGCAGAGAACCTCTCCCTGACATAGTGATAATGCACCTCAATGTGCTTAGTGCGAGCATGGAACACAGGGTTCCTCGCAACTGCCAATGCGCTCTGACTGTCAGTGAAGATGGTGGTGGCAAAAGACTGGCCAACACCCAAATCAGCCATAAGGCGTCTGAGCCACACACACTCAACAGTCGTTGTGAAAGCTGCCCTATACTCAGCCTCACAACTGGAAGTGGCCACAGTAGGCTGCTTCTTGCTCAACCAAGATATACATGAGCTACCAACCATGAAGCAAAAACCACTGGTGGACACACGAGTGTCATAGCAACCAGCCCAATCTGAGTCAGAAAAAGCATGCAAATCTGGCGGTAGTGATCCCCCCTTGGGATAAAACAACCCAAGTAGCCGAGTACCACTCAAGTAGCGAAAGATGCGCTTAACCGCTTTCCAATGCATGACTCCTGGGCAATGCATAAACCTGCTCATCTGTGAGACAGCAAACTGAATATCTAGCCGAGTAATGCATAAGTAAATCAAGCATCCAACAGCCTGCTGATAGAGAACAGCATCAAATGCATCTCCAGAATCATGAAGACTCAATCGTAAACCTGTCTCCATAGGAGTGGCAATAGGCTTACAGTCTTCAAGGCCAAAACGCTGCAATAATGTGTCAATATATTTCGTTTGACACAAAGCCATTCCACCATCAACTTGCATAAACTGAATGCCCAAATAGTGATGCAAATGCCCCAAATCAGACATCTCAAATGAGGCATGCAAATCAGCCTTGAAATCAGCAATATGCTTCTCAAGAGGACCAGTGAGCAGCATGTCGTCTACATAGACAACAATGATCAGAAGCACATCATTAGCACGCTTAACATATAAGGTGCTTTCAGTTGGACTGTTCTCAAAACCATGTGCAATCAGATAGGCATGTATTTTCTCATACCAAGCACGTGGTGCTTGCTTTAAACCATATAACGCCTTCTTTAACCTGCACACCTGGTTTTCATGCCCTTTCTGCACAAAGCCACGGGGCTGAAAAACATACACTTCTTCATGCAAGTCACCATTCAGAAATGCTGTTTTAATGTCCAACTGATGTACATTCCAACCATGATGGGCTGCAAGTGCACAAATGCTCCGAACAGTAGTCATACGGCATGTAGGTGCAAAGGTCTCATCAAAATCAATGCCTCTTTCCTGTGCATAACCCTTTGCAACAAGCCTAGCCTTATACCTGTCAACTGTACCATCAGGTTTACGCCTTAGCTTGTATACCCACTTAGTGCCAATGGCCTTCTTGCCAGGAGGCAAGTCACATAAAGACCATGTACCATTCTTCATTATAGCATCATATTCAGATTGCATAGCAGCCATCCAATTTTCTGAATTTTGTGCTTCATCAAAAGAAACAGGCTCATTCTCATCACAGAGACTAGATGCAGCCATAGCATAGCAATCTGATGCAAAGGAGGTACTATGAGAGCCTGAACGAGTACGATATGACAAAGGTGCATCTAATTTGCTGTCACGCAAAGTCTGCACCAGCCATTTTGGCATAGTTTTTGCCTGTTCAATATCAGCTCTCTCATCAACAAGTGCATCATGTAAATTTGCATCAGAAATGGAATGATCTGCATCATCATATGAAACCTGCAAAGGCTGAGAAGTTGCCTCATTAGGACCAGCGCTAGCCTGTCCACCTATAAAAAGAGGCATCAAAGTATCATACATGTCTTTGGAGCTAACAGATGTCTCCTTAGTACATGAAAGCAATGGCTGAATAACATCTTCCACAAAGACAACATCACGGCTAACCAGAATGCGTTTAGTCTGTGGATGATACAGACGATAGCCTTTACTTTCAGAACTGTACCCAACAAAAATACATTTTACTGCCTTATCATCCAATTTTCTGCGATGTTGTTCAGGCACTAATGCATATGCCAAACAACCAAAAACACGCAGATGAGCAACAGATGGCTTGCGATCATGCCAAGCCTCATATGGAGTGATAGACTGCAACGCTTTGGTGGGACACCTGTTCAGTACATATGCTGCACACATGACAGCTTCAAGCCAGAAACTATGTGGTAAAGCCTGACTTTTGACCATGCACCTCGCCATCTCCATGAGTGACCTGTTCTTTCGTTCAGCAACTCCATTCTGTTGAGGTGTATACGGCACTGTACACTGGTGTTTTATCCCACGTTCAGCCAGAAATGCATTAAAATCTGAAGACATATATTCCCCCCCTCGATCAGAACGGAGGGTGCCCATTTTACATGCTGACAGATTTTCAGCCAAAACCAAAAACTGTTTGAAGCACATGAACACTTCAGACTTTGCTTTGAGTGGATATACCCATGCATGCCTGGAAAAATCATCAATGAAAGTCACGAAGTAAAGGTAATTTCCAAAAGAGGGTGTCTGCATAGGACCACAGACATCACTATGTACAAGCTGCAATTTCTGCATAGCCCGAACTGAACCATCTTTTGGAAAGGAAGAACGCTGCATTTTGCCCAAAATACAGCCTTCACAAACATGTTTTCCAGGTGCCTCAAGTTTGGGCAAAGAGGACACCATTTCAGATTTCTACAGGCGTAACAAGCTAGCAAAATTCAGATGACCAAAGCGTGCATGCCAAAGCTTTGCATCTGACATAGCCTGAGAATCATGAACTGCACATGTCGAATCATTCACAGATCTTTCATAGTCTATGAGCTTATACAGCCCACGACATAAAATGCCAGAAGCAATAATCACATCGCCATTTGAGAGATCATGGACTGTACACCTGTCATCAACGAATTTCACAACCAAGCCAATCTTGGCTAATGCAGAAACTGATAACAGGTTCTTTTTGATCCCTGGCACAAATAAAGCATCTGACAAAGTGAAAGAACTACCATCAGCAGTAGTCAGAATGATCTTACCAACTCCCATAACAGGATAAGAGGAGTTATTGGCGCATGTGACAGTATTCCCTATAGGGGCAGGCTCGAGTGAAGAGAAGAAACTGCGCTGCGAGGTAATATGTTTGGTCGCCCCACTGTCAAAGTACCAAACATCTGAGTCTACTGCAGACATGCACTGATCATGAGAAGATGGGTCAAAACTGCAGACAGTAGTAAACGCCCATTCTTCTTCCTGCACAAGATTTGCAGACTCTGTTTTTGGTGTAGAGGCCTCTGCAACAACCATTCCAGCCTCTTTCTTCTTTGCCTCTTTAGCAGCCAGTTTTGGACAGTTCTTTATAATATGATCATTTCCTTTACAGTACTTGCAGAACAATTTCTGCTTTTCTGATTTCTTCTCATCTTTATCCTGGTTCTTCGATTGTGCAGCATTTGCAGATTTCTGCTTACTAGTAGAAGAGCTCCATTTTCCTTTGCCCTTCTGACTAGCCAGGAAAGCTTGATCTGCAACACACATAATGGACCTGTTCTGCCTGGACTGATCTTCCTGCAACAGAACAGAGACTAATTCCTCAAATGACAAGGCATTCGGATTGCCTTTCATCATCAATCGAAGAGTAGAGGCAAAACTCTGATATGAATCAGGAAGGCCATTCAGAACGGTCTGCACAAGTGAGCTATCTGGTATAACCTCATCAGCAGAAATCAATTGTTCCTTCAGGTCTTTGATCTTTGTAAGAAAACTGTCCATCGAATCACCTTCATTCATGTGCTCACTCTCCAACTGTTTTCGGAGGTAAGCAACACGAGCCTCATTCCTAGCCTGGTACAAAGTGGTAAGTGTATCCCAAGCATCCTTTGCTGTTCTGCAAGAGCGAATGTGAGGAATAATGGCACGTTTGACAGACAAAGCTATCAATGCATGTGCCTGGGCATCTCTGCCATCCCATCGAATCTGCTCTGCAGTAGGTGCAACAGAAATAGCAGCACGAACAGGAATCTGCGGAATATCATCTTCGACACCATCTTCATCAGCTCCAACACCTGTATTTGCAGTACCTGTCGTTACAGGTGTAACAAGACGTCTTTCAACACCCTGCACAATGTTCCACAATCCTTTTGCAACCAGTACATGTCGCATCATATAAGCCCATAATGGGTAGTTGGTACCATCCAACTTATCCTCAACAGCCAACATACGGAATACATCACTGCTTTCAGCCATGGCCGGTGACTAAAATACCTTGATGCAGAAAATTGACTGTATCTCAAAAAGTTGAACAGAACTGCCCACACGAGTTCTGCTAGACCTGTAGCAGACTTCGAGACGCTTAAACTGGCGAATAGAAACTGGTATATACCTTTGGCACAAAAGGACGAAATAGCCTGCACAAGCACTGCGATAGTGCGTTCGGAGGCCGAAACGAGCTCAGATCGCGATTTCGGCACCACAAAGCGAAGCCGTTTTGATCTCGGAAACACCCTGAGTATGCTCACCAAATTTTGTGCGAATCTGAGACTGCAAACGGAGGAGTGTCGACGGCGCCCTAGAAGAAGCAACGACCTGCTCTGATACCAATTGTTGGAGTTAGACGTCTGCGGAAGCACGCGAACAGCACAAGGAAGAAGAAGAAGCTTGGAGCACAACACACAAGACTGAATGTATTACTAGAGAATGTACAAAGATAAGTAGCCCATTAGGGCAATAGGCGTATATACAAGCCGGGGGAAAAAAACCTCCTAAAGAGGGAAAAAAGTGCCCCGGCGGTCCTAGAGTGTTCACACACATCACTACCTAAATATATCAACAAAACCAAACCTATAGTCCAACGAAAATAAAATGAAAAAGAAAAAGGACCAAAAATAGAAAAAGAAAAAATAGAAAAATAAAAAGAGAAACACCAGAAATAGAAATAAGGGATGGGATTTTCCCAAAATAGCAGAAGTACATACACGAGGATTCTAGAATTAGAAAGATTGAGAGGAGGTTAGAAGAATCTAGAAGGATTCCCTAGAGGGGAGGAACCTATAAGTAGACGGCCAAGTCTCATTAGTTTCTCCCCGTGGACTATCCTTGTGGATCTTCTTTCCCAGGTATGCTCCTTACCTTTTCTTGATCTTTCATTCTTGGACATGTTTTAGTTTTGTTCATGCTCTCCACTACCATGCTAAGAGTTAGGTATTGCTCAAATCTTCTGTGCTTTAGTTCATGACTTGAAAGTTTGAACCTGGCATGTAGATAATGTGGGATTGCGCGAGTTGTTTCAATACTACAAGGAATTGTTGATGATATATGGATATTTTTCTGAATTATGAACCATGCTATCATATCATGTTGAAACTAAGAAAATAATCGACGCCATGACTATGTAATTCGGAGAGATATTGCGGGAGGATTAGAGAGAGATGGGTCGAGAGGCACATAGATTTGGGCTGGCGGCTACTTGGTTCCTGATAGGCATGCACGCAGAGAGAGAAAAGAGCATGTGGTGATCTACTGCTCACGCACGGGCAGAAAAAGAGTTGAACTTGGCGCCGCCCAAACATTCCGACCGAGTCAAGAGAGAAAGGTAGACTATCCTTGCGGATCTTCTTTCCCAGGTTACTGCGTGATTGGAGGCTATTGCGATTTATGAAGTGAAGAAAATCATTTGCTGAAGATACTTGAAGAAAAGAGAAGACCGAAGTTTGGAAGAAAAGACCCAACCGCGAAGAGTGAAGCCGAAGATCCTGGGCGCCTTTCTGCACTGTAGCGAGAGGCATATTGTATTCGGCCGACCCGCACTGTAGCGGCGGCGTATATTTGTATTCACCTCATCCACACTGTAGTGGACTTTTGCATCATCGACCCACACTGTCGCCGGCATATTTGTATCATTCAGATTTTATTGGTCGACCACCATTACTTTTGATCATTTCATTGAGCTTCGTCTACATCCCGTGTATTACTACTATATCCGATTGTCTCTTTCTCGATGCCTACGGTCTCACGCGTACGCACACACATTCGTCTCGTCACTTCTGAGAGACGGGGGCCCTACGAGGATCGCACACACTCCAGAGAGTTTAGGCAAGGTGCCTAGTGTGTAGATGCCGCTCACAGGACAGTGGGAACGGTGCACCAGTAAGGGGCTTGATCCAACCCC
The DNA here is from genome assembly GCA_020310875.1 of Ceratopteris richardii. Taxonomy (NCBI): domain Eukaryota; kingdom Viridiplantae; phylum Streptophyta; class Polypodiopsida; order Polypodiales; family Pteridaceae; genus Ceratopteris; species Ceratopteris richardii. Next base: position 120,057,332 of record CM035440.1, on the reverse strand, counting down.
AACGCCGACTTCCTGCCCGACCTCCTTCTTCCCGACATCGTCTCAATGGTTGTTGAACAGGAACATGTGCAGACTGATCTGAATGGACATTCTCTTGAACCTCCCTTATATGTGCAGTGTTTTTATGCATGCTAACCGGAGGACTAGTATCCTCAAACACCACTCTTCTCACTTCAACCTCCGTAATGGGCTCTTTCTGCATCTTAGACTCATTGAAAATGACATCACTATTTCTGATCAATGTCCGTGTTTCAAGATCCCATAAGCGATATCCAAAGTCCTTCTCCACCATATCCAAGGAAAATGCATTTCTTTGACTTATGGTTCAACTTTTGTCTAAGATTCTTGGGTATATGGCCATATGCTTCACACCAAAAAACTAGAAGATGATCATAATATGGTGGCTTTCCTGTCCGTAACTCTTGTGCCACTTTCGGACCTTTGGCTGTACTAGGTGAAAGGTTAATCACATGAACTGCAGTCAATACTGCTTCTGCCTAAAAACCTTGTGAAAGGTTTGCATGATGGAACATAGACACTACTCTATCTTGAATAGTTCTATTCATCCTCTCAGCTACACCATTCTGTATTGGGGTATAAGGAGTTGCAAACTCTCTACGAATCCCTCTAGATTGACAGAAAAGGGTGAATTCATGTGAGGTATACTCACCCCCATTATCTAAACAACAAGCCTTAAGCTTAGTTCCTTTTTCACTCTCAACTGAAGCAAGCCATTTTCTGAAAGTAGGGAATACCTCATCCTTTGATTTGATAGGATATACCCATACTTTTCTAGTAGCATCATCTATGAAAGTGACAAAGTAAAGAGAACCACCTAAGGAGCTAGTGGGCATAGGACCACACACATCTGTATGAATGAGATCTAAATGCTGAATTAAAGAGTCAATGTGCATTCTATGCACATTTTCTGTTTGCTTTCCATATTGACAATGCTCACTAAATGAAAAATCAGGGAAAGATAACACATGTAAGTAGCTAGAATGAGAAAGATTTTCCATTCCACTACGAGATATATGGCCCAAACAACCATGCCAAATACAAGCCATAGGCTATCTAGTAACAACTAACAAGTGTTCTTTCTTTGATATAGATAAAGGATAAAGTGAGACAAATTTGCTTCCTTTTGCAATAATCATATTGCCCTTTGATATACGAAAATACTGAGCATAGAGAACCACCTTGTAACCAAGGTCATCAAGGTGACCAACTGACATCAAACTGTGTGATAACTGAGGTACATGGAGTCCGTTATGCATAGTAGATTTTGAGCCATCAATGAACTGCACAATCACATCTCCACTGATCCCCACAACATCACACTTGTAAGAGTCACCAAGTCTCATGGTACAAAGAGACTTTGCTGCATAATTAGATAACCATTCTCTATGTGGTGTTACATGGAAAGAAGCACCAGAATCTAGCAGCCACGTGTGGGAAAGAGAACGAGCCATAAGCGCCTCAGTTGGCACAATACTATCAAGTGTCAACACATCAGGATCATCAAAAATAGCATTCATTTCTTCAATCTTCACAATCGAAGTAGATGGTGCAGGTAACTGTTTAACATGCCCATCACCATTCTATCCTTTACGTATAGCATTCTTTAATGCATAACAATCTTTCTTCATATGTCCTTTCTTATGACAATAATGGCATTTGATATCCCTCTTCCTTGATTTACTTCTACTCTTATTCCGGTGACCATTCTTTTCCTTGTTCTTGCTCCTGCCACATTGTTGATTCTTTCCTTGGTAAGAATCACGAACATTATATGCATCTCCACTCTGACTGCAAACCATAGATTTTCTACAAATCTCCTCACTCATGAGTGATCCACATATGTCATCATAGACGAGTTTACCACCAGGTGCATTATTGCTAATAGTTGTGCAAAATGTATCCCATGATGATGAAAGGGTGCATAACAACAATACGACTTTCATTTCATTATCCATATGCATTTTCTGAGCCTGTAACTGGGAGAATATAGCATCAAACTCATTCAGATCAACAACACTATCTGTGTCCTTCATACGAAGGTCATATTATTTCTCATCATATACACTTTATTTGATGCCATCTCTTTTTCATTTGTATTGCATAACTTCTTCCAAAGCTCCTCTGCACTTTCACAGTCTAATACTATCAAGTAAACATTATCTGCCAGGTGCAAGCGAATGGTAGACCTCGCCATTTTATTTAATGCATCCCAATCATCTTCATCCATGTCAGCAGACTTCTTTGAAATCCCATTTACTAGCTTCCATTGCCTCCTTTGAATCATGACATCTTTAATCTTATTCTTCCATAGAGCAAAGTTTGTTCCATCAATTTTTTGGATCTCAAAATGGTCTTTGCCCTTCAAGTTATAGCTCCTCTTCCGAATACTAGCACTAGAACCTTATCCACCAGATGTGTCTGAGACCTCTGATGCCATGATGATAGAGAACTGAATAGAATGATAATGGACCTAGAAGAGTCCAGACACCAACAAAATAAGTATATCAAGGAGTAAATTGACCACTTATGGTTGAGTAAACTAGAAATCTGGAAAAGTGTTGCCATAGTATCCTCTGCAAAATGAGCATATGACCAGTGTCAAAATATCATTAAAATGCAAGTATTGACATGTTTACCTGAATAGTGAATCACTGACTCCACTACAAATAATCAACTACCCAATAGAAGCCAACTAGGCTTATCGAGCACCTATGAACAACTATCATACATCTCCTATGGCAACGGTGGGTAAGTCTTCCACCTGCATCACCGAACGGACCCTAACATCTGCATGTCTCCCACTTAAAAAAACCTCACCATGACCCTCTTTTTCAAATGTAAAAGGCTTTATGCAAATACGTAATCGCTATATCAATGACCACATGGACGTACATAAGCAATATCCACAAAAGCATACATGGTGTGTATGCGCTCAATATATGCAATAAAATGACACTAAAAGGATGAATGCACATCTCAAAAACTAGCCAACAACACCTGCAAGTGTCTTTCAACTATGATGTTTTAGTCCCAAAAACCTACATAAATTTGCAGCAGCTACTCCCACCAAAACTGGAAAGCTTTCAAGAAACCTGTAGTTTTATGAGTGTGGCTGAAAACACAGCCCCAAAGGTTGATATTTGTTGTTAGAGAAGTACAAAGAACACTCTTCTTGATGTTCTTGGACGTGTATGAAGAGAAATATGTGCAAAAGTACTCCAAAATTACTCCAAAAGACACCCCAAAAATGCTTCAGAAACAGGCCTTGAAAGCAAAGAATGAAGCTTTGAGGGACCAAAACATGTTCAAGGTAATGTTAACCTTAATCTTTCCCCTTCTTCAGACACCACAAAAGTGTAGCTTAGTGGCAAGAGATTGCGAGGGTTAAGCGAGCTCCGGGGGGAACAGTACTAGGATGGGTGACCTCCCCAGAAGTACTGAGAACCTCTATCTTCCTTGATCATTGAGGTCCTCCCTCGTGCATAGCCAATAGTGCCAATGGTGACTTCAATGACTCGGATGACAAGGTATGCCAAGGTCTATGCCTTGGTTGCCGCCTTAGTCGTAAGCCTTGGAGAAAGCCGGGAGAAATCCTAGGGGGGTTGCTCACTTTGCTCGCACAAAAGGAACAAAGATTTTGCTTCGAAATGGTCTGATACTAGTGAAGTAATTCGATAGCGAGGCACCACAGTGCACTCTCCTTCTTGAGATCTCCATGATGATATGCTCGGAGTAGAAAACCGAGCTCCTAAGGCCACACACAGTACTTCGCATAGATGCTGCAAAGTACATAGAAAACACAGTACACAAGGAGCATGAAGACAAACGTCTTAGGTCTTGCAAATGCGGTCCAACTTAGAGAGTGTGACTGACCAGGCCACTATATCTTTTATTAAAGAACATATACAAAGAAGTGACCAGTGGCCATTTGGCCTTTCACATGGACACTAACGGTAACAACACACATTCACATGTGTATGCATGTATATTTGTATGTATGCATGTGTATGTGCGGGTATGTATGTATGTGTAAGTGTATCTATATATGCATGTATTTAGTATGTATGTGTGTGTATCTATATGTGTGAGTATGTATATGTGTGTGTATGTATGTGTAAGTGTATGAATATGTGTATGTGTATGTGTGTATGTATGTATGTATGTATGTATGTATGTATGTATGTATGTATGTATGTATGTGTATGCGTGTATATGTGTGTGTGTATGTATGCATGTATAAGTATATGTATGGATGTGTAAGTGTATGTTTAAGCATGTATGTGTGTGTGTGTATGTATGAATGTATGTGCAAGTGTATGTATGTATGTGTATGCATGTATATGTGTATGTGTATGTTTGTATCTGTAAGTGTATGTATATATGTATGTGTATGCATGTATGTGTGTGTATGTATGTGTATGTGTGGGTATGTATATATGTGTAAGTGTATGAATATGTTTGTGTATACATGTATGTGTGTATGTATGCATGTATGTATGTATGTATGTATGTATGTATGTATGTATGTATGTATGTGTAAGTGTATGGATATGTAAATGTGTATGCATGTATGTGTGTATATGTGTAAGTAGATATGTGTAAGTATGTATGTGTAAGTGTATGTATGTGGGTATGTGTATGCATGTTCATAAGTTTAAAGTTTTTTTTTATATTTTGATCTTTATTGTATGATATTAAAATAAGAGAAGATATTTTATGGTAGAACAAAATAATAGAAGACCTAACATACCACCCGAGACGATGTAGTTTTTTTGTTGACAACTACCTCTTGAAGAACATTTTCCTGAATAGAAGGTATCCAAATTAATAGTTTATATTACTATGAATTATAATTCTCGTATATTTTATAAATGTTTTATGTTTAATCTATGTATTTTTGTTTCATTAAATAAACGAAGGCTACTGCAAAGAAGAGACTTGAGTAAGTTCATACATCACATTTAGGCCAAATGGGCGATCATGGTTTTGTAGCTACATTTGTAAGTATATGTATTATTGATTCTATATTTTTTTATTCTAGTCAAAACACTTATCTTTAATGTTCTTTTATTTGTTTCAATTCAGTGAGAGGATTATGGTCGATATCCTATTGAAAAGGAAATCAATTTTGCTACACACTGTGGATATGGACATCTGAGTAAGTACATGCAAGGTCATGCAAGTGCTTCTATAAGTATTATTAAATTTCATATAATTATTTTATTTCTATTTAGGTTTTATATGTTTTATTTACTTATATTTGCTATATGTAATATAGGCGTATTATGGAGAGGCAGATATGGATGATGTGGAGAGGCAGACACATGTGAGACCATTCCGATCATCACTGCCTGCTCAAACCTTTATCCATGGTGCCACTACAGATACATCAGATCATGCAGATGATCGTCATGATGAGGACGATCATGAAGATGAGGATGATCATGCTGATGATCATGATGATGATCATGCTGATGATCATGATGATGATCATGCAGATGATCATGATGATGATCATGCTGATGATCATGATGATGATCATGCTGATGATCATGATGATGATCATGATAATTAGGACTTACATGGTGATATGGATGGTGATGATCAAGACGATTGATATATTACATTGGATATATATATATATATATTCTACATTGATATACATATCTTTCTTATATTTGTATATTTCTTGATTCTAGTTATGTTTTGAATTGTGTATATGGTAGTATTTAATGAAAAGTTTTGTTTGAAAGATTTTTATTGTTGTCTATGTGTGTATCTGTGTATGATTATGTGTGTTTGTTTGTATGTGTATATGTATGTGTATGTGTGTGTATGTGCATGTCTATGTGTATGTGTATGTCTATAAGTGTATGTATGTGTGTGTAGGTATATGTGTGGGTGCATATGCATGTGTATGTGTGCGTATATATGTATATGCGTATGTGTGAATGTGTATTTGTATGAGTGTGTATATGTATGTATCTGCATGCATGTGCATGTGTCAGTGTATATTCGTATGTGTGTGTATGTGCATGTGTATGTGTACATGTGTATATATGTATGTGTGTGCATGTGTATGTGTAAGTGTATGTGCATACATGTGTGTATGTGCAAGTGTATGTGTGTATATGTATGTATGTGCATGTGTATATATAAGTGTATGTGCAGATACGTGTGTATGTATGTGCATGTTTATGTATATATATGTATATATATATATATATATATATATATATATATATATATATATATATATATATATATATATATATATGTATATATATATATATATATTTATATATATGCATATATGTGTGTGTGCATGTGTGTGTGTGCATATGTATATTGTGTGTGTATGTGTATGTGTAGGTATATGGATGTGTATATACATGAGCACGCATGTGCATGTGCATGCATCTTTATTTGCATCCATGTGTATGTGCATGCATGTGAATATGCATATGCATGTGTATAAGTATGTGTGAATGTGTGTATGAGTATGTGTACATGCGGTAATGCATGCATGCATGTTATTTTATGTGTTTGTAGATATGTTTGTGCATATGCATGTGTATGTGTGTGTATGTGTATCTATAAGTGTATGTGTGTGTGCATATGTGCATGTGTATGTGTGTATATGTGTGCGCATGCATGGTCATGTATATGTGTATATGTGCATTTGAACGAGTAAGTGTGAGTATGTCAATTAATGAAAATAAAACAATTTAAATGGTATATGAACAAAGATAATTATACTTATAATAATTAGCCATGTTTTATGCTTGGTGAAATTCTTGAGTAACCTATAATAAAGACTGAGAGAGAGAGAGAGATAGAGAGAGAGAGAGGAAGAGAGAGAGATGGAGAGAGAGATAGAGAGAGAAAGAGAGAGAGAGAGAGATCAAAAGAGAGAAAAAAATGAGATAGAGAGAGAGAGATAGAAATTGGAAGAGAAAGAGGTAGAAAGAGAGAAACAGAGAAGAGAGGGATTAGAAAAGAGAGATATCCAGAAAGAGATTGTTGGAGCTTGTAAGCATCATGCAAATCTGAACCTTGGAGAGCTCTTCCATGTGATGCGCAAAAATGATGATCGAAGAGCAGTCCAACATTTTTTTAATCAAACGCAACCACAGCATAAGTGATGAAAAAGTGTCATGTTCACGATAATCCAAATCATTGTATAAGTCATGCATGACGATTGCCTAAGCTACGGCAAATAGCGCCGCATAAGCGACCCTCAATAACAAGTCCTATAAGCGGCACTTATGAGCAAGTCCTATAAATGAGACACAACGCACAAGGCTATTGTGTACATCACTAGGAGCATCAAAATAACATCAAGATTAACATCTTCTCAACATTGGTACCCACTATATGCCCGATCCGATGAAATTCAGGATCAAGTAGCATAAAAAATGTGTCGCATTAACCATCGCTATGGCCCTATATTCCTTGTAGTGGCAAGAGATTAGAGAGATATACTAGATTTCAAAGAACAATCTCTAAGTAGGTTGAGTTATAGCTAAAGTAGAGGAAGCTCAAAGTGAAGATGAAACACTTGAGGCCTCGAACTTTGTTGAGTAATTGCTATTTAATTACACGGAGAATCTCTAAACAATAATTTCAAGTAAGAGGATGTATCAAAACTTTTCAAAAATGAAGCTCTTATTATTGCTAAGGCGTCACAATATTACCTAAATATATTCTAATTATTGTAATTTTGGTTTGAGTTTTTAAATCGCAAGTCTTATCCTCTTGAATCATCAAGGAATCGTTGTAGCCATTCATGTTCTCGAAAAATTCAGAAATACTTTTTGTTGCCATTGGCTTTTATGGGCCAAAAGAAATTAGAAGTTCAAGTTTTGAAGGAAATTTAGACGAAATGGCCGAATTATCCTTTTACCCATTCCTACAATACATGGAGCTTGCGATAAGTTACTAGACTGACGGGGGTGACTATCAAATCAAACGCTCTGAAAATCCTCAGTTTACGCAAAAGAGATATCAGAGTTTTCAATACGTCCCAGTTATAAACTTTAAGAAGACAAAGGTTGCTTAGTGTCTAGGATAAAATACTAAAGACCAAGGCGTCTAGCTCAAATGCCATCTTTTCACATGATAATATTTTCCAAAAATATCTCCTAGAGAACTGTTCGAATCTGTACTCTTTTTCACGAGCACTTGATCGATATAATAAGACATGTGCGCTCATCCACTTCAAACTAGTTAGAATCATTCCACTCGGTAGTCTGTTAACTCGTTTGTCGCTAGCCCTGTACATGTGCAGCACATGGAAGCATCCTACACACTTTGCCTTTTTATTGCCACATGTACGTTACTTGTATACATACGAAGAATTACAATGAAGATATGTTCATGCTTTGCACCTATGGTCCTTTAGATCACGAAAAAAGAGATGAAGGGATATTTAACAAAATCCGTAGATTGTTGAAATGTGCTGCTAAGGAAAGAAAAACATTTGTTTCTCTTTGCTTCAGTTGTTAGGAACGTGTACAAACATTAACTTGAAATCAAGCAAACAGTAAGCTAAATATAGAGATGAAGTACTTACCAGACGGACTTAGAAAAAGATATGCGATGTAAAGCGAACATTGTTCTGTTTCGAATCGACGGCTGGAAGCTAGTGGGGATGGGATTGTGTTGGCGTGACCATTTTTGCCCTCTCTGCTGAGAAGCTCAAACTGAAAGTTGTACTATGTCTAGAGTACATAGCTTGGCAAACGAAAGGCCGTCAAGCATAAAAATATCAAGCGATAGCAGCTGTTGTAGATTATTCAAACTCAGCAGTAGATCGAGCCAGACAGGAACACTCTCGCACTCCCAATAGGTGTGTCTGCAGGATGTCTCCTGCGGATGTTCGTCCGTAATGGCTTTTTTCCATTCTGCGAAAGATGAACATAAAGAAAAGCTCTATACACTTCATCGACTCAAGTTCGAAAGTCCAGCACTGGTCATTTAAATCGATGGCTCTTATTCCTAAACAGATGCGAAATATTCAAGCCCCTCGTATGTGGGATTCTGGGGTCGGTGGTGCTACGCCTTGATGGTTATATTTTCAATTTATTCACGATATCAGGAAGAGTGGATGGTAAGATCTAACTTCATATAAGAAACTCAAATATTTAGATTTCATAAATATTTTTCCATGTAAAACCTTGCTAGATAATCTTCAGCACTATATTCTCTACAAAAACTCAAATATTTAGATTTCCTTTCTCAATGGCTTCGCATATTTCAAGGGTCTTGCTTGGACTTTCCTCGTATGGGCTCAAGTAGCTCATTGATGATATAAATGATACATATTTCATTGTGCATGATCGTGCAGCTAAGTGAACCATTAATTATGCCAAATTATTCATTGTTTAGCTAAATTTGCAATCAGAGAATCCTATTTCACTCTTTTGTAAAAAAATATCATTACATTTGCACTAGATACTCAGTGATTCCACATTTCTAAATCGTTAGTTCAAGTGGTGGAATGGTGATGCACGATAGTGCATTCTCATTAAACATATCTCCACAAAAATGTTGTTAGAGTAGAAAATCAAGATCTAGGTGACAAACATGGTACTTTATAGAGTCATACAAAAAACATAGAATCTATTGAGTACACAAAGATCTAGAACATATATTTCCGCAGTTTTACAAGTATGGTCAATCCTAGAATCTGTGATTGACCATGCCATTCTATTTGTTATTAAAGAACATATAAAAAGTGTAGAGGAGCCATTTGGCATTTCAAATGGACATGTTATGTGAGGATTTTGAGTAAGGGAGGTATGAACTCTCCCTTAGCTCATATGCTATGTGGGCTCTCACATGAGTGCCAAGTGGCACTCATATTGAGAACAATCTACTCTCTCCGAAATGGATGCTAAAGGATTATGGTCTAGTTGTGTGGCTCAACTGTCAGAGAATTCTATCTATCACTACTTGGATAGTTCGCCAGGAACGAATTCATATGCTTCTTTAATTTCTATCTGCACCTACACAAAAGTACAGGGGTTTGTTGGAGATTTACGACAACATTATATGACACTATTTGTAACAATCTCCCACTAAAAGCCAATATGGATAGAGTGAACTATGAAAGCAAAAATAAAAAATTGTAACTCGAGACAGAAAAAGTGAGATTTCTCCCAATCTATTGAACCAAATGCTATGAACATTTACAAGAATAGACTAGACACTAATAGATTTTGAATGATCCATCTTCCATCCAATTTAGAGCAAGACAATGATGGTCACAAGTGTCTGTATATTGCTTCCATATATTTTACAAGTGATTTCAAGTGTTTATATAGACTCTATAAGTGATCCACAACTTCTACAAGTGGATTTTGAATTCAAATGAAGATGGTAAGAGTTTTTGGAGGGAATCAATTCACTTTCCTACAATTTAGGAAAAGTTAAGATCTAGTTTAATCTCTTTTTAGGTGATTGATTGCTTGACTCGACTACCACAAATTCGTGGAATTTGGGCTCTCTCTTTCTACTTTTACATGTGTAAAGCTCAAGGCTTTTACAATGGTAACAGATCCATGAAAAATATTTTTAAAAAATACAATAAGTGAGCATAAGTAAAAGAACTCTCCAACAGATATTCCTTCGATGTAATCTAAGCAAGAGTTTTTGATGTAGATCAAGTCCACCTCAAGCATAATGTAAGCTTGATGTTCTAATAGCTCCCCCTCAAGAAAGAGTATGCTTGAGTATTCATTCTCTAATAGGTTGAATATTATATTACCTCAAAATGTGTGAGGTTTTGAACTCACAAGTCCCAAATCTATATACAATGCTTTTAACCATATTGCCTCTTGAGTTGCTATGGTCAACCCTCTCTAATCTTCTTTAGTTGAGGATAAAGAAATTGTAGGTTTCTTCTTGGATCTCCATGACACCAGCTTTGAACTTGCAAATGCTAAGTAATAAGAGGTACTTCTTCTATCATCCTTTGTTCTCATCTAGTCTGCATTTGAATAGATTTGGATATCCAAATCTAAAGAGTAAGGATGGAATATACCTTCATTGATTCTACCTTGGAGATACTTAAGTACTCTCTTAGTTGCATCTATGTGTGGTCTTCTTTGCGAGCTGAGAAATTGAATACTACATGTGCATCCATGTGTGGTCTTCTTAGCAAAATCCTATGACTCTATCACTTATACTATTTGTAATATCAACTTATGTTGATAGGTCAAATAATTCTACACATCAATGTGCAGCCTTTGGAATTTATGAAATGACAAGAGATCATGTCACCTAGAGGTTCTGGGTTCTCTTAGCTCATTTAATCAAATTGGATCATTTTTGTTTCTAAATTTTTGGCCTTGGCTATCCCCTAAGCAAGGAACTTCTTGTTCCTCCAAGCATGTACATCTCTGAAATATAACACTTCCACCCAGGCAACCTCGGAATCCCAGCAGCACGTCCAACTAGTGTAGTATGCAAAGGGAGTCTTAGTCCGTTTCTAAACTTACCGTGAAATGATATTTTCACAAAGGAAGGAGAAGCACCCGTGAGATGAGCAGATCAAATGAGACTGGAATTTGTTGTAGATAGATTGGGTGGACGATGTTTGAACAGGAAACCCCAACTTCAACACACATGAAGCGTCAAAATCCTCTATTTCTTTGTTACTACTCTATAACACGTCCTCTATGCTGACAAGTTCAAAAAGAAAGGTGAATTTCGACTATTGTACAGTATAAAATTGAGTAACAAAACAACCATATTATCAGCAAAGTTGGTTCAGGACATGCTGCAAAACACGTAAAATTTTATTTTATGCATATGATAATAAGAAGGTTAATAAACACTCACTAGAGACAAAATTTTTTAGCGAATCTTTAGCATCTTAAGGCCAGGGTACGCGAAGAGTTAGAAAAAGATATGCGATCATGCATGTAAAGTGAACATTGTTCTGTTTCGAATCAATGGTTGGAAGCAAGAGTGGCGATGGGATTGTGTTGGCATGACCATTTTTGTCCTCTCTGTTGACAAGCTCAAACTGGAAGTTGTACTATGTCGAGAGTCAATAGCTTGGCAAACAAAAGGCTGTCAAGCATAATAATATCAAGCGATAGTAGCTATAGTACATGCTTCAAACGCAGTAGTAGATCGGGCCAGACAGGGACATTCTCTCACTCCCAATAGGTGTGTGCAAGATGTCTCGTGCGGATGTTTGTCCTTAATGGTTTTTTTCCATTCTTTGAAACATGAACATAAATAAAAGCTCTATAAACCTCATCAAAGCCCCAATCTAAGGGGTGACTGGTAACCTGGATCCTATTTTGGAGGGTGGATCTTGTGTCGCTCCTAGGGCCTTCGAGGGTGCTTAGCCTTCCTTGGTCTCTCTCAGTAGAACTACAATCCTGTCAAAGCAAGAGGAGCTCAAGAAAGTATGTCTCATTGGACAAGTTTTTGGACCTAGGCCGCCGCTTGAAACTCTATGCAAGTGGCTTCAAGAAGTGCTTCCCTCATGGGTTGATTGTTAGCAAGTGTTAGTTCCTATCAGCTAGGCATATGTTGCTAGTCTTTGAGAATGAAGATATGGCATTCCTTGCCCCCACCGTCAGAACTTGGCTACTTGAGTGGGCAACCCTATGTCTGTTGAGATGGTCCCCTGATTTTGTCTGTGACAAATCGAAATCTCTCCGCTTCCTTCTCAAGGTCGAGCTCACTAACCTGCCATACTTCTTATACAACTTCGTGTGGGACATTGTTTCTCCAATGGGCAAGCCGTTGGCTTCACGGGAGGATGTTGGGAGTTTCATTTATGAAGATGCGAGGCACTCTTTCAATGCTGGGTGGCACCCTCAAATCTGCGTCGAGGCTGATCTCAACATGCCGCTTCCTTCGAAGATCAAAGTTGACCTCGGCAAAGGGGAGGTCTGGGAACATGATGTTAATTACAAAAATCTACCTAACACGTGTTTTTGTTGTAGCCAACAAGGCCACAGGATCAAAGTGTGCCCGCTGAGACAAAAAAGCAAACAAATACAAGAAGTGTCCCAAAAAGCTCAAGACAACATTGGGACCCCAAATCCCCATGTGCACAAGGAGGAAGTTTAGAGCTGCCAAAACCCACAAACCAACTCAGATGGGTTCACGAAAGTCAAAAAAGGAAAAGAAGTCGAAGGTGACTTCTGAGAGGAAGCATACCCCAAATAGCCCCCCCCCCACCCCAACAACTTGTATTGCAATCTGGAAAAGGAGATTAATGAGATTGATTACCTAGATAGGAACCAATGGAGAGGGCTACACTACAAACAAACAAGATGGCTTTACCACTAGTAATGAAGACAACATGGATAGTGAAAGTTCCATCATCGGGTCGACTATTCCGGATATTGTCTCCTCATCGTTTCAACAAGAGACCTCCCACAATGGAAAAGAGCCTATTAAGCTACCTCAAAAAAACAAGTTACTAAGTCGGGACCCCGTCCTAGTGAAAAAGAAAGACAAATCCAAGAGGAGAAAGGATAAGACACCTTCTGGCAAAGAGGGTAAATTACGGCAATTATCATCATCTCATAAAATGTTAGGGGGCTGATTGACTCCTCAAGAGCGACCATCATTGGTCGATGGGTTCATGACATTAGCCTAAACCCTGAATTTATATGTATCCAAGAGACTAAAATTGATGGACCAGACCTCCAAAAACATCTTAGATAGGTCTCCTTGACCCATTCCTGGATCTCGATGTCGCACCCCTAGGGGTCTGATGGGATTGTAATTGGTATAAACCAATTCTGTTTTGAAAAAATTGAGATTTCCTTTGAAGATTAGAGCCATCGATGGATTGCCACTTCCCTTGACGCCCCCTTTAAATTCATGTTACTTTCTATGTGTGCCCCAGGCAAGGAGTCGGAGAGATTGGACACCTGAGTCTCCTTGGACTTCTCCCCTACAATGTACTAATTTGCGGTGACTTCAACATGGTGGAGGACCCTGCAGATAGGTGGAACAACAAGGGTCGGGTCATCGATAGTCGTTAGAAAGAAACTTGGGACAAAACCAAACCACACTTGGATTTGGTCGAATTCAAAGAATTGCGGTGCTTTTTTCCGACCTCTCACCAAAATCCGCAAGGCTCCTTGGTTTCATGCATGTTGGACTTCCTTCTCTCTCCCCTCCATTGATCAAGAAAGAGTTTGCCTCCTACTCATCCCGAGCCAAGAGCTGGAGATGCACGGTCAAAACGTCACGATAGATCATGATAAGAACCAAGAAGATGCTTCAGACTATTAGGCGGGCACATAGAGAAACTCTTTATCATAGACTCTGGAGATTCAAGGAGGAAGTGAACAAAGGAAAAGCTCAATCCCATAAGGGTCTATGAAAAATCATAGCTCTATTGAGATAGGAGGAGGAAATACAAAGGAAAACATTTGCAAATATTCTTCAAGGAGTGGTAGGCTGGCAAAGTAGACAAACCCACCAAAGAGATGTAAAGCATCCTTAAAAGGAAACAAATCAGTAAATCAATCCCCTTATTGCTAGACTCAAATGGCAAGGTTTGCAATATGGAACAAGAAAATTTTGGAATCATTGAAGAGCACTTTACGAGACTCATGGGGATCTTGACACCCCTCTCCCACCAGAGATGGGACTGCATGGCAGCCATCTCTAGGGTTTCCTCTCATATGATTCCACACAATCTTCCTTTCCTGCTTGACGCCCCTATCTTGCAAGCTGAAATCATTAAAGTCATTCAGGCCCTCCCTAAGGGTAAAATCCTATGGCCAGATGGGCTCATTAATGAGTTCTTTAAGTCCTTCAAGTTGGTGATTTCCACCCCTCTTTGCTTGTTCTTGCAAGAGGCACTCGAGTTTGGCATGCTCCCTAATTTTCTCAGCAATGGCATTATAAATTTAATCCACAAAAAGGGAAAGGAACAAAATTGAGAACTCACATCTGATTATGATGCTTCAAATGGGATATAAGATCATTGCCAAATTCATTCCCAACAAAATCTCTAGCCATCGCAGAGCATGGTCAAGTGAGGAACAAAAAGGTTTCGTCAAAGGCAGTTGAATATTGGAAGCCATTATAGATATTTGGGAAGGTCTCGACTTCATGAATTAGTCAAGATAAGATGTAGTTTTCCTCAAGATCAAATTTGACAAAGATTACGAAAGGCTGGAATGGGACTATATTTTGCAGTCACTTAAACATCTCGGATGCAGTAAAAAATTCACCAAGATGATCTCGACCTTTCTGGAAAACACATCAACTCAAATTAATGCCAATGGCCAGCTCTCAAAGGTTATCAAACTAAAAAATTCGATTAGATAAGGTTTCCCATTGGCTCCCCTTCTCTTTGTGATAGCCACGGAAGGGCTTAACCAGCTTGTTGAATAGCATGTGGAAGATGGTAATATCAAAGGCCTGCGATTTCCTGATGACCACGAATAGATCAACATCAGACTTTTTGCCAATGATATGAATGCATTTGTCCACAATGATAGTACCAACTTGGAGACGTTTTGCAGGTTCTTGTATATTTTTGCAAAGGCTAGGGATCCAAAATCAACCACTCAGAGACTACCTTTAGAGCTATTGTCCAGATCCAACCCGACCTTCTCTTTGACCATGGATGTTAAAAATTTCCTCCAAGCCAAATTTTTCGGCTTCTTGGTATCCCCTTGAGCTTTGGTATCTCCTTGGAGTAGCCGTGGAATTGGGTCCTAGCCAAAATCGAAAGCAAGTTAAACTATTGGACAGGTATGCAAATCAATCTTGCTGATCGCATAATGGTTATCAACACATTCCTCATCTCGTTGACCATTTACATCCTCTCTTGTTGAAGACCAAAAGAGCCAGAACTGTCCATACTAGAAACTGTTTGCAAAAACTTCCTTTGGACGGGTGACCACAACAGGAGAGGGGTGCTTAAAATCAAGTGGTCCATCTGCACTAGCCAAAGGGATAGTGGGAGCCTTGGCGTTCTGGACATTGGGTACATGGCTAACAAACTCGTGCAAAATGGGTGATTAAGGCATGGTGCAATGGGGAGGCCTCATGGGCCAAGTTGATCTTCAGAAACAAGAATGCATTGACTTTTCAGAATCTTGACATTATGACCCTTTTGTTTTCCTCAATCACGGTTTTCTCGAAAGGTTGGAATCTTGTGTGCTCCCTATGAAAGAGTTGGAATAAACTCAAAAGCTTCCTAAGAATTGGTGAAGATTGGAAGTGGGCAGCCGATGTCAGAAAAATTGACTTTATCTAGTTTTCGATTCATGGAATCCGGAACGTGGAATCTTGGAACATTCGAAATGCCAAGAGGCTATGGAAGAAGGGCTTCAGAAAATGGGAACATCTCTAGAAACAAGATACCAACTAGTGGATCAACTTTGAGGATTGTGACCCTAGCATCAACATTACCTAGTATGAAGAATGGAACACTCTACAAAGCAAATGTCTTGCTTGGGACCGCTCTAAAGTCCTTCTTCTCATGGGTCATGACTTGCCATGCCCGCTTGGTCTAACATGGTAAAATTGTAATTGCCTAACAAAAATCCCAAAAATCAAAGAAACCATTTATTATCAAGTCAACCTTAACAAGAAGTGGTGCCTTTCGTGGATGCGGTTGCAATGGGACATGAAGTTCATGGCTATCTTGCACCCTCTCATAGAAATCTGAAAGTCTGTCCTCTTACGGCAAAGTCTTCATCCTGGAATCTGGTTCTTCACTTGTGCCAACTCCAACAGGCTCTGGCAGACTGTTCGAAAAGAAATCAGACTTCAAAAACGTATCAGCCGGAAACTAGCTCTTCTGGGAGAAGCCATTGACTGCTTTAGGACTCTCTCGAATGCCATCGGGGGGAGGTCCTTTGGAAGATCTGGTAGGAAAGATGTCCTTACAACTTTGGTGACTCCCCTCGGCAAAAGAATCACTAACTGTAAGAAATCCCCCACCCCCCTTCAGGCATCATCAAGTGCTCCTTTTGATCAACAACAAGCTTAAACCCAAGTGGGCCTCGCATGAGGATGATGAGAGGGTGATTAAACTTCTCTGTAATGCCATCTAGAGTAGGTTAACCCCGAACTTCCTTTTTTTTTTTTCAAATTCGAAAGTCCAACAGTGCTCGCTTAAAGGAGTGAACCTTTTCTCTCCTTCGGTTTTCCGTTTTGTATCGATATTCATGCCCCTCGTATGTGGAATTATGCGGCCCCGTGGTGCTATGCCTTCATTGTTATAGTTTCCATTTATTCATGATATCAGCAAAAGTGGATGGTGGGATCTCACTTTAAATAAGAAACTCGAGTGTCATCATAACGAGAAACAAACGAAAAAGGATTCTAAACTGAAAGTAAAGCGGCTTCTCCGTCAAGGGCGATGGACACAGTCACCAAGAAATCGGTCAATCATCTAGAGAAGGAAATTAACGGAATAGAGTACGACGTTGGATACAGCAAGTGGAAGACCGAAAGGAGTAGGAAGGAACTAGCGAACAAGAAAAGTGATCGTCTACTAGTAAGGAAGATAACCTGCACAATGAGAACAAAGAAAACAGCACATGATTACAACTTAAAACACAACCTGAATCCTGGAAATGGTCACATTTATGTAAAGCAACCAAATGTACCCTCCAAGAATTACGCAAAATGGGAAACAAGAGAACAAGCAAAAGAGAAATAAAACCCCAAAGATACCACTGATATTACATTGCTTAAGATCCATGATCCTTGAGAAAAATGGCGAACGTTATTAACCAATGGCTAAGATACAAGAACGTACACCCAAACTTTTTTGTCTTCAAAAGTGAAGATAAATAGAGAAAACTGATGTTTACACCTAAAGAAAATTGCCATACTCCACATACTTCTCCACACGCCATTCTAGGGAAGGCTATGGGGTATTATTTGGAGCTAGTGCGTGCTAGATACGTCTACTACTGCTAGGTTAACACCGATGGGTTCCTGTAGACCTTGAGGGCAAATATTTTTCTTCATTGCCACCATTTATGCTCCCAATAGAATGAGTAGTTGACACATTGATTGGGCTTCCTCAGGGTGATCATGTCGCCCACGATATTTATTGCTGACTTGAAGTGGTGATCATTCTGAAGGATAAGATGGGAGAGACATGGATCAACCATTGATGGGGTAGAAAAAATCCAACATGAATGTTTTCAAACTTCTCCTTAATTTCTAAGACTTATAAGTAGAGCGCTTCTTCACTTGCTTCAACATGCACTGTAGTCAGGACTTAAGTAAGCCGTGATTTATCAAATGACACACTCCTTTGCAGATGGTTGATCATTTAGGAGATGCTAAAGTTTTTCCCTGCACTAATACAATTTTATCCATACATTACCGTATTCTGGTCCCATGTCAGAAGCACAAAGTAGGTGACAAAGCTCATTGATTTCGGACAAATCCACCACTCATTTCTCTCCCCTCAAATTGATGCAGAGTTTAGAACATTTGGGCAGGTTCCCTTGATTCTAGTGCCTCCCAAGTAGTTATTGGATCTAACACATGGAGGCAACTAGGATGATTTACTTAAAATCTTTAAGAAAAATCGAGTTCCTTACACCTTAGACAAGCGATAAACTCTCTACTAGACCCAGGAACGTGAGGACCCGTTAACTAAATATGAATAATTTTTTTATATAACCCAGGAAAACTAAAAGTGAGCTGAGGTTTCAATGACCACGAAGCGCGTCTACCTTCAGTTGTTTTGTTAGGACATGAGTGGGACGGGATAGATTATTGATCGAACAAACAGATGTGCAAAAATCTCCACTCTTCTCTTGAAAGAACACTGAAACAACCTATGCAACTCCACCTCACCTTGGGACCCCTATATGAACTCTCGAGAGTTTAATAAATAGAACAATACATACTCATCCATTCCCATGTCTAGTACTACTCTGAAGAATCTTCCACATTTGGAGTTGTGCTATGTCATTAATTTACAAAGTTTTACTCCCCTGAATTCCACTGCCAAAAAAATGTCATTGGAAAGCATATGGAAAGCTATTTGACGGTCACTCCTACTAGCGTACAGGTCATCTATAGGTGGTGGTCTTCTATGTGCATCCTTTTCAGAGTCCTCTCCGGAAGGTAGAACTTAGAAAGCCTTCTTTCTTTGGTCCAATAAATTTTCAAACAATTGGTTGCTAGCCCATTTCTCTTGAGTGTGTAAAACCTCCTACGGTTCATTTGGAATGGACCAAACAAAAATCGGCTCTCCAACTTCATTATTTTAAATAACACTGTTACCGTCATATTGCTTTCTCTCTATATTCCTTACATGTTACGATCATCTTTATCTTATTGGACTTCTATTGACCCATCGATGCTTGTATGCTCATTTATCCTAACATTAAGTCTCGTGTCAAACATTTGAAAAATTCTCTATCAAAAGCCCCCACAAGAACCTATTGCTAAATCGGGATCCGATCCCAACGAAAAAGAAAGATGAATCCAAGAAAAGAAAGGACAAAGCTCCCTCCCGCAAAGAGGGCTCACTACGATAATGATCATCATCTCGTTAAATTCTAGAGGGCTAACCGACCCCTCAAGAGTGACCATCATTGGTCAATGGCTTCGCGACATTAGCCTAAACCTAGAATTTATATGTATTCAAGAGATTCAAATTGACGAAGAAGACCTCCAAAAACGGCTTAGACATGTCTCCTCGACCCATGTTTGGATTTCAACGGTGCACGAGCGGGGGTCCGGTGGAATTGTAATCGGTTTACCAATTCTAGTTTCAAAAGCTTGAGAACTCCATTGAAGATGAATGCCATCTATGGATTGATGTTTCCTTTGGTGCTCCTTTTTGTTTTACTTAAGTTTCTTTGTATGCCCCTAATGGGGAGTTGGAGAGACTGAACACTTGGGCCTCCTTGGACTCGCTCCCCCACAAGCTGCTTATTTGTGGTGACTTCAACATGGTGGAGGACCCTATGGATAGATGGATGGGCAAGGGCACGGTCATCAATAGTCGAGAGAAAGAAACATGGGACAAAACCAAACTACACTTGGATTTGGTCGAATTCAAAGATTCGAATGGCTTTTCTTCGTCAAATCTTCAAGCGGGCGAGCACCTGAGGAAAGCTAGACTTGATAGATGCTACATTTCTCAGAGTTTTACTCAACAGTGGGGCCACCCTTCCCTCTCGCAACACACCGACCTCACCATCTCTGATCACTACCGGATCGTTATAACTTTCCAACCTTTCACCAAGATTCGTAAGGCTCCTTGGTTCCACGCCAATGCACCCTCCTTCTCTCTCCCCTCCATCCATCAAGAAATTGCTGATGTGTGGAAGGAGGTGTTCACCTCCGGCTTGTCCCCAGCCAAGTGCTAGAGAAGTGTGGTCGATAAGTCACACCAGATCATGATTAGATCTAGGAAGATGCTCGAGACTGTGTGGTGGGCTCGTAGAGAAGCTCTATATCATAGACTTTGGAGGCTCGAGGAGGAAGTGAAGAAAGGAAAATTGAAAGCCCAAAAAGGTCTTCGAAAAATCAGAGTGCTGCTGAGATACAAGGAAGAAATACAAAGGAAAAATTTGCACCTTTTCTTCAAGGAGTGGTGGGCTGGCAAAGCCGAAAAACCCACCAAAGAGATGTGCCGTATCCTTAAAAGGAAACATAACAAAGAACTCATCCCCTTATTGCTAGACTTAAATGGCAATGTATGCAATACGGAAGAAGATAATTTTGGGATCATTGAAGAGCACTTAAGGAGACTCCTGGGGACCTCGAACCCCCTCTCCCACCATAGAAGGGACTGTATGGCAGCCATATCTAGGGTTTACTCCCCACAGGATGTTGGAATATGCAAGTCCACATCATCTCTTCAAAGTATTATTATTGGTTGAACTCTTTATTAAGGCTCATTATATTCTTAGAGTGATTTATTATGTTTTCCACATCAGCCATAGTCGTGAATAAAGCATATTTGAAGTCAATGCCAAGTTGCAAAAGTGTTCCTATGATTTAGGAAAAATTTCAGGACAGCAGCACACCTTTTCTGAAGGCTCTTTTGCACGGATCATATCTCGCTGAGGGTGCATCCTTTTTGGTTGATTCAAAAGCTGAAATGTTCTCCATAATATCAGGTATCAGATCACCAAAAATATCCCGCAAATTCATCTCCAAACTCAAGTTATGCTGGTCGCAAGTTGGTAGGTAGAGAATTGGCAGATTGCTGAAAACGGCCTGTAGGCCAACTTTGGAAGCTTGTATCCTGAGCTACGTGCGTCATCTCAAAATGATTTCTTCAGCAAAGTTGTTCCCCATATCATGGAGAATCACCATCTAAAACAGTTTCACCAAACTACCACGCATTAGAGAGTTATGCCTATTTAAACAGAGGCTTTTGAGCATTTTTGACAGACAGACAGAGGGCTGGAGTTGAGAGACAGTTGACTCATTTCTTATGGTTGTGGAGTGCATCCTAGGGACTGAAGTGGAGTGGTGTATACCACACACTCTTGACCATTATACATTGGGTTCATTTGTATCATTGAGCTCATTTGATAGTGTTATTAGCTTTGTTCTTTTCAAGTAGTTTTGAGCTTGAGTTAGCTTCTACTACTGAACTTTGTATTCTTGTTGATTTAAGGATTGCTCACTTATTTGTCTCTCATATCTCATCTCATATATTCTTTGAGAGTGTGTTTAAGCTCAGCTCCTCATTTTTTTCATGGTATCAGAGCACCTAGGTTAGAAGTGCCTAGTGTGAGCATATTTGAGTAAAGGGAAGAGTCTCGATTCAACTTGTTGCAGTTGAAGATGGCACCAAGTCTCAACAACCTACACTTAGAAGGAGTTGAGAAGCTCAATGACAACAACTATGCTACATGGAAGGTAAAGATGGAGTCCTTACTTTTCTTTCAAGATTGTTCGGATTTAATTTTGATGGACAAACCGACTCGAAGTGAAGAAGAATTGTCCAAATGGGATAAGAAGGCCATGTTTGCAATTCATATGATAAGGTTGAGTGTCAAAGATGACATTCTCAGCCATCTCCTTGATGTGAAGACTCCCAAGAAGGCATGGGAGACATTGAAGAATATCTACGAGTCCAGGAGCACCTCGAGGCAAGTGGCATTGAGGGCTGAACTTACCAATTGTACGAGGAAGCAAGGAGAGGATGCTTGAAGCTTCATCAAGAGAGTCAAGGATCTACATCAACAACTAGTGGCTGTTGGAGATAAGATGTCTGACAACGAGCTCTCTACAATCATCATCCATGGATTGGGAGATGGATATGAAGGCTTAGTTCAAGGCCTCATCATCTTGAGGGAGAAGCCATCTCTTGAGGAGATGGAACAAATTTTCAGAGATGAAGATCAAAGGCAGGCTGCAATGAAGTCAATACATGATGGAGGAAAGGCATCAACATCAAATGACAAAGCACTCTTCTCATCAAGGGGAAGAGGAAGATTCAACACACAAAGAGGAAGAGGGTGGCATCAGCCCACTCACAACCAAGATCGACAAGATCATGAAGGTAATCATCCTTCCAAGAAAGAGGACATCCTTCCTCAAGAGGTAGAGGAAGAGGAGAAGATAGAGGTAGATATTACTCTATCCAATGTTACAATTGCTCTAGGTATGGCCATTTTGCTAAAGATTGCAGGAGTAATCAAGATAATGGGAGAGGAAGATCAGCCCACTACACGGATGGAGAAGGTGGAAATGAGTCCACTCATTTTGAAGAAGATTCTTCACTTGTATCATTAGAAGAGATAGCAGCCCATACACATGATCCCAAAGAGGAACCATGGTGGATCGATAGCGGAGCCAGTTCTCATATGACTTCTCATGCTCAATACTTTTCTAATATTGATGATTCTCATAATGGTACTATCTTTACAGCAGATAGTACTCCAAATTCCATTGCAGGGAAAGGTGACATAACCATTCGATTGAGAACAGGAGAGAAAAAGACACTCGGCAATGTTCTCTTGGTACCATCGCTTACCAAGAATCTACTTTCGGTTGGAACTATGACTGAGAAGGGACTCAAAATAGAGTTTGAAGGCCAACAATGCCTCATTAAAGATCCAAAGAATTCCTACAAAGTGGTTGCTAGAGGAAGAAAGCAAGGAAAGCTTTTCAAGTTAGAAGGAGAAGTCTCAGCATTTTCAGCAATGGGAAATGACAAAGCAGCCCCCATTATGCCTACCGAGTTATGGCACAAGAGGTATGGTCACTTGAACTTCAATAGTATGTGTATGCTGAAGGAGAAAGGCATGGTCATTGGAATTCCAGCCTTACAAAGGATTGGAAAAGTGTGTGAAGCATGCTGCCTTGGAAAGCATGCTAGGAGTAAGTTCTCAAAGAGCAGCTCAAGGGCACGTGACATACTTGATGTGGTGCATGCTGATGTATGCGATTCAGCCCACACTCCTTCACTTGGAGGGAATATTTATTTTGTTACCTTCACGGATGATTTCTCTAGATATACTTGGGTTTATTTTATGAAGTCCAAGGCTGATGTATTTCAGATTTTCAAACACTTTCATGCTATGGTGGAAAAGATGACAGGAGGAAGACTAAAGACTCTACGGTCATACAATGGAGGAGATTTCTTGTCGAAGGATTTCAGCCATTATCTACTTGAGAATGGCATTCGAAGGCAACTTACTTGCAGCTACACTCCACAACAAAATGGAGTGGCAGAGAGGAAGAATAGGACATTATTTGAAGCAGCAAGATGCATGCTCAAAGACAAAGGTCTGAGCAACATCTTTTGGGCTGAAGCAATCAACACTTCATGCTATTTGATGAATAGGTCTCCTACCGAAGTCTTGAAGGGCATTACCCCCTATGAAGCTCTTCACAACATCAAGCCTAAGGTACATCATTTAAGAGTTTTTGGTTGCCTCGCATTTTCTCACATTCCAGATGAAAAGAGGAAGAAGCTGGATGACAAGTCATGGAAATGCATCTTTGTTGGATATAGTGATGTAAGTAAAGCATACAAACTTTATGATCCGTGTAAGAAGGAGACATTCCTATCAAGGGATGTGATTTTTGATGAGAATGCAAGCTTCAGTTCAGCATCAATTTCATATTTGGATAAAGACTCTTCAACAACAGTTAAAGCTGAAGTTCCCTCTTCTACACATGAGGAAACCATTGAAGAATTAGAGGAAGAAGATGAAGATCACCGTGCAACTCTTAGAAGGTCTTCAAGGATCAGAACACAACCTCAAAGACTTACATATCAAAGAGGTAATTCCTCAAGTTTTGAGCAAAGTAATGTTGCTTTGCTTAGCTCTATTTTACAACATGACGACCCGTCAACATACAAGGCTGCTAGTACTCAAAAAGAATGGCAAGAAGCTATGGACAAAGAGATGGCTACTCTTCATCAAAATGGGACATGGGAGTTATGTCCATTACCTCCCAACAAGAAAGCAATCGGATGCAAATGGATCTACAAGCTGAAATTCAACAAGGAAGGGAAGATAGATAGACACAAAGCAAGGTTAGTAGCTAAAGGATATTCTCAACAATACGGATTGGATTATGACGAAACATATGCTCCAGTAGCAAAGATGAGTTAAATTAGGTTATTACTTTCCCTTGCCTCCATATTCAAGTAGAAGGTGAAGCAAATGGATGTCAACAATGCCTTCCTCAATGGCATACTTGAGGAAGAAGTCTACATGCAACAACCGGAAGGATACATTGTCAAAGGTAAAGAGCACATGGTATGCAAACTTCTCAAAAGTTTGTATGGTTTGAAGCAAGCTCCCCGAGCTTGGTATGCAAGGATTGACGAGCATCTTTGCTCTCAAGGCTTTCAAAGAAGCAATGTTGATCATAGTTTGTATTATAAAGTCAAGGGAAAAGATATTGTTATTGTTCTTCTATATGTGGATGATCTCATGTTGGCAGGAAGCAATGAAGCAATGATTGAAGATGTTCAAAGAAAACTCTCTAAAGAGTTTGAAATGAAGGATCTTGGTGACTTACACTACATTCTTGGCATCGAAGTCTCTCGACTAGAGAAGGGAGATATATTTATCTCTCAACAAAAGTACCTTTTTTCCATTCTTGATAGGTTTGAGATGTCTCACTCTAAGCCGGTCTCTACACCTATGGAGTCAACTCTCAAACTCACGAAGGACGAGAATGGTGTTCCATATGATGAAACACTATATAGACAACTCATAGGATCTCTCCTCTATTTGACCATCACAAGACCTGATATTTGTTTTACAGTGAACTCTCTCTCCAAATATCTACAAGCTCCCAAAGTATCTCATTGGAATTTAGCCAAGAGGATACTAAGATATTTGAAAGGTACTTCTTCACTTGGAATTCTCTATGGAGGAGATAAATTGAATCTTCATGGATTTAGTGATTCAGATTATGCAGCAAACTTGGTTGGTCGAAAGAGCATAAGTGGAAATGCCTTCTTCCTAGGCAATGGAGCTATTTCATGGAGTTCCAAAAAGCAAAGTACAATCAGCTTATCCTCTACAGAAGCTGAATACAAAGCTCTCACAACCTCAGCTTGTGAAGCTATTTGGCTGAGAAGATACTTGGATGAGATTGGTTTCGGAGAAACCCAACCTACCACCATTCATTGTGATAATGTCTCAGCTGAATCTTTGGCAAAGAATCCAGTCATGCATCAACGAACCAAGCACATTGAAGTGAGGGAGCACTTCATCAGGGAGAAGATACAAAGTGGTGATATCATCTTACACCATTGCAACACAAAGGAAAATGTAGCTGACCTCTTCACTAAAGCTCTCGGCAAGGAGTTGTTCATCAAGCATAGATCATCACTTGGCATGATGGAGCTTCCCTTAAGGGAAGGAAGTCATGAGTAAGGGAAGGCTCATCATGCATATTCAACAAATAAGGGAAGGCGCATCTTCATATGCCTTCAGCAAGCATTTTATTTCACGTTCTTATCATTTTGAAGATGTTGGACTTGAGGGAAGGTGTTGGAATATGCAAGTCCACATCATCTCTTCAAAGTATTATTATTGGTTGAACTCTTTATTAAGGCTCATTATATTCTTAGAGTGATTTATTATGTTTTCCACATCAGCCATAGTCGTGAATAAAGCATATTCGAAGTCAATGCCAAGTTGGAAAAGTGTTCCTATGATTTAGGAAAAATTTCAGGACAGCAGCACACCTTTTCTGAAGGCTGTTTTGCACGGATCATATCTCGCTGACCGAGCATTCTTTTTGGTTGATTTAAAAGCTGAAATGTTCTCCATAATATCACGTATCAGCTCACCAAACATCTCCTACAAATTCATCTCCAAACTCAAGTTATGTTGGTCGCAAGTTCATAGGTAGAGAATTGGCAGATTGCTGAAAACGGCCAGTAGGCCAACTTTGGAAGCTTGTATCTTGAGCTACATGCGTCATCTCAAAATGGTTTCTTCAGCAAAGTTGTTCCCCATATCATGGAGAATCTCCATCTAAAACAGTTTCCTTAAACTACCACGCATTAGAGAGTTATGCCTATTTAAACAGAGGCTTTTGAGTATTTTTGACAGACAGACAGAGGGCTGGAGTTGAGAGACAGTTGACTCATTTCTTGTGGTTGTGGAGTGCATCCTAGGGACTGAAGTGGAGTTGTGTATACCAGACACTCTTGACCATTATACATTGGGTTTATTTGTATCATTGAGCTCATTTGATAGTGTTATTAGCTTTGTTCTTTTCAAGTAGTTTTGAGCTTGAGTTAGCTTCTACTACTGAACTTTGTATTCTTGTTGATTTAAGGATTTCTCACTTATTTGTCTCTCATATCTCATCTCATGTATTCTTTGAGAGTGTGTTTAAGCTCAGCTCCTCATTTTTCTCACAAGATACCACTCAACGTTCGTTCCCTGCTACATGACCCTATCTCTAAAGGAGAAATCATTGAGGTCATTGATGCCCTGCCTTCTGGTAAAAGCCCGGGACCCGACGGGCTCACTAATGAGTTCTTTAAATCCTTCAAGTTGGTGGTTGTCATGCCTCTTCACCTATTTTGGCAAGAGGCGCTCAAGTTTGGCGCCCTTCCATCTTGTCTCAACAATGGCATTATCAAGTTAATACACAAAAAAAGGGAAAAGAACAGAATAGAGAATTCACATCCTATTACGATGCTCCAAACAGGATACAAGATCATTGCCAAAGTCATAGCCACTTGAGAGCGTGGTTAAGCGAGGACCAAAAAGGTTTCATCAAAGGCAGGTCAATTTTGGAAACCATAATAGATATCAGGGAAGGTCTTGACTTTGCAAATGAGTCTAAACAAGATGTGGTGTTCCTCGAGATCGAACTTGATAAAGCCTACGATAAGCTGGAATGGGACTATATTCTGTAGTCGCACCAAGATCTTGGAAGTAGTCAGAAGTTCACCAAGTAGATCGCGACGCTTCTCGGAAACGCATCGACCCAAATTAATATTAATGGCAAACTTTCAAAGGTGATCAAACTTAGAAGATCTATCAGACAAGGGTGCCCATTGGATCCCCTTCTCTTTGCCACTGCCATGGAAGATCTTAGTAGGCTGGTGAAGCATCAAGTGGAAGCTGGTAATATCAAAGGCCTCGGTTTGCCTCATGACCACAGCCAGATCACCATGAGACGTTTTACTAATGATATGAACATGTTTGTTCACAATGATAGTACCAACCTGGAGACGTTCTGGAGGTGTCTGGCTACTTTTTGTGAAGCCTCTGGATCCACAACCAACCACTCTAAGACCTCCTTTAGAGCTATTATTGGGTCACAACCCGACCTTCTCATTGATCATGGCTGTCAAATCATTCCGCAGGGCCTAATTTTTCTGCTTCTTGGGATTCCCTTGGGGTTTGGTGTGTCTATGGAACAGCAAGAAGATAGACGGGTTAGAGACCCAACCTACACACCAATGATCTTTCTAGATTAGGAATTTGAGCCTCATGATTGGGCTCTTAGCCAGCATGGACATTTTTGTCAATGAGGAACAATGGAAACCTCATTCTGATGAGGAGGGTTATGATATTTCAGTGTTCATGTGTCAGCCCTTGCTAGAAGAATGTGACCCTAGTGACTTCATAGAAGAAGGAGAGTATGATGATGATCTAGAGTCCATTCTAATGTATAGTTACTTTAACTTAGAGAAGCACTATCTAGAAGATGTAGGAGTATCTACGTAAAAAAAAAAGAAGAACCTCTCACAAGCATCAAAACTGTAAATTCAAAGGAAGGAATTGAAGGGGGTCAAAAGAAGAAGAAAAGAAAAGTAGTGAAACAAGAAGAGGAGCAATCATTGTTCGAAGTTTAAGAGAATTTCAAGAAATATGAAGTTGAAGACCAAAAAATCTTGGTATGAATGCCTAAAAGAGAGCCCATCACAAGAGAAACATACGATAATAAGAAAAGACCAAAAAATTTGTGGTAATCATTGAAGAGAGACGTACATACATAAGGGAAGACCTAAGTGTAGAAGAAGAAGAAGAAGAGCTTGTAGCTTTATTAAGGGAATATAGAGTTGTGTTTGCATGGCACTTTCGAGACTTGAAGGGAGTAGATCTGAAAATATGCTCTCATATAGTTCCCATGACTGCTGATGCCAAGCCCACCAAACAAAAGCCCTACACATATAATGACACTTATGTGGTCAAAATAAAAGAAGAAATTGACAAGTTGATTGAAGCTAGATTTATTTATGAGATTGAGCATACTGAATGGGTGTCCCCCATTGTAGTGGTTCCCAAGAAGAACGAAAAGTTACGAGTGTGTATTAACCTTAAAAAAGTTAATGCCACTACAATCAAAGATAGCTATCCACTTCCGATCATTAAACATTTATTGGAGCGCGTTGCAAGCAAAAAGAAGTTTATAGCTTCCTTGATCAATTTTCTCAAGTTATGGTGGCCTACGATACTAAAGGATGCTCATGAATTTGCTAAAAGATGTGTGATTTGTCAAAAAATGAGCCAACCAAATAATTCAGATTGGATGTCTCATTCTCCTATTTTACCTTTGGATCCATTTCAAAACTGTGGAATGGATTTCGTTGGACCCATCAAGCCTAGTATCTCAACGTGGTAATAGATATATTTTAGTAGCTATAGATTATTGTATGAAGTGGGTAGAAGCAATATCATTGAAGGATAACAAGGCAAGAAGTGTGGCAAAGTTCCTCTACCGCAACATTATGACCAGGTTCGGTTGTCCGATCGAGTTGTTTCTCAATGAAGTGATTTCTAAATTAACATGAACTCACTTGATTATGCATAAAAAGTCTACAGCATATCAGCCATAGGCAAATGGTCAAGAAAAAAGTACCAACAAAACTTTAATGCGTATTCTTAAAAAGTTAGTGCATGATAATCAAATCAATTGGGATTTGTTACTTGATTCAACATTATGGTCATTCCGAACAGCATTCTAGGTGACAATCGATATGACACCATTCAGATTGGTGTATGGATTGGAAGTTGTAGTACCCATGGAGCTTGTGGTACCAAGTTTGAGAGTAACAGCTGAAAAGATGTGTCCTAAAGTTTCAGTTAAGCATAGAAGTAAGTATCTTCTTTAGTTGGAGGAGGATCGTTTGGTTAGTGCATACATTACAAAAGTAATTCAGAGAGGGAGACAAGCTTGGGTGACTATGAATGTGAAATTCAAGCTATTTAAAGAACCAGATTGGGTGATGGTGTACAATTCCAAGTTAGGGCCTCATCTTGGAAAACTTACATTAAGATATAAAGGTCCATATCAGATTGTCTAGGATTTAGGTCAAGGATCTTTTCTATTAGCGGAGGTGTTTTGCACAAGAACGGAAAATCCGATTAATGGATTTCGTTTGAAGAAATTCCAAGAGAAACTGCCCCATATGGAGTGGTTGTCATCTAATTTAGTCCAAGTGATGTTTAATTCTGAAAATCAGATTAGTACCCTTATTGATCACAGAAGTGAGAAGGCCTATTTATCTAGATGGTCTTCGGTGGTGGCATGCTTTATTGATAATTGTTGGTACACGATTACGTTAAGCGCTTTTTTGAGGATGCAATGGTATTCATGTGTTAATTTAGAGTCAGTAAATGCAGTATTCAATTTTGAAGAAGGTTGGATGCAAAGAGCACAAGTGCAGGAGTTGTAGAGCATATGGCAGAGCAGGTTACACCAACATGAGCACATTATATTAGAGGGGAAGAAGATGCAGACCAAAGATAAGGAGTGGAAAAATCACGTTTAGCTGAAGGTACAATAGAGAGAAGATGTTTCTCAAATGATACTATACCAAGAGGAAATGTATACGCAAGTAGTGCAAGTTTATGAAGATATTACAGTCGCACAAACAGCTAAGAAGCAAAAATTGCATAGGAAGTTTAATATCATGGTAGTCATTTTAGGGATTTTGTCTTCACTAAATTTTATTCCAAACTTAAAACATTCAAGCACGCAATTGGATATTTTTTCAGAGCATGGTTGTAGAGTTACTTATTTTTCCATGATCCCATTAGTAATGGATTGTTTCCATGATCCGATTAGTAATGGAATTCCTCCTCAAGTGTCACTCTATACCTTGGAAAAATATGCTTGTATTCTAGTCATCACTTTAAAGGTTGGGGTGAACTAGCAGAAAAGGCTTTCCAAACAATTAACTTAGTCACATTTAATTGGCCATGAACCGAAGAATTGTGTTCTCTCAGAGTGTTATTTTTCAGATGTCCAAAAGTCGGAGTTTGTTCAATCGATTTCTCATGGCTTGGAGTTGGTCGGTTCAGTGTTAAGCAAATTGGACTTTACAAGGTTGGATTTTCCTGTTCTATAGTATGTTGGATCAGAAAGTGTCCATTTACCAAAAGGTGGTTATAATATTATTTTATTACTCATGTTTTGTGCACCAAAGTGTATGAGCCCAAACGCACGAGTAAGCGATTTTTAAATCATTTCATCATATTATGGGAAGATGTGAAATCATTCAGTTTAAATTCACTTATGGTCAAGCATCATCAAGACTCACTATTTTATGCGAGATCGATGGTATCACACAGATAACTAAGAGAAGATTTGAAATTTGGCACCTACGTTTGGCTTTTGTTGAATATCACTTCATGTCTCGAAAGAAGATAGCCACTGTAACTTCCATTGTTCTGACTAGCATACTAGCTGAAATGAGAGGCCAGGATAAACACAAGGAGGTGGAAACTCGCAAAGATGAAACCACATCTAAGGAAAGTGATAGTTTATTATAGGAGGAGGAGGAGGAAATTTTCACACCAACATCACCAAGCAAGTTTGTACCTTGATGGATCCTTTCACGGATTTTAAAATGGAGATCGACGTAAGTTCCCCTCTCAATATCATATGGTTGTAGTAGGTGTGTCTATTCGAATTTGCATCGCTTCCTTGGTCAACTTCGCGCTGTAATTACTATGCAAAGAGCCAACTGAAGATCGTTAGGAAGACCAAAGGATAGCTCTTGATGCACGTAGAAATTTTCACCAGAGTTGGTCGTTCAGGTTTTTAAGTTGCCTGTCTATAAGGATGTTGTAGTTCCTAAGTGTTTAGAGGAGATATTAAAAAAGGAGTTTGGACCACGAGAGGGTGGTGGGCAATACTACATGATAAAGAATGCGACATATGCAAGGTGTGAGCATTTAAAGTGGTACTTAGAATGTTTGTGTTTTATTTTTAAGTATGATTATATGTCAAAAGAGAATTTTGCTCCTTTAGCATATGCAGAAGTAAATGAGAGAGTTAGTTGGGCACATTGGGTATAAGAGCGAATGCACAATGAGATGTTTGCAGGAGATAGATGCAAAACCTTAGTTAATAGCAGAATGGCCACGTATTTGGCAACTCTGTTTCAGTTTGTGCAACAGGTGGAGAGGTAGGGGCAAGTATGGCCAAAGGAGACTACTGGTCAATTGGATGCATCTATGACTAAAAAACAAGTACAGGTGTTTGCCAAGGAAATAGGAAACCTGAAGACGTATATAGTGATCTATATAAGGCTGGCTAGAATACGGAGGAGTTAGCATTTGTTGCCCAAAGGTTAAATAGTGAATCATGTAAGGGAGTAATGTTTCATGACTCATTAGTCCATATCTCCGACAATGAGGAGCAGCCCAAGGTTTTTGGGAGGACATTTAAACTCTCATAGAAAAGAAGATTAGATCCTCAGTTACAAAAAGTTGTTGATAAATTGGGAGATGATCAGAATCAACAACCATAGAGGGAAATAGTCTCAGACGTAGGAATAATGCAGAAGAAGTTAGAAGAGGTCTCTAAGTTTTAATGCAATCAGGAAGAATAGTTAGCACAACAAAAGTGGCGTGTGGATATTATAAGTATTGAAGAACATCATTTATTATAGGTACGAACTCAGAATCTTCAAGATGAATTAACAAAAAAAGTCACACATATGAGGAGTTAAGCAATCAATGCAAACAACAATAGGTGGTTGAGATATCAAGGGCAAAGAAGTCCTTACAGGAATTTGAGTTGTGGACGATGCAAATGCAAGAAAATATAGAAATTGAAATGAAAAGTTTATCACCTTTGAAATCTAGTTTGCAAACAGATATTGTGGTTCTTAAGTCTATGATGAAACCATTGTTAGTTTTAGAGCGACATACTCTGAACAATGAAGAAGTTGAGCTTGATGCATTCTTAATGTCTGAGTTGGATATGGGCATGATCAAATAGCAAATCCATAAGTATGTTCAGGATGTATGGAATGTGGTTAAGGACAGACTAGAAACTCTGATTTGATTGCCATATGAACAATTGCAAGATGGATTTGTTTCTCTACATGAAAAATAATTGCTTCAAGTCATAGAAAAGTATTACGCAAAGAATGAAGAACATTTGCAGATGATTAAGGAACTGAACGAGCAATTGGTGCAGAAAAGTGTTGAACAAGTGTTGGATACATTGGTAGATCAACAACAGTTACTTTCAGATGGAAGATTGATTGAGAAGCAGGATGAGATAGAGGCATGTCAGAATTTGGTACAATTTGAAGAGGTAGTTGAAACAGAAGTAGAAGTTCCTCATAGATCATTGGAAATAGTTGTTTACGATCAAGGAATTGTGAATCCGAATTCTTTTTTTTTTTTTGCAAAAAATCCCCACTAGGCATTGCCAGGTGTTGAAGGATAAGATGATCAGTCAGAAATATTGGAATTTTGCTAATTTGGAATTTTTCTGCATTGGATTTTGGTGAATCGGAGGTTACTAAATCGAACTTTTAATAGATAGTTATAGTCTGTTAGTGTTTGGCATCACGTGAAGGTATTTATCTATTTTTGTTCGTAAAAAGGAATGAGAAACGGAAGTGTTCCCAAGAAGAAGACGTATAAAACTAGAAGGCTTGTCTGCAACAATAGAGAAGGAGGAGTTCACAGGATGAACTGAAAAACCCATATTGACGACATGATTTTTTGTCAAAAAACAAACCAATCTCTCGCGTAAATCGGAAAGATGTAAACTCTGAAGTTTTTGAAGACTTGGTGATGTTGTTTCCTTTACTTATGATGTGCACAAGTCTGTGAGTGAATTATCTTCTTGAGTCGATGCTCTATTCTATATTTGTCTAAACGCAAAAAGTTGTCATTCTGATTCTTCAGTCTATATTAATGTTTGTCTACATTTGACTGTTCCTTTGGTGTGAGAATTAGAACTGAGGACAATTTTATTCTTTGGGTGAGTATAATTAAATTCAATAGAGATGTGTTGGACCCAAACCCCAATAGTGACCAAAGAGGTAGGACAATGAAAGAATGTAAGGACTTTGAGAGCATTGAT
Source organism: Ceratopteris richardii (assembly GCA_020310875.1). Taxonomy (NCBI): domain Eukaryota; kingdom Viridiplantae; phylum Streptophyta; class Polypodiopsida; order Polypodiales; family Pteridaceae; genus Ceratopteris; species Ceratopteris richardii. The sequence continues at coordinate 120,023,531 of CM035440.1, read as the reverse complement.
TGACTTAGGTGCAGCAACTAGTGCAGTTAAATTTTCATACTGCCAAGAACTACAATTGAATATCAATCCCATAGAAGCCTATCTCATAAGATTAGGAGTTGTGGAAACCCCTTGTTTGGGTGAGTTGGAGCTTCCAATTTATCTTCAAGATGTCCCAATGAGAGTCAAAATCCTAGTGTGTTACGATGAGGACCTTACAGAACCACTTGTGTTGGGTAAAGATTGGATCTATGACCATGCAGTCAACATAAATCTAAGAAGCCAGCTTCTTCAAGTTTGGGTACATGAAAAATGAATTACATTAAACTTAGAGAATTGCATGATCACAAATCCAGGTATCACACATTCTCTTAGTTCCTCTAGGCCCAATCTTAGCAAAGAAGATGTTGTATGTGTGAAAAGCTCTATGATACAGAAGGAATCGATCATTGAAGAATAGTCTCAAAGGCAAGGAGACCCCTCTTCTTTTTCAAAGACTATGATAGTCACAACAATTCAACCAAAGAGGCAAGTAAAACCGTACAAGAGAAGTGTTGTATCAAATACAAAAAGAGAATTCAGAAAGAAGGTAGCTCTGAGCATGAAGCAAATTTAGGTACAAAAAGGAGAGCAACCACCAACTTTGACCCAACAATTTCCATCCAAGCAAGTCAACCATGAAAACAGAAGAACCAAGAAACCACGGCAAGCTCAACCACAAAATATCTGCCAAATTTGGGTGCCTAAGAAATTAGTTACAACTCAACAATTGAAATTACACATGTGGGTACCCAAGGCACTCTTACATGAACAAAATCAGATGATCGCCCTCACGACAAAAGAGCAAACTACATCGGATACAAAATTTAAGCAATCAACCAAAGATGAAGAAGTCAAAAATAACTTGTACGCAGCCAAACATTGTTTTAAAATGGCTCCTTATAAGGAGAAATGATCAGTTGTCATTTTGAAATCCAATGGATACCTCCAAAAAAGGCCACATCAACATCTGCAAGAACACTGAAAGCCTCCATGTGGGAAAACCACGTGCCTTTAGCATAAACTTGTCTTTTGCACCATTCAGGTCATGCATTACAGAAGTATGCATCAATATAGGTCCACATTACACGACCATGCATAGACACAATTGCGAATCCCAGGCACCTGAGATGCATTTGAGACATGTAAAATATTTTTTTCTACTAACCTCTTTCTTCTTATTTTATGTCATTGTTCCAAAAAAAGATTAAAAAAAAGGGAAAGAGAGAAGAAGAAACAATACCAGGCACTCATAGAATCTCACTAGTGAACCATCAACAAGGATGTCCATCAACAAGAAGGACAAGCTAATGGTCAATCACCATGATGGAAGTACAACACAAAGAGATAAACATGGACCCACCATTCACTAGGGTAAGAATCAGCTACCTTAGTAATAATATAACAAAATTAGATTAGGAAACCTCTTCGTCAGCATACCCTTGAGCACTTAGCTCAAGAACCACCTTTTTCACCATATACTTCTTACAATGCATTCCCCAAGTACACATGCATAGGGCCACATTACAAGGTTGTGCACAAGGCACATGTTTTCTTCAAGCCATGCACTAATGCAGTTACCCATCAGTCGTTATGGGTCATGAGTACTTGGCATGAAAACTATGAAAGCCATCTTTGAAAGAACTAGAGGAAATCAAGGTGACAATAGCAAGAGCAAGGAAGCAATCCACAGTTGAGAGCTGCTCACAATCAACGTTGACAACCTCTTTTGAGGAGCTCACAATTTTTGAAAGCTCACAAAGACACCATCAAGCTGGAATACAATGAAGAAGTACATACAAAGGGACTACAACTTGCAAAGGATAGTAGATAAAAAATTAAGAAGTGGACAACCAATCTTGCAACATGTGGAAAATGGATCACTCTTGTTGATACATGATGGACACTACCTCTCAAAGTACTACATAGAACAACCACTCCAACACAGGTCTGCCACAGACGACACACTCGAGAGTGGGCGGCGTGTTGAAGCTCAAGGTCAAGCACAAAGCATGGGAGCACATTGTCTTTGGACACACAAGAAGATAGAGCATGTAGGGATCTCCAAGAAGCACATGTCAAATTTTATGAAGAAATCCCTATGAAAATAGTGATTTTTATCACTTAAAACCATTGTAAATACGATTTTCCATTTTCGCAACTCCATTTTTTCAAGCCAAGGATTCCTTGAGCTTGAGGAGTTTTAGAAGTATCATCCTACCAATTTTCATAATTTTTAAACTCTGTTTGAGCCCCCAAACAAGCTCTGGAACCTAATTTTTATCTAGGCTAGACAGTAGGTCTTGATAGGGTCAAAATCACTCAAAAAACTATAAAAAGAGCTAGAGATCTCATTTTTGAGGTTATCTTGTTTTAGATTTGAGCTTTTGTAAGAGAGATCTTTTGTAATCGAAGTTCTTCCATTGTTCCTCTCTTTGCTCTTACCTTATGTGCATGTGTGTATATGTGTGTGCATGTTTGTGTGCTTTCACTCATGCACTTGTTCCATCACTTTCTTAAGATCTTCTATCAGTCACATCTCCACAGATTGACATTGTATCTCCTCACATTTGTACTTGTCGTTGTGCTAGAGTGAAAAACCCCCACCTATGTTCATCCCTTATTTAACCATGAGAGAAACTAGGTACTCAAAATCAAGGAAATTATTCCCTTCATATGCTAAAGGTGTAAAGGGTGTTGACTTCTCACCATCTTTGTCTCCATCATCATGAGGACTCAACGATAGACCTATTTCTATAGAAGTGGCAATAGGTTCGAAGTCTTCAATGCCAACATGCTACAATAATGTGTCAATATATTTTGTTTGACATAGAGCTATTCCACCATCAAGTCACATAAAATGAATGACCAAATAGTGATGAAAATGCCCCAAATATACCATCTCAAATTAGGCATGCAAATCCACCTTAAAATCAGCAATATGCTTCCCAGTAGGACTAGTTAGCAACATGTAATAAACATACATAACAATGATCAGAAGCACATCATTTGCACGCTTAACATATAAGGTACTTTTAGTTGGACCTAGCTTCTTTGTTAACCATTATGCCCATCTTGGGCAGATCTAAGGTATGTTGGTTTCCCATAGCTAGAATCTGATGATGATACGACTCTTCACCCATAACACAAATGATTTTGTGCATAATGATTTTAATAGTTTTGTAACATTTTGGAAATGTCTCAACACTTTGTGCAATGCTATAATTTCAAGAATAAATCACTCAAAAATGGCTTTCAAGGCTATTTCGGGTCTCCTCTATAATTTTTTGTCAATCAAGGATGTGAAGAGCTTCCAGATGGACATAACTTTGTAGGCTCGAAATTATCATGGGTTTTGATGTTTCCATGGGTCATTGGTGGGAACTTGATTCCCACCAAGTTTCATAATAAACTTATGTACTAGGTTTTCATGTCATAAGACTAACTCAGTCTGCTAGGCTCTTGCTAGGATTTCTAGTCTCCAAATTCAAATCGACTCGAAGAAAGCATTACTCATAGAAATGATTGGTTTTTTCTTCTTCCTTATGGCATGCTAATAGGGGGAAAGCACTATGGAAAATATGGAAAGAAAGATGTGGAGCCAGCTTGAACAACCATAAAAAACAATGATCGATTTATAAATCCCTTAGGTAGTTGGGTAGAAAAATATTAAATTCTAAGAAGCCCCCCCCCCCCCATTTCGACACCATAGGTTTGTTGTCTTGGAGAATAACAAGATCAAAAGTAAATGGACTTACCATGAGGTCTGTGAAGAAATCATTAACCTTCTTTGTAAATCCCACTAATTCTTAGTCTTCCTACAAAATCTTGCCCGGTAATATTTGGCTTTGGTTTTCTTGCTAAATCCACTATTATAGCTTCGACCAATCCTACCCCGGCCCCCGTTTGTGAGATGGAGCAATCCCAAGGGCACTATGCCCTTCCATATAGAATGTTTTTTTCATTACAAGGAATACGGGCGTATAGCGACGGTTAAGGCGACATAATTTCATCGCTATAAAATTGCAAAATGCATCGTAATGAGCGTCGCGCGCGGAGTGTCAATTAAATGATGAAGTGAATGTGTTTTGCGACTTGTACTGCGACGGGATCTGTGACGCTTGCTTGGAGCATCGCCAACATGATGGTTCCAAAAAGCGTCGCTTAAGCAATGCGTTTTACGTCGCATAAGCGACGCTCTTTTGACATCGCTTATGTGACGCAACTCTACGTGTAGCATCGCTTACACGACGATCTGTTGACATAAAAAAATTAAAACGTTGGAGGCTCTTCGATCGGCATTTTCACGCATCTGATCGAAGAGCTCTCCAACATTCGCAATTGCACTGCACTTACAAGCCAAAGCAAATATATGCAGGTCTCTATTTCTCTCTTTACATATTTCTCTCTTTGAATTCTCTCTCTCTCTCTCTCTCTTTGTTGACTCTCTCTCTTGTTCTCCTAATTGTTGACTCTTGCTCTTGAAATGTTATAGAAGTTGAAGTTTTCCAACATCTATATATCTACATCTTAAGAATACAACATGAACAAAAGAAAGGAGAAAATAACACTACATACATGCAACATCTTAAGAATACAACATGAACAAAAGAAAGGAGAAAATAACACTACATACATGCAACTTTGCATCGGTATATTTATTGCGATATTATTGGTTAAGATTTCAATCATCCACAATTTACTAGAGTGGTTCATAATTCATGAGTAGTTGCTTACATGGATATAGGTGACATGATATTTGGAGAACTCCAAAGAGAATTTTTAAAAATATTGAAGTAAAAAAAAAACAACACATTGGGTGTCATTAGCTAGTATGAATATGATGTTTGATATTCAAGAACTCTCTTCATTAATTCACCCTTGGAATCATCGACATGCACAATAGCGAAAGGTACAAGAACTCTCTTCATTTATTCACCTTGGGATCTATAGTCAAACTCCTCGTCTAGCTCATCAGGTTCAGCAGCCTCTGTGTGTGAGAGACGAGGATCCATATGGGGTGGTAGGCGTGGGCGAAATTTGTAATGCCAAGCTCCGATCAGGAACATGTAGAGTGATGGGAAGCAAAAGACATGTTTTTCAGCTCAAAGCAAAAGACATGTTTTTCAGCTCAGGTTCTTTGCTTAGATTTAATAATCTCTGATATTACATTAGATCATTGTCTGAGGTGTAATGAGGTTTTGTTTACATGTAGGCATGCGTACGGGTGAGATGTCAGTGTGCATCATTGACAGAAAGGATATACAAGGGAGCATTAGCAATGAAACTCGTTGTGCGGACAGATAAGTTTACAAGGTGAGTCCATCAACAAAGGAGAATAATATACAAGGGAGCATTAGCAGCGAATTATGTGAATTATTCACACGAGAGAAACCTATTTGAGTTAATTCATGTGCGGACAGATAAGCTTATATCTCTTTTTATGAGAAACAGGTTGAGTGTCAGTAGACAGGTTGTGGGTTTACAACGTGGGTCCATCAACAAAGGAGAAGCATATACAAGGGAGCATTAGCAGTGAATTATGTGAATTATTCACACGAGAAAAACTTATTTGAGTTAAATCATGTGCACACAGATAAGTTTATATCTCTTTTCATGAGAAACTCGTTGAGTGTCAGTACACAGGTTGTGGGTTTACAACGTGGGTCCATCAACAAAGGAGAAGCATATACAAGGGAGCATTAGCAGTGAATTATGTCAATTATGCACAAGAGAAAAACCTATTTGAGTTAAATCATGTGCACACAGATAAGCTTATATCTCTTTTCATGAGAAACTCGTTGAGTGTTAGTAGACAGGTTGTGGGTTTACAAGGTGGGTCCATCAACAAAGGAGAAGCATATACAAGGGAGCATTAGCAGTGAATTATGTCAATTATGCACAGGAGAAAAACTTATTTGAGTTAAATCATGTGCAAACAGATAGGCTTGGTTTTATTTTACGAACATCCTTATGCATGAACAATAGCTTGATCATTAGTTTTTGTGCATGTCCAGGCCTTCGAGCTTCTCATATCATCTATATAAAGAATTTCCGACCAGGGATGCCACTATTTTTGTTTAATTACATTGATAAAAAGTTGCATGGTATTTCTGAGGCAGATAGCTATGGAGAGATGAACATCAATCCATATGCCTGGACAAATGGGAAGCAGAAGACATGTTTTTCAGCTCAGGTTCTTTGCTTAGATTTAATAATCTCTGATATTACATTAGATCACTGTCTGAGGTGTAATGAGGTTTTGTTTACATGTAGGCACGCGTACGGGTGAGATGTCAGTGTGCACCATTGACATAAAGCATATACAAGGGAGCACTTTCTTGGTAACCATAGTCAAGGATATCACTATGACATGGATTGAAAAAAGTTCTTGGAATGAGTTCCTCTTTTCCTAATAGGACTAATCGGATCTGCCTTTCCAAAGTGAGAACTCTCTGAGAAGGCAATATACCATCATCTATAGCAAAATGAACTTCTTCAAGAGGTTTTTTAAATGTTATGATTTCATCTGTTAAGTACATGTCTTTCAAGCCAACATTGAACCCTGTTTGAAAAAGCCATTCATGCAAAACATCTTAAAGGTATGTGTGTGTGTGTGTATGTGTCTATGTGTGTATGTGTATGCATGTATGTATGCATATGGGTGTGTATGTGTGTGCATGCTTTATGTATGCATATGTGTGTGTATGCATTATGTATGTGTATGTATGCATGTGCATTATGTATGCATATGTATTATGTATGTGTATGTATGCATGTGCATTATGTATGCATATGTGTGTGTATGCATGTAAGTATGTATGTATGTATGGATATGCATATGCATATGTATGCATGTATGTGTATGTGCGTGCATGTCTCTCTCTATGTGTGTGTATGTGTGTGTGTATGTGTGTGTATGTGTGTGTGTACGTGTGTATGTGTGTGTATGTGTGTGTATGTGTGTATGTGTGTGTATGTGTATGTGTATATGTGTGTGCATGTGTATGCATTATGTATGTGTATGTCTGCATGTGCATTATGTATGCATATGTGTGTGTATGTATATATATGTGTGTGCATGTATATGTGTGTGTATGTATGTATATGTGTGTGTATGCAACATTATGTATGTATGTGTGTATATGTGTGTGTATTTGTGTGTGTATGTGTGTGTGTATGTGTATGTGTGTGTGTGTGTCTATGTGTGTATATGTGTGTGTATGCAAATGTATATGTGTGTGTATGTTTCTATGTGTGTATGTGTATGCATGTATGTATGCATATGTGTGTGTATGTGTGTGTATGCTTTATGTATGCATATGTGTGTGTATGCATTATGTATGTGTATGTATGCATGTGCATTATGTATGCATATGCATTATGTATGTGTATGTATGCATGTGCATTATGTATGCATATGTGTGTGTATACATGTAAGTATGTATGTATGTATGCATTTGTATATGCATATGTATGCATGTATGTGTATGTGTGTGCATGTCTCTCTATGTGTGTGTGTATGCATATATGTGTGTGTATGTGTGTATGTGTGTGTGTATGTGTGTGTATGTGTGTGTATGTGTGTGTGTATGTGTGTGTGTATGTGTGTGTATGTGTGTGTATGTGTATGTGTATATGTGTGTGCATGTGTATGCATTATGTATGTGTATGTCTGCATGTGCATTATGTATGCATATGTGTGTCTATGTATATATGTGTGTGTGCATGTATATGTGTCTGTGTATGTATGTATATGTGTGTGTATGCAAGATTATGTGTGTATGTGTGTATATGTGTGTGTATGTGTGTGTATGCATATGTGTGTGTGTGTGTCTATGTGTGTATATGTGTGTGTATGCATATGTATGTGTGTGTAAGTGTGTGTGTGTGCGCACACTTGGTCTCTCTCTCTCTCTCTCGCTCTCTCTCTCTCTCTCTCTCTCTCTCTCTCTCATTCTCTTGTTCTCGTCCAGATCCCGACACGAATGTGCCGAGAGAAATCGAAATTTCTTTTGAACATTCCAGAGAGTCGCTTATGCGACGCTCTCAAAAAAACGCCACATATGTGATGCTCTTCAGTTTGTCCACGTCCCACATACCGACGCTAGCAAGTGACTCTATTTGCGATGCAAAGTGTTAGCATCGCATAAGCGATGCAAACTTGGAGTCTGCGACGTACCTCGCCTAAAAATCAAAATTTCGAAAACACTACTGTCGCTTATGTGACGCTAGCGTCACATAAGCGACGGTTCCCATGTTTTCTTCGATTCGCCGGCATCGCTACGCCTCCCTATTTCTTGTAGTGTTTTATTTTGCATTAATCAATCAAGAGAAACTAGACTATAAGAGAAACTAGACTATGGCAGAACGTCCTCTTTAAAAAAAAAAAAAAAAATGTTGCAAGCCTGCATGCACGGAAAAGGCTGAGGAAATCTTTTCATCTATGTTCACCTTTCTTATTTCTATCCAGTGCTCTTACATCTATCACTCTTGTGAATATACTCAGGATGTGTATGCACATACGTTCACTGACTTTCACGACATGCAAACTGCTGAGCATCTTTCAGGTTATCCGTTAAGTATTAGCTCAGAGTTTACGATGCGTCTAGGTATGTTTGCTAAACATGATGTGGCTGACATCTCTCTCTCGTCCAAGAAGACGACGTCACATTAATCGAAAACTGCCTCCGATATTCGTGAAGCATAGAATACAAGGAGAGAAGTCGAGGACGACTGTTCGTTGTAGATTCCATCTACTTCTCGAGAGCTCATAGCCGTGACTACAATATAGAGTTTACGGGTTAATATATTCATCAAATCAAGAATATACAGGATTACTCACTAAGGAAACTTTCAACGGAGCCATAAATCAAGCAATAGTATGTGAGAAATCTTTAGAGATTAAAAACGCGAGCTTATTTTCGAGCTGCAAACATGGATGAAATAAATAAGAGAGAGAAAAAGACGGTCAAAGATACGTGGGCATAGCAGCGAATATCTGCTCACAATTTTATGTTCATCGATTATATCTCTATACATTCTGGCGATTCGAAGCGATTTCATTAACATTATGAATCTAGATTCGAACAGAAGTCTGTGCTTTGTTATCAAAGAACGGGTCCCGAAGTTCAAATTGTTCATTTCCCGGAGAGGAGTAGTAATGTTAAGAGAGTCTCTTGCCATTGAGCGCCAGCCTAAGCCAAGCATGGGGAAAAGTGTATGCGGTACAAAAGAATGTGTTGTGTTGTCCGATGCGTGCTAGCAGATGGGTGTTGTTAGCGTGACATTGTGGCAATATGGCACTCTTTTCGCTTTTTCGAATTGGATCTATAATTTGGAATATGTCCAAAGTGGATAGCTCGTGCGCGAAGAGGTAACAGACAAAATGATCTCTGTCCGATGCTGGCAGCTTTTGCAGATGGTTCAATCTCAGAAGTCGAGCAAGCTACACAGAAATATTGCATGCGAACTCCCTGCATTCTCGATACAGCGTACGGATGCTTTTCTTTTTTGTTTTTTTTTGAGAAAAACAGGAAGTATAAAATTGATGCTAGTCAAAAAATACAACTCTTGGTAGACTCATAACAGAGCCTACAGAAACCAACAGGGTGCCTCACAATAGGATGGAGTCAATATAATCACCAAGAAAAGTGATCATGTCTTCTCTAGGCTTAGAGTACATACGAAGGAGCCTGGCTTTCCATACATTGAAATGGTAATTTTTTAATATTACAAAGGGGCTCTTAATATCCGATTGGGCATCATTATAAAAGGGATTACAGAGGCTGAGAATTTTCCTCATGCCTATCATACAGGAGAAAAAGTGATCCTTTCCCTTATTATTAAAGATGGCACAATTTCTATTCTTCCAAATATGCCACATAGTGTGATTCCTGATGATCTGCCACATGAGTATGTCCATGCCTTTAGATTCGCCTAACAGTATGTCTTTGCAACTTGGAATATTGAGACCCTGACTTTGGCAGAAAGACCAGATACCAATCCAAAATCTGAAAGCAAATTTACACTTGATGAAAAGGTGTTCCAAATCCTCTTCTTTACCACAAAGTTTGCAAAGACCAGCATCAATCTTATACTTCCTAGCATGACTGCCAGTCCAAATGCCTTGGTGGAGGATGAGCCAGCTCTGACAGGAATGTTTGTTAGAAAGAGGGAAGGCCCAGGAACACTGGAACCTGTACTTCCACTGCAGGTGGGACCACTGCAATCCCCACTTCTTGTTCAGCTTTCCAGTGATTTCTTTTATACTTCTACAATTCCTTTTGAAGGATTTTAACATATCCCAGGCAACATCCTGAAGGGCAATCTGCTTACTCCACATGTTGGAATCCATCTTCACCAGCAGGAACTCCTTCTTGCTCAACAGAATCTGTTTACATTGAAAAGAAAGACCTTGAGTATTAAGAATAGCATAATCATCAGTAACTTCACCTGCTCTCAACAAATCCTTCCAGTGCCCATAACCCTTCTTTCTACATTTATTCCATCTGATAGGGAGGGCCAAAAGGGAACCAGAGTTAAACCAGCCAAACCAAAGGGAGTCCTGCACTAAAAAAGAAGAATTATGAGCAAACCATATAGGAAGTTTATACTTGGACTTAACTATCATCCAGGCTTTCCAAAAATTGCATATAACCTGGCTGCCTTTTGGCACAAAATCTACAGGAGAAGTAATCACATCCCATAGAGAGCAGTTACTCCAGCTTTTATTATGCTTCACATTGAATCTGTTGATATTTCTTTTAATCAAACAAGCCCAAAAATCATTTGAGGAGAGGGATCTAAAAATCCATTTAGCAGCCATTTGAATTGCCATCCTAGAAGGACAAATGAGACCAAGACCCCCTTCAGACTTTTTCATACAACAAATATTCCAGGCAACTTTGGGGATTTTAGAACCACTCCACAAAAAGCTTCTAGCCAAGAAGATGGCCTGGCCCATCTGCTTTTTATTAGGCTGCCAGCAGGACAGAAAGTAGGTCAGGGAGGGGAGGATATAATGCTTCAACATAAAAGATCTATGAGAAATACTGTGCTGCACATCACTCCACTTATAAATTTTAGCTCTAAATTTATCAAGCATCCAATTCCATCTTTGTTCATTAGTGATGCCAAAGCCCATGGGAATACCCAACAACCTGAAAATTATCCCTTTTTTGATGATGTCGCAGCCTGCCATCTCAACACAAGGAGGAATATGATTATTAGAAGCAAAAAAACCCGTTTTCTTATGATTAATCACTGAGCCACTGGCAAGACAAAACATCTCAAGACAATTAAGGAATTGCTTAGCAGAATTATCATCAGCTTTCATAAGCATGTTAGTGTCATCTGCAAACATCTGCAGACCTAGGGGGGAGAGAGCCTGGGGAATATCCAAGCCAGAGATGGTACCTTGTCTTATGCAATCCTTGACCAACCAACCTAAAGCATCACTTGCTATAGCAAAAAGGAGGGGAGCCAAGGGGCAACCTTGTCTAATGGATCTGCAAAGTCTAAAAGGGTTAGAAAGACAACCATTAATGGCCACTTTAGAGAAGGCATTACCAAAAAGAATACTGACATATTTAATAAACCTTTTGCCAAAACCAATGTCATGCAAGGATTGAAGAATGAAATACCATCCTATCCTGTCATAGGCCTTATCAAAGTCTATTTTGAAGAAGTAGGAGTCAACATTAATCTCATTGCAGTACTCAAGACCTTCCCAGATGGTGATAATATTATCCAAAATAAATCTGCCTTTAATGAATCCTTTTTGCTCAGGGAGAATTATAGTATCCATTAGAGGACTAAGCCTTCTGGCCAGAATGGTAGCAAAAATTTTGTACAGAGAAGTCAGGCAGGAGATGGGTCTCCAATTGTTTAAATCATCCTTGGGACCTTTTTTGTGAACTAATTTTATCACTCCAGTGTTTATGAAAGGAGAAAGGGATCCCCTTCTAGAGGCTTCTTGCCAGATCTTGAGAATAATGGGAACCAAAACTTCCTTGAATTCCTGAAAAAACTCATAAGGCAAACCATCATGACTAGGAGACTTTCCAGGCTCCAATTTGCTAATGGATTCTCTTACCTCACCCTCAGAGAGGGGCATGTCAAGGAGGGAGTCCATTCCTTGAGGAACCATCTTTTTCCTACAAAGGGCAATGGCAGCTCTTGCACTCCAAACAGAATCTCCTCTCTTGGGAGGCAGAGAGAATACATTGGCAAAGAACCTATGAGCAACCTGAAGGTTATCCTTCATATCTTTAGCAAGGCAACCAGAATTATTCTTGAGGAGAGGGATAAAATCCCTAGCTTTTTTCTTCCTCATCAGATCAAACATATACTTATTGGGCTTGTCAATTTTGACAGCCCAGAATTCTCTAGACGTGGCAAGGGCACCTCTAGCAAGGAGATAATCCACTTTCTTCACTTGTTCCTGAAGATCAATAATCTTAGCTCTTTTGTCACCCAAATCAAGATTAGAGCACTCTATTTTATTCTTCTCTTGCAATATCATCATCCTTCTCTTTTGTCTAATTTCTTTAGCTTTATACTTATAGTACTTAATTAAATCCTGAATATCTTTAACAGCCTTTTCCCAAGCCACAAAAGGAGAAATGAAACTATTAAAATGCAACTTAAGGGAATTGGAGATTCTTTCCTTCACTATAGGAATCTTAAAAAGGGAAGAATCCATATGCGTCCAACCAGCTCTATAGTTGGGATTGTTATTAAATAAATTTATAATCAAAGGCGAATGATCAGACATTTGTAGAGAATGATCTATAGAACAACAATAATTCCACAAATAATGACTTCTGTCAGCATTCATGTAGAACCTGTCCAATCTAGCAGACAAGAAATTAATGAGATTACAGTTATTCCAAGTATGACCAGTGTTAGCAGAGAGATCCACTAAATTATGTTTATTGATCAAATTATACCAACACTGCTTTTCAACACCAGAGACGATATTATCACTTTTACCATTCCTGTCTCCAATATTTGTGACCATGTTAAAGTCCCCAGTCAGTAATATATCACCTTTGATCCTGAAGATTTCTTCCCAGCATTTGGATCTCTACACAGCCTGATTAGCTGCATAAACACACACAACAGTATAGTTAAGGGGTTCTTTGCACTTAACTGCAACCCACTGATAAGTGGGGCTCCTTTGCACCTCATCAATAAGGTGACAAAGACCATTAGCAATGCCAATGGCAGCACCCCCTTTGCCAGAGTGCTCCGTGTACACCCAAAGGCAGTTATTAGACACAATTTTCAGATTCGCCATGAGAGGGGAACCCCCAATCTTAAGTTCCTGCAAGCAGATGAAGTCAGGAGAGTGAGAAGCATCTTTGATCCAGTTATTAATCATCTTACCTCTGACCGGGTCAGAGAGCCCTTTAGTATTAAGAGAAATAAAGTCAATACAATCCATGGAGAAAACAAACTGAGGAGGAGAAACTTACTTTTTATGGTTCTTACCTGGCTTCACAGCAGAAATCGATGACCTTACAGTGTCTTTCCTCTTGGATTTATATTTTTCTTTACCTTGAGGGCTAGGGGAACTAACATTTGTCATACAAACGTCTTGATTACTAGGGCCACCAATGTACTCCTGGACAGTAGTAAGCTTATCGAAACTGTTAATTTGTTCTATAAACATTTCATCACAATTACTAATGTTATCTTCTTCAGAGGACACCGTCTCAGGGATGGGGCCTGAAGTGGGCCTGAAGGAAGAAACAGTTACCTCTTTTTGCCTTCCTTCAACACCACCCCGCATATTAGTGTTCACCTTATTTTCTTGGAGATTAACAGCACTCGATGGTTGAGGGTCACTGTAAGACCTGTACACAGGACTTTTTCTTTCTTGCAGAATTTGCTCCTCAACAGCCTCAGTTCCCGAAGCATGAGAGTCGCAGTGATTGATATCTTCAAGAACCTGAAAGGGATTGAGAATCCCTTTGACAAGAGGCTCCGATCTGATTCCCACATTAGGGTTTTTTTTCCTCTGTTTGTAAGAAACCTTTTTGAACCCTTGCTCTTCTTTGGGGTGGACCGAATTAATGGGAACTGTGGAAGTGGGGGACTCTTCACCAGCTCCAGTCACTTTAACTTGATTTTTAGCTAACAAGGGGCAATCTTTTATTAAATGTCGTTGTTTATAACAATTAAAACAAGCATTAGGAAGGTTTTTATAGACAACCTTTTGCACATGCAGCTTACAACCCTCAGAATTCTTAATAACGATTTCAGATTTAATATTTTTAGAGATGTCGACCTCTACAAGCATCTGAGGCTCCCATTTGGGATTAAACTCTTTTTTAGGTTTCTGCCCAAGAATTTTTCCAATTAACGAGCCAAGCTTTTCGAGCCAAGGGTAATATTCCGCCGGGAAATCAGGAAATTCCACCCAAACAGGAACTTTAGTCGGCTTGTTGCTCCTAGGGTTAAAGCCAGGATACCATTTATAGAAGGAAAGGGGAGTGTTCCTAATTATCCAGTGACCCTCTGCTATGACTTGCATAGCATTATTCAAATCCTCAAAAAAGAAAAGATAAAAATTATTAGGCAGATATTGCACATGTCTAGCATAAAGCCCCTTGCTTTCCCAATTTACCCTCATCCAAGATTTAAGTATGTCTTGAGCAGGCCTAGGGCCATGACAGTGAGCAATAACAACTTTATCTTCTAGATGAATGTTCCAGCTATTGAGGGCAGAGCTCTCTATTATAAGCGTGCAATCGTCCTTGTCATCCACTTCAGGGTCAAGGTCAATAGAATGTCTCTTATCCGTAGAATAGCTGCCAACCCTATTAGACTCAAATAATTTACCTTTGCCTTTGGAATCCAAGAGAACAGAGTGAGGAAGTTGTATACCTGTCAAGTCTTGATTAGCAAACACAGAGAAGTAGTCTTGTTGTTGTCTCTGAACCACCTTGGCATAAGACACTTGACGATGCTTTTCTGCACTTGCGTTTCGGCTCTAAATAATCATGAATGTGCGACATATAATAGGCTAGAATAGAATGTGACGTTATGGCGAGAAAACTAAGTGGGCTCCACATGATGGGATGCGAGATTTATGAACCTTCTCTATAACTTCATGTAAGCTTTGTAAGGTCTTCCACGAAGGCTCTAGCAGATTGTCAGAAAGAAAATTAGATCTCAGAAACATATGAGTTGGAAGCATGCTCTACTGGGAGAAGCGATCGGTTGCTCTGCAACTCTCTGGGATGCCATCAGAGGGGAAGACCTAAGGAAGATATGGCGGAAAAGATGTGCTTGCAACTTTGGTGACTCCCCCATAGAGTGGTCGATTGAGAAATCACTCTTCCTCCTTGGCAAAAGGATCCCTAATTGTAAGGAATCCCCCCCTTTAAGCATCATCAAGTGCTCCTTATGATCAACAACAAGCTTAAACCCATGTGAACCCCGGGTGATTAGAGGGTGATTAATCTTCTTTGTAATGGCATTTAAACTATGTAAAAGCTACCCCCACTCTGTGGGATTTGGGGGACCCCGTGGGCACTAGTCCCCTTCTATTGTACTTTTCTTTTAATTAATTAAAGTCCGGGAGAGTATGCTAAGGCCAAACTTCCTTTATTTAAAAAGATAATAATAATGTCCGCCCTAAAGGTCTCAATGCATCCTCTTTTATAGTCCATTCTGACAACATTGATAGATTGTATATTGATTCGATGCCTCTATACATGCGTTTAACGAGTACAGGGTTTGACAACTTGCAGAGACATGTATTAATGATAAAGGGTGCCCTTTATTTGCAAGTTCTACTTCAAAAATTCAAGGTATGAAAAGAGCAGGTTGAAGAACAAAGTTAGAATAAGAAAGATTAAAAAAAAATAAGGGACGCACATTATGATGCTTCAAGCGAATTCGCTAAGGACAGATGTTGAGGAGCGCTTGATGAGAAAAAACACAAGGCTGTCTGCATAATATTAAGAAATAAAGCTCACATCACTCTAGCTTCAAGGTTATACTATATGTGTGTGTGCGTGTGTGTGTGTGAGTGCTTATCCATTTGTGCTCATGTGCTAAATTTTACAAGTAATGAGCTTGTGGATATGGCAACAATATTCACAAAGTTGAACTGGAGTGATAGATTGGAAGTTTTGTTGGAGCACCGAGCTTTCAGTATGTTTGAAAAAAAAATCCACTTCAACTATCATATGGATAGTGTTGTAGATGTATTTTGAGAGTAGCACTTATGATGCATATGCTTTCTTTGTATTATTTGTATGATCACTTATGATCATTCATTGTGAAAGGTTCAAGATATTTATCTTTGTAATTGGGAAGAGTAAAAGGTACAAAATCAAGGATGTGTAAGTGTTTGAGATTAGTACTCAATCAATCAATCAATCAATCAATCAATCAGGAAGTTCGCATTACTTCAATTTCTACTTTTCCTATAATGTAGGAAAAGACTCCAACTATTCTCAACTACATGCCTGTAAGATTTTGAATTCAAATTCATGACGCTTGAATCATGGGAAACTACTCAAGAGTCTATATAATGACTCAGAACATTGTACACTTTGAGTTGATGACATTTGATGCAATATATATACATTGGTGATCATCTTGGTTGTTCTTCATTATTCCCCTTCTTCCTCACACTTAGTGATCTTGGAGAGCTTGTTTAACTCTCTATAGAGGCCCATGTTGCGTGAATGAGCATTCACTAGAAAGGTAATACTTTCGAGTCTAGATGTATAAATTTTCAAGTCACTTGGTCTCCTAGAATCAGATATATTGCAAGTTGACTAAATCTATATGTGTTGTATCAATTGATTCTCATTGATGTTGCAAAGTACCTATTGTGTTTTAGTGCTCTAATCACAAGCGAATAAGGTCTATTTGACATATTCAAAGAGTTAGGTCATGTCTTGTGCTGCTTTGTTAGACCATCTTCATCATCTTGCAACTCAAAGTTTCCACCATTCCAAGCTTCTCCAACTTCTTTCATTGGTATGAAAGAAACATCAAGATGGCAGATTGATTTCCGTCAATGATTGAGAAGCTTGATAAACACAACTATAAAGGAAATAGGTAAGCTCACACTTTGGTGTGCAAGGGATGCTCAAGCAAGGTTATACATACGTAAGTCTATCTCCGATTTTCTATTACCACATATTAGATGGTGCAAGACATCTCAAGAAACTTGGGATGCCCTAGAGACCTTCTTTTCTGCCAGTATAAAAGCAAGGAAGAATCATCTTTGGAATGAGCTCAACAAGATCAAGAAGACTCCAAAACAAACTATCTTAGAGTTTGCTACAAGGATCAAGGAGATTGCATATCAACTAGCATCCATCGAAGAGATGATTGAAGAAGAAGTAATCATGAGGAAAAGTTTGAATGGAATTAGATGTGAAACACAATGGAAATCTTTCTCCATAGAGTATGATCTCATCATTGATGTGAAAATTCCAACTTTCAACATCTTTTCTTGAGAAATCTTCAATCAAAAGGCCAAAAATAATATAAAGGAAGGTAAATTATATCATGGTAACCAGCTAATGCTTTATATGTACATAAGAAGGAAAAGGAATTGAAAGGCGAGAAGAACGAAGAGGATTAAGAAGAGGCTTCCAAGGCCAACTCTGCAAGCAAGAGCAAGTGCAAAGGGAAGAAGAAAGGACCAAACCATCACAAAACCAAAGGCCAAAATGTTCAAACTTGTTCCATATATGATAAATCCAACAACACCACTTAGGATTGCTCGCTCAATGAAAAGACTCAAAAAGCAAGTGGAAAAGGTGCATACAACAATGACAGAGATAGAGGTGGGCATAACTTCAATAGAAATAGTAACCAAAAGGGTTACAACATTTATTCTGAAGACCAACCACACGATGAATCATTGGTTATGCTGAATTGAAGACACAAGAAAGGTAAAGAAGATGATTGTGGATTCTACATAGATTTAGGATGTTGAAATCATGTTGCAAGCAAGATAGCTCTCTTATTTGACTTAGACAAAGCATAGAAATTACAAATCAGGGATGAAACAAAGTATAATGTGGAGAAGATTGGTAATCTCAAGGCTTCTAATAACACATCAAATATTCTCAGAAACGTTCTATGTTCTCACTATTAAAGAGCACCTCATAGCTGTAGGAAAAATACTTCAGAAGAGCTTGCAACTTAGGTTCACCCAACATGGAGCTTTGGTTGAAGATCTGTTGGTGCAAATGCCAAGCCTTCGCACTGGCCTAGGCATTGGCAGAAGCTATAAGCAATTAGTTGAAGAACCACATGAACCATTGCTTATGGTCTTCACCATTAAATCTCAATAAAGCAAAAGCAACATTAGTATAGTCAGATAAAGATAATTGTTAAGTGAAAGAGAATGAGGGATAAACGATGGAGAAAGGAGCCCACTCAAAGATAGAAATCAAATCTCAAAAGCGAAGCAAAAATATTCTTCCAAAGCTTGAATAAAAGAAGTCTTATAGGGTTAATTTCCACCTAAAAGTTTTACTTATGATTCCTAGATGGAAACTTATTATGCATGTATGAATAATGTACTTCAAGATTATGAGCCCAACTGTAGTCAAGATGCAAGTACGTATGCGAAATGAAAAGACGTAATCCAAGAGGAGAGATATGCATCTAAAGAGAATTAAGCATAGAATCTAGTGCAGAATACGAAAATATGAAGGTAATAATTAACAAAGGTAACATGTTACACGCATGTTTACAAAGTCCTTAAATGGAGTGAAGATTCCAAAGTTCATGAAATGTACACATATATAAGAACCTCGATCAGGTAGGAGAAATGAGATTTGAGGAACGGTGTTCAAAATGAAAGCTTCACAAATTTTCCACTTGGACAGTCCAGATGGAGAAGATTACATAGTGATTGAAACAAATTGTATGCACCAAACCATCCCCCGAATATTTCAACCCATCCCTTCAGCTTCAAAGGAGGAACGTTATAAGTTGTCCTTGATTGTAGGTGCAATTTTAAATTCTTATATATATATATATATATATATATATATATATATATATATATATATATATATATATATATATATATATATATATACATGTGTGTGTATATATATATATATATATATATATATATATATATATATATATATATATATATATATATATATATATATATATATATATATATATATATATATATATATATATATATATGTATGTGTGTGTGTGTGTGTGTGTATGACTTATGAAGAGTATTCTTAGATATTATAGGTTATCTAGCTCAACAAGAGTGTGCAAGTGGAATCAAGCAAGTGCCTTTCTTGCTCTTTTGCTAGATTTGAGTAGACATATATCTTTTCGTTCCCAGATAGTGTTAGAGTTATGTAGTTTTGATTTCTTAGCCTTGGTTGATGGTTATTAATCTATTTGTGATACTCATTGTGTGATTAGATATCTAGGGAACTCCTTTAAGTCCATATCATATCTTGAGATCATTAAGTAATCTTTATGAGAGTTGAAAATAGTGGTTTGGTGATCTACATCTCTCAGAGTATGTCTTAGTTCTAGGAATTGTTTCTACTTGTACTAGGAGTCCTTCGGTAGCCACTAAAGATAAGACAAAGGGGGAGTTTCACTCTTAATGTAGTCTCTGAGAAGCGATTACTAGAAGCGATTACTAGAGTGAACTGCGATCAGTATGTGAGTAGCTTCTATGTGTAACCAACTAGTCCATATTGTAGACATTTATCTCCTAAGTTTAGGAGTCCATTTTGAGTAAAAATTGATTTTCAAGAAAGATCTATATGTACTACAAGCATTGAGAAAGACGTATTTTGGGGGCAAAGGTGTAAATAATGCTACACGTACATGTCATTAATGCTTTATCATTGGAAAAGGGTTGGGACTTTATCATTGCAAAAGGGTTGGGACACTTCTCCCAACAATAAGAATTTTTTCAGGGCTTCAACACGTAGAATTATATGTAAAAAATCATGATATGTTCCAAATACTAGCTATGCGATATACTCACAATCCATGAATAGAAAAGAAAGAATATGAATGGTAAGGATCATGAAATATGGACATGGTTATCTATATAAGAACCTTACAGTGAGCCTCCACAATGATTAGATAGCCCAATTCAAGTCGAAATAAATAATGTTGTCCTTGTTCAAAGATTTCTATGAAAAGCATGGAGTGATGAGATTTCTGTGAAATGCTAAGAGAAAACAAAAATAAAAAACGATCATAGTTTTCTCCATCTTTTCGTAGAAAGTTGCCAAATATGTGCTTGCAAATTCCTCATTTTCTTGAATACAAAAATCCTCCAACCTTTTTAGATAGCAATAAGAATTGAATTTCCATCCCCTTTGTTGCCAGAATGTTGCCGCGTATCAAAGTAGACCTACTCGTTTAGGGTTAGATATCTTGAATTCATTTACATCCAAGTTGGTTTTGAGATCCTCAAATAAATAGGGGATGTATTATATGTGGTTGTGATTCTCTCTTTGAGTTCCTCTAAGAATATGGGACTCATTCCTCATGTGGCCAATATCCAGTTTGGTAAAACATATGATGAACTTTGAATTTCATCATTCTATCTTATCTTATAACATACAATGAGTGATCTATCCATAGCTTAGAATTTGAAAACTTTAAATGATAATTGAAAATTTATAGGATTTTAAATCTCCATGAAATTATGCATATCCAATGGGGCCTTCTAGGCGTTGAGTACCAACAAACGAATCCAACTTTAGGTACATACACATTTTAAAGTTCCTACACGTTTTGCTTCCTTAGAGGCATATTTGCATGTAGTTTGGAGGTATTCTGATAATTTTTTTAAAAACTGGAAATGAAATATGAGAGGTAAAAAGCATGAAGGAAGAAAAAACTCATAACAAATGCATGATCTTCCAATCTATTGACCCCTCTCTCATTTTCTAGTTCTTTGGTTTCAACTCTAATCATTCAAGTACCCCTTCGCTTTCCAAGAGGCATATTGAATTGTTAAGAGTCTCATTTTATTTGTAATGGTTGTTTTGGACGACAGCTTATCTTGACTATTTAGAATCATTTAAAACATAGACTTTGAAGAATATTTCATAGTTCGAATCTAGCATGCAAACTCTACAAGAACTCTACAAGAACTATCTATCTGTCTCTGTCTCTCTCTCTCTCTCTCTCTCTCTCTCTATATATATATATATATATATATATATATATACAAACATACACACACACACAGATATATATATATATATATATATATATATATATATATATATATATATATATATATATATATATATATATATATATATATATATATATGCATAATCCCATGAAGAATGAATAAAATTGTTAGCCGCAAATTAGCCTCCGTTAAAATAACAGCCATAGCTAAAAGGGTTCAAGGACTAGTGTAATGAGAACACATAACCGATAATGCCTATCATTACCAAACTACCTTTTGTTTCTTTGTATATCACTTGAACACAAACACAACATATACTCATCTTTACTTCATTAATTCAAATGCTATTGAAGAAAGAACAAAGTTTAAAATCAAGACTACTAATAAACACAATAATTTGTATTTATTTTATTCACCAGAAGTTGTATGTACAAGATACAAAAGACCAAATACTCGTTACAGGATTCTGCAACTGCACAAAAAATGCATCTTCCCTTTCCTCTCTCCAGAATTATTAAAAGGTTCTATTCATAATCATATTTTGCATAGTATTCTTGCAGTAGTATTGTTGCAATGTTTGTTTCCTCATCTTTTATGTTACAAATCACGTATATTTCCTTATCTCATACTTGCAGTTTTTGAATATTTTCAAAGGAGAAGGAAAATATATAGATGTATGATTATATACTTGCCCGTGTATGATTAGGAAGTAGTGCTATTTCCATGTTAATTTGATTTTTGAGTTTTTGAAACGCATTCTATAAAATGATGAAACAACGCATGAAATAGAGAAAAATTGTATGATTGATTCTCCAACCATAGAATCATAGATGAAGATGGTAGATAGAGATTGTAGCATAAAATATTTCAGGTCATAGATGTTAAGCAAGTAGTACGTCGCCTAGAAATTAACTTGGCTGCATGTTATAGATAAGCAAGATCTTGTTAGAAAATACTTTGAATAGGTAATTTCATTTAAAAATATAGGAAAAGCATACCCAAAATTACTCTTCTACAAGGAAGGGGTGAGAGAAGCAAAACAATTGAGCTCCAAGTATGTAGTAACATAAGGTAGATAATTAAGCCTATAGAAAGCTCCAAGTATGTAGTAACATAAGGTAGATAATTAAGCCTATAGAAGGTAAAACTTATGTTTGGAGATACTTGAAGGGATATCCTAGACATGAAATCCAAAAGCATTAGCAGATGCTTAGGCTTCAGTAGTAGGGAGATACTTCCCTAGGCTATCTTTTGAAACTTTAAAAAAAAAGGGGGGGGGGGGGGGGGGGGGGAATTTAAAGAAAAGAGTAATATATTGTCACTAAAGGTCGGTTAAGGAAAACCAATAGATATTGAATACAAAAATTTCAAGTCAATGAGAAGTATAGTTTCTAAGAAAGAAATGTGGATATGTATTTGTGAAAAGGTCTGGAAGTTTTCCAAAAAATCATGAGTATGATAGAAAGCATAAGGTTATTTTTATGATCTCTTCATGAATGCAGTAGAAGATTGGTGAGAAAAAAAAATATAGGTAATTCCTTGAATTGAAAAGGATTTGAGTAAACGTTATCCTATAGATAGATGTAGTGATGTGTTTTAAATTTAAGATAATTATCATTCACACACTAACATTGATTACATATGTTGGTGGTATGGGGCACTAGGGTATATTCACATTCATGCACGAAAGATGGTATGGGAAATTGGACCTTGAGATTGTAGGTATCCTTTAGTCTTGGAGACATTCCAATAGAAGCTTGAATCGATGTAGAATCCCCAAAAAGTGATTGAAACTTCAATGATGAAGTAAGAAGTACACATGAAAGAGTCCATAGAAGAGGACGATATTAATGTATGAAGTGAAAAACTTCTAGGAGCTTCCTTGAGCATACACGTGTGCCAAACATAATTTTAATTGAGCTACTAGATTTAAATATAAAGTTTTCTAGTTCTTTATTAGAAAATTCTTTATAGATTTATGAAAACTAATAACTTAGAGAATTCCCTTTTTGTTAAAGTTAAGATAGGCTACGTTGTTCAAGGATGATAGACACTAAGTTCATAGTACAACTTGGTGAGTCAATATCCTAACTCAAAATTAGGCATCAAAATTTCACTCAAGAAAGGATGCGTATGAGATTCTAAAAGAAAATTAACTTAATAATTGAGATAGATGAAGCATCATTGTTTTTTTACTAAAGAAGAAACATTATAAGTACAATAGGTTTTTAGTGAAGAAGAAACATTATACGTACAAGCTTATTGGCTAGAAACATCAATGTTTGATATTAGGAAGAAGTTTGGTGGTGCCACGATGGTTTAAGGTAACTCAAAGAATCTTTTTGAATTATTTTTACTTCTCAAAGATATAACAATAATGTTTTTTTACATGTTGAATTTCATTATCTTTGAAGACATAAAGGTTGGATTCTCATAGAGTTTTATTCACATTAGTTTTAGTGTCATAGAAGTTTGAGTTCATTATAAAGATTTTGAATTCTTCCTTCGCGCTTCTCAAAATCTTGGACCTAGCTTGGGCACAGCATCAACGTGATTTCTACAAACATTAGGTTTACTAAGTTTGAATAACGTACTGAAATAAACATCATAGATATATATCTTGTGCAAAACCTATTTAATGCTACAAGTTTTTTTCCAAATCTTGAGTCTTACATGGTTTTCAATGCAGTATCGAACACAAAACCTATTTAATGCTAGATGTTTCTTTCTAAATCTTGAGTCTAACATGGTTTTCAATGGAGGATCGAACACTGCATAATTGCATGAAAGCGTTACTAAGCTTTCCCCATAGAAGTGCTTTGCCAAAAATATGACTTGCTTTAAGGATAATGATACGTGAAGTTGATGGAATACAAATATGTAGACATGCACTTCTTTACAAATAAAGGTTACTTCTCCATGTAACTTCCTGCACTTCCGTAGATAAACATAAGATCAAATTTCTGATGGATCAAAACAAAGACTAAGTGGACTTGTATTAGACACGCACTCTACCTTAGCGAATGATGAAAGACACAAACAAATTGTGATTGAACTCTATTGCTTAGGGTATTGATGCTAATTTTGCATGAATTCTTGAATCTACCGTGTTCATTGATGATAAATTCCTGATTGATCCCTCAAGAAAGCTTCTTATTCTTTTAAAAAAAATTACAGATACCTCTGATTCCTTCCTTTCATCCATAGTTAATCCAAGTGGCTCGTTATGGCCTTCAAAAAATTCTCCCTATTCCATGGCCAAGTTGGTTTCAGAATTTTCACAAAACGTTCAACTTCATCTAATGCTCTGGATTTTTCATGGGTATGGATAAACTCAGTAAGGGAATGTTTCTTTTCACAGAAAACCTCAACCTGACAAGGAGCTTAATGATAATTCTACTCGCACTCTAGTTCATAATTCTCTAGAGAAATCTTCCTCTTTGAAAACGGGTTTCAATGCTTGCATGTGTAAAATTGATCTTGGAAAATTTAAATACTAGATCTTAACTTTCGAATGGGTGTCATATTGGCAGAAAATACTTCTCATTATTGTCGGCCGTAAGGAAGTCGATCACATTTCTAGCATTAAAAAGGTCCTTCTGTTTCATAACTGCATAGGGTATTGAGAATCTCTTTCTCATACTACTGAGTTTGGTATAGTTCGAAATAATGAATTATAATTTCTACAATCTTCACGGTCGGAAGTTTGTGGTTTGGCTTCGTTATTGCATTTTTTGTTTTCTGTTTGCTCCATAAGATTTACTTATATGTAAAACATCTAAGATTGGCAGCATTATGTGCTCCGAAAAAATAGTGTCTCATATGGGGAAGCAACCTTTGGAAATTCTATGGAAGAGGCCCCTTAAGGGTAAGATTTATGGTCAGGATCTTGCGTGTCTAAGAAAGAAAGATGAATCCAAGAAGAAAAAAGGCAAGGTCCCTCTCCGCAAAGAGGGGAATCAACGATAATGATTATCACATCATTTAACAGGAGGGGGTTGACAGACCCCTCAAGAGCAACAATGATTAGAGAGTGGTTTCGAGATAATAGCCTGAACCCCGATTTCATATGTATTCGAGAGATTAAAATCGATGGAGTGGACCTTTGGAAACAACTCAAATGCATCTCTTCGACACATGTTTGCGTTACCACTTCTCACTCTAAGGGGGCCGGTGGCACAACTATTGGGATAAGTAACTTCTGGTCTAGTAGACTTGTCACCTCTTGCAAGGATTAGAAGCATTGTTGGATTGCTGCCTCCTTCGAAGACCCCTTCCAGTTCACTGTGGTCTCCATGTATGCCCCAAATAGGGCGATAGAGCGGATTGACACTTGGGCCTCTTTGGACTGGCTTTCCCAAAACATGCTACTTTGTGGGGACTTTAAAATGGTGGAAGACCCTTTGGATCAGTGGGATAATAGGGGGCATACCATTGAGGGTCAAGAGAAAGACACCTAGGATAAAATCAAGCTTTACCTGGACCTAGTGGAAGTTAAATATACGAAGGGTTACTCTCAGTCGAACCTCCAATCTGGGGATGACCTAAGGAAAGTGTTGGCATCATCTTGGAAGAAGCAAGTATGCGCATACATGCAGATCTAGCACTAAGGCAACCAAACAAATTTTTTTTAATCCTCACATTATTTTAAAAGTGATTCTCATCACTAACAACCATTGTAAATACCGTTTCACCTTTTTGTAGCTCCATTTTTGCAAGCTGAGGAGTCCTCAAGCTTGAGGATCTTTAGAAGTATTTGCCTACCAAGTTTCATAATTTTCAAAGCTCGTTTGAGCCTCCAAAATATCTTAGAAACCTAATTTTTAACTAGTCCGGACACTAGGTCTGAACAGGACCAAAGCTAGTAAAAAACTATAAATAGAGCCAGAGAGCTCATTTTTGAGGCTAGCTTGTTCTAGATTTGAACTTGTATAAGAACTCTATTGCAATAGAAGTGATTCCAGTGTCTCCCTCTCTCTCTCTCTCTTTGTTCTTGTCATGTGTGCGCGTGTGTGTATGTGTGTGCATGTTTGTGTGCTTCTCACTCATACACTTGTGCCATCACTTGTTCGAGGTCTTCATACCATCCTCATGTCTTCTCGGATTGACATTAAAGGAGGTGCTACTCATCACTGAGCTACACCAAATTTTGGCACGATTGCTGGGGATTTGAGCTTTGAGACGAGCGTGTGATGGTAAGACATAGAGAGGACGTGTTGGAAAGGTAAGTAGTAGGTTATTTCATATTTTTCACTATTTTTTTCCCATCTTCATCTCCATTTCCATCTCCATCTCCGCTCCACACCATCTCCATCCTCCTTTTATATTCCCACTCCCATTTCATTCACCTCATTTGCATAGTGAGAGTTTGAGAGAGAGCGAGAGTTTGAGAGAGAGCGAGAGTGCATTGTTGTGTTTGTGTGTTTTTTGCATGATTCTTGCAGGTTTCAGTAGCATCACCATCCCCAACAAGCTCTGCAGGTACGGAAATTGTCTGCGCAAAACTCGAGACGTCGACCTTGAGCTATCATGACACACTGAAAAGTCAACCCTGTCACGATTCTGAGTGCACCACGGCACAACGCAGCCTGAGAGCTCCCAAGATCACTAGGTTGATCAATAGAATTCACCATATTCCAGCCTATCGTGACACACGGAGGTATCACAACACACTAAGGTATCACAACACACCGAGGTATCGCGACACACCGAAGTATCACGACACACCCAGGTATCGCGACACATCCTTCTATCGCGACACACCGAGGTATCGTGACACA
The DNA here is from genome assembly GCA_020310875.1 of Ceratopteris richardii. Lineage (NCBI taxonomy): Eukaryota > Viridiplantae > Streptophyta > Polypodiopsida > Polypodiales > Pteridaceae > Ceratopteris > Ceratopteris richardii. The sequence goes on along the minus strand of CM035440.1, from coordinate 119,996,534 downwards.
CCTAAATATCGTGACACACCCATCTATCGTGACACACCCATCTATCAAGACACACTACAATATCATGACACACCCATCTATCGCAACACACCCACCTATTGGGACACACCCCATCTACCACGACACACCCATCTATCACGACACACCCATCTATCGCAACACATGCCTATCGTGACACATCGACCTGAGCTATCGCGATACACCGACTTGATGCATAATTTTTTGGGGAGGTGTAATTATGTAACTGTGGTAATTTTGGGCTTGAACTTCTGATAAATAGGGATTACCTTAGAGTCTTATAAGTGGGCAAAACAACTAGAAAACCTTAGATGAATTCCTTAACCCTAAGAACCTGTTTTGACCCCCAAGTGCCTGAATGGTCATAACTTCACCATATGAACTCCGATTGATGAGATTTTGGTCTCGTTGGAAAGCTCATTGAAACTCCTACATGGATCTTGATAAGTCTTGTAAAACACATATGCAGAGTTTTAGAACATGTATTTTTAAGTTGGCCATTAGGTGGGAATAGGTGGTCATAGGATTCTGGGGGCACAGTCAGCTGCTCAAAAAGGGGGCTGCAATCCTTAATGTGTGTCTATCAATTCATTGTGATAAAATGGCCATATTAACTTGTGAACCTTTGTAGGAACATTGTGACCAATCAAGGCATCCAAGGCAAGCTAGCAAGGAGGAATACCAAGCTTGGGAGAAGGCTTCCTGGGCTTGTGTAGCTACTGGAGCAACAAGGATTGGAGGTGGGAAGTTATCTCAACCCCCTTTTGTCAATTCCTAGCTTAGGCTAAGTGCAACTTAGATGTGGTGAGTAATTAGAGCAACGCTAGGCTCAAATCAACTCCAAGAGAACTAATCAACTAAGTGCAAGCATTAAGTATGTCTTAAGTGCGAAAACCCTAAGGGACAAACGTAAACTTGCATCGATCAATTATCAAGTGCGAAATTCACTTAAGTATTCCTGACGACGTGATTTCATACAAGATCTTAACACAATAATCAACTAAAAAGAACAAAGTGATTGATACGAAATGATTTGCAACGAGATTGTACTTGGGACTAGAAGGAAGAAAACCCAGGCATATGAACCTAAGGTTAGGAAGACACTTAGGCCAAGATAGACAAAGCCTCAGGTCTTTTGAAGCTAGTGTCAATCATACTGCTAGGTCTTGGGCCCAGCAGTTGAGTGATTATCCATACACTCTTAGTTCAGAAACAAGCGATTCGGAAATGTCCTATAACATGGAGGGACTAGTAGGTAGTTCACGAGTGGAATTCCTAGAAAAGACAGAAGGACCTTACAAGACTCAATTGGAATATATCAGCACCAATCGTCTAGGTGCTCACATCTACGGAGACGGCATGAGAAGATTTGTGGTCCAGATTAAAAACCCAGATCAACCCCATGGATTAGAACATCCGGTAGTCAAGTTTGAAAATTGAGTATATCTAGATAAAGAAGTAACGATTTATGTGGTCACCACCCTTCAAGATAGGACAGATAAGTTCAAAAATGTGATTGCAGAGGCTGACATGGGCGACATAGAGGAAGGAAACTTAGGAAAAGAGCCAAAAACCCCTCGAGGCAAGTTGGTCCTTACAAGAATAATCACTCTTGAGTGGGTTCCCTAGGACAATCGGAGCATAGAATTACTCGTGAGTGGAGAGATAGATGAGGCTTTTTGGAGGTATAAGCATGAGAAGCCTAATGAAGTGGGAGCACTTACCATCTATGAATTCAAAGATCCCAATAGCCCACACAAAGTGACCTACTTAGATGATGCTTCAGCAAGAATCTTTGTGGTCTCAGAGCATGGGAGACATGCCTACACTTGGAAGGGTGAATTTGTTTTTCCCCAACCTCCATCGGCTATGTCTTATGGTCACCAAGGAGCTGGAACATCTCAAGCTCATGGGACTCAAAGAGAAAGGGATAGAGATAGACCCGAGGTGAGCTTTGCTAACCCACTAGGAAGAGAAAGGATGTGAACAGAAACAGATAGGGAAGAAACTGAGAGATCTAGAGCCCCAAGAAACCAAAGAAATGATGGTGATTTTCCATTGTCAAGGCCTAGAGAACACACTAGGACCCTGAGACCAACCAACTCGTGAAGTCCATGAAGAATTACTTCGATGGCACTAGGGACCCTTACGACCATGTGGCAGAATTTAGGCAAGTCTTGAGAGCTGAACAAGTTAAGGAGCCTTTCACACAGTACAATGATTTTGGCCTAACGCTTAGAAACACAGCTCTTACATGGTTTCAACCACTACATGACAGGTAGTTTAGGAGCATAGACCAACTTCTAGAAGCTTTCGTCACTGAGTTTTCTAAGAGTGGTATACAACATAATACTTCCTCACTGATTCATAGCTTCAAGCAAACACCTCAAGAGACAGTTAGACTTACAAGAAGATGGTTTAGGCAATACATAGAGAGGTGTCTGATGCTTGAGTTACCCACACCAGCCAAACAGGTGGCTTTGTTCTTAGATGGATTGCTGAGCACCAAACTCAGATCATGTGTGTATGTAAAGGACCCCAGAACCATAGAAGAATGTGTACGCATATGCATAGACATTGAGGATAATCTAGGAGAGGATCTGGAGCTTTCAAAAATCTACAAGGATTCATATAGCTCTAGCAGGCTCACTTCCAGTCAATCCACATCTATCAAGGAACTAGCAGAGAAGGTAGCTCAAAAACTAGGTGTCTCTAGCAAACAAATTCCAAGATTTGCTCCAGGGAAATGATGCTATACCTGTGGAGATGACCATATGGCGAGTGAATGTCCCATTATGGCCCATCCCCAAGTGAATCCTAGTAGTCAGTATTGCGCCATAGAGGGAACGTACACCAATCACAACGCACAAGACTGCCCATATAACAAACAAACTCTCAAGAACAATTTTCCTCAGCCATATCCACAACAGGGCAGGTACCAAACCCAGTACCCACAGTGTAGTATGGTAGGCCCCAACAACCCTACCAACCACCATATCAAGGGCAGTAGAGACCTCAACCAGTTCTAGCACAGCAACCCCCCTGCTCCAACCAATGTGTTTCCAGTGAAATATGCATCTGCAAAAGAAAATATGAATAGAGCCATAGTCCCAATAACACCATTGCTAAGAGAAAGTGACCCAAGTGATCATAGTTTTCACTCTACACATATTGATAGCCCACAGGCTTACTACATGCAGTCACCTGGGCATAATGAGTCATACTATTATGAAGAACCCATTGAATCTAGTTGGGAGCTAGATTATGCGAATGTCATGTACGCAAACCCCAACCCTAGACCTCAGCCTAGGTAGATAAGACCACTACAACATATCGAGGGAATACTGACGATCAGTGTACCGATGGGCAGCTATCGGCGTCGATATACCCCTCGGCAAATTTGGAAAAGCTGCATTGCCTCGGAATCATAGCTACGTTGCCTCGGAATCACGGCGTCGGTATATGCGTCGGTACTTTTTTGGAAATACCGATGCTCTCTTTCTAACTGGGCCCGAACCCGAAATTAGTCATTCTGCTCGTTTTGAATGTAGAACTTCTGCTTTCAAGTTTGCGCGCGCCAACAGCAGAACTCTGTTTGTCATCCTCTCTCTCTCTCTCTCCCTCTCTGCCTCCCTTCCCTCTCTCTCTCTCCCTCTCCCTCTCTCTGCCTCCATCTCTCTCACTATCTCTCTCTCTCTCTCTCTCTTTCTCTCTCTCTCTCTCTCTCCCTCTCTCTCTCCCTCTCTCTCCATCTCACTTCATCTTTCTCTCTCCCTCTCTCTTTCTCTCTCCCTCTCTCTCTCTCTCTTTACTTTTTCTATGTTTATTCTTTACTAATATGTTCTTTGTTTGGTTTTGCAAGAGATTTTGGGATGCATTCTTTGGAAATTCGACGACGAAGAACTTCAAGTGGATTTTGACGATCGTGTCAAACAATTCTCTCTCTCTCTCTCTCTCTCTCTCTCTCTCTCTCTCTCCCTTTCCCTCTCTTTCCCTCTCTCTCTCTCTAAACACACCTCTATTTTTATAGATCTAACGCTTTGGTAAGTAGATCGCACATATTGTATCACTCTGTTTTCTTTCTCTATGTTTTTGCCTTTCTAATATCTTCTCACTTTAGTTTTGCAAGAGATTTTTGAGATCAAATCTTTGGAAATTCAACGAAGGAGAATTTCAAGTGGATTTTGACAACTTTGATTAAAAAATTACATCAATATAAGTAAAACATATATCACTCTTTTATCTTTCTTTATATTTTTGTTTTCTAATATCTTCTCTCTTTATTTTTGTTTGAGAGAGAGAGAGAGGGATATGCATATGCATACATGCATACATGCATACATGCATGCATGCACATGCATGCACATGTGCATGCATGCATGCACATGGATACATGCATATGAATACATGCATGCATATGCATACATGCATGCATGCATGCATATGCATACATGCATGCATGCATGTATATGCATACATGCATGCATGCATATGGATACATGCATATGCATACATGCATGCATGCATATATATGCATGCATGCATGCATATGTATACATGTATACATGTAGACATACATGCATACATACATGCATACCTACATGCATACATACATGCGTGCATGCATATGGATACATACATATGCATACGTGCATGCATATGCATACATGCATGCATGCATATGCATACATGCATATGCATACATGCATGCATGCATATGCATACATGCATGCATGCATATGCATACATGCATGCATATGCATACATGCATACATATGCATATACATACACACATGCATGCATATGCATACATGCATGCATGCATATGCATACATGCATGCATGCATGCATATGTATACATGAATGCATATGCATACATGCATGCATATGCATACATGCATGCATATGCATACATGCATGCATATGTATCCATATGCATGCATGAGGGGTATGCATATGCATACATGCATGCATGCATATGCATACATACATACATGCATGCATGCATATGCATACATACATACATGCATGTATCCATATGCAAACATCCATATACATGCATCCATATGCATGTATCCATATGCATGCATGCATGTATCCATATGCATGCATGCATGTATGCATATGCATGCATGCATGTATGCATATGCATGCATCCATGTATGCATATGCCTTCATGTATCCACATGCATGTATGCATGTATGCATATGCATACATGCATGCATGCATATGGATACATGAATGCATATGCACACATGCATGCATGCATGCATATGCATACATGCATGCATGCATATGCATCCATGCATGCATATGCATGCATGCATGCATATGCATACATGCATGCATGCATATGGATACATCCATATGCATACATGCATGCATATGCATACATGCATGCATATATGCATACATATGCATATACAAACACACATGCATGCATATGCATACATGCATATGCATACATACATGAATGCATATGGATACATGCATGCATGCATATGGATACATGCATGCATGCATATGGATACATGCATGCATGCATATGGATACATGAATGCATATGCATACATGCATGCATACATGCATATGCATACATGCATGCATGCATATGCATACATGCATGCATGCATATGCATACATGCATGCATGCATATGGATACATGCATATGCATATGCATACATGCATGCATATGAATACATGCATGCATGCATATGCATACATGCATGCATGCATATGCATACATGCATGCATGTATATGCATACACGCATACATGCATACATGTGCATATACATACACACATGCATGCATATGCATACATGCATATGCATACATACATGAATGCATGCATATGCATACATGAATGCATGCATATGCATACATGAATGCATATGGATACATGCATGCATGCATATGTATATATGCATATGCACACATACTTGAATGCATGCATATGCATACATGAATGCATATGGATACATGCATATGCATACATGCATGCATATGCATACATGCATGCATATGCATACATGCATGCATATGCATACATGCATGCATATGCATACATACATGAATGCATATGCATACATACATGAATGCATATGGATACATGCATGCATGCATATGGATACATGCATGCATGCATATGGATACATGCATATGCATACATGCATGCATGCATATGCATACATACATGAATGCATATGCATACGTATATGAATGCATGCATATGCATACATGCATGCATATGCATACATACATGAATGCATATGCATACATACATGAATGCATGCATACGCATACATGAATGCATGCATACGCATACATGAATGCATGCATACGCATACATGAATGCATGCATACGCATACATGAATGAATGCATACGCATACATGAATGCATATGCATACATGCATGAATGCATATGCATACATGCATGAATGCATATGCATACATGCATGAATGCATATGCATATGCATACATGAATTCATATGCATGTGCATACACGAATGCATGCATATGCATACATGCATGCATGCATGCATATACATACATGAATGAATGCATATGCATACATGAATGCATATGCATACATGAATGCATATGCATACATGCATGAATGCATGTGCATATGCATACATGAATGCATATGCATATGCATACATGAATGCATGCATATGCATACATGCATGCATGCATATGCATACATGCATGCATGCATATGCATACATGCATGCATGCATATGCATACATGCATGCATATGCATACATACATGAATGCATATGTATACGTGAATGCATATGCATACATGCTTAAGCATGCATATGCAAATGCATACATGCTTAAGCATGCATATGCATATGCATACATGCTTAAGCATGCATATGCATGTGCTTACATGCTCAAGCATGCATATGCATATGTAAGCAAGCAAGCATATGCTTACATATGCATACATGCTTAAGCATGCATATGCATATGTAAGCAATCAAGCATATACATACATGTATACGTACATGTATGTATACAAGCAAGCATATGCATACAAGCTTAAGCATGCATATTCATACAAGCAAGCATCTGCATATGTATATGTATATACAAGCAAGCATATGCATATGTATATGTATATGTATACATATATGCATATGCATATGCATACATGTATGCATATGCATACATGTATATGTAAATGTATGTATACAAACAAGCATATGCATATGTATATGTATACATGTATGCATATGCATATGCATATGTATACAAGCTTAAGCATGCATATGCATACAAGCAAGCATATGCATACATGAATGCATATGCATACATGAATGCATATGCATACATGAATGCATATGCATACATGAATGCATATGTATACATGAATGCATATGTATACAAGCTTAAGCATGCATATATATACATTGGATGAGATGAGATCTTCATATTGCATTAGATGGGATCTCCACGTACACCTTGGGGTGCACATGATGATGATGAATTGAAGATACATCATATCCGTAATGGAGCTCCAGTTAAGGATGCGGCGGGGAAGTCAATGCGACAACGTATACGACAACTCTGCTCTATCGAATTTGGTCATTCAGTAATGTTAAAATGGGCCGAATAGGATAGAGACTCTAAGAATCATATCACACAATGCATATATGAAAAGTACCGGCCAACACCTGGTAATCCTGTTGTGAGTTCCGATTGGATACAACATACAGCACGCAAAGTGATGTGGCATCGACGATCGGAAGCTCGTGATGCTTTCAAAGCAGGCTTATTGAAGCATGTATGGCTAGATGCTGGAGAATGGGAATCGATTCAGGATGAACATCAACATACTCCTGATCTGTATCGTCAACAAAGAGATGCAGCAGCCACAGGGTTAGATACGGTTGGAATGTCGTATTTAGGTAGCGGCGGATACGATAGTATGCGCTACCAATTTGTCAATATGATGTTAATTATTGAAGTTGTTTGTGTTAAGTATATTATCTATATTCATCTAACATTTTGCATATTTACTATAGGAGTTGGCAGTGGATCGTCCTCCAACGCAAACTGAAGAATCATATGGATATCGACATAGACTGACTGGACTGTTACAAGACTTAAAGGGACGTGATGCAATCGTCTCATGGGAGAATATTCTTGATTAGGTAAAGTTATATCTTGGTTTCGTGTTTCTAGTTGTTTCGTGTTTCTAGTTGTTGATTAGGTAAAGTTATATCTTGGTTTCGTGTTTCTAATTATTGAAGTTGTTTGTGTTAAGTATATTATCTATATTCATCTAACATTTTGCATATTTACTATAGGAGTTGGCAGTGGGTCGTCCTCCAACACAAACTGAAGAATCCTATGGATATCGACATAGACTGACTGGACTGTTACAAGACTTAAAGGGACGCGATGCAATCGTCTCATGGGAGAATATTCTTGATTAGGTAAAGTTATATCTTGGTTTCGTGTTTCTAGTTGTCATGTTAATTGGTCTTATTTTATACATATGTTTTGTTGCAGGATTGTAGGTGTAAATATTTTGATCAATGCCACAATTTTGTATCACACTCGCATACGACAATGATGAACCATAATTTTGTATTCGATTCCTATATGGAAGTGTTTTGTCACATTGCCACAATTTTGTATTACACTCCTATGTGGAAATGATGTACCATAATCTTGTATTCGATTCCTATATGTAAGTGCTTTGCCACACTTTTGTACATTTTTTATTTATGGAATATACGACTTTCGGTACATGAATCATTGTTCATTTTTGTTCATATAAGTTTATGTTTTGGTTGCCATTAGAGTACATAACACATGTACCCAGTTGGGCAGAGTGTATTGGCAAGAAAAAAGTTCTGAGGTTAGCTAGGCAGGGAGCATAACCAAGAAAAAGACAAGAGCTTGGAGGGATAGCCGGGAGAGAATTAAAAGAAAATGGTCATAGAAAATGAGTGAACTTGAGGAAAGCTTGAGAGAAACAAAAGCCAAGATAATTGAACTCACATCTCAAACTAACTCTCATGCCATTCCACCACCCCCATTTCCATCTCCCTCCACTGCATCACCTTCTATTCCCCAACCTTCTAATCCACCACACGTAACCCACCCACCACCTAGAGTAGGATCAGTCCTAGCCGATCCCACTCCTAAGGATCTAGACATGATGCTTAAAGCATATCAAGCCAGAATCCAAGAAGATCCAAGTGCGACAGATCATGACAAATGTTACCCTAGAGCGGATCTAGAGATAGAGAGAACCAAACTTTGTCCTAAGATGGTAGAATTGGCTCAAGCCATGTTTGAGGCCAATCGCCTCTTTAACTACTCTAGCTCCACTAGAACACCATTGCATTTTGAGGGTCTATTAGATAGATTGGAGAGGTTACTTGCAAATTCTGGAAAAGGAGACACCTCCCAGGCTAAGAAGAGGGCAAGTGATAGGATAAGCATTCCTCCCCAGGAAGCCTATGTGCCTAACTCCACCGAACTCGACACCTCTTCTTCTATGAATCGGTATTCACCAGAATTCATGCGAGAGATTCAAGAAGATAAATGGGCTAAAGAAAGTGAAGACCCTCCTCCAATTGAACTTGTGGATGACGCACAGGATCAATTCCCACAAACCATTCCTTCCATTTATGAAGAGCAAGAGAGTGCCCACGAATCTGATTCCTTGCAGGAATTACCCCATTTCACAGGTCCATGGGAAACTAAGTCTACTTGCATGAGAGTGCCTATGGTCATGATAAGAAATGAAGACTCAATCATACCTAGCAATACGAAGGTAGTAAAGAACACTAAAGTGTAGTGCAATCTCACATTAGAAGAGCTACTCAGGGTGAGGCTAGAATTGTGGAAACATGTAGCCAAACAAGTGCGAGACATAGCAAAACCTCGTTCCCAAGTAGGATCTCATAGAACGGTGCCAGAAGAGCCCTTGGACAAGATAGGAGACATGAGCGAAGGAGAAGAAGGAAAGACCTATCTTCCCATTACCCATCAAGGGTACAAAACCAAGGCAATTTTGGACTCAGGTGCAGGAGTTGCAATTGCTACCACTTCCCTATGGAAGCATTGGGGCAAGCCAGCACTCAGGCTCACAAGAATGAAATTGCAAATGGCCGATGGTCATATTGAGAGGACCTTAGGATTGCTAGAAGGAATAACTCTCACCAGATGTGGTGTAGAGTTTGAGCATACTTTTTCTATATGTGACTTTAGCAAAAATCAGGCCTATGAGATGATTTTGGGGAGACCATTTATGCGGTAGTTGCAAGTGGTACCGGATTTCGGAACCAATTCCTTATATCTGTAACACTTAGGTGTGACAACCAAAGTTAATCTCAAGGATTTCTCTCATAGAGATGTGTCCACTATTCAATGGAATCCCATCCATAGAGCCAAAGATGATATTGAGTCAGTGCATTCAATAGAATCAGAATCCTCATGGATGCATGAAGACACACACTTATGCATGTGCAAGGTAGTAGTAGAGGGAGAGAAGAGAGAACAGGTGAGAGAGTTAGGTGCAAAGGAAACCCATAGATCCATTCAAGATCGAGCCTATGCACCTGTAGCATTTCCAGACGAAGAATTTGAACCCCATGATTGGGCGGAAATTTTAGCAACCATGGATGTAGCCATCAATGAAGAACAGTGGACACCCCACTATGATGAGGATGGCTATGACATTTCAGTCTTCACAATAGAGCCAATTATGGGTGATCCAATTATGGAGGAATATGAACCTAGCACAGTTGCATTCGAGGATGCAAGTGACTCTAATCTAGAGTCAATCATTATGGACCCACCTTTTGCATCACATGAGGAATATTTCTACGAAGTGAAAGTTCACCCTTAGAGACATGAAGAGATTACCAATAAGGTGAGGTCAACCACACAAGTGACCACGAAGAGTGAAGGTAAGAACAGGAAGAAGAAGGAAACCACAACAAAAGAGGGAGAAACTCTATTCGAGGTCCCTGAAAATTTTAAGAAGTATGAGATAGAAGACCGGAGAGTCATGATAAGAATGCCTAAACACGATGGTCAAGCAGGAGAGGCCTATGACAACAAAGAAACCACGAAGAAAATTGTGGTAGCCATAGAAGAAGGAGACGAAAGATGCACGTACATAGGACATGACTTGACGGAAGAAGAAGAGCAAGAGTTGATAGCCTTGCTAAGAGAATACAGAGATGTATTCGCTTGGAGTTACAAGGACTTGAAAGGTGTAGACCCTGACATATGCTCACACACGATCCCCATGACCTCAGATGCCAGACCCTCTAAACAGAAGCCATATACATACAATGACAACTATGATGCCAAGACCAAAGAAGAGATAGATGGCTTGGTTGAAGCTAGATTTATCTATGAAATCAAGCACACTGAATGGGTATCCCCCATTGTAGTGGTGCCCAAAAAGAATGGCAAATTATGTGTGTGCATTAACTTGAAGAAGGTTAACGCAGCCACTATCAGAGATAGTTATCCACTTCCTATCAGTGAGCATCTATTAGAAAGGGTAGCAGGCAAGGAAGTGTACAGCTTCCTAGATCGGTTCTCTAGTTATAATGAGGTAGCCATTGCACCAGAAGATCAGCATAAGACGGCTTTTGCCACAGAGTGGGGCATATTTGCTTTTCGGGTAAACCAATGTAGCCGCAACCTTCCAATTGATGTGCCATGTGTTTAAAGAGTTCTCGAGGAAGAATTTGGAAGTCTATGTTGATGATCTCTGTGCTCATTCTAACATTAGACAGACACATATACCTGAACTTTGACAAATCTTTGACAAATGTAGAGAATATCAAGTCTGCCTGAACCCAAAAAGTGTGTGTTCATGGTGAGGCAAGGCAAGATTCTAGGACACATAGTGTCAAAGAACGGCATATCCACTAATGAAGAAAAAGTGAGAGCTATCACAGAACTACCAAAGCCAAAGAATGTCAAGGAAGTGCAAGCTTTCATGGGGCATTGTGGCTATTACCGACGTTTTATACACATGTATGCCATCATTGCAAAGCCTCTGTACGGACTTTTGACTAATTTTGAGTGGACTGATGAATGTGAGAAATCATTCAATGAGCTTAAACGACCATTGTGTTCAACACTAATCTTGACTACACCAGATTGGAACAAGCCATTTCATGTGCAGGTGGATGCATCCAATTATGCTATTGGATGTGTACTTGCAGAAACTACTGGTGAAGGTAATATGGATCTTCCAATTGCCTATGCTAGTACACAGTTGAATGTAGATGAACGAAACTATACGACCACTGAACGAGAAGGATTAAGCATGGTATATGCGGTTAAAAATTTGAGACAATATTTGCTTGCAAATAAGTTTAAATTTTTCACTGATCATCACACATTTCTATACTTGGTAAACAAGCCATGCAATACAGGTAGATTGGTAAGATGGTTCCTCTTACTTATGGAATATGACTTTGAGGTTGTGGTGAGGAAAGTCAAAACTCACTTGAGAGCAGACCATCTCTCTAGGCTCACATCTGGAGACGCCCCACAAGGAGTATCAGATGACCTTCCTGATGCTTACTTGTTTAATTTGGAAGTGGTACCTCAATGGGCTAAGACATTAGTGCCAGTATTGACATATGGGCCTAAACACCGAGTAGTAAACACTCAAGATACGGAGGTAGTCAAAGCCCAAAAGTACCATATCATGGCAGGGAGTATGTACAAAGATACAGATCAAGGAGGATTAGCCTCTTGTGTGGAAGAGGATGAGTACACGAAATGGTTGCAATTAGCACATGTGGGTGCATTAGAGGAACACTACTCGATACAAAGAACCTTATAGACATTGAGGTGACTCAGAGTGCACTGGCCAACTATGGAAGGAGATGTCCATAGGATGTGCAAAGAATGCCCAATCTACCGCACTAAACCACCAGTGGAACATGCCACTCTTTTTCAAGTGTCTTTAGTGCCAGATTGGAGTGAACCCTTAGTAGCATTTTTGAGGATGAGAAACTTTCCCCAAGATATGACATTGGCTAGACAAAGGAGCTTAGAACAAGAAGCTTTATATTATACTCTCATTGGAGATAATCTATAAAGAAGGAGAAAAGATGGGTATCTTAGATTATGTGTCCATGAGAGTGAATATCTCAAGATCTTGGAAACTGCTCACCAAGGTGTAGCAGGACGACACTTTGGACCAGATAGGGTGATCAAGGCAACATTATTTGTAGGTCTTTGGTGACCCACACTTCATATGGATGCACATACCTATGTGAAGAGGTGTGATGTTTGTCAGTGAACTCAATCCCCTATACGTAAAGATGAGATGCCATTGAAACCTATGATAGGTGGACGTGCATTCTCAAAGTGGGGAATAGACTTTGTCGGTCCTATTAATCCCCCAGCTAAGGGTGCCCATGCTGAATACATCATTGTGGCCATGGAATATCTAACCAAATGGGTAGAAGTAAAAGCTACAACGAAGAACGATGCCCAGACTACAGCTAAGTTCTTATTCGAGAATGTGTTCACAAGATACGGGTTGCCAATAGAGTTAGTAAGTAAGAGGCATGCACTTCTTGAATAAAGTCATAGAAAACCTTCTCCAAGAATTCTTGGTGATACATAAGAAGTCTGCCCCCGATCATCCATAAGCTAATGGAAAGGTTGAAAGCACAAATAAGATTCTATGCAATGTACTAACAAAATTGGTTAATAATAAACGTTCTGATTGGGACAAATAGCTACATCATGTTGTTTGGGCATACAGGGTTGCCTATAAAATGGTACTCCAAGCCACACCCTTTCAGATGGTGTTCGGCCAAAATGTAGTGCTACCATTGGACTATTTGATACCTACATTGAAAGTAGCACAAGAGCTTGACTGGACCGGCCATGATCTCTCCTCTAGAATCTTCGATCTTGAATGACTAGGTGAAACAAGATTGAGGGCAGCAGCAGGGATTTATGCAGACAAGAAAAGACAAAAGGCATATTTTGATGCACATGTGAAGGATAAGGGCTTAAAAGCAAGAGACCTAGTTTTAATCTACACTTTGAAGCAACATGCTTAGAAATTAGAGAAGAGAGACTATGGACCAATGATTATCAATAGGATCTCCAGAAGTGGAGCAGTTCAACTAGCCACTCTAGAAGGCGACATCCTACAAGGTTACATAAGTGGATGCAGAGTCAAGTTATATCAAGAACCCCTCATAGAGGAGATGTTAAATCGACTCAATACTGCAAAGAAAGGAAAAGAAAAGGAAAAGTGAAATCAAGAAGAAGCATAGGCAGAAGCTTTAGAACGCATCCGATGAATGAAATTGAAGCGACAAGGTAGAGATCAGCCCATGCCTGACACTCAAGAAGCTCTAGGTTATCACATGGGCACGTGCGAGGCTTTAGGTGAATGGTCCAACAAGATAGTTGATTGACGACCTTTTATGACCCTAGAGGTAGGAGAAGGAGAGAATGCAAGGATCGTGAGAGCTTTAATTGACTCAAGAGTAGCCACTAGTGCAGTATGGATTTCGTACTGCGAAGAACTGCAATTGAAGGTCAATCGTATTGAGGCATATCTCATAGCGTTGGGAGCTGTTGAGACCCCTTGTATCGGAGAGGTGGAACTTCCCCTCTACATTCAAGAGGTTCTTATGGCAGTCAAAGTGCTAGTATGTGAAGACAAGGATCTTACCAAACCTCTTGTCTTGGAACAATACTGGATCTATGATCATGTAGTCAACCTCAACCTAAGAAGTGGGCTTCTTCAGGCTTGGGTATGCCAACACTGCCTCACGATTGAATTAGAAAATCAAGCACTCAGGTCACTAGAAAAGACACCAAATCCTGATCCCTACAGGAACCCACATGAAGATAACAATGCTATTCTTGTCCAAAGTTCTATGGTGTAGAAGATTCTCACTTTTGAGGAAGGTACAAAAGTCAATGAGGAGTTCCCTTCTTTTCCAAAGAGGATTCGAGGAAAGCAAGCCGGGCAACACACGACACCGAGGAGGACGATCATCAAGAAGCGTGAGCACCAACTTATGCAATATGTACCTAGTGACATGAAGCAGATTTGGATAGGCAAGGGTAGAAAACCCACGGCTCTAGAGAGAGGTTCCCAAGGATGCCAACAAGCTACACCGTTGAGGATTACAACAAAGGAGTCACCTAGGGAACACTCTAGACATAGCATTTCTATTTCGGTTCTGAAGCGGTCAATGAAGGCTATCCCCAATGCTAGACAAATGTGCCCAAGACCTAGTTACGAGCTCAAATAGCTTCACCTTGATTCCCAAGAATGAATCAACACTCACAAGCACTCTTGCAAACACCTACACTCCACACCATTACATCTTCGGTCATAGGAATATCGGGAAATGGGTACCCAAAAGGTCCCAAATCCAACACAATCCAATCCAAAAACCTTTACATGTCATCACTTGTAAAAGCTATGATTCCACAATCAAAGTTTGGAGACTTAAACCCCGCATCAAACCCCCTGACCCAATTTTGTAAATTTGTCCACTTTGATGTAGGTGCATTCTGAGTACATTTCACATTCAAAGCATGCATCTAGGATGACACTAAACTACTAACCAACATTCACACTCATCACAAACACTTCACCCTCTAACCCCTAACCACTTGGAATGTCATGTTAGTATTGTGGAGGGAAGACCATAACATCTTGTTTCCTATGCAACACTAATGTGCCTCTCTTCTTCTAGCACATAAGCATCAATAGCTACAAGAAGTCTCATGGCAGAAGCGGCAGGCACGAGCTCCGAGGCAGGCACAAGTTGTCAAGTTGATTGGGAGACCATGCCCATGGAGGCCCCACTGACAACTAGGCATGAAAATATCTAAATGTGAGATGAATTCCCATCTTGGATCCATTGAGTGGCTTAACAGAAAGAGTAAAAGGGCACTCTCATTGGTTCAATGAGATGTCTAGAGATTTGGGTGATGAAGGTCACATCTCAGAGTCTAAGTTGGAATTCGGATCACTAATTTCAGTTCTTCTCAAGAGAATTTGAATCACTACAAAACGCACCGCCTCTTCAAGACATTTGGCAGAAACCGGGTTTGAAGGACTACTTTAGTGCATCCCTACCTAAGCCAGATTTCCTTAGGTGTTACTATTTGATTGCAACTCTTAAAGTTACAGGAGATCATGATCAGTGAGGCACATTCTTGGTGCCCTCTCTATCAAACCACAAAGAAATGAAAAAGTTTGAGCTGAACGTAACTCTAATTAAGGAGGCCCTCCAAATGTACAACACCCATGTGCCCTCTGATTGAGACCCTTTGATACCGGAGTCTATAAAGAACAGTAAGCTCAATAAGTTGAAAGATATATGTGCCCTCACTCCAAACATTGCCATCCTGTTGTGCATGTGCCTTCAGCACTTTGCATTTCCTGCTCAAGACCGATTCACGTAGCCTCACAAGAAGATTTGGTACGGTCTATACCTAGCGAAGACAAGGAGCCTACCCATTAAAATGCCAATATGGATTCTTGACCAATTGTATGAAGCAGGCAAACGAGGGGTTAGGAAGCCTTCTTTGACTGGTTGTTGTGCCATTACAAGAATCATATACAAATGTCTAGCTTATGATGTGCCGATCACACGGGCACTTACTTACTCACAGCTGCAATTCTTCAAAGGACAAAAACCAGGAGTTCAACCAGCTAAATGCATGTGTGGATCACTTTCCCAGGTCCTAATTCCTCATGAGTCCACCACGGATACCCCCCTTAGTGAAGAAGGACAGGTGGCCCCATTCACTATCCATCTCCAACGATCACAATTAGAGATCATTACACAACCCACTCCGTCAGCCCCTCCGTTACCCACGAATGTTGAGTTTGCTTCCATGAGTGAATTTGCGGAAGATACCTACTTCAATTTTGGAAACTTCTTGCAAACAATGCAAGTATCCGATGGAGAGTTCTTTTCAGACATTGAAGGTCCTGGATCATCATCCCATAGAGGACGTCTACATCAAAAAGAACGACAAGTACATTGGGAGGATGAAGCACAACACACGCAGATTGAAGACACGCATGGACAAGAGGAGGCACAGGAGCATGAATCAGAGGAGAGTGAGGAGGAAGCCCCTCCATACACTACACAAATCAAGCGGTTATACGAGATGATCAAACAAGTACAAAAAAGGCATAAGTTGTTAGAAGAGGCAAACAGAGCAATGGTGAACCAGATGCTACAAGCAGAGGAGGTGGACCCTCATTTTATCGAATCATTGGATTTTTTGGTAGATACTTGTGGGATTTTAGAAGCTATGCGGACTATGATACATCGTACTCTCCCTCAATACGACCAACGAAGGCTAGATACGCAATCGCGAAGGGGTAAGATGATTCACATTGAAGTTTCCTCCTCACTCCCTACCACAACTCAAGAAGATGTTCACATGACCAGTCCCACTGACACTAGGGTCCCCGACGCGAAAGCACAAAGATACCATCGCCACCATCACCACCCATCCATCCCACCGCAACCGTCACCACTAACAGTTGTGAACAACCAACAGTCACCTTTAGTGAACCCATATCACATGCCAACCTTTTCCCATCCTTACCATTCCCTATGTCCACCAGTTCTATTCAATTTTCCAAACCTCAGATAGGTCATCCCACCACTCATCAAACCATAATAGGTCACCCTTCTTATCTACCAGTTGTGGGACGTCCACTTGTCTCTACCCACACATCACAACCATCATTTCCCCTCATTACAACATCCCCTCTTTCCCAACCCCAACCCACAATGCCCCCCTTAACCTCCTCAGAACCGACAGAAACCACCCTTCCCCAATTTTGGGCAAACCTTGTAAATATGATGCAACAACTTGATGATTATAATAGAAATCCCCTTTCCCACCCCACCTCACCCACGTTCACGCCCACCACTGACACACAACCCACCATTCCAGTATTCATGATTCACACTTCACACACAATCATGTCTGACCCAATGGACATTTCACCCTCCACAGAACCTTCCACCACCTCTTTCATTTCAATATCACCACATTTCACTTCACTCACATCACCACTTCCAACCACTGTAGGCAGAACATACACCTTTCCCTTCCCCATTTCCTGACCCCTTGCATCTTCCACCACTACCTCTACATCCACTTCATTTAGTCATGCATTAGACACCATGTTTGAAGCAACCACACAGCTGAAACAGGAATATCAATTATTGGAAGAGAAAGAGGCACATAAAGTGACCAAAGAGCAACTCAGAGATCAACTAGCCCGCAGTGCTAGATTATAGAGAAACATGGCATTACTTCTCCAACACCTAGCAGCTACAGAGGAAGAGAATAGAAGGCTATAGCAACAAAATCAAGAAAATATGGAAGCGGCCATCGAAAACATTCCAGGGATACCCATAGATCCAACTAAGTTTCAGGCTCATCCCTTAGAAAATATTGAGCAAATATTAGAAAATCATGCAAATCTCTTGGAAGCGCATGAGCGACTTGCAAACTGGGTGAAGGAATTACAAAGAGAAACAGTGCCCACACCACATACAACATAACCTCGAGAGATGGTGAGCATCGCTACTTCACCCTTGCTAGAATCTTCAACCGACAATGATTTGCTCGCGCTCCGAAAATAGGTCACTGAGCTAAACATGAAGTTATTACAATACGAACGACCACCATCGCCACCCAATCAACCGTCAGGAGAGGAAGCATTTACCATTCCCGTTGAAGAGACCTTCGAAAATAATTATGAATCTCAACCTCTTCCACGAGGCAGGGTCACTAATGAAGGACAAGACACATATGAGGAACCCCCTCCGGCATGGATGAAACAAGTAGAAGAGATGGGCCCAACTCACGAAGAGCGCATATCCACTCAGATGCTCACTATGAAAACTATTGAGGAGAAAATGCTTCAATCACAATATTTCAAGCACTTGGCTCCTAGGCGATTGATAACGAGTTCAGAGTTACAGTATAAGCCTAACTTTGTGCTATTGGCAGACTACAACGCTAACAATCGCAAAACCAATAAGTACCCTTCCTTCACCACACAATTCCAAGTAGAGGACATTCCGAATGAAGCCAAACAAGGGGAAATCTTCCAACCTATCTGGCGGCAAAAGATACTCGGGACTTATCCAGAGATGCTCCGAACGTGGGACCATGGCCCCATGCACTTAAAGTATAATCCTTGCTTTGGGCCAGTGCAACCAAGACGGTCATGGAAAGCCTTTGCCATAAAAGTTCAAAACAATGCTAATTCCAAACAATGGCTTGATTACCCATCCATTGCGCCACCAACAGGCACACCAACCGCAGACTACATGATGGCTACTATCAAACACTGGATGCCACGACTACAACCCATGAACGATGTCGCTGCTCAGATGATCCTCAAGATCTTGGACATGATGCAGATAGTACTAAAGACTTTGCGCAATGTATGTAACATGTAGCCTCCGATCGCGACTTTATAAATGGTAATTATGACTTACTCTATGATATGAGCACAACCCCTAGTATTCAGGTTGCTTATGCTTGGCATGCGAGGATCACATATCTCCCAGCTTGCTATAAACAAACATTTGACGATATGTTTACCATCGAGTTCTAGGAATCTCACTCTGAAGTGTTCGTGCCACGACCAATCCATCTTTTACAAGTATTTGCATGCGAAAAGACTATGCATTCAGAGCTATATACAACACCACAACTTGACATTCCGAGCGCAGTTAATTGGGATGCTCTTCAAAGAGATCTAGTCAGGGGACTAAGGATCAGAGAACAGGAGCTAGCCACCGAGATAGTCCAACACTACATTGATCACCCTGTGGAGCAAAGGATTATCAGAGACAATAGACGCTAGGGGGGGAGAGTGTTGGAAACATCTTGGAAGAGGCAAGTATAGGCATACATGCAGATCTAGCACTCACGCAACCAATCAAATATTTTCAATCCTCACATTATTTTAAAAGTGATTCTCATCACTGAAAACGATTGTAAATATTCTTTCACCTTTTTGTAGCTCCATTTTGTGCAAGTCGAGGATTCCTTGAGCTTGAGGAGCTTTAGAAGTATTTGCCTACCAAGTTTCATAATTTTCAGAGCTGGTTTGAGCCTCCAAAATAGCTTAGGAACCTAATTTTTAACTAGGCTACACACTAGGTCTGAACAGGACCAAAGCTACTCAAAAACTATAAATAGAGCTAGAGAGCTCATTTTTTAGGCTAGCTTGTTGTAGATTTGAACTCGTATGAGAACTCTATTACAATAGAAGTGATTCCAGTGTCTATCTCTCTTTGTTCTTGCCATGTGTGCACGTGTGTGTATGTGTGTGCATGTTTGTGGGCTTCTCACTCACACACTTGTGCCATCACCTGTTTGAGGTCTTCATACCATCCTCATGTCTTCCAAGATTGACATCAAATGAGGTGCTACTCATGACTAAGCTATAGAAAGCAAGACTCGACAGATGCTATACTGCACAAAACATTATCAGTCAATGGGGTCAGCTTGAGATCTCGCAACACATTGACCTCACCATATCGGATCGCTACCTTATCACCGTCAATTTTAAGTTGATTTCCAAACTCAAAAAAGCGCCTTGGTTGCTTGTAGACGTCATTCTCCATTCCCTCTGTCCATGAGGAAATTACCTTGATATGGAACAGGGCCTTCACCATTGGCGCATCGCCGGCCAAATGCTGGAGGACTACGGTTGAGAAGACTCGCTAAATTTTGGTTAAGACCCACAAGATGTTTCACAATGTTCAGCAAAGGCAAAGAGAGAAGCTCTATCGTAGACTCTAGCACCTCGAGGAGGAAGTGAACAAAGGGAACTACCAATACCAGACACGACTATGGAAAATTAGAGCCCTATTAAGATATGAGGAAGAAATTCAAAGGACAAGCTTGCAAGTATACTTTAAAGATTGGTGGGCGGGCAACGCTGACAAACCAACTAAAGAGAGTTGATATAAAGAGGCACATAAAGTGACCGAAGAGCAACTCACAGATCAACTAGCCGGCAGTGCTAGATTATAGAGAAACATGGCATTATTTCTCCAACACCTAGTAGCTGCCGAGGAAAGAATAGAAGGCTATAGCAACAAAATCAAGAAAATATGGAAGGAGCCATCGAAAACACTCTAGGGATACCCATAGATCCGGCTAAGTTTCAGGCTCATCCCTCAGAAAATATTGAGCAGATATTAGAAAATCATGCAAATCTCTTTGAAGCGCACGACCGACTTGCGAACTGGGTGAAGGAATTACAAAGACAAACAGTGCCCACACCACATACAACATAACCTCGAGAGATGGTGAGCATCGCTACTTCACCCCTGCCAGAATCTTCAACTGACAATGAGCTGCTCGCGCTCCAAAAACAGGTCACTGAGCTAAACATGAAGTTATAACAATACGAACGACCACTGTCGCCACGCAATCAACCGTCAGAAGAGGAAGAAGTTACCATTCCTGTTGAAGAGACCTTCGAAGATAATTATGAACCTCAACCTCTTCCACAAGGCAGGGTCACTAATGAAGGACAAGACACATATGAGGAACCCCCTCCGGCATGGATGAAACAAGTAGAAGAGATGGGCCCAACTCACGAAGAGCGCATATCCACTCAGATGCTCGGTATGAAAGCTATTGAGGAGGAAATGCTTCAATCACAATATTTCAGGCACTTGGCTCCTAGGCGATTGATAACGAGTTCAGAGTTATAGTATAAGCCTAACTTTGTGCTATTGGCAGACTACAATGCTAACAATCGCAAAACCAATAAGTACCCTTCCTGCACCACACAATTCCAAGTAGAGGACATTCCGAAGGAAGCCAAACAAGGGGAAATCTTCCGACCTATCTGGCGGAAAAAGATACTCGAGACTTATCCAGAGATGCTCCGAACGTGGGACCATGGCCCCATGCACTTAAAGTATAATCCTTGCTTTGGGCCAGTGCAACGAAAACGATCATGGAAAGCGTTTGCCATAAAAGTTCAGAACAATGGTGATTCCAAACAATGGCTTGATTACCCATCCATTGCGCCACCAACAGGCACACCAACCGCAGGCTACATGATGGCTACTATCAGACACTGGATGCCACGACTACAACCCATGAACGATGTCGCTGCTCAGATGATGCTCAAGATCCTGGACATGATGCAAATAGTACTAAAGAATTTCCGCAATGTATGTAACATCTAGCCTCCGATCCCGACTTTATAAATGGTAATTATGACTTACTCTATGATATGAGCACAACCCCTAGTATTCAGGTTGCTTATGCTTGGCATGCGAGGATCAGATATCTCCGAGCTTGCTATAAACAAACATTTGACGATATGTTTACCATGGAGTTCTAGGAATCTCACTCTGAAGTGTTCGTGCCACGACCAACCCATCTTCTACAACTATTTGCATGCAAAAAGACTATGCATTCAGAGCTATATACAACACCACAACCCGACATTCGGAGCACAGTTAATTGGGATGCTCTTCAAAGAGATCTAGTCAGGGGACTAAGGATCAGAGAACAGGAGCTAGCCACCAACATAGTCCAACACTAC
This sequence comes from Ceratopteris richardii, assembly GCA_020310875.1. Classification (NCBI taxonomy): domain Eukaryota; kingdom Viridiplantae; phylum Streptophyta; class Polypodiopsida; order Polypodiales; family Pteridaceae; genus Ceratopteris; species Ceratopteris richardii. The sequence goes on along the minus strand of CM035440.1, from coordinate 119,973,891 downwards.
ATTGATCACCCTGTGGAGCAAATGATTGTCAGAGACAATAGACGCTAGGGGGGGGGAGAGTGTTGGCATCATCTTGGAAGAGGCAAGTATGGGCATACATGCAGATATAGCACTGAGGCAACCAATCAAATTTTTTCAATCCTCACATTATTTTAAAAGTGATTCTCATCACTGAAAACGATTGTAAATATTGTTTTACCTTTTTGTAGCTCCATTTTGTGCAAGTCGAGGAGTCCTCAAGCTTGAGGAGCTTTAGAAGTATTTTCCTTTCAAGTTTCATAATTTTCAGAGCTGGTTTGAGCCTCCAAAATAGCTTAGGAACCTAATTTTTAACTAGGCTACATTGTAGGTTTGAACAGGACCAAAGCTACTCAAAAACTATAAATAGAGCTAGAGAGCTCATTTTTTAGGCTAGCTTGTTGTAGATATGAACTCGTATGAGAACTCTATTACAATAGAAGTGATTCCAGTGTCTCTCTCTCTTTGTTCTTGCCATGTGTGCACATGTGTGTATGTGTGTGCATGTTTGTGTGCTTCACACTCACACACTTGTGCCATCACCTATTTGAGGTCTTCATACCATCCTCATGTCTTCCCGGATTGACATTAAATGAGGTGCTACTCATGACTGAGCTACAGAAAGCAAGACTCGACAGATGCTATACTGCACAAAACATTATCAATCAGTGGGGTCAGCCTGAGATCTCGCAACACATTGACCTCACCATATCAGATCGCTACCTTATCACCCTCACTTTTAAGTTGATTTCCAAACTCAGAAAAGGGCCTTGGTTTCATGCTTGTAGACGTCATTCTCCCTTCCCTCTATCCATGAGGAAATTACCTTGATATGGAACAGGGCCTTCACCATTGGCGCATCGTCGGCCAAATGCTGGAGGACTGCGGTTGAGAAGACTCGCCAACTTTTGGTTAAGACCCACAAGATGTTTCACAATGTTCAGCAAAGGCAAAGAGAGAAGCTCTATCGGAGACTCTGGCACCTCGAGGAGGAAGTGAACAAAGGGAACTACCAATACCAGACACGACTATGGAAAATTAGAGCCCTACTAAGATAGGAGGAAGAAATTCAAAGGAAAAGCTTGCAAGTATACTTTAAAGATTGGTGGGCAGGCAACGCTGACAAACGAACTAAAGAGATGTGTGGCATCCTGAAGAGGAAAAAAACTAGAGACTCAATTCCCTTCTTGATTGGTAGCGATGGGGTTGAATGCAAAACGAAAGAAGAAAATAGTACTATTATTGTCAACCATTTTACTAAGCTCCTAGGGGTGTCAATGCCTCTCACTCCCCACAGGAGCGATTGTATGGCTAGGATCTCAAGAGTTTCTCCCTCAAGAATACAGCAAAGCATGAAGTCTTTTTGTGAGGCACCGATCTCAAATAATGAGTTTCTCAAAGTAATCGATATGCTCCCCAACGGGAAAAGCCCGAGTCCTAACGGCCTCACGAATGAATTTTTCAAGTCTTTCAGTTAGGTTATGGCCACCTCATTGCATTTGGCTTGGCATCAGGATTTGGATTTTGGTGGCCTCCTCGAGTGCCTCAACAATGGAGTCATCAAGATTATCCATAAGAAAGGTAACAAGAACAGGATTGAAAACGGGTGCCCGATCATGATGCTCCAAGTTGGATGCAAGATCCTTGCAAAAGTCATTGCCAACAGAATTTCATATCACTTGAAGGTATGACTTAGCGAGGATAAAAAAGGATTCATCAAGGGCACATTCATACTAGAAGCTATTATTGATATCTGGGAAGGCCTCGACTACGCCGAAGAGTCTAAGCAAGACATAGTATTCCTTAAAATTGACTTTAACAAAGCATACGATAGGCTCGAATGGTACTTTGTTCTCCAATCCCTTAAAGACCTTGGGTGGAGTCAGAAATTCACTAAGATAATTGCCACTTTGCTAGGGAACACATCGATGCAAATAAACATCAATGGTCAACTATCAAAGGCTATCTGATTAAAAGAATCGATTATGCAAGGTTGGACATTGCCCCCTTTGCTCTTTGCTATCTCCATGGAATGGCTAAGTTGTCTAGTGCAGCATCACATGGAGATGGGCCATATTAAAGGTCTATCTCTACCTCTCAACCACGGTCAGATGATCATGAGACTTTTTGCTAAGGACATGAGTGCATTTGTGCACAATGACACAACCAACATTGAGGACTTTTGGGGGTGCCTTAAAAATTTTTGTGAGGCATCGGGTTCTAGAATCAACCACACCAAAATTGCTTGTCTGTCCATCATCAGACTGCCCCCCGAACAACTAGTTGACCATGGTTCCCAAATTATCCCTTTGGGATAGGTCTTCAAACTACTCGGTATCCCAATGGGACTTAGTGTCTCAATGGTGCAAAAGTGGGATTGGGTCCTTTCTAAACTTGATTGCAAGTTAGCATACTAGAAGGGCATGCAAATCAACCTCGTGGCTTGTGCCATGGTAATCAATACCTTCCTCTTCTCCTCAACCATTTACTTTCTCTCATGTTGGAGACCAAAAGATCAAGAGCTTAGTAAACTAGAAAGAATGTTGTTAAGCCCGTCAAAGCATATATTATTCAAATTCAACAGGGCCAAAGTCAAATGGTCAAAGTCAAAAGGTCAAAGTCAAAGTGATCAAAGTCAACATGGTCAAAGTAAAGATGTTCAAAGTTCAATGGTCAAGATACATAGGTAGTGCACAATTAGTTGTTCACAAAGTGATTTTTTGCAGAAAGTCGAATGCAGGTTGCAAATTCTATTTCTGTAAGGTTCCACAAGAGGTTTTAAAAGCCTTTGGAAGGTTCACATGAGCCCCCTCTTTTTAGTACACAGTTGAACAAATAAAGGAAAATGTGTGAAGTCATGTGAAGAGGAAGTGCACGGACAAAAGTGGAAGTACGGCCCCCTATTTAATATTTTGTATTGTCCTAAAGTCACTACACGACAAAAGAGGGATTCATTGGCTGCTAGGCACATCTTGGAGAGAATCTTGGGACATACAAAGGAGGGCCAAGATGCCATGGGAGTTAGGAGCATACATGAATCGACACCCAACGGAAGGAGTATTCTTGGTTGGACTAACCTAGTGTGAGGATATGCTTGAGCAAGAGAGAGAAGAGGAAACATTCAGAGAGAGTGCATGCGATGTAGAGAAGTGAAGTTCAAGGTGTGCAAGAAGAGTGACTTAGAAGTGTGCAGAGAATTGTTAAGCCATGCAACTAAAGGTCACAAGGTTCCATTGGAGCTGTGCACGTGTCGACACAAGGTGTCCATCCCTCCCCCTATTGGAAGCTTGAGTGCAAGGTGTGCACAAGTGCAAGCTTGGAGAAGGTGGAGGTCTGGTGTAGAGAAGGTCGGTGGTAGCAAGAACCTTGGGTATTTTGTAACTTTGTTGATTGTGCACTCTTTGGGATTTTGCACAGAGAGCATTGGATTCTACTGTACATCACCATTGTACTTTTCTCCTTATAATCAATCTATAGAAGCTTCCAGTGTATGTATCTTTCTTCTTATATTTCTCCCTTCTCCTACAAACACTCAAGTCCCTTTCTACACAAGAATCCCCCAACAAAATTTTGCATGCACGGTGCAACAACAAGGAGATTTGAGCATAGGAGAAGCAAATTGCAAAGTGTAGAAGAGTTCAAGGATATCAACAGTACTGTACTAACTTAAGTGGTAATATTTCTTCCATTGGAATTCTCTTAAACTAAGAGGAGTATGAACAGTTCATGACTGCGACTCCGTCTCAAAGCTTGAGGGTCCCTTGCAAAGCAACAAGAAGGAAGGTTATTCGAAGATCAACCAATCCATTTTCATGGACATCATCCATAAAGAATATGGTAGCCCAGGTAGATTTGGAAACTTTACTTTCTAGATTGAATATCAAATTTCCATCCTTGAGAGGGCTAGCACAAGAAGACCCAGATGAGGACATTAGGAGATTCTTAGAATTATCTAAAACAAGAGGTCTCATGGGAAGAGAGGACACATTTCTGATTCTTTTCCCTGCAACATTAGAAGGGCTAGCAGATAAATGGTTTAGTCAGTTTGCTAACAACTATTTCACCACATGGGACTTGATGAAGGAAGCATTTAGGACACAGTTCCAACAAGGGAACACATCTTGAAGAATTGGATCATTTTTCACATCAATAATTTTTTCATTACTTCCTTGGGGTAATTGATGAGCTATGGGTTTGATTTTTTTGTCTATAATTTTGTACTTTATTTCAACCAAGGCATCATGTGTTTGGTTAAATTTTGAGTACTTTTCAACATTGAGAGCATACTCTTGGATTAGAGCATACTCATTAAGGGAAGAAAGAAGAATAAATGGGAATTAGAATTTTGCTGAAGACATAACTCTAACTCCTTGAGAGTAGAGAAACAATGAGATGTCTCAATCACATGCTCAATGTTCTCATCATGTTCCATGATTTTGTTGGTTTTATAGTTTTTTTTGGGTTTTTGGGATAAAAGACTTGGATAATTGACTCTTATGAAGAAAATCTAATCTAGAATTTGGAAAATAAAGTGACAAACTATTTTACAAGTTGATTGATTGGGAGATGTCAAACCAATGTCCACTGTTGGCCCTCTCAACAATGGATTCTATCTGAAATGTTGATCATATGTAGCTCCAAACAAGAATCGAGGTGCACAATCACTACAAGCACGCTCATGACCGTGAGTAACAATAAGTTTCTTTCTAATTAACAATCGATTCCTAGGATGATTCACTCCTACTATCATGACTTAAAGTGATTGCATTCCATCCTTAGACTTAATTCTAGCATAGCTAGACCCATCATCCATGGCTTTAGTTTCCATACGACTCTCACAAATAAAGGGCTGACCTAAGAGAACTTCATAGAAACAATTATCTTGAATAAAGAAGTGAAATTCTTATGTGATTCCTCCTATGTATATGGGCACACCACACCAGCACAAGCTCCATACAAGGTACCTACACCATTATCTTCAGTTCTCATATTCCATCCACAATCTTTATCTATAGGCCATCGATATTCATCATAGATGTCTCTTGAAATCACATTGATTTCCGAGCGAGAATCTATTGATGCGTTTACAATGATAGCGCTCTTATCATTGCCTATTTTAACACGCATCTTTGATGTACCTCTAGACCAAAATTTTCTTTTAAAGTGACTTTCAAAATTGTTTTCATGATTTTCATGGTCAGGTTGAATAGGTCTTAAGAAATTTTTATTAACATTTACTTCATCATCATCAAGGTATTCTTCATCAGATTCATCAAAGTTTAAGGCTTCATTCATAGCTGAATCTTGATCTAGAGAATCTTGCATATCTAGATTAAGTAAAAACCTCTTCCTTTTAAGTAGGCCGATAAAGTTATCTTTAAAAACAGGCTTTGCAATAGAGAAAACTTGTTCTAAAGACATAGTCACTAGACTCTTACGCAAAATGTCATATAATATCTCTATGGGATCTATTTTTCTCTTAATTCTTGAAATGAATATGGCTTTAGGTTTTCTCTTTGGTTTCTTTTGTTTTTGCTCACGATCTTGTTTTTTATCATGTTCTTGTGTTTGTTCTTGAGTTTGCTTTGATTGTTCTTGTTTCTCTAAAGGCTTTGGATCCGTTTTTCTTTGCTTTGTCTTCTTATCTTTTTGTTTCTCCTTTTGTTTTTTCTCATTTGTTTGTGATTCTTGTTTTTTATCTCTGGGTTGTGATGTTTTCCCTTGCTCTATGATGGTTACTATTCCCTCTAGGGTTTGTTTTTTATTCACTCTTCTTTCAGGACGCTCAATTTCATCTCTTTTTTGTTTCTCTTCTTCATTGGATATGTGAAAAATAAGAGATTGATCTTCTATCGGTGACGCTCAAGCTGTTATTCACCTAATCTCATCTTGTGCTCTTACTAACACCTCTTCGAAAAAGTTAACTTCCTTTGTGGGCTTACTTGATTCTACTTCTTGTTCATCAAGAGCTTCTAGTTTCGGTGCTCTAGCTCCTACATCCATTATGATTATATTTTCATAGTGCTTTTTCAATCCAACCTTACCATAATTCCTTGCAAAGGTAGCCTAGATCCATAATCACGGATTTTCTTGTCTATGTCTATTACTAGTCATTGCTCCTTAGTGGCCTTTAATAGTTCTCAATCTGAGGATATTTGAAAAGTTATCTGAGAAGGTTGAGGATACGTGTTTTGATACATTTGAGGATTTTGCACATGAGGATGAGGATTTTGCATTGAAGGATTATGCATTGGAGGAACTTGATATGCTTGAGTAGGAGCTACTTGTGGATTTTTATTGGGAGCTATAACATGTTGATTCGGCTCTTGAAAAGACATTGGGTTCATTTGATTTTGGAAAGTTTTAATGTAATTTGATTGTAAAGCATTTAGAGTCTTGGCGAAATTGGATTGTGTAGTAATAAGAATTTCCATTTGCTTAGTGAGAATTTCCACTTCAGATTGTTCAAATACACTTTTATTTGGCTCTACTTTCACACCTTGACTGGGCTCCATCATTTGAGGAATAGGAGTAGAGTCAAAAAGCATATCCTGGGATTGTTCTCTAAGTTGCTCCTTAGCTTGTGGAAGGCTAGCTTGAGGAAGACTAATTTGCTCATAAAGCATGGATTGTATTTGATGTCTATGGGCTACAGTCTCTACTACTTTAAGAACAACAATTCGCTCAAAGTATCTTATCAAAAGATCTTCGAGAAGACAAAAAATCATAGCTTGCTCTTCAAACAAATCTAGGTAGCTTGTAATGTTGATGCCATTGAATTTTTACTTCTCTCTCAACATAGAAGAGATTATTCTTTGGCCTTGTTGCTCAACAATAAGGGATTTGGATCCTTCCTCCATCTTAAGTGAATATGCGAGTGATGCAAGATGCTCTAGATCTCTCACAAATTCGTTTAATTCACAACAAAGATGTGCACGATATTGTGAGAAATCTAGTGCAACACTCAAGAATGATGATGATGGAAAATGTGCAACAAACTTTAGGGATCACAACCTCCCAACAAGATGAGAAGCAAATACTATGAAGAATTTCACGTTGGGTTCAAATGTGGAGGTGATCGCAATCCGGGTGGATCGGGTCCGATCACGAAACACGTAGCATGTAAAAAGCTAGTGAGTGTTAGAAGGTTTCTATATAAAAATGTGAATGGGAAGGTGAAATTGGATATGGAGAGGAGAAATATCATGATTTGATTATGGGAAGGGGAACATATGAATGCAAGATAAACTTGTGAACATGAATGATAAGGAAAAAAGAAACCATTCACATGAATGGATTTCAAAAGGAAGAATGCTCCAAAAAATGGAGCTTCTTATACACTTTCAAAATTGAATTCATATGCATGGGCTCTTTTGGATGGTATGTATCCATGATGAGAAAAAACATAAAACCACACACATGAATTGATTTTGAAAGGAAGAATGGTCCAAGAATGGAGCTTCTTATACTCTTTCAAAATTGAAACATATGCATGGGTGCTTGTGGGTGGTGTGGATGCATGTGCATCATGAAAATAGAAAATTATTCTCTCAATCTCAATGGATAACCCTCACTGATTCAACGCAAGAATGCAAAGCCTTCTCACATAGAAGAAGACATGTAAAATAGACCCTCCCACCATGATAGTTCAACTAGATGTGACACGTAAGAGGATAAGTTCCACTTCATTGACCCTATATCTTTCTAGGAGCATAATGTGTAACAAAAGAAGTCTAAGACTCATAAATCCAACTCTAACTCACTCACACCATCCACTAAGGGTGAGCAAAGAAAGAGAAACCATTGGGTTTATGAGCCTATCCTAGATTGGAAATCTAACTTAAAATTGATCTAGGAACTATGCTCCTACTAGCCCACCTTGGATCCTCACACACTCAACTGAGGTTGATCGTCTCAAGGAGACCATGTGCTAGAAAGGGCCCTATGAATGCCTAAAAATGTTGTGCTATGACTTTCCTAGAGGGTTTTTGTAGTTTTTTGAATAAATTTGGGCTCTTCAATCTAGAGAAATCAACTCTCAATCCTAGGATCAACTACTTTTCATTACAACCATTAGATTTCTCAAATGGATGGCTAGGATTGGTTCTTTATATGATATCTAGGACAAAGGGGGGAAACATACATGCCTTCATTCTCCACCATTGGATATGGGGAAGATCTAGACCATCAGATTAGTGTTGACATCAATTTGGATAAGATAAGCTGTTATTTTTGGAAGAACATTGGATTATTGATCTTTGACTATCAAAAAAAGATTATCCGATGAAATAACTCGTGGATCCTCCTTGCTTTAAGCTCTGTGCATCTCCACCATTGAATGTGAGCTCATTTGCACCATACAACATGGTTCAAGCATTATTTTCCAAGTGGTAGCCATTCGAGCCTTCAATTTCCTTATTGTAGGAAACTACGGTGACCTTGAAAACTAGATTTTGTGCTCTTTGAGTCTCGAAATATCCTTTGATGAAGATAAAAATTTGTAGGGCCATGTCTTGAAAGGTCTCCTTTAGGAATATGTAGAAAAAACTCCAATCTCAATCTCTCTTGTACAAGTTTTACTATATTTGGAAGTTTATAAGGTGGCATTAAGGTTTTTAGGAAGCTCTGGTAGGCTTGAGAATTTGTATGAATGTGTAGAAACATATGATCTTTATATGTGCTAGACCATATGGCTAAGAGAAATTCCTATACAAGAGTTTGTAGGGTCTTAGTGAAAAAATTATATTTTTATAAAATGGGCATGGCATATCGATGTGCAAGAAAATCCATTTACATGTGAAATGCAGGTTATAGACTTCCTTTTATAGGCTTTACAAGTATATGAATTTTCATGTGATTTGGTGACATTGAAATTTTTGCCCTAATTTCCAAAATTTGACTAGCTTTGATTGCTACCCTAGATTTTTTTCGATTTCTTCCAAATTTTGCATGTGAACTCCCTTTGACATCCTTCATGCATCTTGGAATTCTCAGGGAATTTTGGCTACCTTCAACGAATGTGTTTCCTATAGGACTTCATGAGTGAGAGAGGAGAGAAACTCTTGATGACACTGCATACTTGAAGGTATTGAAAAACTTATTAGTGAGGCCATCCAACCTCGATATTTTGTCATTAGGAAGCCAATCAATAGCTTAAAAAATATCATTATCTGAAATGAGATCTTCAAGAAGAGGATTAATATTTTGCAGAGTGGTTTATATATGGATGTCTCAAGTTCTTAAGGATTTCCAAATGGGATCTTCCATACGCATTCTCTTTTGTTGCGCTCATTTCCTCCCTATTCCCGCCAAACGCATCACAAGGTTGATATTTGATTAGTTTGTTATTGTGTCTATCTGTTTCTCAGGATTTGCCACAGCTCAAATACGATGAAGGGGAAAGAAAGAGAGCCAGCTACACATTAAGACACAGACAAAGAGAGAGAAAAAGAGAGATAAATAGATAGAAAAAGAGAGAGATAAAAGGGAAGATATTGGACAGAAAGATGTCCAAACTTACATTTATTCACATATATGCATACATTGTTTTTGCGGACACATGCATGCATGTGTGCAAAAATAGGTTTTAACATGAAATGTTTGCATGTAGTTAGTCATACACATTGTTTATCTATGTCGGTCTAATGCAAAACATGCATTTATGAATGTATTCGTTTATAGATATGTAAATACATGTATAGATATGAATATCTATGTAATGCATACACATTAATGAATATACATACGCGCGCGCATATATATATGTATATATATATATATATATATATATATATATATATATATATATATATATATATATATATATATATATATATATATATATATATATATATATATATATATGAATCTATGATTACAAAAGGAAAGAAAATACAGATTAAGAATGCGTTAACGATCGTATGAATGTAGGAAAGAGCTCAAGCAATGACTAGATATTAAAGATTGAAGAGCTTGTCGATGCTCTTAGATCAATAGGATGCCACATAGAGGATGATGGCGTAGTGACACACACTGGATAGTCTAAGGGACGATGACAAATGGATAGCTTTCATCAAATCAGTATATGTGTAAGAAAACATCTTGCGAGTTTTTAACAGCTTATAGAACTTATCGTTATAGAAGAAATGAACATAGGATGTGGAAACTCAAAGGGAAATCTAGCCGAGGTATTGTATGTAGGTAAATCAAAAAGAAAAGGAAGAAGAAGAGGCTTGCCGAGAGGAAAATGAAGGTTTGACCAAGGACGAAGCACATGCAACAATCAAGAACAATCAAGAGCAAAGAAATGGGGACTCATCGCAAAGAGGAACAAAAATAGAAATCGGAAAAGGCGCTAGAGGAGGCATTTCAAGGAGCAAAAAAATACGGAGACGTGTGACATGTATTCTTGAAAACCTGGCCACTTTGCAAGGGATTGTTATTCAAGAGAAATCAAAGGGAAAATTAGAGATAGATAGATAGACGAGAAGGCAACTATTCTAATGGTACATAAAATTTTGATTTTGAGAGTCACTTATCAATGATGCATGTGAGTAAGGAAAGTTGGACGGTATAGATTATTTGGTATATATATAGTGCATGTAGCCAACATAATTTACAACAATGATTTGTTCAGAAATTCACAAGAACCGTCATCACGTGGACATGTGGAGATAGGGGATGATACTCCTCATCAGAATATGCATATTGTAGATGTGGACATGGATGCAAATCAAACATCTAGCTGCCTACATGGTGTAGTACATGTAAATGGTTTCACATGTAAATTGTTGCACTAGAATGACTTGAATATATTGTATAAACAATGAAGGTTGATGAACCGCCTGAATTGACTAAATCCATGTGTAGAGAAGGAGAAAGATAGATATGTTAACGTTTTGAGGCCGGATGGATGGAAAGAGTATTACTCTGAAGATATCTCAAATCGTTCATGGTCCAAAAGGACCAAGTGACAAATTACTTCTAGGTGCAGACTGCAACAAAATGGGCTAGAGAAGAGGAAGAATATTATAAAAGTATAAAGGTAAATGATGAATGATTGATTCAACGTATTTAATTGCTATTGGGTAACGACCAGAGCACCGAAATCTAGGAAAAGCTCACGGACATCATATGAAGCACGGAAAAGTAGAATATCTAATCAATTCCACTTAAGGGTTTTTGGGTCCTTGTGCTACATATGAAGCACGTCGATTCAACTTCAGGATTTTTGGGTCTTTGTGCTACAGGCACATGCCTTGTGAGGTGAGAGGAAATATTAAACCTAGGATAGAGAAATGTTCCTTCATTTGGAATGGAAATCAGAAAAAGTGTTATGAGTGCTATAAAATAGAAACTAAGGATCTAAAGGTTTCAAAAGATGCAAGATTCAATGATGTAATCTCCTTTTATCGTATGAAACATGACACACATGTAGAAGACACGAATGAACCAAGGAAAATTCAAAGAGAAATCCAAATGAGCATGGAGCTTAATTGATCTCGAATTTTAGGCATCGAAGATGGATAAGAAATAACCTCACCATGGTGATAGGAGCAAAAAATGAAAACAAAAACAAAAACCAAAAACGTAAATGGGAGTTGGAGCAAGAGCACGATCATGAATATGAATAAGAAACAAAAATTTGAACTAGAACTACAATCATGATATATACTAAAGCCCAACCTAGAATAACATATAGGAATAGGAACTAGAGCTATAAAATTAAATCAAAATAGATTTAGAAACGAGAGCCATAATCAAAATTAGTAGACGAAGCGGACAATATAAGCACACTACAAATGATGAAAATAGATGTCAAAATGCCTATAGATAATCATTATGAAAGAAAATTAACTTGGCATTGGCTTTGTAAGGATCCTAGATTTTTAGAGATTAAGCCTTAGTTTGTTCTTGTTTAAGGGACAAAGTGCATTTGATATAGTAGTTTTAGTAGGCTAGAGTAGGAACGTTTTGGCTAATTTCAAAGTTTCTTTTAGAAAACAAATATTTCAAAATTCTTCCAAAACTAAAGTTCCACATGATAAAATCCACAATTATACTTCCCCCAAAAAATGGTTTATCTTTGAACTTCATCATTGTAATCCTTAACCACTAGAAAAGAAGAACTCTGACCCATCCATTTCCAACAAAACACAGTCTCCCTACAAAGCATAGGATTTGGAGTCCTTCCTAACCAAATTTCCACTTTGTTTTTCAAATTCATGTATTTGTTAGAAAAAAATGGTTTTTACACATATTACAAACCTCAGACTAGGATGTCCTCAAGGTAATGCATCAACAAGTATCCATATTCATTTGCCTAGAGACTTTCGTTTAAGTAGACACTGCAATAATGATGTGAACTCTCAAAATTAATTTTGTGTAGCCAGAGAAAGATTATTGACCTTTTCACTCATGGTTCACTATATCCTTATGATACAATGTCTTCTTATCATCCAAAATTACATAACCTCTCAACTTTACTTCACTTAATTGTGTAGGTGAAGCTCGACTATTAGTTTATTGCAAGCGACTATCTATGAGTTTAGATTTAATCCACAAATCTAGAGCCTATACTTAATATGCATATACAAATCCTTTGTTCTATACACATAACACTGTGCAGTATTACTCATAGCTATGTACTTATGGTAACTATCCATGAACTTAATACAAAATCCCTATAATCCTTTGGGTGTTCTTAGATTTCTTTTCTAAGGTTTTAGAGGACCTTGAATTCCTTCACTAGAGGTTTCTTACACATCAAACCTTGGTTTCGCTATCCCTTTTCGCCACTATTCCTTGTGAGAAATAAAGGGTAATATTTTTAAAAGTTTATTTGAGTTTTTCCATATCCTCAGTTCTCTTTTAGCTATGCTACTTTAGTTCATTTGGTTTCTAAATCTTAACCTTTTTCATTTTCATCGCAATACTACATCCGTTATTATTTATAATGGAAACTTTGAGGCTGAACTATACTCTCACCATATATATTTGGCATTGAAAATTACCCTATAGGTGCTCTAGAGTCTTATCGAACTTTTTGAATAAACACCGTAGGATTCTTACATGTATATGACTTTGGACACACTTGCCCTTGTCTTCAGCCTACCGTGGTCTTTTTCTTAAAATCCTTTGATCAATCAAAGATCTTCATTTCTTGGAACAATAAATAGGATATCTAATATTTCGTAGCTATCTGTTATTCTTCCTTTACTTTGATCAAAATACTTACAAGGTTTCATCTTGATCGTCCTTGCTAAGATCAAATTGTTTACATCACATGTGATAGTAGAACTCTCACCTTTACCTAGGTTCCTTAGATTTCTTTTTAAGATCTATTTATTCAGAGAATCATAAGATCTTAGGACTAACACCTCTTGACTTAGTGTTGTACCTTGAGTTTTCCATTATGTGGTATCTTGGCCATACTCCAAATTAGAGAAGTATGTGTAATGAATTCCTAAGTTTTTGTGATGTCCTTAAAGAATAACTATGAGCACTATTTCTCCTTCTTCTACATCAAGAAACCTTCTCGGAATGATTAATCTTCTACCATATCTTTTATAATTTTGTATATTTTAAAATTTATTTGATCCTTGCTTCAACGTCCAAAGCTCTTCTCGAGTTCTCACTTACAAGTCTTGATGCATAGAATCTTACCTCCATAAGTCAGTGTATTTTCTTTCTTTAACTTGAAAATTCTAACTTTATGTATTATAATCTACCTTTTAGAGCATCGACTTGTATATGTAGATTCATGTGTGTCCATTAATTAGACTCAAACTTAGTTTATTGTTATTGTACTAAAAATTACTAAACTAAGAAAACTTTGAGTAAGTGAACTAAATAATTACTTTACAGTATTCATACTTAAATATTATAAATCCTTCTCTTTTGTCTCTCTTAGAAATATCTTTTACTAATTAAACTAATCACCCAACTAAGTGACTCTATACATATGAGTTCAAAGAAATTTTGGTCGTTCTAAGGATACTATCGTCCAACCACCTCTAACACATGGATGCATATGAAAGATTATTTATCTTTCTCACCCATTTTGTAGATGGATATTAGACTTTCATGGCACCCTCACAATTATACACATATATAGAGACACAAAATATACACACATACACATACACATAGAAACACACATATACATAGATACATGAATACACATACGCACACATATAGACACATAGACTATTTGTATAGTCTACTGTAGATGGAACACTTTCCATTGTTTTTAAAGTACACTGTTATTTTGTGGGTGGAATGTGAGTATCACAAGAAAAAAATATTTTGAGGTTTGCAACTTTAGTGTCTACAAGCCTTCTTTTATTCATCGCTTGAGTAGCTTGTTTAATTATGGCCTAGTGGCCCCCATACAACTCCTTTAATTAAAAGATCTTTTAGTCAAAATCTTGGTTTTTATGAGGATTCTATCCAACAACATCTCTAGCTTGGATGCAAAGGACAAAGCCAATTTATCTTTTTCATTCATTCTGTAAAAATAATATGTCTATTTGTGGTACTTTTACCACATACTTTATGCTCATCCTAACTTATCTTGGTGATAGATAAAGTCATCTTCTATAGACAGAGAATGCTTTATGCACTTCATATTTCAGAAAAACCATACCATCTATTCATGCATGCACTCATGCATCCTCTTCTCTACTTAAATTGCTTTACAAGTTCTTAAATATGTTTCACAAATGAGACTTCCTCTCTCTTACAATAAAATATCTCTCTAGATGTCTCATGGCATTTATTGCCATCTGCCAACAAAACTTTTGGCACCATTCGCATGGAAAATAAAACCCCAAAAAAATAATAACCATGATATAGTGAAAAGCATAAGCCTAGTGCTGGGAAGACACTTGCTTCAAAAACCTACAAAAAAGAGGTTCTCCAACATGTGCATTTGGATACCCTCATGTCAATATCTTTGTTCTCGCTCCAATACCTCCAAAAAGATTATAAAACACACAAAGATGATATGTGGATGCTTTTATGAGCCAATGTAACTTAATATGACCTCATATTAAAAGATCAAGTCATATCAAAACTAACTTTGATGCACATGTCAATGTTAGTTTTTGAAGATTGGAAGAGAAAACAGTGCAAAATTATGAATATGATGCAAAAAAAAATCCAATTTAATCTACCTAAGAGCAGAAATTTGATGCACACATACAAGAATAAATGTTTTCCTACCCCAAATGATACCAAATGTGATTAAGAACTCTTACACTACAGAATTGAACACTCAAGTCACTCAAAAAGAGTTCCTTCCCAGTCTACATCAATCTAAACGCTTATTCAAAAACTACTTGCAAATCTCAAAATATGGAAATCTTCAACTCAAAAGAAAGGCCTTGAAGAAGAATAGAAAGAACTTTGAATTTCTTTATTTGGACATTCCATGAGGAAGTTATGGTTGAAAGAATGGAGCTAGGTGGATGGGTATCATCTCTTTTGGAACATACATATAAAAAATTAAAGTCTCTCTACATGCGGCTTTTAATGATACAATTATGGGTTCGAGCCACCCATTGGAAACTGCTTGGAGCCTAGTTTCTATAACAGGTTGAAGCATTCAATTTGGATGCGAATTTAAAGATTGATGGTTAAAAGAGTGCATGTTGTTGCTCTAGGAATACTTTCTATAGAGACTAAATGAAAATAAGCCTTGAATTCCTCCATGCATGGCTGATAGAGCTTGAAAATGGCATGCGCAAAATCTTGCGAGTCCCACATTGTAGTTCTAAGCATGGAAAAAGCGCTTATATAGAAGATCTTACCTATTGAAATTCCACCATAGGGACAAGGAAGAGAAAAGAATTCGCTTTCATATGTTTACACACCTTGAATGCGGGCCTACATGTGGGAAACTTTTCTGTGGGCAAGGCTTAAGCCTCTTGGCTTGGTGTTGTCGGCATGTGACCTCTCCTTGAGGGGGAAGCTTCAGAGCTACTCAATGGCCACACCAAACTTCATCTTCGGCTAGTAATCAAACTTGAAACACCATTGCTTGATTGGTTCAGTAAGTCCGCAAAGACGACGATGAAGGAGGAGATCAAAGATGTTGAAAAAATATCTGCATGGCTGCTCTATTACTACCAAAAATTAGTAAACGAGGACCAAAAATATACTCTCTCTGTCTCTCACACCCATGATCCTAAAATAATGTGTTGATACCAAGTGCGAGACTCTCACCAAAGAAACTTGAAAAATGTTGTGTGTCCTACTCTCCTCCTATCCTATTTCCCATATTGCTCCAAGATCTGAAAGCTTCTAGAGTGTTCTAGTGTGACATGTGGCCATCATGCACCATCACTTTACTTTCTTAGGTGGAACGTTAGGATAACACCCTAGCTAGATACTTTATCAACTCATGATCTTGTTCCAACACACATTGATGTATGATCTGGCTTGGATCTATGTCTGACATACATATATATATACATACATAGATACATACATACATACATACATACATAAATACATACCTACATACATACATACATACATAAATACATAAATACATACATTCATACATACATACATACATACATACATGCATAAATACATACATTCATGCATACATACATACATACATACATACATAAATACACGCATACGTACATATATACAAAAATACATATATACACACATAAATATTTAGACTCACATATACATACATCACATATGTAAATGCATGCATGTATATCTATCTATATACACGTATACATATATGCATACATGCATACATACGTTATATAAAAACATGCATACATACACACATAGATACATACATAAATAAATACATACATACATTATATACGTACATGCATATATACACAAACATGCATACATACATACCTACATACAATATATATATATATATATATATATATATATATATATATATATATATATATATATATATATATGTGTGTGTGTGTGTGTGTGTACACAGTTACATACATAGATGCTTACTTATTTTTTGATTTGTGAGAAACTTTAGGCTACATGGTATATACCTTCTTATTTACACATGCATGTTTTGAAATAAAAATTACACAAACGTGCACACACACACAGCCTATCATTCACACTCACATGATTTATACTTATAACATACATCGATACATACATGAATAAATACATACATACATTATATACGTAGATGGATATATATATATATATATATATATATATATATATATATATATATATATATATATATATATATATATATATATATATGTACATAGTTACATACATACATGCTCACTTATTTTTTAATTTGTGAGAAACTTTAGGCTACATGGTATATACCTTCTTATTTACACATGCATGTTTTGAAATAAAAATTACCCAAACTTGCACACACACTCACATGATTTGTACTTATAGCATACATAGATACATATGTATCTTATTAAAACGCATGTTGCTTGTTTGGACATTATCATACTTTCACAGACACATACTTATACACATATACATAGATACATACACATTTGCCTACATAAATACATATGTATATTCATAAGCTCATGTTTGCACAGATGCATACATTGATAGGGAAATACGTGCAATTTGCTTTTTTTTTTTTTGTTAATATGACGTACATACATAATCCACCATAACGCATACATATGTAGCGATACAAAGTGAATGATCCCTTGACATTCCTATACTGCTTCTCATTAAAACATACCGTAGATTAAAAATTTGAATTAACACCAAAATAAGTGACAGACTCAAATGATCGATTACACTCATACATAAATATATAGATTTATTTTGGTACTGCTCGATAATTAAAAATTTGCTAAACTGATATATATATATATATATATATATATATATATATATATATATATATATATATATGCGTGTGTGTGTGTCTGTGTGCGCGCGCGCGCGTGTGTGTTTGTGTGTGTGAAAAAGCTGTTAGCTCTGCTTTGATAAAAAAAAGGGAAATGCTGAATGTACGCATTTTCATTTCGCGAATAAAGTCTTGTTGATTTATGGTGTGAGTAGAGTATTTCTATAAGTTTCACAAATATTAAGAATATTCATACTTGTATGAAGACACTAAAAAAAGAGTAGCAGATATTTTCTCATAGCTTCCGTTTTTCTGTAACTAAATATGCATGTGCAATCATGAGGGCCTCACGACAAGGCAGATCCTCGGAGGCCACGAAAGGCAAGTGAGTTGTGGGTGATGAACATTGTATAGAGCGAATCCTCATATCGCCAGATATCTCTAGGAGATGGAACAACTATTGCGCCAGTACTAAGGAATAACCACTTTGCGCATGCATTGTTTTTGTTCTATACAAACCCTGCTGTTATTTTGCCAAGCATGAGTTGGAAAGAGGTGAGTATTGTTAGAACAACAATATGCTGGAAGTTCAAGGTTTGATTTCGGACAACCAAGTTTATTTCTTGGAATGAATTTTATCCATAAGGCACGTTAAATGACTTCACATTTAACGTTGTATGTTCGCTTGAACAATTATTCATGAACTATGGATTTAGCTTGTTATTTGGAAATTTAATATTAAGCCTACGCGACAATTCAAGTGGCTGGTCTCCAATCAACGCATCAAATCAAATTTTGAAATTGATTCCTTGTAGGAAAAAGAGAATATATCAAAACTAACCTATTCCCATGAGGATTACGTGTGGATTTTGACTCTTTACCACAAGGAGACATAAAAGAGTGTACTGCGAGGATTATGAGTTGATTATGGTTGTTATAAGTCATGGAATACCACAAGTAGACATAAAGGACTGTATATATAACCACTCAATGTGCTTTTACTAATAGCTATAAGTGAATATACTAAAATTTAATCCACATCTTGCTCACACTCCCTTTCTCTGTGTCATCTTCTTGAAAGTTAGTAGGTTTTCAAAACTTAGTTCTCCCTACTCACACATCGGATGCTCATTATCAAGGATTCAATGGAAAGGTTTTAGAGTTGTCTATTTTATATCATTTGGAGTCCTTCATAGCGAGATAGAGGTCATTTTCTCTCTTCGGTTCTGTTATTGCTACTCCATGAAAAGTTGGGGAGTATTTCTATATGTGTCACAACCATTATTCGTATGGATGGCTGCTATAGTCGTTCATCATCGTCAAAGTCGTCTCGTATTCTCAGTAGGACAACCTCCTATGCAGAAACAAGTACAGTTTTGTAGTACAATTAGTCAGCTCTAAGGATCTCGTGTCATTTCCATACTTCTTTTTATTTTTTATGGTTTTTAATGGGATTAAACCACTAGTAAATTTAAGACAAGTGGGAAATATTTATACTATATTTTCTTAAAAACCATCTATCTGAGTTCATACAAGTCATGGTTATGTTATTCATGTTATGATTATGGTTATGTAGGTTCATTTCGTATATGAATGCACGCTTCTATGGTTAATATGATATACTAGTTCATGCAAGCTATGGTTATGTTATTATTGTTATGATTATGCTTATGCAGGTTCATGTGTTGCAAGCGTGCATAATCCTGTGTAGGTCTGGGGGGCTTTTTTTTTTTCCCTTAATTTCCTCACTATCAACGCATACTGACGGGTATACCAACACCTTTTCTCTGGATTAAAACAAAAATACGTTTTCTTTTTTTCATTTGCTTTCTGGAACGCATATAGATATTTATATCGAAAAGATAGTAGCGGAAATACAGACACATTACAATTTTCAAGCACGCGTAAGCTCTAGTATGTTGATGAAAGCGCCAAACACCCACACAGCTTTAAACGCATAATGTGATTTTATTACGTCTATTCATATTTTCATATGAAGAGATCTAAAGTGATGTAAACCAATCGTAGAAGTCAAAATACATGTCATAAAATGCTTTCACATAGATTGAGTTATGAATTTTAGAAGTTCTATGGCATGATATATGACTTTGAAGACCGTTAAACGTACCATATGAAGGAATGCTTTAATCCTCAAGAAACGGAACTTTCAAGCATGAAATGAAAGAAGAGTGTTGCCATTGAGCTCACAGGAAATTCTAAGTCCTGATCCCTAGTGATTGGGTACGTCTTTATGATTCAAGCCTTGATTCACAATATCTTCATATTGGGAAGATGGCAGGAAGTTGGTCTGTTTGTATGAAGTTCTTTTATTTTATTTTTCTTTTTTTGAATATCGACAACTTGATCATATTTTCATATGATATATCAGATTATATACTTTTTAGTATAGAAGACATAATTATCCATGCCCCTCAAAGCATGCCTTACGAACAAGAGAAGTAGATCAAGGTATTTAAAGAGTTTCATGATAGTAAATATGAAATACATCATAATACATGAGAAACATATTAGAAGGCCAAAGCTCCTTATATGTTAAAAGTTATATATTTGCCGATATTTATACTTATGTAGAGCCTTTTCCAACATGACAACGCTTCTCCATAATTTTTAATCATGATTGTTAGCATTCTACCTATCCTTTATCCATTCATTAAGAATGTCGTATAGACATTGTTAACATTTTTGTAAGATTATGGCTTCTTTCTTGCTATTTCTTGTGAGCATTCATGAAATCAAGTCAAAGAAGGATGTAACAACCAATAGAAAAAGTTCCATTTTTTAGTCCAGAATCTAATTTAATGTCATTAAGTTGGCTTCTATACCAAATACAATCTATAAGGTACTACTAAGAGTTAATATGGTATCCACCAATGATCAAGACATTCGCAAAATCGTCTGAAGGTTGAGTAAGGGACCAACAATGTATGATTGTTTTTGCCAAGTTAAGTTATTATCATGTTACTCATGTTCTTAGTAGTGGATTCATCAGATCTGATAGTCTCCATATTGACAAACTAACTATCCCAATCGAGAAGAAATATTCTAATTTTTCATATCATACAATGGAGAGATGGTTTATCAATAGAAGGTACAAATGTACTAAGGTTTTGATAATTAGAGTAAAGAAAGGGAGTTTTTGAAGACGACAAAAGGAAGCTAAAGCAGGTTTGTATTAAAAAAAAAAAAAATCAAGTTTTGATGAGGCATAGTGGCATTTTCCTAATCCAATTGATGAAGACGATTGGGTACTTCGTTATCATTCGACTCTTGGTTCACACTATCTTTCTATTTCGAAGATGTAAAGAAGCTACTTTGGTTTCCATGTAGTTGTATGATAATGAAACCCATTCTCTTTGTGAGCTTGAAGTCATCTAATAAAACATCATTTTTAGGCAAAAGAGTCAAACGTTTTAACATAATGTCAAATCAGACCATAATACCTAGTTGAGTTGTATATTACAAACAACAGGATACGAAAATCTAGTGTCAGTTTGTTTTTTCAATGTGCCAAGGCCTAATCTCCTTTGCTTGAATTAATTAAGAAACACGAATTGTACAGCGAATGGAGTTAGTGCCATTGGGATCCCCTTATCCCACAAAGCAAAGCAAGACCTGAAGTGACCGAATTTCTACATGACAACACAATATTAACGTGAGTTATCAGGAAGGCTAAATGATAGATTTACAAATGCGAATGATGAAAATTTTGTCCCCCTCGTGGGGGATCCACTTACTTTTTCATCTTGTTGTTATCCACAATCAATATCTTCTCGTTTCTAAAGGGAGGGGATATTTTATAATTTCGAATTCTTCTCCTTAATATGTCTGAATATTCATGTCAGATTCTTTGTTTTTTTTGAAAGTACAATGAATTGGAAAGACACACACCCGATCTCGTAAGATAGAGGCACCCATCTTGGGGAACTATCAGGCATCCAACACTAAGCGGGATTTGAACCCTAGCCATATGCCCAGGAGTACAAGACACATACGCTAAACCACGCCCATTGGATAATGTCAGATTCTTGGCTCTAGTCACCAATTCGATTTTGATCGCATTGTGCAGCAACCCGGGGGGTTAGACATACACCCTTTCTTGGACCCACCATACAAAGGGACTGATTCAGCTTTGCATAGCTTTTGCGTGTTTCACAGTAAGCTGGCCAGTGGCTAGATGCAGACGTTCTGACTGGCGTTGAACAATTGAGCAACCGTCCAGGCCTCTAAAAACCTTTACTTTGTAAGAAATAATCAAGTAAATTGATCACTCATATCTTGAATGATTAACAACCTCTCTATGCGCGAGATGCGCCTAATTATGTCTGGTATTATGATCTTATGGTATTATGATCTTATGTTCCATGCTAGAAGATTGGATGTGTGTGTGTGTGCATGCGCGCGTGTGTGTTTGTGTGTGAGAGAGAGAGACAGAGAGAAAAAGGGAGAGAACACATAACATCTCGCAAAGTATCTTAACCGTACGTCACCGCTTTGACTGACTCTTGGTTCGTTGTAGCTCTATTGTAGATGCGACTGCCGCAGCAGATGATTGGAAAGATGTTCAGAAAACAGCACATGCATGGCACCCGTAGTATGTGTCCGCACCAGATGAAGGATTCGGATATGTTTACATTCCAGGAGTCCACACATCCATAAGAAGTATTCAGGTAGTGTCAGATGGGGTACGGATGATAAGGCTGTGCAGACCAAGCCCAAGCCAAATCCAATGAGGTTCGTCATAGGAGGTCGCAAATACGACGAAAGAACAGTAACCGAAATCCACATCGGGTCAAGTCTAGGACATTGAAGAGGAAGGTGGTAGGCCTGGTGAGAAAAGATGCCGTGCCCAGACACCTATTGTGTTGCCGATAGGCTTTTATTTTCAGGGAAAAGAGGTTTTGGCGGTGCTGTCAAACAGGCGGCGTTTTGTCATCACCATAGCCTAAAGGCATCTCTGTCCCTCCTGCACTATGGGCCTTGGACCTTGACAACCGTTCGAATTACGGCTAGAGCAGGGCCATTCTTTTGTGAGGATGACATCATAACGTACATTATACAACTTAAATTTGATAGCCAACTCAAACAAATTTACACCTTAAAGGGTTACGACTGGTCTTTAGTTTTTTTTTTCTATTGAAAAACCAGGAAAAGTTCTCTTTTTTTTAGCGAAAGAGGAGAGAGGAATTAAATTAATAAAAGGCATGTTACATAATGTTCAAAGGACAGGATTCCATCTTCACATTCCTGAAGAACCCAATGTTGTTAAAGATACAAAGAATGGGGCCCAAGTCGCATAAACTAAGAGTATACAATCTCAGTTTCTAGATGTAAGCCATCTTCTACAAAATGGAAACATAAATTAAAAACCTGCCTTCTCAATACATAGAGAGTAGTGATGCTTTCCCAAAAAGACTTGACAATTGGTAATTGTTAGAAGGGGCTTCTTTTACAGAATTCAGAACATGAAGGCCAATAGCTTTCAAGGCAATTTTAAGGGGAAACAAAAAGTTTGTTCTTGTCGATATGCGAGTGTTGTAGCTTTGAGCTTTGCATAATTAACACAAATATGTAATTGTTTCATTTTTAAGGTACAACCATAATGGGATAAATTCATTCTGCATGCTCAATAGGCACGACAAAATGAACCCTTTGTAAGCCATCAATTTCTTCTTTCACCTACCTAGCGTACATAGGATTAATAGGATAGCTTGGTTGATTAGCTGGATAAACATCAAGTTTTAACAAAATGTGATGTTCATGGGCCTTGGTGTCCAAACCCTTCATATCCTTCTAATCCCAAGCAAAGACATGAGTGAACTCATTCCATAATACTAGTAAATCTTGTGAAAATATTCCTCTAAAGTGTCACTCACTTTGATGGGCTTTGGTTTACAAGAATCTCCTTGATTACAAGTGAAGAATTCTTCTTTTGAAACATAAAATTTCTAACCCAAACCATCATCTATGCCGACGAATTTCTTAGATTATATTTCCTATGAATCATCAGCATCTAACCCATAATGAGATGGGTAAACATCCCCTTCTGCTACACTTGAGAAAACTAAGCAAGCTATGGGCGACTATAGATCAAGGGCATGTAGCTTTATCAAACTTCTCAGCCCAAAAATCTCTTCGAGAAGCAAGATCCATACTAGCTATCGTCAAGCTATATTGAAGACTAGAGAACTCTTTCTGAATCTTCTCCTTCCTCTAGGCTCGCACTATCTTAATAAGCCTTTTATAGTAGGTAATGAAAGTGCCTAAAAGGAGAGTTTATGAGTTTTGGTTTATCTTACCAACATAGAGCCTACACTTTAAGACTTCGAAGTTTTGGTTTACTTTTAGTACT
Source organism: Ceratopteris richardii (assembly GCA_020310875.1). Classification (NCBI taxonomy): domain Eukaryota; kingdom Viridiplantae; phylum Streptophyta; class Polypodiopsida; order Polypodiales; family Pteridaceae; genus Ceratopteris; species Ceratopteris richardii. Next base: position 119,949,655 of record CM035440.1, on the reverse strand, counting down.
TTAGTTTAGTACAACAAAATACCTCAAGTACTTTGTATCATTAGTATGAACAAGATGATGCAAAAGAGACCAGTTTCACATGAAGCAAACTTATGAGAAGTTTTTATTTATGGATGGTTTGCTAATAAAACACTTAATACACATAGACTATTTAAATTTGAACAAATATTTCTTAAAATAAGATATCTTATAGGGTTACAAAGTACTATTAATAAATTTTATGACATGAGGGACCCACAGGTTATGATAGATCTGAGATCGCATATCATTTGGTCATTCAAGTATAGGGCAGAAGTATTGAGAGTAGACTTAAGCAAAGGTGATGGTAAGAAAAGATGCTTGGCCAAGTGGTCAAGTCATATGGGTGACAAGGAAGAGGTCTTGCGTTCACTTCCTATGAAAGTCATGGGATAGTATTTTGCCTTAAGAGCTCCAAAGTCTTCTAGAAGCATCTGCTTAAGTTAAATCTAATTAACTAGGTTACTTGGCACACATGTAGTTACATGGTTGACACTTGGATGGTTAGTATCCACCTGCTATAGTGGGTAATTCCTTGGAGGCACCTATATATAGAGGCACCTCTATGTGGTCATTGTAATGCTTCATTGACATTAGAGGTAGAGCTTCCATGGAGAACTTGGTAGGTTCATCCTCATCTTCCTCAAACTCTAGATAAGCTTCCATGAAAACCTTGGTAGATCGATTATCTTCTTGTTGATATAATTAGATAGTGATGTGTGAACACTCTAGGACCGTCAGGGCACCTTTTTCCCTCTTTAGGAGGTCTTTTCCTCCGGCTTGTATATATGCCTATTTCCCTAATGGGCTACTTATCTTTGTACATTTTAGTGGTAATACATTCAGCATTGTGTGTTGTGCTCCAAGCTTCTTCTTCTTCCTTGTGTTGTATGCGTGCTTATGCAGACATTTAACTCCAACAATTGGTATCAAAGTAGGTCGCCGCTTCATCTAGGGTGTTATCTACACCTCTCCAGTTGTAATCTCAGAATCGTGCGAAATTTGGTAAGCATATTGCGGGTGTTTTAGAGATCAAAACAGCTTTGATTTCTGGTGCATAAATCGTGATCTGAGCTCATTTTGACCTCCGAACGCACTATCACACTGCTTGTGTAGGCTATTTTGTCTTTCTGTGCCAAATGTATATACCAATTTAGATTCACTAGTATAAGCGTCTCGAAGTCTGTTAGAGGTTTAGCACTATTCGTCCGGGCAATTCTCTTCAACTTTTTGAGATAGAGTCAATTTTCTGCATCAAGGTATTTTAGTCACGCGCCATGACTAAAAGGATTGATGTATTCCGTATGTTGGCTATTGAGGATAAGTTGGATGGTACCAACTACCCATTATGGGCTTATATGATGCATCATGTATTGGTCACAAAAGGACTATGGATTATTGTGCAGGGTGTTGAAAGAAGTCCTATTACACCTGCGAATACAGGTATTGCAAATGCAGGTTCTAGAGCGGATGGAGATGGTGTCAAAGATGATGATATTCTACAGATTCTTGTTTGTGCTACTCTTTTTGTTGCACCTACTGTAGAGCAAATTCGTTCGGATGGCAAAGATGCTCAAGCACATGCATTTATAGCTTTGACTGTCAATCGTGTGATTATTCCTCACATTCGCTCTTGTAGAACAACTAAGGATGCTTGGGATAAACTTAGCACATTATACCACGCTAGGAATGACGCTCGTGTTGCTTACCTCCAAAAACAATTAGAGAGTGAGCACATGAATGAAGGTGATTCTATGGACAATTTTCTCACAAAGATCAAGGATTTGAAAGAACAATTGATTTTTGTTGTTGAAGTTATACCAGATAGCTCACTTGTGCAGACCGTTCTGAATGGTCTTCCTGACTTATATCAGAGTTTTGCTTCTACTCTTCATTTGATGATGAAAGGCAATCCAAATGCCTTGTCATTTGAGGAGTTAGTCTCTATTCTAATGTAGGAAGACCAGTCTAGGAAGAAGAAGTCTATTATGTGTGTTCTAGATCAAGCTTTCATGGCTAGTGAGAAGGGCAAAAGTAAATGGAGCTCTTCTACTAGTAAGCGAAAACCTGCAAATGTTGGACATTCGAAGAAGGAAGACAAAGATGAGAAGAAATCAGAAAAGCAGAAATTGTTTTGCAAATACTTTAAAGCAAATGATCATGTCATCAACAGCTCTCCAAAACTAGCTACGAAAGAGGAAAAGAATAAAGAGGCTGGAATGGCTGTTGTAGAGGCCTCTACAGTGAAAACAAAGCCTACTAATCTTGTGCAAGAAGAAGAATGGGCATTTACTACTGTTTGCAGTTTTTACCCATCTTCTCATGAGCAGTGCATGTCTGCACTAGACTCAGATGTTTGGTACTTTCATACTAGGGCGACCAAACATATTACCTTGCAGCGTAGTTTCTTCTCTTCACTCGAGCCTGCCCCTACAGGGAATACTGTTACATTTGCCAACAACTACTCCTATCCTGTTATGGGAGCTGGTAAGATCATTTTGACTACTGCTGATGGTAGTTCTTTCTCTTTTTCAAATGCTTTGTTTGTGCTAGGGATCAAGAAAAATCTATTATCAGTTTCTGCATTAGCCAAGATTGGCTTGGTTGTGAAATTTATTGATGACAGATGTAGAGTTCATGATCTGTCGATTGGCGATGTCATTATTGCTTCTAGCATTTTATGACGTGGGATGTATAAGCTCATAGACTATGAACTTTGGTCATCTAATTTTTGCTAGTTTTCTATGCCTGTAGAAATCCAAAATGGTGTCCTCTTTGCCCAAACTTGAGGCACCCGATAAACATGTATGTGAAGGCTATCTTTTGGGCAAAATGTAGCATTCTTCGTTTCCAAAAGATAGTTCAGTTTGGGCTACTCAAAAATTGCAGCTTGTACATAGTGATGTCTGTGGTCCTATGCACACACCTTCTTTTGGGAACTATCTTTACTTCATGACTTTCATTGATGATTTTTTCAGGCATGCATGGGTATATCGATTGAAGGAAAATTCCGAAGTGTTTATATGCTTCAAATAGTTTCAAGTTTTGGCTGAAAATGCAACAGAACGAAGATTACGACCACCACATGCTAGAGAGATGACTCTCCTCCCAACCAAATGCCTCTATATATAGCTCTCTCCAGGGGACTGCCTTCTTGGGCAGGTGGATGCTAATCATCCAAGTGTCAGCCATGTAACTACATGTGCGCCAAGTGTCCAGTGGATGCTTCTAGAAGGTTCTAGAGCTCTTTGGGCAAAATACTCTCCCCATGTACCCTCAAGGAAAAGTTTAATTCGTAAAGGATGAAAGTAGTAAGTATCTTATGATACTTCAAGATGACTTCAAGATCAAGGAAATTGAAGATATGAAGTAAGGAACTTCCAAGATCTTCATATAACACTTCAAGTTTAAGTGTTATTGATCAAAAACATTTGATAAATTTTCTGAAAGAAGTTGGACTTTGATTTTGAGTTGATCTTTTCAACTAAAGATTTAATTGACTAAGTCAAGCATCAAGTTCCTAGTGTAACTTGATAAATTCACTCTTTTAGACTCAAAGGAATGCACAAGAATTGCATTCATGATTAGGAGTCAAAAAGACTGAATGTGACATGAACTTAGTCTCAAGTGAAGCATTATTTGAAAACTAAACTCATCGATAGAACCTCAGTGGGTCGACACACTGATGTTGGTTACCACACTAGTATCTTGTGGTTGGATGATGTTTTTGATTTTCTTTGTATCTTTCTGAGAATCCAGCTTATTTCTTTGAAAGATAAAGACAATGCTTCAATATCTTGTTGAAATAGATCTTTGAAAAGTAAAAAGTCTTGAGTCATCTAGTCTTTGACTCATAGCAAGTTTATGTATATTCGAAGTTTGAATTGGTTGTACAGAGTCTTAGTTATTTCTTTCCGCTTTCCAAATCTTTTGAAATTGACTCAGATATAGTATCTGATTCCTTTTGCAAAAGACCAGGGTTAGCCGGTTAGAATAAAATAACTAACTTGAACATCCTAGATAGATGTTATGTACAAGAACCTTTTCAATCTTCAAAATGTGATAAGTCTAAGTGGACTTATTCATTTGAGTTTGCTTCAAGTTATAGCATAAATGATTTCCTGGAGTCCAGTTTACTCTAGAATAGGGAAGTTAGGAATTGCTCATCAGATTGACAATTCCCGAGAACTTTCAGTTAAAAGTCTTTGAGAAAAGTGTCCTAAGTTGGACAATTTTCAGTTTTAATTTGAATTGGTGAAATTAGTATGGTTGATTCCACCGAAATGGTAAACTTTCTCCTACAGCTTACATAGGATTTTTTCAACTCATTGGGACAAAGTAGTCCTCTAGTCGAGTGAAAAAATCAAGTAACTCTTAGATAAAAGTAAACCATTGTACAGACATCTAAAGTTGCCCACCCAGGAGAACATTGCAAACCTTTTTACAAAGGCTTTGCCTAGGGAGAAGTTTGAAGCTTTCGACAAAGCTTTGGGCATACTTCCTTTTGTGGATTGATTCCACATAGCTTGGTACTTCCTTACACATGAGTGCGAGCTCCTTGTTCACCGCATCACTCCCGGGGAGGGGGTTTGATATATTTAGGTAGTGATATGTGTGAACACTCCGAGACCGCTGGGGCACTTTTTTCCCTCTTTCGGAGGTTTTTTTGCCCCAGCTTGTATATACGCCTATCGCCCTAACGGGCTACATATCTTTGTACATTCTAGTGGTAATACATTTAGCATTGTGTGTTGTGCTCCAAGCTTCCTCTTCTTCCTTGTGTTGTTCGTGTGCTTTTGCAGATGTTTTACTCTAACACTTCTTCACTATGATCTTCATGAACTACACTACTTATCTTGGGCATCTTTAAATTTTATGTATCATCATGGTTCTAGTTGATCTTGTGGGAGACCTTTTTGAAAATCTTTTTCTCTTGGAAATAGGTCCCCTTCACATGCATCTCCTTCCTTTGAAGGATGCAAAAGATACTCATGAGATGCACAGGTAGGGATCAAACTATAGACCTTTAGCGAGAAGGCAAGCATGCAATCCATCCCGCTATGCATGTGATTTTTTCCTCATCTTTGTGCCACTTACGTTTGATCAAAAGAAATACACACATGCTTGTGAGGCTGATGATAGCAAAATGTTTATCATTGATATGGCACTAGGAATCAAACTCATGGCATTTGCATGGAAGGCTCATGAGTTTTCCATGAAGTTGCATCCATTTGATGGTACAAAGAGTTTTTTAACAATTCGCATCTTGTGTCATAGAGAAGAAAAGTCGAAATCATGCAAGAAGGCAATTTTGATCTCTTTGAAAAGGTATCTATGATGTTCAAATTTTATGCTTTTTAATTATGTGTGTTTCTTGCAGTATTTTCTACAACTATACATATTTAAAATTGAGAATATATCTCCAAATTGATTTTTGAGAGCATCCAAAGTAGGTATTTCAAACATATTTCGACCTGGTGATAACCTAACAACTAATCAACTTCATATGCATGGTGCTCTTCACTCAAGTGTCTTTTAATTATTTTTTGCTTTTAAGAAATCTCTCTTCACAAGGTTGTAAATGATATGAAAATCACTAAAAAGAAAGGAGATTTATTACATTTGTGCAAAAATGTCTTCTAAGCAACCCTCTATTAAGCTTGTAAAAGTAGGAAATTCCTATGTAGTCTTGGAATTTTGTATGTTAGAACATGATGTGCCTTAGAAAAATTTTTATATGTATATTTGCACATGTAGATGCCTTAGGGACATTAATTAAGCACATATTGGTGCCCTTGTAACATTCATGATGCCCCAATGTTGAAGGGAAACATTATATTTGCCTTATAAGAGAGAAAGCAGACATGTGGAGAAGCTACTGCATCTCAAGGCATAAAGGACTATAAGAGAGAGTAGGCTCGATGCAACACATCTCCTACTATATTGAAGAGCCATTAGATCATTGGATCACAAGGAAGACCCATTTACTTTTCATTTCCTATTTTCTCTTATTTGAGTCAGTTGGATAATGAAGAGTTTGGGGCATATTCATAATTATGAAGATGAATTTAAAGAATATTTAAATTCTTTTTATTTAAGCATTCATGAAAGAATTGTATATCTTCATTTAAGGAAGAAAACGAACAAGATGCATATCTTGCACCATGCATCTTTGCAACATGATCCATGGTATGTTAATCTTAACAAATTACGAAAGTTTACAACAATGAAGTAGAGTACATAAGTATTAAGTATAGGTTTATGCAACATAGATCTTGTTGTTAGTGTTCTATGATTTTGGAGGTTATGTAGTTCATATGTGAGATTATGGATTGTATGGCATGGGCTTGCGAAGCCCTATGCTATAGTAAATGCCATGTTGCCATTGCTTTGCAAGGCCTTATATTTGATCTTATGGTTAATTTCTTTTTGTAGCTCCATTTCCTTGGGGAAGTGTTATCCAATTTTTTCACACCTCATGGTTTTATATATGCACTTAACTTTAGGTAAGAATTTTATGGCGGATCATCAAATCCCATTATTAATAGATGTTATCTCATGTTGGCAAGCCTCCAATGATGATTCACAAAAATGACTTCCATTTCATTGTTGGGAAAACTTATCTTAATTTCAAATGAAATTAAAGAACCTTGAGAAGTTTGTAATCGTATCCATTCACCAAGTTTACACATCCAATGATAATTATAGAATCTAATGTGTAATGAAGTACGGGGTTTCAGATATCAAAATTCTATGGATGTTGCACAAAGGCATCTATCCTCTTTGGTGCATATTTCCATAGGTCCCCAATTTTTACCTATTAAAGCCTCCACTTGCTCATATGTGATATCTTTAAACATGAAAATATTAAAATTCTTTACAAATGTGAATGGGTAAAATAGATGCACAAAAGGATGGATAGGAATACACCTATTTTATCCTAGGCACTAGAAAATCTTGTGAATTCCAAAGAATTATGTATCTTAATAACCATTTTACACTAAAAAGATGTCAAGGAACATATGTCATGTTGTGGCCACTCCATCTTGAAAAGAGAATCTACTTTAATCATCTCTAACATGCCTAAATCATTTGATGTAGAGGGTGCAACATTTGTATCTGTGTAAAAGAAAATTGTTTCATGTAAAAGTTGAGTAGTAGGTACTTATGGAAAGATTAATGGCCCAAAATATACATGCAATGATTGGAAAGTAACTTTAAAGCTATGAAGTGGTTGCTTCTCCACCAAGGTAGAAGGAAATATATATCCAACAAAAATAAGGGTACCTAAATAGGTTAAATAAACAAAATTATGATAGAACCAAACAATATTATAAAGTAGTGCTTTAAATTGATAAGATATCTCTTTTTTTTTGGGTTTTCCAATTTCATTCTTGACATTGTAAAATTATTGTTGTACAATGGTAGCAGTCCCACTACCTTTGAAATTTTTGAAGCAAAATAGTTTTAATTTCTAATGAAGATCCAATTTTGTAGGATCTCTAACACAATGAGGTCCAATGCCAAAGGGTTGCATGTGCACCCATGCACCTTTGCATTACTCATGTCCTAATCAATGTCCTTCTATAGCCTTGATATTGTGACCTTTTAATGTGATAACTTTATCGTTTGGACCCCTATAAGCTATAGGTGTCTCATTGGAGCTCAAGCTATGGAAGTGACATTAGGAATTCAAAGCAAAAGATGCACAGAGAAAGAAACTAGACACAAAAGCTTTACTGGTGTTGTAGGGGGAGAAACGAGTGGAAAGAGATCAACTTTCTATACCTCGGTTTGCAAGTGGGAAGTGTAGTAGGGGAAAAGGTATATTTTGATTTGTTTTGAAAACAAAAAATCACTTTTTCTAGGTTAGACCATATAGGGATTTTGGATTAGGGGTCAAAATAGCACTTCTTATCATAAAAATTGGTTGTGGGGCCATTGAATGGTGTTATGATGAGTTTTAAGAATTTTTGAAATTTTTGAATTTTAGGGCCTAGGTTGGTTATGAGATTCCTCTCTCTCTCTCTCTCTACATGAAAATTCTCAACGTGTGGAAAAGTTGTCCCCTCTTCCCTCTTCAGCCTAGTAATTTATAGGCTATACATTGTTTGCACAACACTTTTCTAATTTATCCATCACTAATCACTCTTCAATCAAAAAGCCCATGAAAGGTCCCTTTTTCTCCTTAATGAATTGCAAAACTTGTCTGCACACATTACTCTTCTAATATTCTTACCCAAAGGTGAACCTCATTCATTGGATGTATGTTTAAAATTAAGATACAAGTGTTTTCTAACTCAAGCATTTGTTTCTACGTTTAAACAAGGGGATGAAAAGTGGCTGCCTAAAACATCGTATTAAGGAAAAGGAAGGCCTGTGCTAAAGGTTATGGACATGGATGGGTGCACATGCATAATTTTAACGATGCTTTCATTAATGTTCTCATAGATGTGCCATGATCTAATATTGAGACTTATATGTGCATTGGAAAAAGCAAAAAATATGCTAGAAATATTGAGAAGGAATATGTCCACTCCGAAAATAATAATTAGGAAAAATATTTAGCTATTACAAGAGTTTCATGGAACTTGACGTTGATAGCATTTATCGAAGTTAGGTGGAACTCAATAAAGGGTTGAGTCCCTTTAAGTAATAAATATATTAAGGCTAAATAGGAGTAGATTCAAATACATAAGCCAATCTAAAGTGGCTCCTAAGTGAGCCTTGAGCCATGCATAGTGGTACTTCAATCTTTTGGATGATATAAAGAATGATGTACTAATCCTTTAACATATCTCATGATTTTTTAATAGAAAAGCATTAATAGATACTTAGAATTGTGTTTAGGTCAAGATTTCTAGAAAATCAATGGGGTAATTTTTTATTTATATCACTCTTTAATGATCAGAAGAAAAAGAATAGACTAAGTACAAATGCAATTAAATGGTTTGGACTATTCGAGTTTGAGGTCTATGGAAGCACATGAACAACACAAGGAAGAAGAAGAAGAAGAAGCTTTGAGCACAACATACAATACTAAATGTATTACCGAGTGAATGTAGAAAGATAAGTGAGCCTATATACAAGCCAAGGTGAAAAAGCCTCCTAAAGAGAGAAAAAAGTGCACTAATGCTCCTATGAGTGTTCACAAACATCTCTACAAAAGTATATCAACAAATCTTTTTTTGGAGTGATGCATTGAACAAGAAGCTAGCACTCATGTACAAGGAAGTGCCAAGCTATGTGGAAAGAGATCAATCCACAAAAGGAAGTAATCCGAAAGCTTTTTGAAAATCCTTAAATTCTCCTAAGGCATAGCATCTATGAAAAGATCTACAATCCTATCCTGTGTGCGCACATATGCCAAAATCATTTCCCCAATAGAGAACCTCTCCCTGACATAATGATAATGGACATCAATGTGCTTTGTGCAAGCTTGGAACACACGGTTCCTCATAGCTGCCAATGCACTTTGGCAATTAGTGAAGATGGTGGTGGCATAACAATGATGAACACCCAAATGAGCCAAAAATGTCTGAGTCACATGTAGGCAATAGTCATTGTGAAAGCAACCCTAGTGGGCCTCACAATTAGAAGTGGCCACAATAGCGTGCTTCTTGCTCAACGAATATATGCATCAACTACCAAGCACAAAACAAAAACCATTAGCGGGCACATGCATGTCAAAGTAGGTACCCAATCAGAGTTAGAAAAAGCATCTATATCTCGTGGTAGTGATCCCCCTTGGGATAAATCAATGCAAGTAGTCAAGTACCACTCAACTAGCAAAAGATGCATTTAACTACCTCCCAATGCTTGAAACCTAGGTTACGCATAAACCTGCTCATATGAGAGATACCAAACTAAATATCAAGTCAAACACCAAACTGAATATCAGGTCAAGTTATGCATAATTAAATCAAGCATCCAATAGCCTGCTATTAGAGAGCAACATGAAATTCATCTCAAGCATCATGAAGGCTCAACCATAATCCTATTCCCATAGGTGTGGAAATAGGTTTGCAATCTTCAAGGACAAAAGGCTACAATAATGTATTGATATATTTTGTTTGGCACAAAACTATGCCCCCATCAATTTGCAAAAGTTGAATGCCCAAATAATGATGCAAATGTGCCAAATTCAACATCTCAATAGAGGCATGCAAATCAGCCTTAAAATTAGCAATATGCTTCTCATTAGGACTAGTGAGAAGCATGTCATTAACATAGATGACAATGATTAGAATCACATCATTTGCATGCTTAACATATAAGGTGATCTTGGTTGGACTCTTCTAAAAACCATGTGCAATCAAGTAGGCATGTATCCTTTCATACCAAGCAAGTGGTGCTTTCTTCAAACCATATACTTCCTTTTTCAACCTACACACTTTATTTCCATGCTCTTTTTGCACAACACCATACGGCCAAACTACGTACACTTCTTGATGCAAGTCACCATTTAGAAATGGAATTTTTATGTGTAGCTCATGTACATTCCAATCGTGATGAGCTGCATGTACATTCCAAGTGATGAGTTGAATGGATGGTCATTCAGCAAGTGGGTGAAAAGGTCTCATAAAAATCAATGCCTCTCTCTTGAGCATAACCTTTTGCAATAAACCTAGCCTTATACCTATCAATGATCCATGAGGCTTACGTTTTAGATTGTATACCCATTGAGTGCCAATGGTCTTTTATGATGGACACAAATCACATAAAGAACAGATACCATTCTTCATAGTAGCATCATGTTCTAATTGCACAACAACCATCCAATTTTTTTTTAATTTTATGCTTCATAAAAACAAACAAGCTCATTCTCATTGCAAAAAGGAGGCAACCATTCTATAGCAATCTGATGCAAAAGAAGCATTATGAGAGCCTAAAACAGTATGATATGAGATGGGTGCATCTAATTTTCTATCTCCCAAAGTCTGCCTTAGCGATTTGGTCATAGTTCCTGCTTCATCTATATGAATCCTCTCATCAACAAGTGCATCATGTAAATCTGCATAAAAAATGGAATGATTTGCATCATCATGTGTTTTATACTTATGTGCTCCTCGAGTAGCTTTGATGTAAACCTTTTCCTTATACATGGGCACTTTTTACTCTAGTGTTGGCTAGAGTTTTTTTCCCCCATGTTACCACATACATGGTTCCCTCATATGTGTTGATACTTTGTGCTTAGGAATATTATTCAGCTCTTACTTCAGTTCAACTCATAGTCAATAGAGAGAGTTATTCCAACCATCCATCCTCTCTGTCTGTCTCAATGCATTTGTGCTCTTTGTGTGATTCTTTTGTGCCACTCACACTTCTACACACACCCTACAATGGTATCAGAGCAATTTCAGCTACTTCTTAAGTTTTTGTTTTTGGAGTCATGACATGTGCACACTTTTAACATTGCAAATCAACTTTGGAGCATAGAACAATGATTTTTAGTAGTGAAGAAACATTCCTACCAGTTTTAACCACATTTGGAAGCCATTCATGCAATCAAAATCATCATCAGATTGAGGGATTGTGAGTTGAAATCCCTACAATGATTTCAGCTTTCCTTGAAGTAAAAGTCTTGCTACATTCTTGTTCTTTGGTGAAATGGTGGGAAAAAATCACATGTTTAGCATGCTTAAAGCTAAAGATAAGCTTGATGGGACTAACTAGAAAATGTGATCTTACACAATGAAACATGTTCTTGTTGCAAAACATCTATGGATTGTAGTTGCAAATGTAGATCGGAGACCCAAAGGTTCTTCTACTTCAAAGTCCACTATCACGAATCGAGCTTCTTCTTCTATTATAGTGGCTACTCCTTCCTCATCTACATAAGAGCAACTTAGATGGGATGGAAAAGATGTTGAAGCTCATGCATTGATTCCACTTTTTGTGAAGCATCATATAGCTCCACACAGTTGGTCATGTTCTACACCAAGGCATGCATGGGCCACTTTGGCTTCTTTATATGCAGTGCTTAATGAAGCATGCATTACATAGTTGAGGAAGCAACTTGAGGTTGTATGTATGGATAAAAATATATCTTTGGATGTGTATGTGAAATGCATCAAGGACTTGAAACAGCAATTGGGAAACATAGATGAGATTATTTCAGATGCATCTCAATTTTTTTAAAGGATTACTAGAATCATTTCAAAGATTTGCCACTATGCTCCGTTTGGTTGCAAAAGGGATTCCAAATATGTACGCATTTGATGAGGTTGTGTCTCTTCTTTTGCAAGAAGAAAAATCTAGAGTGAATAAGAGTGGTTTTATTGAGGGAACACAAGAACACACTATCTCACAAAAAGGGAAAACAAAATATGAGAAAGTATGGTTCAACTTTGGGTTCATCAAAACCAAAGCCTCAACATTCCTTTTCCACTCATTCCTCTAGTGATGCTGATTTGCAAAAGAAGAAGAGTTTCAAATATTGGTGAAAGTTTGGTCACCCTATTGGTGAGTGTAGAAAGCTTGCTAAGTGCAAGTAAAAGAAGGATTTTAGCATATCTATTGCTCAAAATTCTTCAAATGCAAAGAATGATGAAGACAACGTGGCTCAAGATTTTTGGCCATGTGTTGTTAATGTCATTATGATGCATCATTTCATTCTAAATTTATGGTTGTTGGTGAGGTTGATTCGGATTGGTTCTTTGATAGTAGTTCTTCAAAGCACATAACTTCATGCAAAAGGTTTTTTGTGATGGAATTTAATCGCTTAGATTTGCACACTTGAAGTGAAATAAACCCAATACCTAGGTCCCTTCATACACTTTTTTCTACTACCCTGCAACAAAACTCTGATTCACCTCTGTTACACTGACCTAAATCTCTTGCACTTTTAGCCACACTTAGTATATTCAAAAGCTTTCCAAAAAGCTATAGAACACTTGAAATTGATTTGTTTAGGTCACTCGATGACTCTGTACAAAGGACACTATGCACAGATATAGGATATGCAAAAAGTTGGGTTACAGAGATACACATTTCTTTGCACATAAAAATGATTTAAAGTATCTAAGAAACTAGAGATATATATCATCTGTTGAATGCACTTTAAATCTCTTGAATTGGATATGTACACAAAGAGTTACAACTCTTACAAGCAGACAATGTCTATACCTAAAAGAGATTAGAGGAGGTGTGGGATTTATAGCTCCTCCTTACTCCTCCTCTGTGCATATAATTCCCTCCTCTATGTTTTCCTAGCTTGGACAACTATGCATCAACTCCTTGAGCCTACAATGACTCTCTCCTTGAGCCTCCTTGAGTATATGTCTCTTGGTCAGCAATGATCTACAATACTTCCATTACTTCCATGGTGAGGGGACCATCCTTATAAGGTCCTCCGAGCCTAAGTCATCCTACCCATGTTCTAGGGTCGTGATAGCTTGGTCCATTTCCAAAATAATCTCCACCATTGATCTATGTGATAAATCCAATGGTAGAAAGGTAGGATCAACAACCATTTGTTTGTAGCCCTTCCATGTTTAGGATAAAGTATAGATCCAATGGCCCACAACAAATATACCCTTCCCCAAGTTTAGAAAGCTACTCTTGCTTCTAGCCCTTGGTTTAGGTTCATCCTCACATAGGATCAATCCCAAATCCAATGAGTTAGAAGTAAGCTTCCTATCTATCCATCTACGATCTACTCTAGATCTTATCTAACCTATAAGTCAGGAACCTACTAATGTCCAATGCTCTCACATGGCTTCTCCTCATAATGGGGGCCTTAAAAAATAGAGTGTTATGGAACAATGGTGGTATTACATAAGGTTGAGGCATTGAGCATATCGAATGCAAGAGAACAAGGATTACGACCACCACATACTAGAGAGATGACTCTCCTCCCAACCAAATGCCTCTATATATAGCTCTCTCCAGGGGATTGCCTTCTTGGGCAGGTGGATGCTAATCATCCAAGTGTCAGCCATGTAACTACATGTGCGCCAAGTGTCCAGTGGATGCTTCTAGAAGGTTCTAGAGCTCTTTGGGCAAAATACTCTTCCCATGTACCTCATGGGGATTGAACCCAAGACCTCGTCCTTCACATCCTTGAGACTTAACCACTAAGCTAAGTGGATCACTTGTTCACAAGAGCACAAGACTTCCTAGTAAGTCTAAAACTCGAGATCTTTGGTCATACACACGGATGACCAAACGGTGTCCGATTTCAGATCTGTCTGAACCGGCCAGACCCTTGGATCATAGACTTACTTTATTACATTCTTCCCCCCTTGGAAAAGATTTTCGTCCTCAAAAATAGAGCTATATACATACTGTAGGCAACCCCCGAGCCTCATGTTCTAAAACTGGAAGAACATGGTCATGTTCTAAAACTGGAAGAACATGTCTCATCTCTGTGGTGGCATCCTTGCCCAAATGATTCAAAACACTATCTGGTTTTGTACTTTGATGAACAGGACAAAGTACAAACTAGTGAAGAATAATGAGGGTGGATCTAATGACATCCCTGGCTAATTCATAGTTTCTGGATGTGCGATCTAGGCACAAACATGTGAACTAGGTGGATTCAAATTACTAGTCCATTTCTAGGCATAACTGGTGCATGGGCTTAGTAATGAAGGTGGGATTCATATCCCTCGCAAGACTTTGAGAATTCTTGATTCACTTGAATTTGTTTTGGAGAACTTGAAGTTTGGTTGTCCCATACATCTAACTTTAGATGTCTATTCAATGGTTTACTTTTATCTAATAGTTACTTGATTTTTTCACCCGACTAGAGGACTACTTTGTCCCAATGAGTTTGAAAAAATCCCATGTAAACTGTAGGAGAAAGTTTACCATTTCGGTGGAATCAACCATACTAACTTCACCAATTCAAATTCAAAATGAAAATTGTCCAACTTAGGACACTTTTCTCAAAGACTTTTAACTGAAAGTTCTTGGGAATTGTCAATCTGATGAGCAATTCCTAACTTCCCTATTCTAGAGTATACTGGACTCCAGGAAATCATTTATGCTATAACTTGAAGCAAACTCAAATGAATAAGTCCATTTAGACTTATCATCTTTTGAAGATTGAAAAGGTTCTTGTACATAACATCTATCTAGGATGTTCAAGTTAGTTATTTTTTTTCTAACCGGCTAACCTTGGTCTTTTGTAAAAGGAATCAGATACTATATCTGAGTCAATTTCAAAAGATTTGGAAAGCGGAAAGAAATAACTAAGACTCTGTTTGTACAACCAATTCAAACTTCGAATATACATAAACTTGTTATGAGTCAAAGACTAGATGACTCAGGACTTCAACTTTTCTATTTCAATAGGGATTTGAAGCATTTACTTTATCTTTAAGAGAAATAAGCTAGCTTCTCAAAAAGATTCAAAGCAAATAAAAAACATCATCCAACCACAAGATACTAGTGTGGTAACCAACATCAGTGTGTCGACCCACTGAGGTTACGCTGATGAGTTTTGTATTCAAATAATGCTTCACTTGAGACTAAGTTCAGGTTACATTCAATCTTTTTGACTCCGTGAATGCAATTCTTGTGCATTTCTTTGAGTCTAAAAGAGTGAATATTATCAAGTTACACTAGGAACTTGATGCTTGACTTAGTCAATTAAATCTTTAATTGAAAAGATCAACTCAAAATCAAAGTCCAACTTCTTTCAGAAATTTATCAAATACTTCTGATCAATAACACTTAAACTTGAAGTGTTCTATGAAGATCTTGGAAGTTACTTACTTCATATCTTCAGTTTCCTTAATCTTGAAGTTACCTTGAAGTATCGTAAGATACTACTTTCATCCTTTACGAATTAAACTTTTCCTTGAAGTCTTAATTCTATTGAGGATGAAACCTAACTTCAAAATCCAAACTAGGACTAAAAGATAATCATCATCCCACGGTCCGATGTCCCATTCCATCTTTCCTACATCAATCTGAGTATAAAATCTGGTGTCCCATACCACCCTATTTTATATTCACATTAATGTGTGGGTGATTCTTATCCTAAAGTCTAAACATCTCTTGATAGAGTACCTTATTTCTTCAATTCTTTTACAAGAATTGGAAGTTTCAGGCATTACCTCTAACTAGATTTCCCTAGGTTTTGATTCCTTCGCATGATCACCTGAGAATCATGTGCTTTGCCTTGGAAACTTGAAAACCTCATGTCAGAATATCGATTCTTCTTTACTGGGGCTTTCAAATGAAAACCAATCAGAATTCCAAGTTCTTGAATTTCTCAAATTCAAGTTCAATTGGTTATTCTTGACCAATTTTGTAGCGACAAGAGTTTATGACTTCTTGTCTTTAGATTCCTTTCTATAGTGGTGCTTTTAGGTACCTATCCCGGCCGGGACCTTTTACAGGAATCTCTCTACTGCCTTAGTCTAAGCATCCGCTCATGCTTTCTGGATTTGTACCAAAATCCCTTTAAGCATAGGCAAACACTTATGTTTTACCTTCCACAGACTTAAGTACCGTCTTCACGGTTGCAGACTACATACTTGGAATTACTTCACTCTGTTCAGACTTGGAACAACTTACTTTTTTTCACAGTTTTCCATCGAATAAATGGAACTTGAGTGAATAATTCCCAAAAGGAATTTTATTGCCAATACTTGTGCAATCTACAAAGTAGTTCTAATCGCACATTACTTGGACAATCATGGCCAAGATTGATCAAGTCTGGTTTATCTTGCGATAAAAATAAAGACTTAGTCTTTATCTTTAAGATCTCTTTAACTATCTTTAAGCTTCTTTGCTTACCTGCAAGATTTTAGAGATCTTTCCCTTTACACAAGTCCAAGCATACACTTATGCCTCTTAGATTCCAAAGCTAAGAATCTTTGATATACCTTTAGGTTATATCACTTATTTGGACTTAAATACCAAAACTGGTGGTTAGGGATTTACTGGGAACTACTTACTATATAACTTTTCTTGAAAGATGCTAGTCTCACGTCTGGGGAGATTTTTCTTTCAAGAACTTTTTTATTCCTATCAAGTAATACTAGGCTATAATTTGAAGCAAATGATTCATCTTGGAATTTTTTGCTTTCTAGTCTAATGATTCATCTTGGAATCGTTTGTAAAAAGAACATTTGAAAGAACTTCTTTCAAATAATATCCAAAAAATTTACTGATTCAATTGTATTCATTTCCTGTGTATCAAACTAGAGACAAAATATCACATTTTGGATATGGTTTCCCATGCCACTATGAAAGTTTAAGTTGAACTTTCATTTATGTGATATCGACTTCTATTCTTGATTTTGATACAAAACTCATTATTTATTGGTCAATCTTCAGATGTTACTAGAGTCCTTTAAACATATTTCACCAATCAAAATTATGTTTAAAGTCCAAGCATCTATTGATGATTGATCCAATAGTAATGTTACTGTGAACACAACTTTGAACTTTATAACTTGTTTAGGAGAAGTTCATGGATTCAAGATCCATTTCTTGGAACTTTCTACTCCTAAATAAAAAGTTCACACTTGCTTCAAGTCTTTAGGAACTTATATTATTTCTTAAAGACTACTTAGCTAGTTGCATCATTTACCAGAGATGCAACTATAGAACCTAACATCCTTTTATTGATATCAAGGATCAATTGATGTTGAGGTTTAACCTTTGATTTCCATCACCCCTTAGGATGAAATCAAATGAAAATTTATCAAAGATTGGTACCTTTATATCTTGGCAAAACATTTATATCCTAAAGAGGTTTTGCCTGCATCATTCCTTGGACCTATCATATAATATGAATTTATGTGTATTTTTGGGAAGAGTTCATGAATCATTTAAGATCCTCTACTTGGAACATCTTCCTTCCCAACGCTAAATTCATCTTGAACATAGTAGGAGAATGATCTCACATGAAATAGAAGGCTTGACTATTTCATATCTCTATTTCAAAAAGTCACTTACCGAGGTTTCATCATGAGATATAAATCTTGAAACCACAAGAAACTTCTTTAAAACTTTCGAAATCTTCTAAATAGAAGAGTGCTCATGGAACTTTGGAAATATAGTTGATGCTCTCATCCAACCTTGGGATGCTTGAGAAGTTATATAAAATATATAACTAATCAACTAAAGCTTATCCGCATGACTTTCTACGCACATCCAGGACTTAGAGTCATCATACATCATAAAAGAGTTTGCAAGTAATTAAATTTTCTTGGTTATCAAGAAAATTTATTACTTAACTTTCTCCTAGTGCTTACTTATACCTAGCAAGACATCTATCATACTTAATTATCATTAAGTATTTGTCTTTGATAGAGGAGTATCGACTTGGGAAGAAATCGACTAATTACTTCAGTTGCAAACTAGAACTAGTATGTCTTTGCAACTAACTAGTCCTTGGTCTTCCCTAATGTCAAACTGCGAGCTTTACAAAGTAAGCTAAATACTAAGAGAGTACATTTTCATATGTACTTGCAAACAACATTCCATTCTTTCATGCAAATGCATGTATCTACATGCAAAAGCATATGTTCACATGCGTATGCATGCATGTTCTTTGCATGCTCAAAAAATAATACAATAATCATGCATGAACTTGATGCACGATTTTTTTCCTTGTACTAAGAATGTATATCATGCAATCCTGATGCATGTATATCCTTTCCTTTGTCCTAATGCACTATGATATAAAAACATACCCTTGAAGTGCAATAGAAAACTTACTCAATGGAAAGGAAATATGTATTTAAACTACCAAAATACATTCTTTGATGCACAAGGATCTTTTTGAAATCAAGTTTTTCCTTGATGCAAACTAATGCTTGAACTAAGAAATGGATTAATTCATTATTCTTATCTAGACTTAATCAATTGAAATCTTGGCTATTTCAATGTGCATCTATGATTAAGTGTAGAATAATGAAAACAAGATAAATCAAGCATTAGGGCCAAGCAGAAACTGGAAAATACTTAGCTTTGATCAAAGCTTCGTCCATCCCTTGATCCTTTGGAAGAGTGATTCATCCTCTTGATCCTTGCGAGGAGCTATTCACCATTCTTGAAGCTTCCTCATCAAGAAATAGTCTTGGATGACTTGGTCCGTCAAGATCTACTAACTTAGACCTCCGGATCTTCACTCCACAGCTCCAATTCCTTCAAGCTTTGCTCAATCTTTGATTCTTCTTGGATGGATGAGAGTTGGGCTTGCACTTCAGCTCTGTTCACTGCTTCAGTAGAGTTTGTTCTGTGTTAGAGAACAAGCAAATCGGGCTGGGCACGTGGCTACGTCTTCTGGCTCCCATTCAACCCGTCTGGGTTCAAGTCCCGGCTACAGCAGAGAGGATCAACCTCTTTTGATCTCTTATTTGAGATCTTCTTCAGCGCGTGTATTGCCATTAGAAGGTTCTGCAGACAAAGGAGATCACGAAGAGCGTTTGTCCTCTTGGCTAACATAGAATTCTCACCCTCAAGAGGTCGGGAGTTCAAAACCGATCTCCGAATTTGTAGAACCGTCCTTTTTATATCTGGATGAACCTTTTTTTGATCGATAAATCTCTGCTAATAGGTATTGCCGCGAGCAGAAGAGCGCGAGCACCGTTGGGCTTGTGGATAGGCCTGAACTCTCTGAACGAGGGGTTCTGAGTTCAAATCCCCCATCGCTCACAGCGGAGGTGACTTTTCTCTTTTGCCTTTTCAGGCGAAAACTCAGAACACCTTAAGAGCTGCGCAAACTTGTTCCGTCAGCGCCTTCGGGCTTGTGGATAGGTCGCCTCCCTTTCAAATCGCTGGTGCGAGTTCGAGTCCCGTCGGCAGCAGGCGTTCGGGAATTTTTTGGTCTTGCTCTAGATGAAGCTTTTCGGCGCCAGACTTTAGCATAAGATCAATTTCTGCAGAACCATTGAGAGTGATCCGCCCGTTGTCTTGCTAGGTAGACGATGGCGCTCTTGTTGGGGGGGCGAGGGATCAAATCCCGCCGGCAACACACTACAGAAGGCCACTTTTTGGTAATATGCTCTTGTACTAAGCCACAAGATCGAGCAAAGCCACGAGGACGAATTCGGCACGCTTCTCCATACAACCGCGAGCAAAAATTCGTAGAAGAGCTTATGCATGCCAAAGACTCATGAGCAAGAAGCTAATGGAGAGACATATGATAAAGCCCACTCCAAGGTCACCATGAGAGCTTGGCTCTGATACCAATGCAAGAGAACAAGGATTACGACCACCACATACTAGAGAGATGACTCTCCTCCCAACCAAATGCCTCTATATATAGCTCTCTCCAGGGGACTGCCTTCTTGGGCAGGTGGATGCTAATCATCCAAGTGTCAGCCATGTAACTACATGTGCGCCAAGTGTCCAGTGGATGCTTCTAGAAGGTTCTAGAGCTCTTTGGGCAAAATACTCTTCCCATGTACCTCATGGGGATTGAACCCAAGACCTCGTCCTTCACATCCTTGAGACTTAACCACTAAGCTAAGTGGATCACTTGTTCACAAGAGCACAAGACTTCCTAGTAAGTCTAAAACTCGAGATCTTTGGTCATACACACGGATGACCAAACGGTGTCCGATTTCAGATCTGTCTGAACCGGCCAGACCCTTGGATCATAGACTTACTTTATTACATCGAACATCCCCTCTCAATGCCCACCTAGAGCTTGCATAATTCACACTTTCAACATTTTGCATCTTTGAAAGATGCACGCAAAGGATGAGATGTGGCATGTGCAAACAATGAATCTTATCCTATCATTAGAATAGGATAAGTTGAGCTTATGGATTCAAATTGAGGTGTGATTCTCTTGAAAAATGCATTGTATGTACCCAATATCATGAAGAACCTAATTTTAGTTCCTTTGATTACGAAAGCTAGAATTCATATATACTTTGTTGATGATAAGTGTGTGATTCATGTTTTAAGAAATAGTGATATTATCATGATGTATGGTACATTATGCAATGGTTTTTATCGCTTGGATACATGCAAGAGGGTTGCCTCAAATATCTGGGTTGCTCATACTTTTTCCATGACTGAAAAAGGAGCTTTGGCATGCTTGTTTTGGTATCTTGAAATTCAATAGTTTGTTTTACTTGCAAACAAAGGAAAATCTTATTGGTTTCCCAACACTTGAGTCCATTGAAAATTATGCATGTGAAGGATGCATTTTTGCAAGAATGCATTGCGCTTTTTTTCCAAAAGATAGGCATACACACACTACAAGAAAATTGTAGCTTGTTCATAGTGATGTATGTGGTCTCATAAAAACTCCATCTTTTGGGAAGCATGTATATTCTATTTCTTTTAATGATAATGCTAATCAGCATACATGGGTGTATCCTATGAAAGCAAAGAAAGAGGCATTTTCTTACTTAAAAGCATTTTTAGCTATGGCTGAAAAGTTTTCTTCAAACAAGCTTTTGAATCTAGACACAAATTGTGATGGTGAATAAATGTTACATGAGTTTAATGCTTTTCTTCATGAAATAGGAATTTCACACCAATGTACTTTTCCATATACACCTGAGCAAATTGGTGTTGGAGAGCATAAAAACAGAACACTTCTTAAAATGGAACTATGTATGGTTAAGGGAAAGCACCTTCTCGATAGGTTTTGGATGGAATTAGTCATGTGTGAAAACTATGTGTTGAATCACTACCCTACAAAAGAATTGAGAGTCATCAAACCTAATGACACCGAGAATGTACATAAACCTATGGTTAGTCATGTGCACATGTTTGCTTGTTTGGAATATGCTCTTATGCCATCACAACAATGTCACAAACTTAATGGCAAGGAAAAGAAATGTATATTTGTTGGTTATAGTGATGAGACTAAGTGATATCCTTTGTACCATCCATTGACAAAAAAAACTATTGTGAGTAGAGATGTGGTATTTTTTTTGGTAAGAAATCAATTTTCCCTCTACTTGAATGCAAAAAACAGCCATCAATTAGCTCACAATATGTGTTTGATACAAATGCCTTTGCTCCAAAGTGGTGCACTTCACAGTATGGCTATGTAGAAGAACAAATTCAAGCTCAAAGGGCTGAAAATTCTGCAAACAATAGAGCCAAAAATATAGAGAATTTCCAACCAAACATGGCTAAAATTGTTTAGACAAACATGGTCGGAACTGCTATAAATTTCCATGCATATATGGCTGAACATTTATGTCAAACTATGGCTAAAAATGACCATGAAATTCAACCCACATGTGATATTCATGTTGAAAATGTATTACATAATGAATGCATGCCTATGAAGGGTGCTCAAACTATGCCAAAGTGGCTAAAACAAACTTTGTAGGATAGCAAATTGAGTGCACATTTACTTAGTAGAACATAATCGAGCTCTCACCATGCATCAACTAATTTTGTGGATTATTCTCTTATTGCAATAGCATGTAATGAAGATCCACTTACGTTTGAAGATGCATGTGATAATCCACATTGGACAAGTGCTATACAGTGAGAAATGGATTCCATACATAGGAATCATACTCGAGAGTTATGTGAATCTCCAAAAGGAGAAAATGCCGTTTGTACATAGTGGGCTTACAAGATTAAGAGAAAGTTAGATGGTAGCATTGAGCACTACATAGCTAGATTAGTTGCAAAAGGATATGCACAACGATATGGAATTTAATATAAGGAAAATTTTGCAACTACTTCATGCATGACTACCATTCTTACTATGATTGCATTGGCTACCCATAGAGATGGGAAAGTACATCAGTTCAACACAAAAAGAGCTTTCTTGTATGGTGATTTTCAAGTAGAGGTTTATGTTAAGCCAACTCGTGGATTTTCCATGAAAGGGCAAGAGCATATTGTTTTTTGTTGGCATAAAGCCTTGTATGGTCTCAATTAAGATCCACATGAATGGAATGGCAAAATCCATAAGCACCTGATTGCTATTGGCTTCACATGTAGTCCAATTGAAAGCACACTCTATGTAGCTGATATTATATTGCTTGTTCTTTATGTTGATAGCATATTCTTGATTGGGTCATGTGATTTATACTTGACATCCTTATGGCTGATTTTTAGCATACTTTTGA
Source organism: Ceratopteris richardii (assembly GCA_020310875.1). NCBI lineage: Eukaryota > Viridiplantae > Streptophyta > Polypodiopsida > Polypodiales > Pteridaceae > Ceratopteris > Ceratopteris richardii. The sequence goes on along the minus strand of CM035440.1, from coordinate 119,926,613 downwards.
TGTCATTTATCTTGGTCTTTTGAGCTATTATCTTGGCATCCACTTTGTATCCATTGAGGGGGAAATTGTTATGCATGAAGCAAAGTATCTTGAAAAGCTACTTCAATGTTGACTTTGAGGATAGCAAGAGATTTTCTACACTAATTGAGATAGGAGATAGGTTTTGAGTCTAGGATTCAGGTGCATTTGACACTTCTTTTCATCACCAAGCTCTAGAATGACTTATACACGCATGCAACACAGTTCGGATATATAGTATGGAGTTTCCTAGTTTAGTAAATTCATGCATAGTCCTTGAACTAAGCAATGGAAAGGAGTGAAACGCATGTTTAGATATCTCAAAGGCACTTTGAGTTTAGGTCTCTTTTATGGCACAGATATTCAACTATGCCTACATGCTTTTACAGATAGTGATTGGGTTTGTTGTTATGATACTTGCATGTTCACTACTAATAATTGTTTTTTCCTTGGAGACTCATACATATCTTGTAGAGTAAGAAGCAAGCTACAGTGGAAACATTGATTTGTGAAGCTAAATGTGATGCAATTTTCACAGCTACAGTGGAGTGTATATGATGGAGATTCCTATTGATGGATCTTTGCATGGGGATTGATGTTGTTATGCATATTCTCACTAATAGTAGAGTGCATTGGCTAGTGCACAAAACCTATTGTTTCATGCACGAGCCAAACATATTGAGATGCATTACCACTATGTTAGAGAGCACTTCATGCATGAGATATTGATTAGGAATATATGCCCACACAAGATAATGTGGTAAACATATTCACCAAAGCTCTTCCACGGGAAACTTTTTACACTTTTCACAACACTTTAAGCTTATTTCCTAGTGGGGGTAATTAGTTACTTCCTATAAGTGCTCACAACATTTGCTCCAAGAGGGTTTGTTACACGTATGTTCTCCTCGAGTAGCTTTGATGTGAATTTGTTCCCTATACATGGGCACTTTTTACTCATGCTTGCTAGATGTTTTTTCCCATGTTACTTCATACATGATTCACTCATATGTGGTGATACTTCGTAATTATGTATATGATTGGTCTTGTACTTGAGGTTTGATCATCCTGAATAGAGAGAGCTATTCCAATCATCCATCTTCTCCATGTGTCTTGCTGCATTTGTGCTCGTTATCTGCTTCTCGTGCGTCTCTTGCACTTCTGAACACACTCAACAATGGTCAACTCAAATCATCTCACATTTGCAAATAAAGTATCAAATCTATATATAAACTTTTTCCTTGATGACTCTTGATAAAAATCCACCTAAAAGTAAATCATACTTCTAGGGACTAATTTTAATTTCTAATTAAAATGCATTCATGGCATTTGGCTCCCAATAAGTCCACGAGACTCTCTCCAATTATTTCGTTTACCTTTGAGCAAAGCAAAATGTGGTATTAACCTTAGAACTTCATCCATTGTATAATGTCCTTTGTACATTTTAAGATTGAAATATCAAGAGAAATACTATGTGCATTAGTCAAGCACTTAGGCTTGCTTCATGCACTAGAAAAGGTCATGTAACCTTACATGTATATTCAAATACATATATCCTTTATAGAACATTGCGCTAGAATATCATAATGTGGGATTTGAGGCTCCAATGCAAGTGTGTGTGACTCTCATCTTCTATCTCTCCCTCCCTCTGTCTCCTCCTTTTTCCTCTTTTTTAGCCCATCTAAGATCTTCACTAGTATTAGATTATGCTGAAGGTTGAAGTGCAAGGAGCTTCAATGGAAGATTAGAGAAAATGGGTGAATTTATATGTCTATGTTTTTTTGATAGTATCTTGGTATTTCGCCCATACCTCAAGCTAGAAACTCAGATTATGGGATTTGAAGTTGTCTATGTAGCTTATAAAGAGATCTACAAGTTCTCAAACTAAACATATTTATGTGCATTATCACTATGTGAGAGAGAGCCTTCATGCATGAGATATTGATTTGGTATATGTGCCTACACATGACAATGTGGGAGACATATTCACCAAAGCTCTTCCCTGAGAAAACGTTGAAGCTTTTTGCAAAGCTTTAGGTTTATTGCCTATTGGAGGCTGATCTGTCGGCCCCTATATGTGTTTCAAACATTCGCTCCAAGGGGTATGTTACAATTATTTGTTCCTCGAGTAGCCTTGATGTTAATGGTTTCCCTATACATGGGCACTTTTTACTCTTTTGCTTCCTAGAGGTTTTTGCCCCATGTTAGTATGTACATGTGGTGGTAATTTGTACTTGGGCATATTATTTATCTTTTACTTCAGTTTAGTTAATCATCAATAGAGAGAGCTATTCTAGCCATCCCTCCTCGTTGTGTGTCTTGTTGTGCTTGTGCTCCTTGTGTGTGCTTCTTGTGTGTTGCTCAACTTCTACACATAGCCAACAATGTGAAACCTCTAAAGGATAAGAAATTTCCTGATTCGGACCAGCACAAGAGTATCCACCTATAAAAAGAGGCAAAAAAGTATCATACACATCCTTGGAGCTAACTCATGTCTCCTTAGTACATGAAAGTAATGGCTTGATTGCATCGTCCACAAAAACAACATCACAGTTAACCAAGATGTGTTTATGGATGATACAGAGAGTAGCCTTTGCTTTTCGAACAGTATCCAACAAAAATACCATTTAGTCCTTTTTCATCCAACTTCCCCTATTGTTGTTCACATGCCAATGCATATGCCAAACAACCAAAGATATGAAGATGAGCAACAAATGGCTTGCAACCATCCAAGCCTCATATGGAGTGATAGAGTGCTGTGATTTGGTGGGACACCTATTAAGTACATATGCTCCATAGATAACAACCTCGCACTAGAAGCTATGTGGTAAAGCTACACTTTTGACCATACACCTCAAATATCCATGAGAGACTTATTCGTTCTTTCAACAACTCAATTTCTTGAGGTGTATACGGCTCTCTACACCGATGTTTTATCCCACATTCAGCAAAAAAAGGATTCAAATTAGAAGACATATATTCCCCTCCTCGATCAGAATGGAGGGCCCCAAATTTCATGTTGACAAATTTTCAACCAAAAAACAAAAACTATTTGTAGCACATGAACACTTCAAAATTTTCCTTCAATGGATAAACCCATGTGTGCCTGGAAAAACCATCAAGAAAATTCCCCCCAAAAAAGTAAAGGTAGTTTCGAAAAGAAGGTTTTTGCATAGGATCATAGACATCACTATGAACAAGCTACAATTTTTTAGTAATTGAACCATCTTTTGGGGAGAATGAATGCTGCACTTTTCCCAAAATATAGCCTTCACAAACATGATTATAAGATTCCTCAAGTTTGGGCAGAGAGGACACCATTTAGAATTTCTTTACGCAAAGAAAACTAGCATAACTTACATGACCAACACATGCATGCCAAATCTTTGCATCTCAGATAGCCTAAGAAACTTGTATTGTACATGCTAAATCATTCACACATTTTGCATATTCTATGAGCTTATATAGCCCATGACATAAAGTGCTAGAAGCAATAATAACATTGCCATCGGATAGATCATGAACTATACATCTCTGATCATGAAATTCAACAACCAAGCTGATCTTGGCTAATGCTAAGACTCATAATAGATATTTCTTGATTTGTGGCACAAGAAAAGAATCTAACAATGTGAATGAACTACCATCCGCACTAGTCAAAATGATCTTACCAACTCCCATTATAGGACAAGAGGAGTTGTTAGCGCATGTGAGAATGTTCCCTACAGGGGCAACCTAAAGTGGATTCATGAAAGTATGGTATGAGGTAATATGCTTGGTTGCCGCACTATCAAAGTACCAAACATCTAAGTTTACTAGAGATATACATTGTTCATGAAAAGTTGGGTCATAGCTGCAAATAGTACTAAATGGCCATTCGTCATTGTGCACAAGCTTAGCACACTTTCTTGTAGGTGTAGAGGCTTGAGCAACAACCATTCTAGTCTCTTTCTTCTTTGCCTATTTTGCAACTAGTTTTGGACAACGTTTTACAAAATGATCATTTCCTTTACAATATTTTTAGAGTTCTTTTGGCTTTTTTGTTTTATTTCTGTCTTCGTCTTCCTTTTTCAAGTATGTAGAACTAGAAAATTTTTACTTACCAATAAACGAGCTCTAGAGAGACTAACTCCTTAAAAATTAAGACATTTGGATTGCCTTTCATCATTCACAAAAGAATAGAGGCATATGCACAACAATAAGGAGTTGAATATAAGGAAAATTTTGGAACTACTTCATGCATGACTACCATTCATATTGTGGTTGCATTGGCTACCCATCAAGATTGGAAAGTACATCAGTTCGACATAAAAAGAGATTTCTGGTGCTAATTTTCAAGAAGAGGTTTATGTGAAGCAACCTCTTGGATTTTCCATGAAAGGGCAACAACATATTGTTTTTTGTTGTCATAAAGCTTTGTATGGCCTCAAATAAGCTCCAGATGAATGAGATGGCAAAATTCATAAGCACTTGATTGTTATTGGCTTCACATGTAGTCCAATTGAAACCACATTCTATGGATGCAAAGATGGGGCTTATCTTATATTTTTTGTTCTTTATGTTGATGGAATATTCTTGATTGGGTCATGTGATAAAAAACTTGAAATCCTTATGGCTGATTTGTAGAATACTTTTGATGTCATTTATCTTGGTATTTTGAGCTATTATCTTGGCATCCACTTTGTATCCATTGAGGGGGGAATTGTTATGCATGAAGCAAAGTATCTTGAAAAAATACTTGAGCATTTTGACTTTGAGGATAGCAAGAGAGTTTCTACACTAATTGAGATAGGATTTAGGTTTTTAGTTTAGGATTCTGGTGCATCTAACACTTCTGTTTACTAGCAAGCTGTCCGATGACTTATATATGCATGCACCACAAGGCCAGATATATAGTATGAACTTCCCTTGTTGAGTCAATTCATGCATAGCCCTATCTCTAAGCATTGGAAAGCAGTGAAACACATGTTTAGATATCTAAAAGGCACTTTGATTTTAGGCCTCAGTTATGGCATAGATATTCAACTATGCTTACATGCTTTTAGAGATAGTGATTGGGTTTGTTGTTATGAAACTTCTGTATCCACTAGTGGTAATTGCTTTTTCCTTGGAAACTCATGCATATCTTGGTTGAGTAAGAAGCAGGGTATAGTGGAAACATCAATTTCTAAAGCTAAATATGATGGAGTTTTCATAGCTATAGTGGAGTGTATATGGTTGAGATGCCTATTGATGGACCTTTGCATGGAGATTGATGTTTTTATGCATATTCTCACTAAGAGCAAGAGTGAAATAGCTATTGCACAAAACCTAGTGTTTCATGCATGAATCAAACATATTAAGATGCATTATGGGAACTAGATCCCAAGTATGGTTTTCGTGAAGTGCTTCTACTTCTTCTTGCATGGATTCTCTCCATTCTTTCTTCTTCCAAGCTTCTTCAAATGAAGAAGGCTCTTTTGTCATAGAGTCTTTAGTGATATACACAGAATGCTTGGTGACTAATGATGTATCATAGCCATACCTTATGGGCTTTTTGCTTTCTCTTTGTGATCTCCTTAATGCTTGATTTGAAGACTCTAGTATGTCTTCTTATTGCTTGAGTTTGATCTTGCCTCTTGACTTCCACGCCTTCAAGTCAATCTGTTCTTCTTCCTCTGAGTTGATATCTTCTACTAATTGTTGATCTTCTTGAGTGAGGGTTGGAAAATCATTTTTCAAATCATATGGTAACTTAACTTTCCTGCAATCATCTTCAAACCATGAATTATTTTCATCAAACACTACATCCCTACTAACTATAAATGCTTTGCTAGTGGGACTGTATAGCCTGTGCCCCTTTTGGTTTTCATCATACTCAATAAATATACATTTCCCAGCTTTAGGATCAAGCTTCCCTCTAATTTGTGAAGGAATGTGTGCATAAGCAATGCACTCAAATATTTTGCAATGGTCCAATGAGGGTCTCCTGCCATTCCATGCTTCGTAGGGTGTCATACCAACCAATCATCTGGATGGGATCCTATTGACCAAGTAGGTGGCTGTGGAAACAGCCTCTACCCATAGGTAATTAGGTAGCTTCTTCTCATTCAACATAGACCTAGCAACTTCGACAATTAACTTGGTACTTCTCTCTGCTACTCCATTCAATTGAGGAGGTTATCTTTCTGTTACTTCCCTCTTTATGCCTCTATCCTATAGAAATGAATCAAATTCATGTGAAAAGTATTCACCAAGTCCATCAAATCTGATCCTCTTCAAGCTCCTTCCTATTTAGTTTTCAACTAGTGCCAATTACTTTTTCAAACATGTAAATACCTCATCCTTATGTTTCATGAAATAAAGGATTGTCCATCTACTATAATCATCAATAAATGAAAAAATACTACTTTGAACCTTAGATTGATGGATCTTCACTAGGACCCCACACATTAGTGTGCAAGCTCCAAATAGTCTTCATGAATGTGTCCTTTCCTGTTGAATGGATGCTCCACATTTGTATATCATATGTTGCTTGTTCACATTAGGAATGCCAAGCAAACTTTTATCCTTGCATATTTGCTTTAGAGTTCTTTCTCTTATGTGTCCTAGCCTTTTGTTCCATGTTTCTAACTCAGATAAGGTTTGATCTCTATAATTGAATAGTGCTATATTCCTTGTGTCTTTAGTCTCAAATGTGAATAATCTACTAGACTTCTCACCTTTAGCAATCCTTTTGAAGCCTTGTTGAGGGTCTTCCACATATGCTCCATGCTTAGACTGAATCTGACTTGTAAGCCTTTCTCAACAATCTGCCCAACACTAATTATGTTTTTGGTTATAGTTGGCACATACAGAACTTTACTCAAAAGGTTGATGCTACCAATATGCTCATCATCTTTACCTTGCTTAGATGTCATGTTTATGATGAGTAGTGAATCGTCTTGGTCTTCTGTATAGTTGTTGTAGTCCCTTCTTCCTCTAAAACCACCTTGATAATTGTTGTTGTTGTAGCCTGGATTGTTGTTATGGTTGTAGTTGCCTCCTCCATTTTTGTACCTGCCTCTAGATTGTCCATAGCTACCTCTATGGAATCCTCTTCCCCTTTGATTTTTAGTATTCTTGAAGAATTCTTCTATGGTGTGGTTGGTAAGACCACAAATGTTGCAAGGTGAACTGTTGTAGGATCTCCCCCTACCTGGATTTCGTCCTCTACCCCTTCCTCTAGCACCTCTTCCTCTTCTTACATAATTAGCTTGAGAGGTACTGGCCTCTTCTTCATTCTTCTTGCTTTTACCTTTATCCTTAGCTTTATTTTTATCTGTATAAAGGGCAAAAGATTGATAACCTCTAGAGTTGTCACCATTCTTGTTGAGCTTTGTCTCATGGGTCAAGAGTTGCCCCAGTCATGCATTTGCATATCCATGTAGAGGTCCATTGTTGTGGTGAAGCACTCCCACTTATCATCAGCCTTGATTCCATTAATGAACTGCCTTACTATGTGTTCTTCTTCTATCTCCTCTCCAATGCTTGCAAGCTGGTGAGCTACATCTTTCATCTTGGTTACATAATCAACCATTCCTTGCTTGGGTTGTTCTTTACGGTTGTAAATTCCATCATAACTGATTCTTCGTAGCTCTTGTATTTGATGAGAAATATGATGAGAGCACTTCCCAAGTCTCTTAGGAGGTTTTGCAATTCCTAATATGTGGTAACAAGAAATCAGAAATTGTGTTTAGTATATATGACTTGGCAAGAGCATCCTTTGCACACCATGTGGTCAACCTTTCATGAGATTCCAAAAATATCCAAGGACAATTTAAGGACCACTTGCCATTGAGATCTTGATAAGTTTTTAGTGGTTTCTTGATTAGTAGGATATCTTTGATTGTGTTATTGGTTTTCCATTTAGTACCTTCCATATAATGTGCTTCTTAACCAATAATAAGGAAATACTCTAGGTCTCGCCAAACATTCATCCTTTATCTTAATAGGCATTGATGGTCCTAGTCTAGTTTGCACCTCTGATCAATTTCATTGGATCTTATCCATCTTCTTTTGGGTTGGATCCTTCCATGATTGAAACCCTTTGGCCCAAATATTTTTGGCTCTTTGGAATTTCTAGTTTTCAGTAACCTTGATGCAAACTATATGGAACTAGATCCACTCATTTCTCCTAATGCCCACTACCCACTTACAGTCATTGTCAACCTAGTATTACTTCTTCATCTTATTTGAGATCATCAAAAAGGAGGCCACCAATGCTCATACCTTATTGGTAAAGGTAATTGAGGAAAGAGCAAGGTAAGAAGATCAAGACCTTTCCACGTTGGGGTGCCCGAAAGCTTGAGATTATTGCTATTTTTAAATATGGGCTCTAACCACAATTCTCTATTGTTTATCCAAGATCGGGATGTAAGCTTTTTTCCATAGCTTCCACATGTAGAACACCAAGACCTCTAGTTGCCTTAGTGCTAGTGAAAATCTCACATTTGATTTTAGACATTTCTCTTTTGTTATGGTATCGTGTCTAAAAAAACATTCTACACATTCTTTTCATTTTCATCAACTGATAATTGGATGAGCTCCATCAAGTAAAAAATAAATGATCAATGAAATGAGGGAAGTGTTGATCACCATTACTTGCCAAAGACATTCAATTGCATACCATTCTAGTATTTGAATTTGGAGTCTAGCTTATTAAGAACCCACTCCCACTTTTGGCTCAACAGAACTAAGAAACCCAAAGGAATATATTCTTGGGAGCCTACAGACATGTGGGATATTAGTTGGTTGCACCCTTGTTCGTGGATGAATTGGGGAGGAAGTTTAGAAGTGGCTCGAAAAGCAATTTTGGAGTGGTTAATTTCGGAGCTAGAGGCATAGCAAAAGTTATAAAGGCATGAACAAAACTTGTATATACTTCCTATCCCGTTATGAGTAAAGAGAAATATTTGGAGCACCATTTGATCTTGAGTCCAAGGAAACACAAGCTCTTTGTTGTTGGTGGTCTTAACCTAATCTTCATCAAGGGAGTTAAGGCTATCACTCGCAAAAGGAAAAAGCCCAAGATCAAAAGGAAAACCCTTTTTGGTAGATCGTTCTATCGGTATAAGCGACGGTACTCCCAGTAGTGTCATCGGAATAACCGTCCATACACCCAGGAGGGGATGGAGCAGAAGCCGATTACCGACGCATATACCGACGTTTATAACGACGCATATACCGATGCTTATACCGATGTCTACATCGACGCCTATACCGACTCTTTGGTACCGACTCGAAAACCGACCTTTACACCGACGTCGCGGCAAATAAAGCCGCATTCATTTTCCTCGGTAAAAAACCTCGGTATACCATCGATCTGTTGTAGTGAATTCTTGGGAGCCTACGGACATGGGGGATATTAGTTGGTTGCACCCTTGTTCGTGGATGAATTGGGGAGGAAGTTTAGAAGTGGCTCTAAAAGCAATTTTGGAGTGGTTAATTTCGGAGCTAGAGGCATAGCAAAAGTTATAAAGGCATGAACAAAAATTGTATATACTTCCTATCCCGTTATGAATAAAGAGAAATATTTGGAGCACCATTTGATCTTGAGTCCAAGGAAACACAAGCTCTTTGTTGTTGGTGGTCTTAACCTGATCTTCATCAAGGGAGTTGAGGCTATCACTCGCAATAGGAAAAAGCCCAAGATCAAAAGGAAAACCCTTTTTGATAGATCGTTTGAGCTTAATGGGTTGTAAAAGGCTCAAATTGATATTAATTCGAGTAGAGGCAGCCATTCTAACACATCAAGAGCCAAATCCCTAGTCCTCAAGAGATTGCAAAATGGAGTCCCATTCAAGTCTCTCATAAGCCTTGTCGAATTCAATCTTCAGAAACACCTAATTTTGGTTTAACTCTTCAACATATTGGATACCACAATATAGGAGAGAGATTGGATACCACAATTTCCATGCATAGGGAAAGAGTCAGATCACCAAAGAGATTAATGATATCATCAAACAATTAGACTTTCAAGCTTCACTTTCTTAGAGATTGGCACCTCCCTAAAAGTAAGACCACGAGTATCCTTGCTTCTTCTTCCATTCTATCAAGTGAAGGTGAGTTTTGAGCCAATCCCATTGAATGTTTATGTTACCATCAATCCCATTGAAATTTTTGTTACCATCAATCGGAAGACCAATATGCTCCTTATGGTTAGTAATAAATATGATCATCTTGAATCCACCCGGGAGGGTAACATTTTTATGGAAGTAATCGAGAAAGTCCCATGTTTCAACTCTTTCAAGCACAAAATTTAGAGCATGTACTACTACCACCAAGAAGGCGAGCGTTCCATCGAGAGTGGTTATGATCAAGTTGTGATTAGAATCACGAATAGAACCAACAAGAGATGAAGACTATCTCAAATTGTATTCAATAAGAACCACTTTGACAATCCTCAATAGGCAATAGAGATCGAATAGTGCAAAGAAGAAACTCCCTTAAGTATTTTTCATAAAGTTATCACCTCCAATCTTGACCTTCTAGATGGAGATGAAATCAGGGTTGAGTTTATTGTCCTTTAGCAGGTGACAAATAGTTGCCACTCTATCAATCTTTGATAGTCTTGAAGAATTGAAGGAGGGAACCAACAATATTGACTTGAGAGGGGTGAAAAGATGGACTTTTATCTCTATTCTTCTTGGTATGGCCTTCATTGATTTTTCTCTCTGATAGGCCTCTAATATACGAGAAAGGCTACCATTTTAAAGAATTTTTGTTTTTTATCAAAAGGAAGTTTGGCCTTGGCCTACTCTCTCGGACTTTAATTAAATAAGAAGAAAGAACAAGTTACAAGCAAATGGGACTAGTGACCTTGGGACCCCCCGAGTCCCACAAAGTAGGGCAAAGCTTGCAGATCTAGAGAGTGTTATGAAGGACGTTCATAACCCTCAGGTCCCCTTCAGATAGGGCCCACTTGTGTTTTAACTTGTTGTTCTCGATGAGAAACACTTTATGATGTCTAAAAGGTGGGGACTTCTTAGAGTTGGAGATTCTTTGGCCAAGGAGGAAAAGAGACTTCTTGATTGACCACTCTTTAGGAGGATGACCAAAATTGTAGGTGCACAACTCCTTCCAAATCTTCAAGAGGGTTTCCCCACTTATGGCATTCTAGAGTGCCACTCAAAAGCTGATCACTTTGTCAAGCAACACTTGCTTCCAAGTGATTTGAGCCTCCAACCTCAAGGTATTCCCAAGGGTCCAGCAAAACAGGCAAGACTTGGGGCGAGAAAAGAAGATGTGACCCAAATCCTTGATGTTGTGGCAACATTGCTTGCACCACAGTGGAGCTCCACAAATTTTGTTAGCCTTCAGGTTGGTCCTCATACAACGGTGGAGAATTGGCCACATGAGAACCGATTTTTTGATCTCGACAAGAGGATGCTATATTGACATGATTAACAATCAAGATATTTTTTGGTCTACAATGCATGACTTCCAACCATTTCCATTAATTATTCATACTCAATTAAAACATGCATGTACCTCAATCTATGAATGATGTACGCTCTTTTCTAGGATTAGCTAGTTTTTGTAGAAGGTTTGTAAAAGGTTTTTCTTATTTAGCACTCCCACTCACATTATTATTGAAGAAAAAGTTAAAATTTGCATGGGGATTAGCACAAAAACAATCTTTTGAGAAACTCAAACATGCACTTTCTCATGCACTTATTTTGAAATTACCCAATTTGCACAACCTTGCCATGTAGTTATAGATGCTAGTTGTTCAAGTATAGGTGTTGTAATAATGAAAAATGATCATCGCATTGCTTTTGAAGGTAGAAAACTTAAACTTTCTAAAAAGAACTATAGTACATATGATAAGGAACTTTTAGCTATTGTGCATGCTTTAAAGATTTGGAAACATTATCTCATGGGTTCTGAAGTCATAATCAAAATAGATCAACAAGCTATTAAGCATATAAAATCAACCATTGATTTCTGACAGACACATGAAATGGGCTTCATTCATACAAAATTTTCAGCCTATGTCTCAATATCAACCTGGAAAAGCTAATGTTGTAGCTGATGCCCTTATTCATTTCCATCCCCACAAACAAAATAATATTTCGGTTGTTCATATCCATTCATTTCATGACATGATTCCTACTTATGAATCTGATTTGCATTTTTCACAAACATGGAATGCTTTCAATAATTCTCCAACATTTAGTGCGGATCACTACATTTTTCATAATGGATTCTTGTATTTCAAGCACACGTTATGCATTACACAAGGTTTTAAAGAATTTGTTCTCAAAGAGATGCTTGAACCATCGTATATGGGTCATAGGGGCATACAAAGTACTATTTCTACATGTAAAGAATTTTTCTTTTGGCCGAATATGGAAAAAGATATTACACAATAAGTTTCCCATTGCATTGTGTGTCAACATGTGAAAAGACATCATGGTAAAGAATTTATATATGTAATGCCACCTCCCATACCTAATGGACCATGGGAATAAATTTCTATGGAATTTATTACTAGTCTTCCTATAACTTCATCGCATAATGATATGATTTGGACAATTGTTGATAGGTTTAGTAAACAAGCATATTTCATTCCTTGTAAAAAACTATTTCTGCACCTCAAGCTGCTAAGTTATTTATTGAGATGTATTTTTCCACAATGTCATGGTTTTCCAAAAGTTATTCTTTAAGATCGAGATGTCCATTTTTGTAATCACTTTTCGGTTCCATTATTTCAGAGTTCACGTTCCAAAATAGACTTATTCAAAAAAATAATGAGAATGCTTTTAGATTAGACATACCTTCTCATTGGAATATACATAATTCTTTTCATATCATTTTACTAAAACAATTTAAGGGAACATTACCACTCACTCCTATTTTAGAGGATCCTCTACTTCAAGAGGATGCTGAAATTTTGATTCCAAAAGAAAATAGGTGATTATGATGTTACTACTACATGCACAGGTTATCAATATCATAGATATTTGGTTAAATATAAAAATCATTCACGTGAAGAATCTCAATGGATTCATAAGACATCACTAACTCCACATTATGACCATTTGATTTCTACTTATCATTCACAATCACATTAAATTCCATATTCTTAGTTCCATGCATATGTTTTTGTTATGAATTATGGAATGTGTTGAACAAGGAGTTGTTGGAATGTTAATTTATTAATATATTAATGTGTTTTTTACATGGAATATGTTTATGATTGTTCACTGATGGGACATGTGACTGACCATCCATGTCTATTTTATTCTTATCAATTGAGCTCAGTTGCTTGTCAACTAGGAGGCATGTTATAGTGTTTGGAATAATGAAATGTTAAATGGATCTTAATGCTTTGAGGGTTTTAATGTGTTTTGTGTTTTAATTTAGCAAGTGAAGATTCATGAAGGTGTGAACACCCATGGACTTATTCAGATATTTTTTGAAGTTATTTAGAAGAATATTTAGAAGATAGTATTTTTAGTTATTTTTGTAAAAATAATAGATTGCTTTATAAAGTGATATTTTTGTAAAAATAGTAGATTATGATTTTGTAAATAAAGAGGATTTTTGTAAAAAACATGCTTTTCGCAGCACCACCCTCATGTATCTTCTATTCAGAACATAATAAAAAATACATATAAATACACATGCTTTGATAGACTCGTCCATCAAAGTACGTGGTGGGAGATTGTACCCAATTTGGTGTCAAGTCTCTTGTCTCTCTTTCTATTCTATGAGTACTTTTGTGTGATTTCATTTCTGTACTATCCTCTATATACATGCATCTACAGGAGACGAAGGTCAACAATCCATGTAATGTTGCACCTGATGGTCCTTCCTGGAAATAGCAAACAGTAGTTGGGCATCCTTGTCTTATGGATCATTTTAATCTGATAGCCTTTGATAACTAGCCATTGATATTTATTTTGCATCGATGCCTTCCCAAGCAGAATAGCCGTCATGTTAGTGATTTTTTTACTACATCCGAGCTCTTTAAGTGATTGAGGAACAAAATCCCATTCTAGCCTATCATAGGCTCTATAAAAGTCGATTTTAATGAAAACAATGTTTGGCTTGGACTCTTCAACAAAATCGAGACCTTCCCAAATATCAATAATAGCTTCTAATATTGATGTACCCTTGATGGATCCTTCTTGATCCTCACTAAGCCACCTCTTCAAATGAAAAGATATTCTATTGACAATAACTTTCGCAAGAATCTTGTATCTTGTTTGAAGCATCCTGGTAATTAGATGGGTCTCCCGAAGGATGCAGCAATCCAACAATCTCCAAATTTTATTGCTTTCAAACAATCTCCAAATTTAATAATTCATATTTATTTTTCTTTTGCAAAGTGTCCAATGAACAAGAGAAACTAAACAGCCATATATATTTTTCAACAAATTTTCTTATGAAAACCATTATTCACAAGTAAATCTAGGTATGCCTTGTTTTCTTTTTCACAAAGAGAATATTATAAAAAAGAGCTCTGCCGCGGTGAAAGAGGCATCGTGTAACTAATTCGACCATATCATGTTGAAACGTTTTGATGTGAATAGAAGGTCATAATACTAAATGGTTAGTAACCTAAATGTCAATACTAATTAATTTCTAGAATGCATAAGTCTACCCTTATATTCAAAGTTTATTATCAAGAGAAAGTGTTGAGAGCAGTATGGGCACCCAAGGACTGAGGAGACAAGGAAGCCAGCGGAGAGAGTCAGAGCAAGGCGACGAATTAAGTAGACAAAGCAGTCGACGCAGATCTGGCAGATAGGCCTTCAAATTTTTCCAAAACAACATCTTTGTAATAGTGATTTTTATCACTAACCATCATTGTAAATATCATTTCATATTTTTGTAGCTCCATTTTGTGCAAGCCAAGGAGTCCTTGAGCTTGAGGAGCTTTAGAAGTACCTACCTGTCAGTTTTCACATTTTTTAGACTTCGTTTGAACCTCCAAATAGGGTAGAGAACCTAATTTTTAACTAGGCCGGACACTAGGTCTGGATAAGGCCAAAACCTAGTCAAAAACTATAAAAAGAGCTAGAGAGCTCATTTTTGAGGTTAGCTTGTAATAGTTTTGAACTTGTAAGAGTTTTTTGAAAGTAATCTAAGAACTCCATTGCTTCTCACTCTTTGTCTTACTGTGTGTGCACGTGTGTGTGTATGTGTGTGCATGTTTGTGTGCTTCTCACTCACGCACTTGTGCCTTCACTTGCTCGAGGTCTTCATACCATCCTCACGTCTTCCCGGATTGACATTAAAGGAGGTGCTACTCATCACTGAGCTACACCAAATTTTGGCGCCGTTGCCGGGGATCGAGCTTTGAGGACAAGCGTGTGATGGTAAGACGTAGATTTGGGACGTTGGCATTGTAGGTAATTTCTTCACTTTTCTTATTTTTCTTTTCCTCACCTCATCACCATCATCACCATCATCATCATCACCATCTCCCACCTCCATCTCCATCATCGCAAAAATTTTCAGTTTTTGATCATATCACCTTCCCCACCTCATTTCCCTCATTCCACTTGTGAGAGAGAGCGAGAGAGCGATATTGTGTGCATTGTTTTTGCATGTTTGTTGAGTTTCTTGCAGGTTCCAGCAGCATCATCCCCTCCAGCATGATGCGCAGGTACGGAAATGTGCAGAACTGTCTCGCAGTCGCTAGCTTCTGTCGATCGCGATTGACAGAAATTTTCATCTTTTGGTAAAACTGAGTGCACCACTGTAGACTAGAGGCTTTGCACAGCACAGATCCACAAAAATTTTTGAAAAAATTGCAAAATTTCAGTCCATCGCGATTGATAGCCAGTCAATCACGATTGACACTGTTCATCGCGATGGACAGCCAGTCCATCGCGATTGAGAGACCCCGACGAACACGTGTCCATCGCGACGGACACCCCTGTCCATCGCGACTGACAGAAAAATCACGATTGACACCAGTCCATCGCGATTGACACCAGTCCATCGCGATTAACACCAGTCCATCGCGGTTGACACCAGTCCATCGCGATTGACAGCCCAGTCCATCGCGATTGACACCAGGCCATCGCGATTGACACCAGTCCATCGCGATTGACACCAGTCCATCGCGATTGACACCAGTCCATCGCGATTGACAGCCTAGTCCATCGCGATTGACAGCCAATTTTGGCCAATTTTCTAGGGTTTTTTAATTTGAAGGTTTTGGCTAATTTTGGACATGGATCACATAAGGAGGCTATAGGTAAATAACCCGAGGAAAGCCTGTTGCCCTGTTGGCCTGTTTGAACCCTGTTTTAATCCCTGAAGCCTGAATTGACATAACTTCCTCATACAAAATCCGTTTGCTGTGATTCTTGTTTTGTTGGAAAGCTCGTGAGGAATACAACCAAAACTTCCACTGGTTATGTGAAAATTAATATGAGGATTATTAGATAGGGTTTTTTGAAGTTGACCATACCCCGAGGTAGGAAAACTGAAGGATCCTTGGGATTGTTTTCCATAAAAGCAAAGGATAATTTGGTCTGTGAGTTACATGCATGGAAGTGGTCTATTGTGTCATTTGAACCTAAGTCTTGAGCTAACCATGGGACTTTTACAGGTCCAGTAAGAGCACTTGAGGGCATTCTAAGCAAGAGTAAGTGCAAGCTTGGGAACACGTTTCCTAGGCACTCAAGGGCAACCAAGAAGGAAACAAAAGGTTGGAAATTCTCAACTCCCTTTGTCAATTCCTAGCTTATGCTAAGAACGACTAGTGCTGGGAGTAAGTCAGGGCAACGATAGGCATCAATCAAGTTGAAGACTACCTATGCACTCAAGTTCAAGATTAAACATAGTTTCTTCGTGATGCGATAACCTTAAAGGAAAGAATCTAACGTGGAACGATCAACTTACAGTGCGAAAATTAACTCAAATATTCCTGACAACGTGATTTCTGACAAGAGCATCAACACGATAATCGACTAAAATAGAATCAAGTGACTGATACAAAAGAACTCAGCAACGAGGTTGTACTTGGGCAAATTTGGGTTATTCAATTAGGCTTATGAACCTTAGATCAGGACGGCATCTAGTAAGGGATAGACAAAGCCTTAGGTCTTCAGAGGCTAGTGTCAACCACACTGCTAGGACTTGGGCCCAGCAGTTGAGCCACCACTTGCATTACCCTAGCTCGGAGACTAGTGAATCAGAGATGTCTCAAGGAATGGACAGACCTACAGGAAGTTCAAGAGTGCCACATCTGTATAGGGTGGAAGGCCCCTACAAGACGCAGTTGGAATACATTAGGACCAACCGATTAGGTGCTAGCATCTATGAGGACGGCCTAGGAAGGTCTGTGATCCAGATTAAAAACCCTGATCAATCCATAGGACTAGAACACCCAGCTGTCAACTTTGAAAACGGAGCATACCTAGACAAGGAAGGGACAATATACGTAGTCACCAGTCACCCAGATAGGACAGATGAATTTGGGAATGTGATCTCAGAAGCGGATTTAGGTGACTTGGAGCAAGGAAACATGGGTGCAGAGCTCAGGACCCCTCAAGGAAAATCTGTTCTTACAAGAATTCTCACTCCTAAGTGGATTCCCCAAGACAACAAGAGCATAGATCTGCTTCTGAACCGAGAGACTGATGAAGCCTTTTGGAGGTATAAATCTGATCGACCAAATGATATAGGAACAATCATGATCTATGAGTTTAAAGATCCAGATAGCCCAGGTAGAGTGACCTACTTAGATCACGCTTCAGAGAGGATCTTTGTGGTTACAGAACATGATAGACATGCTTACACTTGGAAGGGTGAATTCATTTTCCCCCAACCAAGATTGAATGTGTCCTATGGTCACCCTGGAGCTGGAACATCCCAAGCTCATGGAACTCAAAGAGACATAAGTAGAGATAGGCCAGAAGTAAGCTTTGCCAACCCAGGGGGCAGAGAAAGAACGAGGACGAAAACAAACAGAGTAGAACCTAAGGTACTTAGAGCTCCTAGGAATCAAAGAAATGCGGATGAGTTCCCTCTACCACGACCTAGAGAGCACACAAGGACTCTGAGACCGACTCAGCTAGTTAAGTCCATGAAGAACTACTTCGATGGCACTAGAGATCCATACCATCATGTGGCTGAGTTTAGGCAAGTCTTGAGAGCTGAACAAGTGGAAGATCTGTTCACGCAATACAATGCCTTTGGTCTAACCCTTAGGAACACTGCCCTGACATGGTTTCAGCCACTAAACGAGAGGCAGTTCAGGAGCATAGACCAACTTCTAGAGGCATTCATCATCGAATTCTCTAAAAGTGGCATAAGACATAACACTTCCTCGCTGATTCACAGCTTCAAGCAAACCCCTCAAGAGACTGTGAGACTTGCTGGAAGAAGATTTAGGCAATACTTGGAGAGATGCCCTATCCCCGAGCTACCCACACCAGCTAAGCAAGTGGCTTTATTCTTGGATGGATTGCTAAGCACCAAATTGAGGTCATATGTGTATCTGAAGGACCCTAGGACTATAGAAGAGTGTGTACGCATGTGCATTGACATCGAGGATAACCTAGGGGAGGAGTTAGAGCTTTCCAAGATATACAAAGATTCCGATAGTGCCTCTAGCCTCTCTTCCACGCAATCCACATCAATTGAGGAACTTGCAGAGAAAGTAGCTCAGAAATTAGGTGTCACTAGCAAACAGATCCCAAGGTTTGCCCCAGTGAAGAGGTGCTATACGTGCGGTGGTGACCATATGGCGAACGTATGTCCCATTATGGCTCAACCCCAAGTGAATCCTAGTAGCCAATACTGCACCATAGAACGGAGATACACTAATCACACAGCACAAGTCTGCCCATACAACAAGCAGGCGGTTAGGCAACCCTACCCTCAGCCATACCCTCAGCAGGGAAGATACCAGAATCAGTAACCACCGTAGCAGTATGCTAGGCCTCAACAAACCTACCAACCACAGTACCAAAACCAACAAAGGCCTCAGCCTGTGTTAGCACAACAACCCCCTACCCCAGCTAATGTGATCCCAGTAAAATATGCAGCTGCAGAAGAGAACCTGAGTAGAGCTATAGTCCCTGTAACACCATTGCTTTCTGAAAGTGACCCGAGTGACCATAGCTTTGATTCGACGCATATTGACAGCCCCCAGGCCTACTACATGCAATCTCCTGAACATGGTGAGTCCTATTATAGTGAAGAGCCAAATGAACCTAGTTGGGAGTCAGATTACACAAACGTCATGTATGCAAACCCCAACCCTAGACCCCAACCTAGGCAAGTAAGACCTCCATTCCCTAGAGGACCATGCTACAGATGTCAGGGAGATCATCTCATTCGTGATTGTCCCTTGCCTCCACCTGCACAACCCCAATCAGTGACGATCCAGGGCTTCTGCCAAGAGTGTGGAAAGGAGCATCTCTTACGAGACTGCCCTAAGAATCCTAATAAGATGCCAAAAATCACTCCTATCAATGTTATTGGGTTAGTTGTAGACTCCACAGGGAGTGTGACTTCCACTACACCAGTACAAGTAATCACTAGAGCCCAAGCCTTGCAACAGAACCAAAGCGTAGGCCAGGAAAAGAGCCCAGATGTTAGTGAAACAGAGAGCATGACAAAGAAAAGAACTAGAGCTTGGAAAGATAGTCGTGAAAGAATGAAAAGACAATGGGCAAAAAAGATGAGGGAACTTGAGGAAAGCCTTAGAGAAACAAAGGCCAGGATAACTGAACTCACATCTCAAACTCCCTCTCACACTACCCCACCACCACCATTCCCATCTCCATCCGACCCGCCACCTTCCACCCCGTCTCACCTAATTCCACCACCCCCAAGAGTAGGATCAGTCCTAGCAGATCCCACTCCCGAGGACCTTAATATGATGCTTAAAGCATATCAGGCCAGAATCCAAGAAGGGCCAAACGTAACTGATCATGAAAAGTGCTACCCTAGAGCAGAATTAGAGCTTGAACGAACTAAAATTTGTGCCAAAATGGTGGAGTTGGCTCAGACCATGTTTGAAGCTAGTCGCCTATTTAACATATCTAGTTCAGCCAAGACGCAGCTGCACTTTGAAGGACTGTTAGAAAGAATAGAGAAGCTGATTGCACAATCAGAAAAGGAACCCGCCTCTCAACACAAGGACAAGGAAAGTGAAAGAGTAAGCATTCCTGTCCAGGAAGCCTATGTGCCTAAAGCCTATGTGCCTAACTCTACGGAGCCAGACACATCTTCTTCTATGAATCGATTCACACCAGAATTCCTACGAGGGATTCAAGAAGACAAATGGGCTAAAGAGAGTGAAGTCCCACCTCCTATTGAACTTGTGGATGATGCACACGACCAATTCCCACAAGACATTCCATCCATTTATGAGGAGCAGGAGAGCTCCCAATCTCAGGAAAGATTAGACTTTGAGTCTAACTCTCTACAAGAATTACCCCACTTCACAGGCCCATGGGAAGCTAAGTCTACTTGTATGAGAGCACCCACGGTCATGGTACGAAATGAGGACTCAGTCATACCTAGGAACACACAGGTAGTGAAAAACACTAAAGTTCAGTGCAACCTCACCTTAGAACAGCTACTCAAAGTAAGGCCAGAGCTATGGAAACATGTAGCCAAACAAGTACCAGAGATAGCAAAACCTCGTTCCCAGGTAGGATCCCAGAGAACAGTGCCAGAAATACCATTCGACAAGATAGGAGACATGAGTGAGGGCGAAGAGGGAAACACATATCTTCCTATCACCCATCAAGGATACACCACCAAGGCCATTCTAGACTCAGGTGCAGGTGTTGCAATTGCTACCACTTCCCTATGGAAGCGTTGGGGCAAGCCAACACTCAGGCCCACGAGGATGAAATTGCAGATGGCCGATGGTCACATAGAGAGACCCTTAGGATTGCTAGAAGGAATAACTCTCACCACGTGTGGTGTCGAGTTCGAGCATACATTTTCTATATGTGATTTTAGCAAAAATCATGCCTATGAAATGATCTTGGGAAGACCATTTATGCGACAGCTGCAAGTGGTACATGATTGGGGAACCAACTCCTTGTATTTGCAACACTTAGGTGTCACAACCAAAGTGAATCTCAAAGATTACTCTCATAGAGATGTCCCTCCTATCCAATGGAATCCCATCCATAGAGCCAAAGATGATACAAAATCTGTGCATTCCATAGGATCAGGATCCTCATGGATGCATGAAGACACCCACTTATGGATGTGCAAAGTGGCAGTAGAAGAGGAGAAAAGAGAAAAGGCCAGAGAAATAGGTGCAAACAAAACACATAGACCCATTCAAGACCCAGCATATGCACCTGTAGTATTTCCTGATGAGGAATTTGAACCCCACGGCTGGGCAGAAATCTTAGCAACAATGGATGTAGCCATCAATGAAGAACAATGGACACCTCACTGTGATGAAGATGGCTATGACATTTCAGTCTTCTCCATAGAGCCAATTATGGGAGAGGCAGTGTTAGAAGAGTGTGAACCTAGCCTTGATGCATTTGAGGATGCAAGTGACTCCGATCTAGAGTCAATCATTATGGACCCACCTTTTGCATCAGATGAAGAATACTTCTATGAAGTAGAATTTCAACCCCAGAGGCACGGAGAGCTTACAAATGATGTAAGGCTAGCCACACATGTAACTCCTAAGGAAGAAGGAAAGAAAAGAAAGAAGAGAGAAATCACACCACAAGAGGAGGAATCTTTGTTTGAGGTTCCGAAAAATTTTAAGAAGTATGAGATAGATGACAGGAGAGTCATGATCAGAATGCCTAAACGAGAGGCGCAATCAGAGGAGGCCTATGATAACAAAGAGACCACCAAGAAAATAGTAGTAGCCCTAGAAGAAGGAGAAGAGAGATGCACATACATAGGCCATGACCTGACAGAAGAGGAAGAACAAGAGCTAATAGCCTTGCTAAGAGAATACAGAGATGTATTCGCTTGGAGTTACAAGGATTTGAAAGGTGTTGACCCAGATATATGCTCACACACAATTCCCATGACCTCAGACGCCAAACCCTCTAAGCAGAAGCCATACACATACAATGATAATTATGCTGCCAAGATCAAAGAAGAGATAGATAGGCTGGTTGAAGCTGGATTTATCTATGAAATTCAGCACACTGAGTGGGTATCCCCCATCGTAGTGGTGCCCAAGAAAAACAGAAAGCTGCGTGTGTGCATTAACTTGAAGAAGGTTAATGCAGCCACAATTCGAGATAATTATCCGCTTCCTATCACAGAGCATCTCTTAGAAAGAGTGGCAGGCAAGGAAGTGTACAGCTTCCTTGATGGATTTTCGGGCTACAATCAAGTAGCTATAGCTCCAGAAGATAAGCATAAGACGGCATTTGCCACTGAATGGGGCATATTTGCCTTTAGAGTAATGCCATTTGGGCTTACCAATGCACCAGCTACCTTCCAGAGGCTGATGTGCCATGTATTTAATGAGTTCTTGAGGAAGAACTTAGAAGTCTATGTTGATGATCTTTGTGCTCATTCCAACATTAGACAAACACACATTCCTGAACTCAGACACATCTTTGACAAATGTAGAGAATATCAAGTCTGCCTAAACCCAGAAAAGTGTGTTTTTATGGTCAGGCAAGGCAAGATTCTAGGACATATAGTGTCAAAGAATGGCATATCCACTGATGAAGAGAAAGTGAGAGCCATAGCCGAGTTACCTAGGCCAAAGAATGTCAAGGAAGTAGAAGCTTTCATGGGGCATTGCGGTTATTACCGACGGTTTATACACATGTATGCCATCATAGCAAAGCCTCTGTATGGACTTTTGACTAACTTTGAGTGGACTGACGAATGTGAGAATTCCTTCAATGAGCTTAAACGGCGATTATGTTCAGCACCAATCTTGACCACACCAGATTGGAATAAGCCTTTCCATGTTCATGTGGATGCATCCAATTATGCTATTGGATGTGTACTTGCACAACCTACCGGTGAAGGTAATATGGATCTTCCATTTGCCTATGCTAGTAGACAATTAAATGCAGCTGAACGAAATTATACCACTATGGAGAGAGAAGGATTAGGCATGGTATATGCAGTTAAAAAGTTTAAACATTATTTGCTTGCAAATACGTTTAAATTCTTTACTGACCATCAGGCACTGCTATATCTCGTGAACAAGCCATGCAATACAGGTAGATTAGTAAGATGGTTTCTCTTACTAATGGAATACGACTTCGAGGTTGTGGTGAGGAAAGGTAGGACTCACTTGAGAGCAGACCATCTCTCTAGACTCACATCTGGAGAAGCCCCACAAGTAGTGTCAGATGACCTTCCTGATGCTTACTTGTTTAATTTGGAAGTGGTGCCACAATGGGCTAAGCCACTAGTGCCAGTATTGACATACGGGCCTAACCACCCAGTAATAAACACACAGGATAGAGAGGTAGTAAAAGCCCAAAAGTATCACATCATGGCAGGCAGTATGTACAAGCACACAGATCAAGGGATCTTGGCTTGTTGTGTGGAAGAGGATGAGTACGCTAAATGGTTGCAATTAGCACATGTAGGTGCATTAGAGCAACACTACTCAAAGCAACGAACCTTGCAGACACTAAGGAGACTCGGAGTGCATTGGCCTACTATGGAGGCTGATGTCCAAAAGTTGTGCAAGGAATGCCCAATCTGTTGTACTAAACCGCCTGTGGAACATGCCACTCTTTATCAAGTATCCATAGTGCCAGATTGGAGTGAACCACTAGTATCCTTCTTGAGGATGAAAACATTCCCTCCAGACATGACTCTAGCTAGGAAAAGGAGTTTAGAACAAGAAGCCCAGGATTACTCACTCATTGGTGATAATCTATACAAGCGTGGTAAAGATGGTTACCTACGACTATGTGTCCATGAGAGTGAATATCTTAAGATCTTGGAAACTGCTCACCAAGGTGTAGTAGGAGGACACTTTGGACCAGATCGGGTGATCAAGGCAATACTATTTGCGGGCTTCTGGTGGCCGACCCTTCACATGGATGCACATACTTATGTGAAACGGTGTGATGTTTGTCAGAGAACTCAGTATCCTATACGCAAAGATGAGATGCCCCTGAAACCTATGATGGGTGGACGTGCATTCTCTAAGTGGGGAATAGACTTCGTAGGTCCTATTAATCCCCCAGCTAAGGGTTCCCATGCTGAATATATCATTGTTGCCACGGACTATCTAACCAAGTGGGTAGAGGTAAAAGCCACAACGAAGAACGATGCTCAAACAACAGCTAAGTTTTTATTTGAGAATGTGCTCACTAGATACGGGCTACCTATAGAGCTAGTTAGTGATAGAGGCACTCACTTCTTGAATGAAGTTATTGAAAATCTGCTCCAAGAATTCTTGGTAGTACATAAGAAGTCTGCCCCCTATCACCCTCAAGCAAATGGCTAGGCTGAGAGCACCAATAAGATCTTATGCAATGTACTGACGAAATTAGTGAACAATAAACGCTCTGATTGGGACAAACAGCTACACCATGATGTTTGGGCATACCGAGTCGCCTACAAAACGGTACTCCAAGCCACCCCCTTTCAGATGGTATTTGGCCAAAACGCTGTGCTACCATTGGACTTCTTAATACCTACATTGAAAGTAGCACAAGAGCATGAATGGACGGGTCATGAACTCTCGTCAAGACTTTTTGACCTTGAACGATTAGGAGAAACAAGACTGAGGGCGGCTGCAGGGATATATGCAGCTAAGAAACGATAGAAGGCCTACTTTGATGCCCACGTTAAGGATAAAGGTCTGAAGGCAGGAGACCTAGTACTAGTCTACACTTTGAAACAACACGTGAGAAAACTAGAGAAAAGAGGCTATGGACCCATGATCATTAATAGAATGTCAACAAGTGGAGCAGTTCAACTAGCCACATTAGAAGGCGATGTACTCCCAAGCTACATAAGCGGATGCAGGGTCAAGTTGTATCAAGAACCTCTCAGAGAAGAAATGCTAAGTCGACTCAATACTGCTAAAAAACGCAAAGAAGAAGAAAAGAGAATTCGAGAAGAAGCCCAAGCAGAAGCCTTAGAGCGCATACGGAGAATGAAATTAAGAAGACAAGGTAAAGAGAAACCTAGGACAGATGCATATGCAGATCAAGGATATCATGTGGCTATGTGTGATGTTTCAGGTATCAGCTCCCATAGGATAATTGATCGACGTCCTTTTATAACCTTAGATATAGGACAAGGAAAGGGTGCAAGGACTGTAAGAGCCTTGATTGACTCAGGTGCAGCCACTAGTGCTGTTAAATTGTCTTACTGTCAAGAGTTGAAATTAACTGTCAATCCTATTGAAGCATATCTCATAGGATTGGGAGGTGTGGAAACCCCTTGCATGGGCAAGGTGGAACTTCCCCTCCATGTCCAAGACGAAGTAATGACAGTCAAGGTGCTAGTGTGTAAAGATGAGGACCTCACTGAGCCTCTTGTCTTGGGTCAGGACTGGATCTATGATCATGCAGTCAACCTAAACCTAAGAAGTGGACTTCTTCAGGTATGGGTAAATCATAGTCGAATTACAGTTGAATTGGAAAATGAGACACTCAAGGAACTAGGTAAGGCACAAACTCCTGGCCCTTCCAGGGGTGCACATGAAGTTAACCATGCTATTCTTGTCCAAAACAGTGTGATGCAGAAAGAGGACTGTCTCAACAACGGAGTCAAGGATAAGAAGGCACTCCCTTCTGTTCCAAAGGCCAGAGGGATGCAGCAACCAAAGGCAGATCGAATACAGAAGAAGCAGAACACTACCTATACTAGAGGCCAAAAAAAGGAGCAAAGCAGATTGTTTCAGCGGATGAAACAAGTATGGAGGCAAAAAGGCGAACACCTTGTTCCGACCAGGCCAACACCACGGCCAAAACCTCTTATTAGTAATCAACAACACGACACTAATCAGAAGTCTTTCAGAAATTCCTCTGCACAAGCGAAGCTTATTTGGGTACCCAAGAAGTCGATGAAGGCTAGCCCACAATCAAGACAAATTTGGGTGCCTAAGGCTTGCTTGTGGGCTCAAATAGCTACACCGAGATCACACGCTGTACAACATGGTTCACTCACTCGCACAACCGATACCCACTTGTATTCATCACGCGCGAACACACATTGGCACATGAGCACGAGTAGAATCACTTGTAAATGGGTCCGTAAAAAGCCTGATTTCCAGGCAGACACTCTTATAAAACCCTCCAGAGTCTCCACAAAATCAAGTCCAACAACCAATCAGCTTTTTTGGCAGCCCAAAGCATGTACCAAAGCCCTGACCCCATTTGTAAATTCATTACCACTGACCAACTGTATCACCCTCACACTGCACCCGACCCCCCATTAGATCATAGGTATTCAGCATCAGCTAACCACACTTCACACTCACACCCACGCGAGCACTAACTAACCAACTAACTACATCACAATTCATCAAGTTAATGTTGTAACGGGGACACAGTGTCATTTTGTGTCCATTGCAATGTTAACGTTTGTTCATATATTCTCACAGAACCAGCTGCGAAGTTTTCAACATGGCTGAGGCAGCAGGAACTAGCTCTCCCAAAGCCTGATTTCATGCGATGCTACTATCTCATCAACACCCTGACTCCAAACAAGAACCCAAAAGGTGCAAGCTCATTTGTGATTCCATCTCTGACAAAAGGAAATGAGCTCAAAAGGTTCAGATTATCCAACAACTTGGTGAGGGAGGCTCTAGATATGCGCGGAATGCATATTCCTATAGAGAAGGAAACCCTAGTACCGGATTACATGAAGAATCGAAGTCTCACCAAACTCAAGGACATGGTGTCCATGACGCCTAATATTGCAATACACCTTCGCATGTGCATGCAATACTTTGCTTTTCCTGCACAAGATAGATTCACCATGCCGCCCAAAAAGATTTGGTTTAGTTTGTATCTGGTAGAGACACAGAGCCTCACCATCAACTTACCCCACTGGATAATTGATCAGATACACCTAGCTCACAAACGATGGCCGCAGAAACAGGTTTTATATGGATGCTGTGCTCTGACGAGAATAATTTATAGGTGTTTGGCTTATGACATCCCTATTCAACGGGCCCTAATGTGGAATCGTGTAGAGCAGTTTAGAGGCAGGACATCCACTGGACCCCCTTCTAAGAAGATGAGAGGCACTGTCCAAGTCCCATGTGCTCAACCACGTGGAGCCACCCTAACACCAGACATCACCCCTCCACCCGAAGAGTCCGACCATTCACACTCCGACTTCCACGATGCAGCACCGATGGGCCTAACTTGATATTTTCTCCAGTCCCAACAGATCTTGAATTTCCTAGTGGTGCACCTTTGAAGAACTCACGAATGAAGACTTTGAACAATTATTACAAGACGTGGAGCTGGAG
This sequence comes from Ceratopteris richardii, assembly GCA_020310875.1. Taxonomy (NCBI): domain Eukaryota; kingdom Viridiplantae; phylum Streptophyta; class Polypodiopsida; order Polypodiales; family Pteridaceae; genus Ceratopteris; species Ceratopteris richardii. The sequence continues at coordinate 119,899,183 of CM035440.1, read as the reverse complement.
GCAGAAGAGGCACAACAAGTGGAGAATGTGCAAACGCAAGCAACAACCTCCCAAGTACCTGTCACCAGAGTTGAAGTGGATGAAGAGGATAATGAAGAAGAAGAACAGGAGTAAGATGAGGAGGATTATGATCAAGAACATCAAGATGAGCAACAAGAAGTGCCAGAACTTGTAGGTGCACCTGCATATATAGCTCAACTACAAAGGTTATACGACACAATCAAAGTAGTACAAGAAAGGCATCAACTCTCTCTTGTGTCAGGTCAAGCTTTGATGCAAGAAATATTATCAGATGATGGGGTGGATCAACATTTCATTGACACCCTCAAATTAGTGTCAGAATCTTTAGGAGTTCCGGAGGCTATCCACACAGCAGCCCGCCAGTCCGTGAGGTATGACAAACGCAGAGTTGACACATTACCACGAGCAGGTAAGACTATCAGGATACCCGTCACAGAACAGGAAGCACCCATTGAAGCCACAGCTACCCCCACCACCACCATTGACCTCTCTGCTGAAACCTTCGTTCAGACATCACCCATCTCACCCCAGCATCCCCCATCACCACCTTCTCCACCCCCACCACCACCTCCCACCATGGAAGAAACGACAGTCATCACCTCTACCTTCACTTATAACCCATCCTCATTCACATCATTCTCATTTCGAGAACCCACCTCACGAGACACCCTCTTCTCTTTCGTCACCAATCCCTTGTACACTTCAACCCTTCTATCCTCCGAACCCATAACTGGCCATCCCATAATCCCAAGTGTGGTTGGAAACCCGGCACCCACAGAAGGCACCCTGTGTTTCCCAGCCTATCCCCCAATACGGGTACCTCCATTCCATGACCCTCACTTCCCATCTGGCCCCTACACCTCTTTCAACCTAACTTTGCCACCTCAATACCCGTCCTTTGTGGAGCAGATCATCCGCTCTCCAATGTTTCAGAGGCACATTTCCCCGATGTTCGCAACGACATTAATTTACACGAACACCACACTCACTTCACCTACCATACCCACCTACATGGTAGCCCCTATACACACCACTCTATCTGACCCAATGGACATTTCACCCACCACAGCACCTCTCCCCACAATTCCACCCTCTCCCCCTCCACTACCCCCCACCTCACCACTCACCACATCATTGGCACACACAGCATTCACTACCTCCCTCCCCAATCCCACCTCCCCTGCATTTCAAACTTTTCCCCTGGCATCCCATAATGTAAATAGCACGTTCAACATATTACTTCAGTGTGCACATCAACTACAACAAGAATACCATCAATTGGAAGAACGCACTACGGCCCTCCAGGCAGAATCTCAGCGTCTGCAAGCTAGAGTCACCACTCTTGAAGCTGATTACCAAACGCTCCTAACCGAGCATACCACCTTACAGCAGGCTCACTCCGAATTGGAATCAAAGACATCGACAGTAGATGATCAAGCAGTCAAGGAACTAGAAATAGTGCTCCAAGCACAAATGATATCTAATGCTACACTCAGACGCAACCTTGGGCTATTAAGGAAGCATATGGCAACAGCACTAGAAGAGAACAAGAGGCTTCAACAACAAAACCAAGACAACTTTGAAGCAGCTATGGAAGGAACTGCAGGAGCAACCATTAGCCCTACCAAGTATAGAGCAGTTCCATCAAAAGACATTCGCATCTTACTTGAGGAGCACGCAAATTTCTTGGAGTCATATGAAAAGTTAGAGACTGAATATGCAGACCTAAAGAAACAGATAGCCAGTGGCCCCATAGCTCAACAGGAGCCGGTAGTCTTGCAACACTCTCCAGAAGAATTAGAGACCCTCCGGAAACAGGTGACCGAACTCCAAGCATGTCTCTTACCATATGAAAGGCCACCCTCGCCAACTGAAGAACCAGAACCGGAAACAGTGGTGGAAATCCCCATCGATGACAGCTATGAAGAGCCGTATGAGCCGATGCCGACACCCGGTGGTCGAACTACAGAGGAAGGACAAGACACTTTAGAAATTCAAGTTCCAGCTTGGGTCAAAAGGGTCGAGAAAGTGGGTAAGACACATGATGATCGCATTGCCGTGCAAATGCAATCTCTCACAAATCTGGAAGAAACTGTCCTTCGGTCTTCTTACTTTCAGAACCTACCCCACCAACGGTTAATCACAACATCAGAGTCGCAATACATGCCTTATTTTGTCTTGCTACATGATTATAATGCAGAAGTTAAAAGACATACAGGGAAGGAGCCCACATTCGCCACTCAATTTGAGATAGAGGATTTACCGACAGATGCACGTGCTGGCTTGATCTTCCAGCCTAATTGGCGTGCACGTCTACTAACCGATTACCTAGAGATGATGAGCACTTGGGCAACCATGCCACTGTATATCAAGTATAATCCATGTTATTGCCCAGTGGTACGTCGCAGATCATGGCAAGCATTTGCGATCAAGGTACGCAACAATAAAGAATGCTCGGCTTGGGTTAACTATCCATATTTTGCTCCGCCTCGAGGGACCCCAACCGTAGCCTACATGATATCAACAATTCGACACTGGTCTACTCGTCTAAATAATGTACCCGACATAGCAACGAAAATGTGTATGAAAATATTCGAGCTCATGACCATTGTCTTCAAAACCTTTTGGAAGGTACAAGCTCCATACATCTCTGCCCCTGGATTCTCTCAAGGTAACAAGGATTTAGTCTACGACATGAGCCAGACCCCCTCGGTCACTATAATCTTTGCCTAGCATGCACGAATAAAGTACTTACCCGCATGCTTCAAGCAGACATTTGAGGAAATGTTCTCTACGGGATTCTGGGAATATCATTCAGAAATTTTCATTCCCAGACCCACACATTTGCTACATCTATTCGCAGTAGAACAAGCGATCCATGCAGATCAGTTACGTCTGCCACATCCGGACATTCCAGGACCAATTGATTGGGATCATATGATGACAGACTTGGCCAGAGGACTACGCATACAAGAACATCAGCTTGCCACTCAGGTTGTGGAATATTACATCCAACACTCCCAGCACCAAGGGTCTGTCAGGGACGACAGACGCGAGAGAGGGGGGGTGTTGAGAGCAGTATGGGCACCCAAGGACTGAGGAGACAAGGAAGCTAGCGGAGAGAGTCAAAGCAAGGCGACGAATTAAGTAGACAAAGCATTCGACGCAGATCTGGCAGATAGGCCTTCAAATTTTTCCAAAACAACATCTTTATAATAGTGATTTTTATCACTAACCATCATTGTAAATATCATTTCATATTTTTGTAGCTCCATTTTGTGCAAGCCAAGGAGTCCTTGAGCTTGAGGAGCTTTAGAAGTACCTACCTGTCAGTTTTCACATTTTTTAGACTTCGTTTGAACCTCCAAATAGGGTAGAGAACCTAATTTTTAACTAGGCCGGACACTAGGTCTGGATAAGGCCATAACCTAGTCAAAAACTATAAAAAGAGCTAGAGAGCTCATTTTTGAGATTAGCTTGTAATAGTTTGGAACTTGTAAGAGTTTTTTGAAAGTAATCTAAGAACTCCATTGCTTCTCACTCTTTGTCTTACTGTGTGTGCGCGTGTGTGTGTATGTGTGTGCATGTTTGTGTGCTTCTCACTCACGCACTTGTGCCTTCACTTGCTGGAGGTCTTCATACCATCCTCACGTCTTCCCGGATTGACATTAAAGGAGGTGCTACTCATCACTGAGCTACACCAGAAAGGCATTGATTTTGATGGTACAATGAAGAGGCATATTAACTAACAATAATGATAGGTGGGGTGCCAAAGGTTTTCACAAAAATATAAACGTAAATTGAGGACACATCTACCCTAGTGTTTATAATCATAAACTGTTGGACCTTCAATAGAAATACTATTGAGTCGTCCAACATTGATAAGCAATTGTTCTTGAATCACTACAAAGAATGCGGGTGTATAGCGACAGTTAAGGCGACACAATTTCATCGCTATAAAATTGCAAAATGCATCATAATGAGCATCACGTGTGAATCATCGATTAAATGACAAGCCAAACGACATTTTTTGAGACTTGTGGCACGACGGGGTCTACGACGCTCGCATAGAGCATCACTAACACGACGGTTTTAAATAGCTTTGCATAAGCGACGCTTTTTTGCATCGCATAAGTGACACTTTTTTGCGTCACATAAGCGACGCTTATTTGCGTCACATAAGCGACACTTATTTGCGTCACATAAGCGACGCTTATTTGCATTACCTAAGCGACGCTAAAACATGTCGCTCATAGCATCGCTTCCACGATGGTCTGTTGACCAAAAAAAAATAAAACGTTGGAGGCTCTTCGATCGGCATTTTCACGCATTTGATCGAAGAGCTCTCCAACGTTCACAATTGCGCTGCGCTTACCAGCTGAAGCAAGTATATGAAAAATTGTTGTTTTGCCTAAGCTCTCTCTTATTGTCTCCCTCTGTCTCTATTTCTCTCTTTCTACATCTTTCTCTCTTTGAATTCTCTCTCTCTCTCTCTCTCTCCTTTCTCTCTTTATTGCAGGTTATTTAAAAACTAACCAAGAAAAAAGTATGGCTAACTATTGTAAGTACAATTTCTATTCTTTGTATATCATTTGAATTGTGTTATTTTCATTAGATTGCATACTCACACTTATTGATATGCCCTTATACACTTATACATGATGAAGATGCACTTTCACACATATACACATATACACATGCACATACACACACATATATACACACAGATACATGTGCACATACACTTAGACATACACACATATACACATGCATATGCACAAACATTTCTACAAACACATGAAAAGACTTACATGCATGCATTATTGCATGCATATATATATATATATATATATATATATATATATATATATATATATATATATATATATATATATATATATATATATATATATATATATATATATACACACACACACATTAACATATACGCAAGTACATGTATATGCACATCCACATGCATGCACATTCACATGCATGCACATGGATGCAAATGGAAATGTATCCACATACACATGCATGTCTCATACATAAACACATGCATATACATACATTATACACATATATATGCACATACGTACACACACGTATACACATGCACATACCTACATTTACACATATACATGCACATACATACATATACACATAGAGTTACACATATACATGCACATACATATACATGCGCATACATATACACACACATACACATGCACATGCACATACTCATACACACATAGACACTTACACATGCACATGCACATACATACATATATACACACATACACATGCACACATACATATACACACACATACATATACACTTAGGTACACACATGAATGAATTATATAATTAAAGTATTAAAACACATATAGACATGCACATACCTACATATACACATATACATGCACATACACATATATACACATAGAGTTACACATATACATGCACATACGTATACACACACATACACATGCACATGCACATACTCATACACATATACACTTACACATGCACATGCACATACATACATATACACACACATACAAATGCACTTAGCTACACACATATGAATGAATTATATAACTAGGTATTAAAACACATGCTTAATATAAACAATAATAACAATCAATAGAACAAAACTCTTCATTACGTAATACCATACACACAATTCAAAACATTACTGAAATGAAAAATATATAGATAATATATATATATATATATGTATATATATATATATATATATATATATATATATATATATATATATATATATATATATATGTCAATGTAAAAACATATAATCCAATGTCATAATCAACTAAAATCCTAATCGTCATCATCATGATCATCATCATTAGCAGTAGTATCATGATCATCCTGATCATCCTCATCCTCATCGTCATGATCACCCTGTGACGATCGAGATCGTCCCTCCTTTGTCTATCTCTCTACCTCATCCATATCTATCTCTCCATAATACTCTTGTATTACATATAACAAACATAAATAAATAAAACAATTAAACCATTCATAAAAATAAAATAGTTATATAAAATTTAATAATACTCACAAAGGCATCAAGATGATCTCGCATATACTCGCTCAAACGCCGATATCCAAAATGTGTAGCATACTCGATCTCATGTTTCGTGGGATATCGGCCATAATCCTTCCGCTGCATTGAAACAAATAAAATAAATTAGTTGCTTGCATTTTAACTAAAATAAAAAATATACTCACAATAACACATATACTTACAAATGTAGCTACAAAACCATTATGGCCCATTTGGCCTTGGTGCGATGTGTGGCCCGACTCCACTCTCTTCTTTGCAGCACCCTCTTTATTTAAGAAAAAAATACATAAATTAAATGTAAAAAATTACTAAAATATATAAAATTTATAAATATAAACTATTAATTTTGTGTACCTTCTGCTGAGGAAATGACTCCTGAAGACGTAGCTGTCTATGAAAAAACTGCCACGTCTCAGGTGGTATGTTAGGTCGCCTCTTATTTTTTTCCACCATACAATAGCTCCTGTTAATTAAATCTCAAACAGAAAAAAAAAATCAGAATACATACACATATATACACACACATACACATACACATACCCACATGCACATATACATGCAAACATATACACATACATATATGTATACATATACACATATACATACATATAACATAAACACACATATACATATCCATATATATACGTGCACACACATGCTTGCATATACACTCATTCATACAAAATACATGCATTTATCCCACAATAATGTGTAGTTGTGTATATGTGAATATGTGTGTATGTGTAAATGTGTATATGTGAATATGTGTGTATGTGTAAATATGTATATGTGAATTTTTTGTGTATGTAGATAATGAGATTAATAATATCAAATACCATTATTTGTAGATTCTGATCAATCAGATGGAACTCCACCACGGTCTCCTCATCGTGCAACAACTATATACTCTAAGTATATCAAACATTTAATGTTAAATATATTTGATGGATACCTAACTTATATTTTCTTTTGTTTCTTATTAGAGGGTACTCCGCCACGGTCTCCTCATCGTGCAGATTCTGATCAATCAGAGGGTACTCCTCCACCTCCTACACATGCAACGACTTCACATGTGTCCTCTGATAGGAATTATGATGAATTTTACTATCAAGAGCATATTATATGTTGGTGTAACTCTTGTTATGGCACGTATCAAAGACCAAGATTCTAATGTATTGAACATGAGGCAGAGTATGGTACTTTTGAGCATGCACCATCACCTAATCTACGTGATAATGCTTGGGTATGTATTTTTTATATATATTAATGTCATTATTTTATTTAAAAACCATATACAAAATCAAATTACTCTTAATATACATGAATACTTGCTCGATGATGATGATGATGATAATTTTTCTCATAATGTTAATATACCTCGTACACATCATGGACTTGTTGTTCATCAATTACAAGCAGAGGTTTCTGGAAATCCTCTACCTCCTGGTTTAGAGACTGAAATGGCTGGAGATTATCCATTTCCAGCTCGTGATCGTTCTTAGTACAAACATATGATAGAACAAGATATGGAGGATGGAATAGAGGACCACTTCCTTTAGATGGAGAGGTTTTCAACTTTTGGGGTAATCGCTATATGATTGCTCCATCCACTATTACTAATGTTGGTCGTGGTCTCTTTATTGTAGAGGATTTGTATGTGCCTCCGAACACTGAAGTAACTCTTATGTCATTTTGTGGTCCTATATATGGATGGGGAGATTGGCATCGACTTTCACGTTATGTTCAAAGCATGAGTACTTATGGAATATGCTTGAACGCAGCATCCCTTACTAGTAAAAGGATTTTACATGCAGAAAATCAAAGATTATATATTGATGCAAGACACACACACATGGAAATATATCAGGTTTAATAAATATTAGTCGAGGGTTACATAATAGTTCAAGGACTAATTGCACATTTGAGGAGCGTGAAAATAGTCATGAATCACCATAGATGAGTAGAGATGTATCAAGATACATAGTTGTCAATGACATTACTACATTACATACCGGTGATGAACTATTAGGGAATTATGGATGGGGTTAATCCATTCTCCATGAAGTCCAGTAAATGGTCAACATGGCCAGTGGTAGTCATAAACTACAATCTTCTGCCATATCTTAGCATTAAAAAGGAACATTTAGCTTTCACTTTTAATCTGAGGCAAAAGACAAGGTAAAGATATGAATATATATCTTGCTCCTCTCATTGACGATCTCCAAGAGTTATGGAGAGGTATTAATGTCATTGATGTATCGAAAAGCATCAATGAAAGACATATTATGGTTTGTGATATTGTGGCTTGGGCTATTCACGATTTTCGAGGATATGGTGTTTGTTCAGGTATTGATGTAATTTTTTTATTCAATATGCATGTAAATAAATATGATTTAATCTAATTATATTTTTATCATTTTCATGATGCAAGAATATCTACTAAGGGTTATAAAGCTGTCCATATTGTGGTGATTGGTTGAGATCAATCTATAGTAAGAATCTCAACAAAAATATTTATCTTCCACATCGACGATTCTTGCCTGATGATCATCCATTAAGATCTAAAAGAGAAGCGATACATTTTAATGGAAGGCTTGAAACAGGTCAGTGTCCAAAACCTATGACACCTATGGATTGGTATAAAAAATGGACAGATGGACCTGTGATAGATATGGAATCAGAAATCTTGAGTGATGATTCAGATAATGAGTATGTAAAGAGAGGTAAAGGAAAATTGGCACTCATAGAGAACATATCAATATGGTATTCTTTGGAGTATTGGAAAGAGTTAAAAGTATGTCATCTTCTTGATCCTATGCATATATTCAAAAATATTGGTTATTCACTATGGCAGCATCTTCTTGGACTGAAAGATACCATAGCATCAAGGAATGATTTGAAAGATCAAAAATCCAAACCAAAGTTATGGCCAATTTTCGATAGACATCGACAAGAAATGACTTATGCACTTGCTCCTTGGGTACGTGCAACAAAAGAGATACAGACTATCAACAATAGAATTCAATTGATTAAGAATCCTACAGGATATGGAGCATCTTTTTAGAACATGTTTACTATGGATGATAAGAGCTTATCTAGATTAAAGACCCATGACGGGCATAACGTTTTGAAACATATTTTACCTTTGGTTATCGATCGATGTACAACAAAAGGAGTACGAGATGTTATCTATCGTCTTGGATCACTTATAAGGTAATTATGATATTTTATATTTAATATGTATGAATATTTGATATCTCTTATTTTTTAATTGACTTCTTTATAATTGTTTTTATGATATGTATAGGTGGATTACATCCAAAGAGATTGACAAAAACTCGATCCCACAAAAAAAACGTGAATGCAAAGAGCTACTATGTTTGATGGAGAAAGAACTTCCTACTTCATTTTTTGATATTTAGGTTCATTTATTAGTCCATCTTGTAGATGAAATAGAGATTGCAAGGGTTATGAACACTCGATGGATGTTTTAGGTCGAGGGATTTCTAGGAATATTAAAAGGTTATGTGCGACAAAGAGCAAAACCAGAAGGATCCATGGCAAAGGGTTGGATGATTGAAGAGTGCATGTATTACGTTAGTGAGTACCTTGAAAGAGTTCATGAAGAAGCTCCACGTGCATGGACCAACGATTCTTCTTCAAAAATAACAGATGAGGTATTATCAGGTAAGGGAGTTCCATTCTTATTTACATTTCAAGAAAAAAAATGATGTTTCTAGTTTTGTAGCATATAATAGCGAATGCATGCAAGCATTCCTTAGCGAGTACGAGGGACTTCAAAATCTCCGAAGTAAAAGGCGAAAAAACAAAAGATATAGACATAATCTCGATAATAATGAGATTATAGATATATCTTCTTTCACGCATTGGCTATATAGCCGTTTGCAACACCCCAACGCAAATAATGAAGAAATCTCAGATGAGCAAAGAGAGTTAATCATAGGTTGTGAACGAAAGGTAGTTTTATTAAAATAATATTTTATTTTTTTCATATATGTATATTAGTTTCTATTTACTAATTGAATTTTTTCGCACGCTCGAATGTTCACTAATATGTGGGCTTTTGGACAGCATATTAGAATCAAACCCATTGATTCTTTATGTAAAATAGAGGATTCTAGTATTGTTGCTTCTTTCAAGCAACTATCACATGCTAGCTCAAAAGACACGAACCTTATAGATAGCGAACTTGGTTACGTAGGAGCTATTTTTGGTACTTACGAAATTTCATTTCGTACATTCAAGCAGGTAGAAAAAAGTTTATATTTTTTATGATCGAGTTAGTTATTTTTTAAGCACCTAATAATGGGTTTCTGTTATTATATATTTTGATAGGTCATTTTGAAGGTTGACTGGTTTCGAACCGATCATAAAGGTAGTAATTCCACATTAAGAAAGGAATTATCTGGGTTTTGGGCAATTCATTCTTCCAAGGTAATGCGATCTACTAAAGAACCATATATTCTTCCTAGGCATATTGAACAAGCATTTTTTTATAAAAGCCCAGATGCTCATCCTTGGTGGCAAGCCATTCATATGCAACCTAGAGTTAGGTCATTGTTTGAATAGTTTATTGTTAGAGAGATCGAAGAAAGTCCTCTTGATGATTCAGCATAAGATACTGATACATCAAAATCTGAAAGAGAAATTAGAATCATTATACGTGATAATGATACTAATATTTTTTATGAAGAGGATAATTCTCTACATGCTAATTCTACTGATGAGGAAGAGGATTACCAGAAATAGATATTAATCCATCAATAGATGATGTGATTCATGAGAACATAGAATTAACAATAGAAGAAATAAATGAAATCAATAAGGATAATGAAGATGAGACTATATTGATGTCTTACCAAAATGATGGCAATAATGAAAACATTTGAGCAGATTAGATAGTAAATTCTACTCTAGTTATCGACCAATAACTTGAAGCTTCTGAATGGATATCAGATAATAGATTTTTTTATGAACTTGAATAACGATGAATCCTACTAGAGAGATGAAATCATGTTCTTTTAAGTTAGAACATGAAGCTCGGGGGTATGCCTAATTATTTATATATAGCTTTATCTTCGAGGAGCAAATTTTTATCATGTATGTATGCATATGTGTGTGTATTCATGTGTATTATATGTATACATATGTTAGTATGCATATATATGTATTTCATGTATATGTATGTGTTTGCATGTGTGTGATATATGTATACATGTGTTAGTATTCATATGTGTATATATGCATATGCATTTATGTAAAATATTCATGCGTTCATGTAATATATGCAATTGTTCATAATTGTGTACATGTATATATGTATATGTGTCTATGTGTAAATATGTACATGTAAATATGTATGCATGTATATATATGTTTATGTGTTCATGTAGGCATGTAGATTTGATGTGTACATGTATATATGTATATATGTCTATGTGTAAATGTGTACATGTAAATATGTATGCATGTATATATATATATATATTTATGTGTGCATTTAGGTATGTATGTGTGATGCATAATATATCTACTCCATTTTATATTTATGTATGAGTATCTACATGATGTGTATATATCTTTATATATATTATGATCCTCATTGATTCGAGTAGCTATATATAGAGGCATAAGGTTGGGAGGAGAGACATCTCTATAGTACGATGTCGGAGGAATAGATGCAATGTGTACATATACTTCAAACATATGGCTAAAAGGTTGAATTAGAGTTTTTAAATTAGGGGTTTTAAAACGCTAATATCAAAATTAGTGTTTTCAATTTAGGATTTTTGAAATAGGATTTATTTATTTATTTATTTATTTATGCATATGCATGTGTTGTGTATGTATGTGTATCTATATGTGCATATGCATGTGTTGTGTGTGTGTATATATGCATGTGTATATGTATATATGCATGTTAATATCATTACATGACTCTATGTGTGTGTACATATGATTATGCATGTGTATGTGTATGTGAGTATGTGTACGTGTATGTGAGTATGTGTATATGTCTATGTGTATTCATTATATGTGTGTAAGTGCATGCATGTGTATGTGTGTGTAAAGATGTGCATGTATGTGTGTGTATGTATAAATGTGCATGTATGTGTATATGTGTGTAAATGTGCACGTATGATGTATATGTGTGTGTATGTGTGTATTTGTACCTCTAGTCTCACTGTTTTCTCTCTCTCTCTCTCTCATATACATACATACATACATAAACACACATACTCATATCCACATATATATATATATACATAAAAGCAGTGCATACCGTGCATTATCACGACGATGAGCCATAAGTGCCTGCATCTCTTTTAGACACCACTTAAGCGACCATCTTGTCCCACAATCTATCTCAAGTGAACTAAGTACGTATTTTTTATCCCTCTCATCATGCTCACTACAAAAATAAAAAAAATAATGTAAATAAAACATAAGATATTTATTTCAATTTA
>CM035440.1:119576579-119881579 GCA_020310875.1 Ceratopteris richardii | reverse complement strand
GCATATGTGTTTTTCCTCATTGCTACTTCATAAGACTTCTCTACCCTCCTTTACAAAAATTTCCATAGGCGTCATAGGTTTTGGGCACTGACCTGCTTCAAGATTTCCATTAAAATGTATCGCTTCTCTCGTAATCATAAATTTGCCTATCTATTTCAATTACTAGATTCCTCTTTTTGGTTTATTTAAAGGAAGCACCTGTCAGATGAGGATTGTCGAATTCATCACACCAAATTCACCTCCTAGCTTCATTAAATGCTCTTACGACCCAAATTAACGTTAACGGCAAACTTTCGAAGGCGATCCATCTTAGAAGATCGATTAGACAAGGATGCCCTCTGGCCCCCCTTCTTTTTGCCATCGCCACTGAGGGGCTGAGCAGACTTGTGGCTCATCATGTGGAGGCTGGCAATATCAAAGGCCTCCGGCTGCCTCACGACCACAGTCAAATCATCATGAGACTCTTTGCTGATGATATGAACGCGTTCGTCCACAATGATAATACCAGCCTGGAGACTTTCTGGAGGTGTCTTGCTACCTTTTGTGATGCCTCTGGATCCAAAATCAACCACTCCAAGACCGCCTTCAGGGCTATTGTGGGACAGCACCCTGGCCTTCTCACTGATCATGGCTGTCAAATCATTCCGCAGGGCCAAATCCTTCGGCTTCTTGGAATCCCCTTGGGGTTTGGCGTCTCTATGGAGCAGCGATGGAACTGGGTGTTGGCTAAACTCGAAAACAAACTTAACTATTGGAGAGGCATGCAAATCAATCTCGCTGGGCGTGCGATGGTTATCAACACGTTCCTCCTCTCTTCTACCATCTATTTCCTTTCTTGTTGGAGACCGAATGAGCAAGGCCTGTCCAAACTGAATAGTATTTGTAGAAACTTTCTTTGGACGGGCGATCATAATAGAAGGGGGGTGCCTAAAATCAAATGGGCCATCTACACTAGCCCTAGAGATAGCGGGGGGCTTGGTATCCTGGACATTGGGTGTATGGCCAACAAACTGGCAGCCAAATGGATGATTAGGGCTTGGTGCAATAGGGAGGCCTCGTGGGCCAAGCTGATCTTCAGAAACAAGAATGAGTTGGCCCTCACTGGGTTCCTGAACTGGAAGAATCTTGACATCATGACCCTGCTTTTCTCCCCGATCCCCGTCTTCCCGAAAGGCTCCAATCTCGTGTGCTCCCTTTGGAAGGGCTGGAATAAAGTCAAAAGCTTCACAAGAATTAGTGAGGACTGGAAATGGGCGGCCGGAATCAGACAAAACGACTCTATCTGGTTTCCGATACATGGCATCCGGAGTGTGGAGTCGTGGAACATTCAAAATGCCAAGAAGCTATGGAACAAAGGATTCAAAAAATGGAAACACCTCTGGAAACATGACACCAACAACTGGATCAACTTCGAGGATATTGACCCTCGCATAAACATCTCCTACGAAGAATGGAACACTTTGCAAAGCAGATGCCTCGCTTGGGATCGCCGCAAGACGCGCCTTCTCATGGGACACGACTTACCGAACTCGCTTGGTCTCAAATGGCACAACGGAAATAGCCTACTCAAAATCCCGAACATCAAAGAAACGGCTGACCTCCAGATCAGCCTCAACAAGAAGTGGTGCCTGTCTTGGACGCGGCTTCGGTGGGACATGAAATTCATGGGTATCTGGCACCCCCTTATTGAGATTAAGAAGTCCGTCCTCTTATGGCAAATTCTTCATCGAGGAATTTGGACCAACCATAAGGCTAGCAAGCTTTGTGGGATCCCTCCTTGGTGCAAACGCTGCCACCGTGCTATCGAAGATGTCCCGCACATCTTCCTTACTTGCCCCAACTCCTACAGAATCTGGCAGACGGTTGGAATGAAAATCAGACTTCAAAAACAGCTTAGTTGGAAACAAGTCCTTCTGGGAGAAGCGATCGGCTGCTCTGCGACACTCTGGAACGCCATCAGGGGGGAAGTCCTGTGGAAAATTTGGCGGGAGAGGTGTGCTCTCAACTTCGGCGATCCCCCCAGGGAGTGGTCGATTGAGAAATCACTATTCCTCCTGGGCAAAAGGATTGTTAACTGCAAGAAGTCCCCCCCCTTCAGACACCATCAAGTCCTCCTGCTGATCAACAACAAGCTCAAACCCAAGTGGGCCCCGCATGTGGGCGATGAGAGGGTGATTAACCTTCTCTGTAATGCAACCTAGGATTCAATCATGCTTCCCCTGCTTTGTGGGATTTGGGGGGTCCCGTGGGCACTAGTCCCCTTCTATTGTACCTTTGTTTCTTAATTTAATTCAAGTCCGGGAGAGTAGGCTATTGCCGAACTTCCTTTATATTATAAAGAAACCTACTTCTAGTATCTTCAATTCTCTTTAATGAAACAACCTTCATAAAAAGAGTTTGTATGTGTTTTTCAAGGGAGTCCACTTTTGATTCAAACTGTGGGATAATTTTTGAGGTTTTATGAATCTCAAATTTACCTCCAAAATGTTTTGCAATTGGATGACTTAACTAACTGAATTGCGTTTCTTGCCCCATATCGAATAAGTGGACACTTAAAACAAATTCCAATCATCCATCATCCACGTGAGGTAGTCTCATGTTCAAGCATGTCATATTAAAGAAAAAAAGCGTCAAACCCTAGAAAGGACTCAACCACCAAGTTTTACAAGTGAATCAATAAACGAGAAGGATGATTCTACGAAAATCAAATTTCCCTAAGAGTTGGAAGAAGATTTTTGAAGACTCTCCAGCAAAGGTACACATTTGAAGATTCAAGTGGTTTAGAGGATGATCAAAAGACTCCTAAGAGGGAGATCAATTCATGGAACTCCAAAGGTAAATCAAGAGTGCAAGAGTTGAGGGATCTTGGAGAATTCTCTCAACAAACTATTAAACGATCTCCTATGGGGAAGAAGAACCCAAAGAGGTATGGATATGATACCTCATTGGTAACTAAGAACTCTATTTACATAGATTAGGACTTAAAATCTGAAGAGCCCTCATCTTATGAGGAGTCCGAGAAGAAACCATAATGGAAGCATGCCAAGGATAAAGAAATCAAAGATTTGCAAGAGAACAACACTTGGGACTTAGTTCCCTAGACATCCACCATAAAGGTAACCATAAAGGTAATTGGATCTAGATGGATATATGAAGTATAGAAGAATTTTGATGGAACTATTAGTAGATATAAAGCTAGGCTAGTGGCCAACGGGTATCCTCACACCCAACGCATTAGATATGAGAAGACCTTTTTCTCTTGTGGCAAACATGCCTAGAATGAAAGTACTCATGAGTACTATAGCTATCAAGAATTGGAAGATATATCAGATGGATGTGAAGAATGTATTTCTCAATGGATGGAGCTCCAAATTTGCATGCATGTCTCAACCCCTTAGGTTTGAAGACTCATTATATCCTGAACATGTGAGTAGATTAAGGAGAACATTATATAGCCAAAAGAAAGCTCCAAGATTTTATCATAGACTTGTAACTTACTTGTAGGATAAAAGGTTTTTGGTGAGCAAGACATATCATTCACTATTTATCAAAAGACCACATGGACAATTCATATACCTCTGTGTATGTGGATGACATGATAATTACAAG
The DNA here is from genome assembly GCA_020310875.1 of Ceratopteris richardii. Classification (NCBI taxonomy): domain Eukaryota; kingdom Viridiplantae; phylum Streptophyta; class Polypodiopsida; order Polypodiales; family Pteridaceae; genus Ceratopteris; species Ceratopteris richardii. The sequence continues at coordinate 119,877,970 of CM035440.1, read as the reverse complement.
TAATGATGTTGATGGTATAAGAAATATCCAGAGTCCAATGAAAGAAGAATTTATGATTAATGACTTCGGAAAGCTCACTTACTTCCTTGGATTGGAGGGACTACATAGGCCAAATGGTATGTATCTTACTCAGAAGAAGAACCTGAAAGAAATATTAGAAAAATTCAAATGGAAAATGCTAAGGTTGCATGTACACCTATGGAATGAAACTCAAAGGTAAGTGCTCATGGAGGTGAGCTAATTGAATATGTCACAAGCTATCAAAGCTTGGTGGGAATTCACAACTATGCTACTCTCACTAGAGTAGATATCAATTATAGTGTGAGTGTCTTGGGCGAGTTCAAGCCTACACCTAGGAAACCACACATGGAGGCAGCAAAAAATACTCCCAAATACCTAAAAGGAATAATTAATGAAGATGTATTGTACTCATATACCTCTGGTGTGCACATTAAGATTTTTTTTTAAAGTAGATTGGGTAGGATCAAGAGTTGATAGGAGAAGCACATCTAGATATCTTTCATGTGTAGATTCGAATATGATTTCTTTGACATCAATGATGCAACCTAATAGTGCTCTCTTAGCCATAGAGGTTGACTATATAGGATTGGCCAATGCTACTCATGAAGGAATGTGGAATAAAGAACTATACTTAGATTTAGGACTAAAGTCATCTACTTCTCATATATTTGTGATAGTATCTTGCATGTTGCAGCTAATACTATTTATCAGGCAAGGACCAAACACATTGAGTTCCATTATCACTATGATAGGGAGAAGATTACTAGCAAGCAAATTGATCTCTCATATGTATTTTTTCAACAATAATGTGCAGACATGATGAGAAAAGCTTTGGATGGAATGAATCTTAGCAAGTCATAATCTATGATTGAACTTCACGAGATTAAAAAGGATTGAAGACTCAATCATTTTAGGCCTAATGGGGAGCTCTTCGTACATATTGCAAGTTTGAGTGCTTAGCCATAATTTATGGACTTCAATGAACCATGAGTATAGACATGTGTACAAAAATGTACCCTTAGAAGTCATTTCCAAGGTTAAAGCTCATACAATTGTTTCCGTTTGTAAAAGGTTCTATGAAGAGAGAATCTCATGAATGTAGTGAAAGCTGAAACCCGTGATTCCATTTGAATTTAGATTCAAATGAACTCCTAAAATTAGGGAGAATATTAGGTGAGATCTATCAAACAATCACTTTCAAAAAGTGTACTTATATATTTTTTGTTTAGTCGTAAGGGATCATTAGTCCTTTCAATCATACTTGAAAGTGCATTTTACTTAACCTAAAGCTCTTGGGGTAATGTAACACTTGAATGTACTATACTTCAGTTACTTTTTTATAGGCAACTCGATATGCCCAGACAGCATGATGTAACTGTTTTGCTCAATCAGAATGCTTATTGTTTACTAGTTTTTTCAATACATTATGGAGGAATCTTATTTGTGCTCCTAGCTTGTCCGTTAGCTTGTGGAGGATAGGGGGCAGAGTTCTTATGTACCACCAACAATTTTTGGAGAAGGATTTCAATGACTTTTTTTAAGAAGTGTGTGACTCTATCACTAGCTAACTCTATTGGTAACCCTCATCTAGTGAACACATTCTGAAATAAGAACTTAGCCATCATCTGAGCATCGTTCTTCATTGTGGCCTTCACTTCTACCCATTTGGTTAGATAGTCCATGGTAATAATAATATATTCAGAATGTGAACTCTTAGCTTGGGGATTATAGGACCTAAAAAGTCTATTCCCCACTTAGAGAATACTTGACCTCCCATCATAGGTCTCAATGGCATCTCCTTGTTACATATCTAATACTGAGTTTGCTGATAAATACCACCTCTTCACGTAGGTATGTGCATCCATGTGAAGAGTTGGTCACCAAACACCTGCAAACAGAATTGCTTTGATCACATCTTCTGGTCCAAAGTTTCCTCCTACTACACCTTGGTGAGCAATCTATATGATGTTGACATATTCACTCTCATGGACACACAATCTTAGGTATTTTTCTCTTCCACGCTTGTATAAATTTTCTCCAATGAGTGAATAATCTAGTGCTTCCTATTGTAAGCTCTTTATTCTCGCCAATGTCATATTTTGAGGGAATGTTTTCTTCCTCAAAAAGGTTAACAAAGGTTCGCTCCAATCTGGCACTAAAGACACTTGATATAGAGTGGCATGTTCCACTGATGGTCTAATAGCATAGATTTGGCATTCATTGCACATCATATGGACATCTGCTTCCGTTGTTGGCCAATATACACCTAATCTTTGCAAAGTCTATAGGGTCTGATGTGTGGAGTGATGTTGGTGTAGTGCACCTACATGTGCTATTTGAAACCATTTTTCATGCTCTTCTTCATCTACACAACAAGCTAGTATGCCTTAATTTGTGTGCTTATGCACACTGCTTGCTAATACATGGTATTTTGATATCTCACTACTTTTTTATCTTTGGTTTTAAGAACAAGATGTTTAGGTCCCAAGGTGAGATAGGCCCTATAGTTTTAGCCCAGTTAGGCACTACTTCTAGATTGAACAAGTAAGCATCAGAAAGGGCGCTCTCCTGAAATTAGTCTAGAAAGTTGATCCACCAAAAGGTGAGTCCTACCTTTCCTAACCACAATTTTGAAGTCATATTCTATCAATAAGAGGAACCAACTTATTAATATGCTAGTATTGCATGGTTTGTTCACTAGATATAATAATGCTTGATGGTCTGTAAAAAAAAATTAACTTATTTGCAAGAAAATAATGTCTAAACCTTTTAACTGCATAGATCATGCCTAGTCCTTCTCTCTCGATCATGGTGTAATTTCTTCAGCCGCATTCAATTTTTTACTAGCATAAGCAATGGGAAGATCCATATTACCTTCACTAGTAGGTTGTGCTAGTACACACCCAATAGCATAATTGGGTGCATTCACATGAACATGAAATGGCTTATTCCAATCTTGTGTGGTTAAGATTTTTGCTAAACATAATCATCGTTTAAGTTTGTTAAAGGAGTTTGCACATTCTTATATCCACTCAAATTTAGCAAAAAAGGAGTACAAAGGCTTTGCAATGATTGCATACATGTGAATGAATCATTGATAATAACTACAATGTCCCATGAAACCTTCTACTTCCTTGACATTTTTTGGGCTAGGTAGCTTTCAATTGCTCTAATTTTCTCCTTGTCCGTGGATATGCCATTCTTTGACACTATGTGTCCTAGATTCTTGCCTTGCCTTACCATAAAAACACACTTTTCTGGGTTCAATGAGACTTGGTATTCTCTTCATTTGTCAAAGATTTGTTTGAGCTCATGTATATCTTTGCCTCTAATGTTGGAATGAGCATATAGGTTATCAACATAGTCTTCCAAGTTTTTACACAAGAACTCTTTAAAGACATGACACATCAGCCTTTGAAGGTTAGTTGGGGCATTGGTCAGACGGTTTGGCTTCTAAGATCATGGGAATTGTATGTGAGCATATGTCAACCTGTACTCCTTTCAAGTTCTTATAGCTCCATGCAAACACATCTTTGTATTCTCTTAGCAAGGCTATCAACTCTTTCTCCTTTTCCTCTATCAAGTCATGTCGTATGTACATCGTTCTTCACCTTCTTCTATTTTCACCATGATTTTCTTAGTTGTTTCTTTGTTATCATAGGCTACTCCTATGAGTGCTTCTCATTTAGGCATTCTAATCATGACTTTCCTATCTTCTATCTCATACTTCTTAAATTTTTCAAGAACCTTAAATAAAGATCCATCCTCTTCTACTAGAAGTTCTCTCTTCTTTCTTTTCTTGCCTTCACTCTTGGCGGTTACTTGTGTGGTTAACCTCACATCATTCATAAGCTCTTCTCACCCTTGAGGGTGAGCTTCTAATTCATGTAGGTATTCTTCCTCTAATGCACAACAAGGATCCATAATAATTGACTCTAAATCTAACTCACTTTCTTGTTCAAGCTATTTCATGCTAGGCTCACATTATTCGATAACGGAATCATATAGGATTGGTTCTATAGTAAAAACTGAAATGTCATAGCCATCTTCATTGTACTGTGGTGTCCATTGTTCTTCATTAATGGATACATCCATTGTCACTTGGATTCTGCCCAACCATGAGGTTCAAACTCTTCATCTAAGAATACTACAAGTGCATTGGTTGGGTCTCAATTGGATCTATGAGTTTCCTTCGCACCTACCTCTTTGGCATTCTCTCTTTTGTCTTCTTCTTCTCTAACTGTGTACATCCACAATTGAGTGTCTTCATGCATCGAATAAGATCGTGATCCTATGGAATGCACTAATTCCGTATCTTTTGCGCTCTATGGATGGGATTCTACTAGATTGGGGGCACGTCTTTATGAGAGTAATCTTTGATATTGACTTTAGTTGTAACACCTAAGTGTTGCAAATACAAAGAATTAGTTCCCCATTCTTGTACTACTTGCAACAATCTCATGAATGGTCTTCCCAAAGTCATCTCATAGGCTTGAGTTTTACTAAAGTCACATATGGAAAAAGTATGCTCAAACTCTACACCACAAGTGGTGAGAGTTATCCCTTCTAGTAATCCTAAGGGTCTTTCCATGTGGCCATCGGTCATTTGCAATTTAATTCTCATTGGCTTGAATGTTGGCTTGCCCCAACGCTTCCATAGGGATGTGGTAGCAATGGAAACTCCTCCTCCTGAGTCCAAAACAGCCTTGGTTGTGTAACCTTGATGAGTGATAGGGAGATAGGTATTCTCTTCTTCTCCTTTGCTCATGTCTCCTATCTTGTCCAAGGGGTATTTCAAATGTTGTTCTATACAGATCCATGTAGAGGTCCATGGTTGTGGTGAAGTCTTCCCATTTTTCATTAGCTTTAATCCCATTGATGACTTGCCTTACAATTTTTTCTTCATCAATTATCTCTCCAATGCTTCCAAGTTGATCTTCAATGTACTTCATCTTGGTGACAAAGTCAATCATACTTTTCTTGGGCATCTTCTTGAGTGTTGTAAACTCCATCCATAGCTGATTCTTTATGGCCTTGGTACTTGAGGAGGAGAATGGTTCCAAAGCATGCAATGTCTCTTGAGATGTCTTATAGTTCCTAATATGATCAAGTAAAAATTTAGAGATAGAGCTGAGAATGTATAACCTTGCCAAAGCATCTTTTGAACACCATGCATTCAACCCTTCTTGCCCCTCTTGTTTTGTTTGGCTGTTCCTTTTGAGTATTGGGATCACCACATCTCCTAAGATGTATCCATATAAGTTTTTTCCTTCCAAATAATCCTCCATTCTTAGAGAACATGCTAAGTAGTTGCTTGGATCCAACTTGTCAATGGATGAGGGGAATCAGTCACTCATAATGCTTACCCTTTAACTTTGCTCTGATACCACTCTGAAGAGGTGATGGAGATGGTATACACATGAGATTGTCTTGGCCAAAACTTGCTCAAGTCCTACCCTTGTAACTTCATATAAACTTAATATACTTGTCAAGATTCCAAAATATGCATCTAGAACACCTAATTAGTTTGGAGCATCAATCTCAAAATTGAGTATCAAAACAGATGAGTTGTGATTTTCAAATGTTTGAGAAACTTTATATTTTGGAAGAGAAGCTCTTAGTGTATTGTTTAGTGCTCAATTTTCCAAAGAGCATTTGCACACCTTCAATTCAAAATTTAAGATAATTAAAGCAAGGTATTTCATGAATTTAGACTCACCATACACTGAGCAATAAATCTAAGAAGTTTAGGGGTAAACCTGACTTTCCAAGAACTAGGTGATACATAGGATTTATCATATACAATCACTCATATCTTGCATCCTATGACTCCAATAATGATGAAACTTTGTACAGGTGCTTATAACAGTCTAAGTTAAGTGCTCAAATTGATGGATTTGACAACGATAACCTACACACTAAGGAAAAACTATGAGAAGATCACATAGTTGCACAAATTACTGTAACGGTAGACAAAGGTTCACAAGTCAATGGAAATGGCTTGATATGTATTGCTAATACACATATGATATGAAGGAGTTATGGAGGAATTCTCTCACTTTGAGGTGCTATGAAATATACTCAATGAGAGTGTGAATATGTTCTATAATCTCTATATATCCTACAATTGAATCCATAGTGTATTTATACATCTTTTTGAATTGATGGTAGTTAGAGATTCTACCTAAATTCTAGGAATAATTTTGATTTGAATTTAAAAAAATAATAATTTGTAGCTTTTGGATCCCTTTAATCAAAAGATTCTTCATCCTTAAATTTTACTAAGATAAATAAGATTTTAACCTTTGAAGTCTTCAAACCATATGATAAAATAGATACATTTGATCTTCCTAAATCATTAGAACTCCAATGTGCATTGGTCAAGATCTTAGGCTTGCTCCATGCACCAAGAGACCTAGATAAAATCATAGCCATATTAAAGCTACATATGCTTAGGAGACCAAAACCATATTGGTTACCACGGATGATTCATTAAGATGTATAAAGACATAGCTAGACAATTGGCTAGGCTTACAGGTAACGACATCCCATTTAAGTGGGATAACGAAGAGAAAGTGTCTCACTAGGTTCTAAGATCTAAGTTGGTGGCTGCCCCAATCGGACTCACATTGGATTGGTCTAACTTTCTCCATGTCCATGTAGATGTCAGTGCATATGCACTAGGGGGGTCTTACACAGCATAGTGAGGAGTATATGTTGGATAGACCAATCGAGTATTGAAGTCAAATTCTAACCAAGGCTGAGAGGAACTACAATACCATCGAGAGGGACTCATTGGCAATGGTGTTTGTTGTCCAAAATTCCTGCCATTACCTTTTAAGCGTAATGCTAGGGAATACTTGTGCAAAAAGGGACTTGAGTGCTTGTAGGAGAATTAAGAAGGAGAAGAAGTGAGATACAGACACTGAAAGCTTGTGTATATAGATTATAAAGAGTAAAATACACTGATGACGGATAACACAACACCAAATGCTCTCTATGTGGAATGCATAATCCCAAAGAGAACAAAATCACACAGGGTTAGAAGATATCGAAAGTTCCTTATGTTGCGAATCTTCTCTGCACCAGACCTCCACCTTCTCCAAGAGTTTTCACTTGTGCACACCTTGCACTTCCAATCGGGTGAGAGGGATGGACACTTTCTGTCGTTGTGCACACCTCTTTAATGGTACCTTTTGCTCCTTGATTTCTTTGCTTATTAGATCTTTGCACTCCTTCTCTACACATGAAATCACACTTCTTGCACACTTTTTCTCACACTTTCTTCTTTGTGTCGCACTCTGAATCTCTCTTGCTCTTCTCACCTAGTGTAGACTATGCTCTCACTTGTATCTAACTCCAAGAATAATGCATATGCCTTGAGTTGAGTGCCGATCACTTACGTATGCTGCTCCTTACTCATAGTGTATCTTGGTGCTCACTTTAGTGTCCCAAGAATGTCTCAAAATGTGTACAACCAACCACTCACTGTTTTGTGTTGTAGTGGCTTTAGGACTAAAACAAAATTTTAAATGGGAGAGCATACTTTCACTTTTATGTAGTGCTTCCATTTCACATACGTTCACTTTTGCCTTCATTTATTCAATATGTGTACCTAAGGGAGGGTTCACTTGAACCTTCCAAACACCTTTAAAACCCTTGAAACTTATAGAAAGACACAATCTGCAACCTGCATCCACTTTGTGCAAAACATAACCATTGTGAACAAATTGCTTGTGCACTACCTGTGCACCTTGACCAACTTGACTTTGACCTCTTTGACTTTGACCATCTTGACTTTGACCATCTTGACTTTGACCAATTTGACTTTGATCAATTTGACTTTGATCATGTTAACTTTGACCAATATGCCTTTGATGTGCTCAAGAGTTTCCCACCACCTAATGGGCTCTCTGTCCTAGACAGCTAACAACCAAACAATGAGCAGAGAGGTTCACTTTGATACATCTTGTGTACAAACTTCAAAAGGACAATTGAGCAGCTACCAAGTCCATCAAGAGCAGTAAAGAACAATCACCAAGGAAGAACCAAAACTCGGAATTTTGCATTGAAGAAGACGAAGTTGGGGAATAGAGGGTAGGAAGGAAAGGTTAGGGAGGGTTGAAGGGTTAATAAGGATAGGGTAAGGAGGGGTAAGGGTGAGGTTGGGTGGACGTACAAAGGGAGGGGCATGGAGTATGAGAAAATGGCTTTGGATGGGCCAAAATGCTAAAACATGATAGCTTGAGAGGGTTCACATGGAAAAATGTGAAACATGTGGAAACATAAGGTGATAAGAGACCATGTGGACCATGTGCAAAATAAAAAGAATGTGAGAAATGTGCATAAAACATGGGGATTCTGCAAAAATTAGGAGAAAAGTTAGGTTTTTGGAAAAATTAATGCGAACAATGAGTCGAGAGGTGCCAAAAGACATGAAAATGACCCCAAGTTGGAAGAAAATGGCCACCCGAGGTAAAAAAAAAAGGGGAGGAGGGGGAAGGGGAGGGACGAGGGAGGGAGGGGAGAAGATGATTAGAGAGAGGAGGGAGAGGCTAGAGAGAGATTAGAGAGAGAGTAGAGGGTTGTAGAGAGAGGTAGGGAGAAAAGATAGAGAGAGGTAGATAGAGGTAGAGAGAGGTAGATAGACAAGGTAGAGAGGGTTAGAGAGAAGTAGAGAGAGGTAGAGAGAGAGAGAGAGGGTAGAGAGAGTTTTTTTTTGAAATATAAAAAATTATAGCGGGGGGCATTTATTTTGAAAAAATCTTTAAAGTAGACAAAAATCCCAATAAAAGTCTGGAAAAATTCCTAAAACATAAAAAAATATCCAATACTTCTATGATATTCTAGACCACTTTTCCCACTCAAAACCACAAAGAGCTTCCTTTTTTCTTTTATTTTATCAAGAAAAATGACATTGAGAAAAAAGATAAAAAAATTTTAAAAAACTCTAAAAAATTCTTAAAAATTTCTAAAAATTTCCAAACAAAGTGTTCTTGAAAAAGGCTATGAAATGGCTTCTTAATTTCGTAAAAACTCAAAGAACAAGCATGAAAATGGATGAAAACTAATAATACATAAGAAAAAATATGGTACGAGAAGGCTATGTAGAACTTGGACAAATTTTGCAAGTTCCATGTGATCCAGAAAGCTTTATTTTTTGCTAGAGATAGGCCTTGAGCTTGGATACGATGAGCAATCGAGGCTCCTTGCCCTCCACAATCTCTAACTGTATCGCATTTCATTTGATCTGTCTTCCTTCTAGGCACACTGATCATCTAATAGGGCCACCCTGAATCCTTAATTAGAATAATATCTCTAACATATTCCATCTTTTGTATCTCTGTTTCAAGTGCTGTAATATGATTTTATTTTCAAAATTTTATTCTTACTATTCTAGCTTCTTCAACCAATCATTAGGGCAAAAAATGGCCAAAAAGGGGCCATGTAAGGATTTCAACTAGTTTGCTTAATGTGGATTAATGTTGTCAAATCTTTTAAAAAATTCTATGCACGTGCATTTAAAACATATCTTATGAAAATATATTAGTTTTGTAAGAGAGAGAAAGTTCCTGTGATAATAATGAAAAGTGATCTACCTCAAAGTTTGTGCTCATCAAACGTTCAACAAATTTCAAGTTTCCCTCTTGTTCCTCCACCTATATAATGTGTGTTTAGGACGTTCTTCACCTTTTTACTCTCCTCTCCATAGCAGATGTGCTTCTCTTTTCCTCATGAATCTGAATAATTTCACCATGGAGAACCTCAATCCAAACACTCTCACTGACCTTTCATCAAACCGAAGGCTACGTGATAAATTCCATATCAACATTGCAATCAGTCAAGAGTATGCAACAACAAGAAATGTATTCCGAAGAGCTCTTCAACCTTGTGAAGTTGATGGATTGCGCAAAGAAGGCAAAAAACATACGGATATATGGGCAGATGGAGTTGTTTGTCTGATTGATCTACAAACTGGAAGGTATCCACCTTTTCATAATCTTCATGAGCTGATTAAATTTGTAGGAGATGGTGATGACCGTTTACGTGGCTATTGTTCAAAGCTTTGTGAGATGTCAAAGAACTATTTGCAATACATAAACTATTTGCAAAATGTACTACATCAGAGAGACTTACATCATAGGGATCTAGAAAAATTGCTATCGAATTAATCTTATCAATTACAAACTTTCAAACAAATGAAAGAAACTCCTATAGGATTGAGAATGCTATCTAAACGGGTAAAACCTTTTCTAGATTTGATTGAAAAATCTGGCCATAAGAAAAAGAGAATGAAAATTCTAAGAGATCATGTATCAAATGTGCTAGGTTTAATGTTTGAAACGGTTTATTTTTTAAAAACTCATGAAAGAAATGAATTTGTTGCTAGAACCATCTCAAATTCAGGAGGTTTGTGATGGAGTTGGAGTGAGTAGAAAAGGTAGGGCAATTTCAAAAGTTTGGTGTGAATTTCTTAAATGTGATAAAGTAAAATGCTTTGGATTGCCTAGACCTCATCATGTAGGAAAGTATTGGCTCTGCTTGAATAAGAGTGTCACATCTATATTTGGTGACTATAAACACATTCACGATGACATGCCTTATGAGGTAGGAAAACAAACTTTACACTTCACTAATTTGTTTAACAATCTATGGATAGATATTATAAGACTTCAGACATACATGGTTTAGTTCTATAATATAGAAGAACATGAATGTTCTGGCCTTTTGAAATTTGTAATAAAACTTGATGAAGCTGAAATTAAAAAACATCAAAAGCTAAAGCGAATAAGCATTGCACTAATGAATAGAGCTTTGGACTATAGCCTTGGGAAACAGGATACTCCATCTCTCAAAGGACAATCAGAAATGGAGTTCTGGTGGGATGGGTGTGCTTAAGTTCCATCTGAGAATCATAAAACACTTAACTAGTTATTCTTAAAAATAGAAATTCCAAATGTTATCCAAAGGCATCACTCAGGAGAATTGTTGAATGTGGACAACCATGGAAGCTTTACAATTGAGTGGCATTTGCATGGAGACTTGAAGACTCTTAAATGCATGTCTGGTATAAGTGGGGGTGCAAATTGTAAATAACCTTGTTTGTACTCCATGCAAAGTCCAGGTACAAGAGGATGGTTTGCTAGAACTAAGGCTAAGAAAGCTCCTTCTAGTAAAAATGTTAATCTACATAATTACTCTTCTACCATGATTTGGGATCCCATACTTCCAATAGAATTTATTAAAGTTCACATACGTTCACTCCATGCAGAGTTAAGGATCACTGATAAATTGGTCCATCTTCACTTGGATTATGCATATTCCATCAAGCCTACAACTCTTGCAGATTGTCGGGAATCAAACCCACAACCTCCTGGTTAGGAGTGCGATGGCTAACCACTTGCCCCAAAAGCCATGGTTGAGGATTACTTGCTAATCCTCTCTCTTAAGGCGTGGTTCAACCATCTCCTACTAGGATGATGTGACATTCCTTCCCCCTTAGATTGAGCATTGCCCTCAATGCTCACTTGTGGACCCTCCTAACTTTCTTGGACCCACTTTCCATGCATGAGCGCTTCCACCAACCTCAAACTCCAACACATGGATCTATTTTGGACCTATCCCACCCCCCCTCTATGGGTGCCCAAATGCCCATGCACCTTCATCTAAGACTAGTTTCACACTCACCACGGATAAGCGCTTCTTCCAAGTGCCCACAGGTGTACCCTATCTGGATGTACCCTGACAAGTGTACCCTGACAGGATGTACCCTATCACGCGCCGCGTCGTGCCGCCCTCTACCAAGCCCGATTTCGCAACTAGGTTCTGATACCAATGTTGGGAATTGCACTCCTAACCTGATACCATGGTCGGGAATCGAACCCACAACCTCCTAGTTAGAAGTGCGATGGGCTAACCACTTGCCCCAAAAGACATGGTTGAGGATTAGTTGGTAATCCTCTCTCTTAAGGCGTGGTTCAACCATCTCCTACTAGGATGATGTGACATTCCTTCCCCCTTATATTGAGCATTGCCCTCAATGCTCACTTGTGGACCCTCCTAACTTTCTTGGACCCACTTCCATGCATGAGCGCTTCCACCAACCTCAAACTCCAACACATGGACCTATTTTGGACCTATCCCACCCCCCCTCTATGGGTGCCCAAATGCCAATGCACCTTCATCTAAGACTAGTTTCACACTCACCACGGATAAGCGCTTCTTCCAAGTGCCCACGGGTGTACCCTATCTGGATGTACCCTGACAAGTGTACCCTGACAGGATGTACCCTATCACGCACCGCGTCGCGCCGCCGTCTACCAATCCCGATTTCGCAACTAGGCTCTGATACCAATGTCGGGAATCAAACCCACAACCTCCTGGTTAGGAGTGCGATGGGCTAACCACTTGCCCCAAAAGCCATGGTTGAGGATTACTTGCTAATCCTCTCTCTTAAGGCATGGTTCAACCATCTCCTACTAGGATTATGTGACACAGATGAATGCATAAAAAAGTGTGAATCTCTACTTTCAAAATGGGATTTCAAGGTGGTTATGTTCATTTAAGAAAAGCTCCAAAGCTTTCACAAAATACAGGTGATTATTACAGGATGTGTCAATGGGAGGTGCTAAAGCAAGAAGATTCTTCAGCAACACCGATGGAAAACAACTAAATGCAATGTGGAATCTCTAGAAACAATTTTGCGAGTTTACGAAAAATGTAAAAAGAAATCCACAAATAGCGAAAAAAAAGAATGGAGGCTTGAGTCAGACTAGATGAATTTTTGAAGATCATGAGGCAACAAGTTACATCTGATACCTATGTGATTGAATTCAAAAGTGCAATCACAAAGCTTATAGAAACCATCACACAGGCTTGGAGTGTCAAAGACATAACTTACTACTTGGTGAGTTTCATCAAAGAGATTTACTCCAGCAATATACTTGGTGTGTTTTGATATTGTGCTTTATGTTTTTATAGCTTATTCTTCTTCTGCATGGTCCATTCTTTGCAAAAAAGGAAACACTTGCCACATGGAACACCCAAGGCATGGAGAAATCTCATTATCAAGCAGGAACAAGCTTCTTCAGATGCACAAGAAAAGGAGTCACAAAATGTAATTCTTTCAAGGAGCTTTTTGATTGGTTCTTTAGAAGACAATTACAAAGGAGCACCTGCCAGATATCACTGTCAAATAATCTATACAGATCATGTCAATGATGAATATCACTAGATGTCTTATAGGACATGGATTTACAAAAAAAAAATGAGATTTCATTCCAATTTGAAGCTATAATATTCAGAATATCTTGACAATTCTTCTAACAAAAAATACATATGGATGTATATACAGTGTCTGAAACTCATGAATTTTTTAAATGAAATATTTATTCGTCTTTCACTTGTTTGAATGAGCTTGAATCTGGCAAATCTCTCCTGTATCTAAGGAACTCCATTCTCCTGTAGCCAACAATACTTTGTACATCTGACACCTCTGTAGCCATTGCATAGCTTGAATAACAAAGGAAATATCTAGTTCTAGAATCATGAGCCCTAAGGCATGGCTGAAAATTGTGAATGTTGTAGTTCTCTCAAGAAGAAAAATCATGTATGCATTAAATGGTAGTGAGGAAAAGCCCATGTACTTTGAAAGAGTCTTTAGAGAGAATAATGCAAAATCAGGGTTCTCACTATACTGCTTATGTACAACACATAATAAATCTGGATTTAACTTTGGAAGATAGTGAATGACTGAATGTATATCTAGTTCTGCTTTTCCTTTACTCTCCAATTGTCCTCATCCAATATAGATATGTGTGGAAATAATGAGAAAGCAAGATTAGAGAAAGCATTGGGACAAAAATGAACTTATATGAAACGATTAAAGAAGATGACCAACTCAAGCGATTAGGATCATCGAGAAATCTTGGATCGGCCTAATCACTTGAATCGGTCATCATTGAGAATCATTAAAGAAAAATACCATCGTGTGCCATAATTTTTAAGTTATCTGAGATAAAACCCTTAAATAAATTGCAAATGAAGAAATCACACATCAATAGAGAACATGAAATCAGAAACACAAAAATCCAAGAAATGATCGATTCAAGGGAATAGGCTCATCCAAAAGTTTGGGATGGGCCTAATCACTTGAATTGGTCGTGTGTTCTAAATGATAGAAAATAGATGTTATTTGGAGTTTTGACATAAGGGATAGCTAGAAAAGCCATAAAAAGGAACAAATCTAGACATGACCAATTCAAATGAATAGGCTCATCAAAAAGTGTTCGATAAGCCTAATCGCTTGAATCTGTTATGTCTTCTAAATGATAGAAAATAGATGTTATTTGGCTCTTTTACATAAGGGAAATCTAGAAAAACGATAAAAAGGAACAAATCTAGACACCACAAATTCAAGAGAATAGGCTCATTACAAATTCTTTGATGGGCTTAATCACTTGAATCGTTCATCTCTTAGAGTTTGCTTGTCTGGACGTACCTTGACCTCATCTTTCTCCTAAATCAGTTCTTTCTCATCAATCCTTATTGTTCCTTTGTCCTTAGCTATATCATTGTCCAAATGAGTAAATCCCCAAATCTTTGTGCCGTTGGTCAAAATCCTCATCTCCAAGGTGTTGGAGCAAGTCTATGACAAGCCTAAGTATTGGCTTGAGTCCCACAAAGTCATAGAAAAAGCCTTAAAATGAAGACTATGTAAAGTTCACTTGTGAACTACCTCTTGTAATTTTTTGAAGAGTTTACTTAATGTAAAAGTAAGAGAATCTTAAGTGGTTGAGTCCACATGATCAAAAAGGGAAAGAGGAGCCACGAATTTGTGATTTGCGGTAGGTAGAGAATCAAATCAATCATTGATTGATTGGAGAGTGATTGAGGGAAGTTAGCCTCCCAAACTCATCTATAAATAGATGGCAGTTTTAGTCGTGGTTAGAGAGACCTATGTGAAGACCTCCAAGAGCTGAGCTTTATGCCATATCAAGGTGTGATTACAAGGCACACATATGTATCAGTAAGTCATTGTATTGTACAAGCAATATACTTTC
Organism: Ceratopteris richardii; assembly: GCA_020310875.1. NCBI lineage: Eukaryota > Viridiplantae > Streptophyta > Polypodiopsida > Polypodiales > Pteridaceae > Ceratopteris > Ceratopteris richardii. The sequence continues at coordinate 119,862,887 of CM035440.1, read as the reverse complement.
ATTTTCATGATTATTTGAGTTCATCTTTCCATGTTCTTGTGAACTGTACTACTCACTGCCATTACTCTCAGTTTTCTCAGTCAGCTTGCAGAGATGTTTTCTCTGAGCTTGGTGCATCCTTTTCAGTGATTTAACTTGGTAAAGTTAGCTCTATACATCTACTATATGCTCACAAATTTTCATGTCATTTGGATGTTGCAATCTTCAGTTATGTTCATTTGAAGTCAACAGGGTCTGTTCATCTTCACTTCTCTGTCAGGTACCCGACTTTTTCACTCATCTTGTCAGAGCCATTTATCAGTGGTTACTTATCCAAATTCAGTGCTTTAAAGCTTGCTGGATTCAACTTACGGTCTAGTATAACCATACAAATTTTCATAATCATTGGATTTCTAAATTTTGAGTTATGTTGATTTTTCTGCTCACAAATCTATTTCTGTAGCAGCCCGTGAAAATCGGGATGATGTCATCACTTGTTAAAACTCATTCTCAGTGTGTGGTTTATTATTTTTGATGAGATTACTCTTGAAAGTTAGCTCTTTAAGTTACCTAGACTTCCCCAAGAGGAATTAAGCTAATTGCTGCTGTGCTGAGAGAATTATGTAAAACACTGGACAGGCGTATGAACCAAGAATAGCAAGTTTTCTTCTCTGAGCTAACTCCAACTTATCTGTTTTGATCTATCTTTTTGAGAGTGATCTTCCAAGGTACATAGGGTGTCTAATACATCCATTGGCAATCTAAAAGGGCCCACCATCTACTCTTGGAGTTCATTTGGCTGGTGTAGATCAAGGATTTTGCAACACCCCTTCATCTTCAAACACATACTTATCCATCTCTTCAGAGTGGTATCAGAGAAAGGTTGGACAACATGGCAGATGGATTTCCTTCATCAATTGACAAATTGGATAGAGGTAACTACTCAGCTTGCTCATTAAGGATGGAAGCTTATCTCCAAGGTAGAAGTTTATATGGTTATGTGGCTGGAGATGAAGTTATGCCAAGTTTTAGGAACAAAAGTCAACCAACACAAGAAGAGCAAGAAAGATTGAGCACATGGTGCTCCAAGGATGCACTTGCAAGGTCTTATCTCCTCAACTCTATCTCAGATTTTTTGTTGCCTCACATTAGAAGTTGTAAGACATCTCAGGAAGTGTGGGATGCACTTGAAGCTTTCTTTTCTTCAAGTACCAAAGCTAGGAAGCATCAACTATGGCTGGATTTCACAACTCTCAAGAAGGCTCCCAAACAAAATGTGACTGATTTTGTCACAAAGCTCAAGGACATAGCGGATCAGTTGGGAAGCATTGGAGAGGTAATAGATGAAGAGCAAATTGTAAGGCAGGTCATCAATGGCTTGAAGGCAGATGACAAGTGGGAAGCATTCACCACAGCTATGGATTTGTACATGGACATGCATGTACCTGATTTCAATACACTCATTGGACAACTACTTACTCAAGAGGCAAAGCTTATAAAAAATGGAGAAAGCTCTAAAGGTAATCAATCTTCAGCTTTATACACGGATAAAAGCAAGTCTAAAGATAACAAAGGAAAGGCAAAGAAAGTGGATGATGAAGTAGGTACATATCAAGCTAACTATGCTGGTAGAGGAAGACATGGCAGAGGTAGAGGAAGAGGAGGTAGACAAGGCAGGGGGAGATCCCAAGACTCCAACTCATGTTCTATTTGTGGATTAACTAATCATACAATTGAAAATTGCTTTAGGAATTCCAGGAATCAAAGAGGCAGAGGATACAATAGAGGAAGTTATGGATACTCAAGAGGAAGGTTCAACAACTACCATGGCAACTACAACAACTACAATCATTCAAACTATCAAGGAGGCTACAAAGGAAGGAGAGACTACAATAACTACACAGAAGACTCAAACAAAGAGGATTCATTATTGATCATGAACATGGCTATGCCACAAGGTAAATCTGATGAGCATGTTTTCTACATAGATTTAGGTTGTTCAAATCATGTGGCAGGAAATGTGGCACTCCTATCAGATTTAGAAGATCCAAGGAATAAGCATGAGGTACAAACAGGAGATGATACAAAACATCCTGTGGAGAAAATAGGCAATGTCAAAGCACCTGATGGAAAAATCAACCTACTCAGTAAGGTACTCTATGTCCCTACCATTACAAAGAATTTGATAAGTGTTGGGCAGATAGTAGAGAAAGGGTTGCAAGTCAGGTTCACAAAAGCAGGAGCATTTGTTGAAGATCCAAGTCAAGGATTCAGAAGAATTGCAAAAGGTGAAAAGACAGGTAGATTGTTCACATTTGAATTACAGGACACTAGAAACATTGCTCTCTTTAATTATGGTAGTCAGACACTCACAGAATTGGAAGTATGGCACAAAAGGTTAGCACATATTGGTGAAAGGTCATTAAAGCAAATATTCAGGGACCAAAGTGTACTTGGACTTCCTAATTTGTCAAAACAACATATGATTTATAAGTGTAGTGCATGTCAATTTGGAAATTCTCACAGGTTACCATTCATGAAGAAAGGTTATATGCATGGAGATCTCTTGGAGTTGGTTCATACAGATGTATGGGGACCTAGCAAGGAAGCTTCAATATCTGGATCAAGGTATTATGTTTCCTTTATTGATGATTGCAGCAGATGGACTATCCTATTCTTTATGAAACACAAAGATGAAGTTTTTTCATGTTTCAAGAGATATTTGGCTCTTGTGGAGAATCAAACAGGTAAATCACTAAAAAGGCTAAGGTCAGATGGAGGGGGAGAATACTTCTCCCATGATTTTGATTCTTTTCTTCAAGAAAGAGGAATCAAAAGAGAGGTAACTACAAGGTACACTCCTGAGCAAAATGGAATGGCAGAAAGGAGGAATAGGACAATTGTTAAAGCTGCAAGGTCTATGTTAAATGAAAAGCATTTACCTAATTACTTATGGGCTGAGGCTGTATCTACAGCCACTTACTTGATTAACAGGTTGCCTTCAAAATCCCTTGATGGGATGACTCCATATGAGGCTTGGAATGGAAGAAGACCAAGCTTAGATCATTGTAAAATTTTTGGATGTATTGCTTTTGCTCATGTTCCTTCACAGGTTAGAGGCAAGATGGATCCAAAGGCAGAAAGGTGTGTATTTATTGGATATGACAACAATCAAAAGGGCTACAGGTTATACAACCCTTCCAACAAAGGATTCTTGGTAAGCAGAGATGTAGTTTTTTATGAGAACAATTCATGGTATGAAGATTCATGCAGGAAGATCAATTTACCATATGATCTTGAAGAAGATTTTCCAAAGCTGGGTAGAGAACAATCAAAGATTGAAGAACAAGACACCTCAGAGGATGATGAAGAATCTCACATGGAAAAGATCAAAGCATGGAAATCTAAAGGGCACAATTGCAGGAACTTGGACATGAGGCAGAATCATCACATCATGGCCTAAGAAGATCTATGAGGGAAAAGAAAAAACCAGAAAGGTATGGGTTTGACACCTCATTAGTAACTAAACATTCTATCTACATAGCACAGGACATAAACCAAGACGAGCCATCATCATTCGAAGAGGCCAAAGCAAAAATAGAATGGAAGCATGCCCAAGACTTCATCCATGAAGGTAATAGGCTCAAGATGGGTCTATAAAGTCAATTCTGATGGTTCAATTAACAGGTATACGGCAAGGCTTGTGGCAAAAGGCTTTGCACAAACTCAGGGAATTGATTATGAGGAGACTTTCTCTCCTGTGGCAAAGATGCCTACTATTAGGGTTTTGCTTAGTATTGCCTCTTCCAAGAATTAGAAGATACTTCAACTAGATGTAAAGAATGCATTCTTGAATGGTTGGATAACAGAAGAGGTATGTATGGCACAACCACCTGGTTTTGAGAACCAAGTTTATCTTGATTATGTGTGTAAACTTAACAAAGCATTGTATGGTCTCAAGCAAGCTCCAAGAGCTTGGAATTTCAGGCTTGTTTCATTCTTGTAGGACAAAGGCTTTCAACCAAGCAAGGCAGATCCTTCACTCTTTATTAAAAAGAGTAATTCCGAGGTCATCTACCTATGTGTATATGTAGATGATATTATATTGACAGGAAATGATGCAGATGGTATGAAGAAGATCAAAGATCAGATGAGAGAAGAGTTCAAGATAAGTGATTTGGGTTCACTTACCTACTTCCTAGGTTTGGAAATTGTCTACAAAGATCATGGTTTGTTTCTCACTCAAAGAAAGTACATTAAGGACATGTTGGCAAAATTCAAGATGCAAGATTGTAAGATTGCAGGTACTCCAATGGAGGTCAATCACAAATTGAGCTCACATGAAGGTGAACTCATAGAGGACATCACATCATATCAAAGTCTAGTGGGTAGTCTCAATTATGCCACATTGACAAGAGTAGATATCTGTTACAGTGTGAGTGTGCTAAGTCAATTTATGCACACACCAAGGAAACCACATATGGATGCTGCCAAAAGGATTCTCAAGTATCTCAAAGGAACCATAAATGAAGGACTTTATTATCCTTATGTATCTGATTTAGGTTTGAAGCTATTTTCTGATGCAGATTGGGCTGGCTCCAAGGAAGATAGAAGGAGCACTTCAGGTTATCTTACCTTTGCAGGTTCAAAGCTTATTTCATGGTCATCCAAGAAGCAACCCACAGTTGCTCTTTCTTCTACTGAAGCTGAATACAGAGGTCTTGCCATAGCTACTCAAGAAGCTATGTGGATGAAGACATTGTTCAAAGATCTTGGATTGGAGTTTGGAACTCCAACTATTTTTGGTGACAATATGAGTTATATTCGTTTGGCTGCTAATCCTATTTTTCATGCAAGGACTAAACATATTGAAGTTCATTATCACTATGTACGAGAAAAGGTTCTAAGCAAAGAGATTCAAATATCATATGTGTCCACTCATCAACAATGTGCAGATATTCTAACCAAAGCATTGGATGGTACAAAGCTTTGCAAATTCAAGGCTATGATAGGTTTGCAGGTAATCTTGGAAGATTGAAGACCTCAAGCATACTTGGCTTGAGGGGGAGCTGTTGGAGCAAGTCTATGACAAGCCTAAGTATTGGCTTGAGTCCCACAAAGTCATAGAAAAAGCCTTAAAATGAAGACTATGTAAAGTTCACTTGTGAACTACCTCTTGTAATTTTTTGAAGAGTTTAGTTAATGTAAAAGTAAGAGAATCTTAAGTGGTTGAGTCCACATGATCAAAAAGGGAAAGAGGAGCCACGAATTTGTGATTTGTGGTAGGTAGAGAATCAAATCAATCATTGATTGATTGGAGAGTGATTGAGGGAAGTTAGCCTCCCAAACTCAACTATAAATAGATGGCAGTTTTAGTCGTGGTTAGAGAGACCTATGTGAAGACCTCCAAGAGTTGAGCTTTATGCCATATCAAGGTGTGATTACAAGGCACACATATGTATCAGTAAGTCATTGTATTTTACAAGCAATATACTTTCATTTTCATGATTATTTGAGTTCATCTTTCCATGTTCTTGTGAAGTGTACTACTCACTGCCATTACTCTCAGTTTTCTCAGTCAGATTGCAAAGATGTTTTCTCTGAGCTTGGTGCATACTTTTCAGTGATTTAACTTGGTAAAGTTAGCTCTATAAGTCTAATATATGCTCACAAATTTTCATGTCATTTGGATGTTGCAATATTCAGTTATGTTCATTTGAAGTCAACAGGGTCTGTTCATCTTCACTTCTCTGTCAGGTACCCGACTTTTTCACTCATCTTGTCAGAGCCATTTCTCAGTGGTTACTTATCCAAATTCAGTGACTTAAAGCTTGTTGAATTCAAATTACTGTCTAGTATAACCATACAAATTTCCATAATCATTGGAGTTCTAAATTTTGAGTTATGTTGATTTTTCTGCTCACTGGTCTATTTCTGTAGCAGCCCGTGAAAATCGGGATGATGTCATCACTTGTTAAAACTCATTCTCAGTGTGTGGTTTATTATTTTTGATGAGATTACTCTTGAAAGTTAGCTCTTTAAGTTACCTAGACTTCCCCAAGAGGAATTAAGCTAATTGCTGCTGTGCTCAGAGAATTATGTAAAACATTGGAGAGGTGTATGAACCAAGAATAGCAAGTTTTCTTCTCTGAGCTAACTCCAACTTATCTATTTTGATCTATCTTTTTGAGAGTGATCTTCCAAGGTACATAGGGTGTCTAATACATCCATTGGCAAGCTAAAAGGGCCCACCATCTACTCCTGGAGTTCATTTGGCTGGTGTAGATCAAGGATTTTGCAACACCTCTTCATCTTCAAACACATACTTATCCATCTCTTCACACAAGGGTTGGATTCTATGAGAGCACTTTTTGGTAGAAGGTTGAGAGAGATTTGGACAAGTCTTTGAACTGTTTATTTGACAAGCATAAGTCCAAATTTAGAAATTCCTCCTTAATTTCATCCTTCTTAGTTATAAACCTCTTTGCAATTTCTTTTGATTCAGCTATAGCAGCAAGGCAGTAGTCTTCTGTTATGTTGAAAAGCTCTTGAATGGAATAAAGAGGAACAAAATCCTTCCCAGAGATAAAGTAATATGGGAAATTTGGAAGGAGTAGTGATTTCTCAGAGATTTTCACATCTCCTTCTAGCTCTTTTATGGTAGTCTCTGCTCTGAAAGAAGCAACATCAAAGTTCCTTACCTCTTCTTCTTCTGCTTCGAGGTTAATCTCTTCAACAATCTCTTTGACTTGACTTTTTGAATATTTCTCAAGAGAAACTTCTAGGGATTCCATTTTTTCTTCATCATCTTCCTTTTCTTCAATTTTCCCAATTGAGATGTGATCAAGCCAGATCAGAAACCCTATGCTCAAGGGCAATAAACAACAATTGTTTTGGTATTCTGGGCAAATTTAGCCCTATCCAAAGGATTCTTCCCAAAAATCATTGGGTGGATATAATTTTTCCTAGATATGATAACTTATTGAACATTACTATCCTGTTGAAGCTCTCCCATTCATCTGAAAGAAGTTCCTTGCTTTTCTCCACAAGTGCTTCAAAATCAAAGGTGAGATTGAAGATCTTCATTGCATCTGGAAAATGATTCACCCTCAATCCCACTTGAACCAAAAAATCTAGCATTTTTTAGACGGAGAAACACTAATAATTACATCCTTCTCTTCCATCTCAAAGGGCGACCGATACGAACGATTAGGCATAGTCAAAGGGAGTCAAACATGTGTGATCGCTTGAATCGGTCGCCTATAGAACTTGAGCTCGGAGTGCTTGGCTATGAAGAAAAAAATTAGATGAAGGTTGAAAATCCGAAATGAGCGAGCCAACTCGTATTTACAGGCGAGGAGAGAAAGTAACGATCATATGATGTGGACCAATGAAAGTGTGCCATGTGGCAAATTTGAATTTGGAATTTCAATGATCAAATGACGTGGACCACTTAGATGTTGACATGTGGAAATTTACGTTGGGATCCCAATGGCTAGATCAGTTGGACCAATCAGACGTTGCCATGTAGCATGTATGATCAACTTGACATGAGACCTATTTAAGCTCCTGCCTTCATTTTTGCCATTTTTTTGTGACATACCTGCTCTCCATACTACCACCAGTTTTCATGCTTGAATCCTCTTCTGCGAATATCACTAAGTCCTCTTCTCCTTGAGCTCGCTTGGCATGCAAGGTATTATCCATGAACTTGCTATCTTTTAGAGATGACTAATTCAAGTGATTAGTGAAATAGGAGATTTTCAAATTGACCTATTTGCGTGAATCGGTCTTGTATAGTCAAAAATCATGTTTTGTGGAAGATGACCGATTCAAGCGATTAGTCAAATCGGAGGTCACTGGACTTGCCCAATCACTTGAATTGGTCGTCGCTAGTTCAAAGGATTTTTAAGATTATTTATTGTTTTAGGGTCAGGACTCAAGATAAGGGGATTTCATTTTTTTTCACTTGCTATTGGAACGACCGATTCAAGAGATTAGGGTAATCAAAGATTTTTGGATTGACCTATTGGCTTGAATCGGTCGTGTCTAGTCATTTTCATTCTAAGGTAGGAACACCTATAAAGACTTCATGGAATACATGAAAAGAAATTATTGATCGTCTAATGGTTTCTTGTTTTTCCAATTGTTTGATCCCCTTCAATTCTTTTTTATAGGTCATGGCTAGGGTAAAGAAGACAGCTAGGAAGTTGTAGCCTTAGGACCAAGAGCATGGGGGACTTGTTCTAGAAATAGCCAAGATAAGGTTGATCCACAGAAAACATATGCCAAAAAGAGAGTAGAATATCATGTTAAATCACTAAGGGAAATCAAAAGAGCTCAGAAAAATATGGGACTTCTCATCCCATGGCTTCCTTTTATGAGAGTAGTTAAGGAGATCTCTACCAACCTTTTCTCTTTGATGAAGAGTACTTCATTTGTGAATGCAAATGGCAGACCCAGGCTCTTATATGCTTGTAAGAAGTAGGAGAGGATTTTGCAATTGATTTCATGAATGATGCTTATCTTTGTGCAGCACATTGTCATAGGGTGGCACTTATGGCCAAGGACTATGTTGTTGTGTCCAAGCTAAGATACAAGTTTGATAAAGCCATTGTACCTCTTCACAAGCATGATCAAAATGTTTTTGATATTCTTAATATACCTCTAGCAAGAAAGCCAAATGCAATCAAAATTGAAAAGATCCTTCTCATGACCATTCAACAAGAAATGCAGGAGAGACTAAGGAGGAGAAGAGAAGGATGAATCTTTTGATAGAAGTTCCAAGCCTTATTCATGAACTCTCTCTAAGCACAACATGGTAACTATAAACTCTAAGTTCACACTTCTATTGCCATGCATTGTGAATGCATTGTGATATTTATTTAGCAAAGTGAATGCATTGTGATATTTATTTATTGCCATGCATTCTAATATGCAGTGCTGCCAAACTTTTGAAAATGCACATTGATAAAAAACATCCAAGCAAAGTGAATGAAGAAAAAAAGTTTGTTTATATACAAATTCATGTGCCACTACAGAAAGACACTACATCATGTGGATGGAGAGTAATTGCCAATGTAGTAAGTTCCTTGGAGTGCAAATTTCACAGTCCTACTCTAAATCTATCTGACTATCCAGATGCATGGATCCTTTTGGTTAGAGAAAAAGCAATTCATGCCATCTTAAAAGATGTTATTTGTCCTTATGATCTTGACTCTCCTCCACCACCTCCACACGAGGACATAAGAATACTAAAGATAAGAAGAAAAGACCTCTTGTTTGCTCTCCATTGAAGCATGTTCGGAAGAATAAGCAAAGAAGGGAGAGTTCCAGAAAGAACAAAAGTAAGAAAGGTGAAGGCTCCAAAAATGTATAGAGTTTTGTATCTACTTTGATATTTGGTCCATTACTTCCAACATATGTTGAAAGATATTTATATGCTCTTTGTTGTAAGTGCAAATTTGTACACAAAATAACCTTCAAAGCCATTCTATCTTTATCTGGAAGATAGTTATTGTAAATCATGTTTGTACAAAGAAATGGTATTAGTGATGGTACTAGTTTTTCTTAAATGTGGCCTGCCCTTTTTTCATGAATAATAAGTTGTTTATCTCTAAACTGTTAAACACCATGCTATAACATGATTTGATGATATGAAATTGAAAAATTGGGCTTTTGAAGGAAAATGGAGAAGATTGGAGGACATGACTAATTCAAGTGATTAGGGAACTACAAAATCCTCCATTTCCCCTAGTCACTTGAATTGGTCGTATCCTCCAATGTTCTCCATATTGTAATCCTTGATGGTCTTTACTATGTTTTTTCACCCACACAAAATCCATTTAGCATGATTTGATGATATGGAATTGAAAAATCGGGCTTGTGAAGGAAAATGGAGAACATTGGAGGACATGAGCAATTCAAGCGATTAGGGCACTCCAAAATCCTCCATTGCCCTTAGTCCCTTGAATCCGTCATATCCTCCAATCTTCTCCATGTTGTAATCCTTGATGCTCTCCACTATATTTTGCACACACACAAAAGGCACGACCCATTCAAGTGAGGAGAGCAATCCAAGAACTTCAATTGGCCCTTATCGCTTGAATCGGTCTCACAATGCCCATTAACATTGAAAAAGAAAGACGACTAATTCAAGTGATAAGCCCCTTCAAAGAACCTTTAATGCCTCTTATTGCTTGAATCGGTCCTGTGCTCCAAGATTCCCCCTTTTGAAATATTCCTACCTTATTGCTCTATCTTACTTAGAAGTAACATGGAGAAATTTTTATCCTTACCTTGTCCATTAGAATTTGTTTGGACAAGTAACATGGAGAGCTTCTTATCCTTATCTTGAGCAATAGAAATCTTGCACAACAAAATTCTTTGCACAATAGAAATTTTAAAAAGCTGATGATATAAACCAAAGCATTACCAATATCAATATCACAATTTACATAAAACAAGAGATGTAATTTTGCACAACAGTATGTTTGAGACAATGATAAAAGCTTTTGCACAATATAAACCTTAAAAGAGTGACGACACAAACCAAAATAATGCCAATATAAATATGGTGAGTTTAATAAAAAAAGGATGTATTCAGTAGAAGAAAAGGGCAAGCTTGGTTACATTCTTAAGGGTTGGAACTTGATCACCTTGGGTGGCAGACAAGTTATCCAAGATAGTGTTTTCTCTGATCTAATGTTTACCATTGCACCATCAATTGAGAATCTTAATTATGGTGAAACCTCATCAAGGAACTCTAGGAGCTCACTTACATTTTTGAGTCTCCAATTTGCAACGACAATTATTTTCATAGGTTGAAAATCTAGATAAATCAATATTTCTAACTCAAATTTTGGATAGCTCTCTTTTGAATCCAAGGTTATCCAGAGTCCAAGCTTTCTTTTCCACCTTCTGTAATCATATCCTAAAACAAGTGATTGTCGAGATATCTAATATGCAATTGAAAGAGAATTTGGGCTAACTTTACATAAAATGATGTCTTCGAGCTTTTGATCTTCTTTGCTATCCCATTCCCTACTGTTGAAGCTGAAGGTCAAGGACAAAGCACAAGAGCACATCAAAGAGGTGGACACACAAGAAGAAGGAGCAAGTAGGGAGCTCCAAGAAATTTATGTCAATCTTTCAGAAGAAATCCCTACAAAAATAGTGATTTTCATCACTAAAAACCATTGTAAATACTAATTTCTATTTTTATAACTCCATTTTGTTCAAGCTAAGGAGTCCTCAAGCTTGAGGAGTATTAGAAGTACCATCGTACCAATTTTCATAATTCTTAGACTTCGTTTGAGCCATCAAATAAGCCCTGGAACCTAATTTTTAACTAGGCCGGACACTAGGTCTGGACAAGGCCAAAACTACTCAAAAAACTATAAAAATAGCTAGAGAGCTCATTTTTGAGGTTAGCTTGTTAGAGAATAGAGCTTTTGTAAGAGAACTCTTTTGCAATCGAAGCTTTCCATTGTTCCTGTCTTTGATCTTACCTTGTGCGCGCGTGTGTGTATGTGTGTGCATGTTTGTGTGCTTTCACTCATGCACTTGTGCCTTCACTTGCTCGTGGTCTTCATAACAGTCTTCATGTCTCTGAAGATTGACAAGTAAAGGAGGTGGTGCTTACGCTTGAGCTACACCTACCTAAAACATCATCAATCTCAGAAATTGGAACTCTCCTATTCAACGACATTGCTTCTGTTTTCTGTAATAACATGTTTTTAAAACATGCTACAAAAATGTAAAGAGGAAGAAACCATTGAATCTTGATCCTTCAAGAAATTTGGCTTGCTGACATTGCCCTTTGGACATCATCTTTCATTTTCCATTAAAAACTTGAAACTATTGAACGATCAAGAGCATCCCAATCTAATGAAGAGATGCAAGGAGTAGGCAAATGTACATGATTTCCATAAGCACTCCTCCTTGATGGCACATGATAATCTGCAAAGTAGACAAATAATTGAATGCTATTGAAAAATTGAACAGATTTTTTTGCATACAGAATTTTTGCATAATCCATATGTAGGACTTTGAATGTCTTTGTCAAACATTCAACAGGTTGCCACTCGAGAATATTGGACGGAAACATATCTACAATACAGAAACATATCTCTTAAAATACAAAAACAAATGAAATTAATAAAAGATCATTGTTAAACTTCACTTATAGTATGATGAGAATTGCAGATGATTGTCTAGCATGAGATCCTTAGTGTTGTACACATGTCGAGCTTTTGCAAACCAACCATCTCTCTTCAATTTGAAACTTAAAATAGGACATTTCCAATGGTTTTTTGTGTCGTCTCTTTTAGTACGCTTGACTTTATGGGCACCTGTGCAACTAGGAAGCATAGTCACCCAATCATCATAAGCTTCATAGAAAGAGGTTTCCATAAAGAATCTTGTCTTCTGTTGTAAACCTCACATGAGGTTACACGATTGGAAGGATGATGAGAAGTAAAAGCCATTCGAACACTCAAGAAAGAGTAGAGAATGCTCAAACTCGGAAACCGAGTTTCACAAATTTCGCGAGTATTTATAGACAAAAAAACTTTGTACACATGGAAGCGAAATGCAATCTTTTGATTTGATATATCAATTGTGACCAAACCATCATTGAATTTTGTGAACACAGAAATATTTCGTATCTTCAAAAATCATTTCTCTATTGGAAAATTAAGGATTTGCATTGTGTCATGTGCAAAGAATATCTTTGTTCGTATAAAATCGAAAAATTGTTCACTAAATTCAAAAAAATCTATCACTTAAGAGGCTCTTTTAAGCATATTTTTCTTAAAAAAAGCATTTCTTCATACGATTAAAAGAGAGAGGAATGTTATATTCTTGTACATGTGGAAAGATCCTATTTGTCAATTTTCTTAATCCGTGATTAGCAAACGGCCCTTTTTTGGGCATTTTTCACCCTAATGTGGAATCTTGTGTTCCAAAGACATGTAGGTATTTCTTCCCCATCCTTGTAAAGCCCATTCCATAAAAAGTATCATAACAGATGATATCCATACCATTATCCAGTTATCCATAACTAAGTGGCCACTAACATAGGGTTTGAAGTAGCTTCATTAAGGGTATTTCTTCTTTTCTTTCTTCTATGCCAAGTAGCCACACTACAAGAAATAGGGGACATAGCGACAACCCCGAATCGAAAAAAATGGGATTCGTCGCTTATGCGACGCTATCATTGCATAAGCGACAGTCTTGTTTTTGGGTTTTTTTGTTTTACGAGCCTTCGTTGCATAAGCGATGGTATCGTTGCTTATGCGATGCTAAAAGTCTGCATCACAAGTAGCGTTGCTATCTAGCGACATTATTTGCGATGTTGGCAAACTGGCTATGACGTTTTCATGTCGCATAAGCGACATCCTGTGTTCCAGAGCGTCGCATAAGCGATGCTCTGGAATGTTAAGAAAAATTTTGATTTCTCCAAGCACATTTGTGCCGGGATTTGGATGCGAGAGAGTGAGAGAGTGTGAGAGAGAGAACATACACATAGACACACACACATATACACACACATATACACACACACATAGACACATACATACATAATGATGCATACACACATACACACACACACATACACACACATACACACATACACACACATAGAGAGACATACACACACATACACATACTTGCATACATATGCATACATAATGCCTATGCATATGCATGCATACATACCTACATGCATACACACACATGCATACATACACATACATAATGCATACACACATATGCATACATAATGCATACATATTGCATACACACACATACACACACATATGCATACATACATGCATACACCTACACACATAGACACATACACACACATAGATACATACACACACATAAACACATACACACTCATAGATGCACACACATACGCATAGACACACACACATACACACACATATACACACACACACATACACACATAGACACATACACACATAATGATGCATACACACACATACACATGTACACACACATACACACACACATACACGCACACACATACACACACATACACACACATATATGCATACACACACATAGAGAGACATACACACACATACACATACATGCATACATATGCATACATAATGCATATGCATATGCATACATACATACTTACATGCATACACACACATATGCATACGTAATGCACATGCATGCATACACATACTTAATGCAGACACACACAATGCATACACACACATACACACACATATGCATACATAATGCACATGCATATGCATACATACATGCATACACATACACACATAGACACATACACACACATAGACCCATACACACACATAAACACATAGACACTCATAGACACATACACACTTACACACACACATCCATACACCTTTACACACACACACATACACATGCACACCAACACATATATATAGATACACACGTATATACACACATAGACACACACACATACACATATACACATACACACAAATATACACACACACATAGACACACACACTTACACACACACACATCCACACACATTTACACACACATACACATGCATACAGACACATATTTATAGATACACACACATATACACATACACACATACATGCATATGCATACATAATGCATATGCATACATAATGCACATGCATATGCATACATACATGATTACATGCATACACACACATACACACACATACACATACACACATAGACACACACACACATACACACACACATATATGTGTACACACACATAGTGAGACATATGCGCACATACACATACATGCATACATAATGCATATACATATGCATACATACATACTTACATGCATACACACACATATATGCATACATATGCATACATAATGCACATGAATATGCATAGATACATGCATACACATACACACACACATAGAAACATACACACACATATGCATACATAATGCACATGCATACACATACACACACATAGACACATACACACACATATACACACAGATTTACACACACATACACATGCATACACACACATACACACATAGACACACACACACATACACACACATGTACACACATAGACGCATACACACATAATGCATATGCATACATACACGCATACACACACATGCATACATATGCATACATAATGCACATGCATATGCATAGATATATGCTTACATGCATACACATACACACATAGACACATACACACACATGGACACATACACACATATATACATATACACATATACACATACACACATATATACACAGAGTTTTACACACACACATAGACACACACACATACACAGAAACACTTACACATGCATACACACAGACATACACACATAGACACACACACTTACACACATAGACACACACACACACATAAAAACTTACACACATAGAGATACACACACACATATAAACAAACACATACACACATAGACACATACAGAGTTACACACACACATACAAACATCCACACACATTTACACACACACATACACATGCATATAGACACGTATATATATTATATAGATATAGACATATATACACACATAGACACACACACATAGACACACACATATATACATACATAGACACATACACACATACACACATACAAAGAAACATACAAAGACACATACACATATCCACACACATTTACACACATACATACAAATGCATAGACACATATATACAGACACACATGTATATACACACAGACACACAGACACAGACACATAGACACACACATATACACACATGGACACATACACACATATATATATATGCATAGATAGACACATAGAGACATACACACATATATATGCATACACACACATAGAGACACATACACACAAATACACATGCATGCATACATATGCATACATACATACTTACATGCATACACACACATGCATACATTTGCATATATAATGCACATGCATATGCATACATACATGTTTACATGCGTACACACACTCACATATACCATACACATATACACACATACATATGTACACGTATTTATATTGATTTCTAACCCATTTTGTTTTATAGGTTAGGTTTTATGAATCCTAGTAGAGAGAGAAAGGTGAAACTCACTCTCATAAGAAGTCTTATGAGAGCAAGAGTTTCGTCAGATACTCTAGGGGTCATCATGCATGAGTACTCAGAGATGCATGATGATGAGCTGGACTATACGATCCAGATGCTTACTTAGCGATCAGAGGAGGGCTCTTCTGCGGCTCCACATGCAGGAAGACAGCTATCTACTCATAAGCATGTTTTTTTTCATAAACTTTTTTAATGATATTATAACACATATTTTTATTTATTTTTATCGATCTATTTTCAAGACACCTATACCACCTCCAAATCATGATAGCAGAGCAGAGTTGCCTATGAGGACATGCATAGGCACCTTAGGGCTAGAGTGTGATATAGAGCTAGAGGGGAACATTGTGTACATAGGGAATGGATTGGAGTTCAAGAGAACAATGCAGGCATTATGCGACTCTTACATGTGCCTTGTTCACTTACCGTGGAAGTAAGTATAAATTTTACAATAAATTGAAATAAATATCTTATGTTTTATTTACATGATTTTTTAAATTTTTGTAGTGAGCATGATGAGAGGGATAAAAAATACGTACTTAGTTCACTTGAGACAGAGTTTGGGACAGGATGGTCGCATAAGTGGTGTCTAAAAGAGATGCAGACACTTATGGCTCATCGTCGCGATAATGCACGGTGTGCATTGCTTTTATGTATATATATGTGGATATGAGTATGTGTGTTTATGTATGTATGTATGTATATGAGAGAGAGAGAGAGAAAGAGTGAGACTAGAGGCACTAGTACATGCATACACACACATACATCATACATGCACATTTACACACATATACACATACATGCACATTTATACATACACACACATACATGCACATTTTTACACACACATACACATGCATGTAGTTACACAGATATAATCAATACACATAGACACATACACATACTCACATACACATACACATACTCACATACACATACACATGCATAATCATATGTACACACACATAGACTCATATAATCATATTTACATGCATATATACATATACACATGCATATACACACACACACAACACATGCATACGCACATATAGATAGACATACATACACAACACATGCATACACACAAATAAATAAATAAATAAATAAATAAATCCTATTTCAAAAATCCTAATTTGTAAACACTAATTTTGATATTAGGGTTTTAAAACCCCTAATTTAAAAACTCTAATTCAAGCTTTTAGCGATATGATTGAAGTATATGTACACATTGCATCTATTCCTCCGACGTCCTACTAGAGAGATGTCTCTCCTCCCAACTTTATGCCTCTATATATAGCTACTCGAATCAACGAGGATCATAATATATATAAAGATATATACACATCATGTAGATACACATACATAAATATAAAATGGAGTAGATATATTATGCATCACACATACATGCCTAAATTCACACATAAATATATATATATATATATACATGCATACATATTTACATGTACACATTTACACATATACATATATACATGTACACATCACATATACATGCCTGCATGCACACATACATGCATACATATTTACATGTACACATGTACACATAGACACATATACATATATACATGTACACATCACATATACATGCCTACATGCACAAATGTATACTTATACATGCATACACAATTATAAACACTTGCATATATTACATGAATACATGAATATTTTACATAAATGCATATGCATATATACACATATGCATACTAACACATGTATACATATATCACACACATGCACACAAATACATATACATGAAATATATATATAGTATACTAACATAAGTATACATATAATACACATAAATACACATAAATACACACACATATGCATACATACATGATACAAATTTGCTCGTCGAAGACAAAGCTATATATAAAATAATTAGGAATACCCCCGAGCTTCATGTTCTAACTTAAAAGAACATGATTTCATCTATCTAGTAGGATTCATCGTTATTCAAGTTGAATAAAAAATCTATTATCTAATATCCATTCAAAAGCTTCAAGTTATTAATCGATAACTAGAGTTGAATTTACTATCTAATCTGCTCATATGTTTTCATTATTGCCATCATTTTGGTAAGACATCAATATAGTCTCATCTTCATTATCCTTATTGATTTCACTTATTTCTTCTATTGTTAAATTTGTGTTCTCATGAGTCACATCTATTGATGGATAAATATTGATTTCTAGTAATTCCTCTTCCTCATCAGTAGAATCAGCATGTAGAGAATTATCCTCTTCATCAAAAAGATTAGTATCATTATCACGTATAATGATTCTAATTTCTCTTTCAGATGTTGATGTAGCAGTATCTGATGTTGAATCATCAAGAGGGCTTTCTTTGATCTCTCTAACAATAAACTATTCAAACAATGGTCTACCTCTAGGTTGAACATGAATGACGCCACCAAGGGTGAGCATCTGGGTTTTTATAAAGAAATGCTTGTTCAATATGCCTAGGAAGAATATATGGTTTGTTAGTAGATCAAATTACCTTGGAAGAATCAATTGCCCAAAACCCAGATAATTCCTTTCTTAATGTGGAATTACTACCTTTATACTCAGCTCAAAACTAGTCAACCTTCAAAATGACCTATCAAAATATATAAAAACAAAAACCCATTATAAGGTGCTTAAAAAAATAACTAACTCTATCATAAAAATATAAACTTTTTTCTACCTCTTTGAATGTACGAAATGAAATTTCGTAGATACCAACAATAGTTCCTACATAACCAAGTTCGCCATCTATAATGTTTGTGTCTTTTGAGCTAGCACGTGATAGTTGCTTGAAGGAAGCAACAATACTAGAATCCTCTGTTTTAAGTAAAGAATCAATGGGTTTGATTCTAATATGCTGTCCAAAAGCCCACATATTAGTGAACATTCAAGCCTGCAAAAGAAATTCAATTAGTAAATAGAAACTAATATACATATATGAAAAAAAATATATTATTAAAATAAAAGTACCTTTCGTTCACAACCTATCATTAACTCTGTCTGCGCATCTGAGATTTCTTCATTATTTGCGTTGGCACGTTGCAAATGACTATATAGCCAATCCGTGAAAGAAGATATATCTGTAATCTCATTATTATCAAGATTATGTCTATATCTTTTGTTTCTTTGCCTTTTACTTTGGAGATTTTGAAGTTCCTATTCGTACTCGCTAAGGACTGCTTGCATGCATTCGCTATTATATGCTACAAAAGTAGAAACATCATTTTTTTCTTGAAATGTAAATAAAAATGGAACTCCCTTACCTGACAATACCTCATTTGTTATTTTTGAAGAGGACTCGTTGGTCCATGCACGTGGAGCTTCTTCATGAATTCTTTCAAGGTACTCACTAATGTAATACATGCACTCTTCAAGCATCCAACCCTTTGCCATGGATCCTTCTGGTTTCGCTCTTTGTCGCACATAATTAATGTTCCCATAAATTGCTCAACCCAAAACATCCATCGAGTGTTGACAACACCAGCAATCTCTATTTCATCTACAAGATGGACTAATAAATGAACCTGAATATCAAAAAATGAAGTAGGAAGTTCTTTCTCCATCAAACATAGTAGCTCTTTGCATTCACTTTTTTTTTGTGGGATTGAGTTTTTGTCAATCTCTTTGGATGTAATCCACCTATACATATCATAAGAAAATTATAAAGAAGTTAATTCAAAAATAAAAGATATCCAATATTCATACATATTAAATATAAAAGTATCATAATTACCTTATAAGTGATCCAACAATAGATCACATCTCATACTCCTTTTCTTGTACATCCATCAATAACCAAAGGTAAAATATGTTTCAAAAAGTTATGCCAGTTATGGGTTTTTAACAAAGATAAGCTCTTATCATCCATAGTAAACATGTTTTGAAAAGATGCTCCATATCCTGTAGGATTCTTAATCAATTGAATTCTATTGCTATCTCTTTTGTTGTAAGTACCCAAGGAGCAGGTGCATAAGTTGTTTCCTGTCAATGTCTATCAAAAATTGGCCATAACTTTGGTTTTGATTTTTGATCTTTCAAATCATTCCTTGATGCTATGCTATCTTTTAGTCCAAGAAGATGGTGCCATAGTGAGTAACCAATATTCTTGAATATTTGCATAGGATCAAGAAGATGACATACTTTTAACTCTTTTCAATACTCCAAAGAATACCATATTGATATGTTCTCTGCGAGTGCCAATTTTCCTTTACCTCTCTTCACATACTCATTATCTTCATCATCACTGAAGATTTCTGATTCTGGATCTATCAGAGGTCCATCTGTCCATTTTTTATACCAATCCATAGGCGTCATAGGTTTTGGACACTGACCTGTTTCAAGCTTTCCATTAAAATGTATCACTTCTCTTTTAGATCTTAAAGGATGATCATCAGGCAAGAATCGTCGATGTCGAAGATAAATAATTTTGTTGAGATTCTTACGATAGATTGATCTCAACCAATCACCACAATATGGACAAGCTTTATAAACCTTAGTACATATTCCTGCATCATGAAAACGATATAAGTATAATTAGATTAAATCATATTTATTTATATGCATATTGAATAAAATTACATCAATACCTGAACAAATACCATATCCTAGAAAATCATGAATAGTCCAAGCCACAATACCACGAACCGTAGTATGTCTTTCATTGATGCTTTTTGATACATCAATGACATTAATACCTCTCCATAACTCTTGGAGATCGTCAATGAGAGGAGCAAGATATATATTCATATCTTTAACTTGTCTTTTGCCTAGGATTAAAAGTGAAAGCATTAAATGTTCCTTTTTAATGCTAAGATATGGTGGAAGATTGTAGTTTATGACTACCACTAGCCATGTTGACCATTTACTGGATTTCATGGAGAATGCATTAAACCCATCTAATGCAACTCCTAACTTTAGATTCTGTGGATTTTGTGCAAATTCAGGCCATGTAGAATCAATATGCTGAAAAGCAACACTATCATAAGGAATTTTTATTATTCCATCAGTACTTTTATGATCATGTCCCCATGTCAGAAGCTTTGATAATTCGGGGCTTTGAAACATATTTCTAATCCATGGAGCCAATGGAAAATGTCTCAATACTTTTTTTGGGATTTTATCTTCTTCGCCCTTATATCAAGGATATTGACATTTGGGACATGTCAAAGAGTCTGCATATTCACCTCTATATAAAATACAATCGTTAGGACATGCATGTATACATTGATAATCTATACCAAGGTTGCTGATTATCTTCTTCAGTTCATCATGTGAGGTAGGAAGAATATTCTGACTTGGTAAAAAACTTTTTAGATAATAACCTGTAAGTTCATCTAAAAAAGATATATTAAAAAAAGTAAATAAATAAATAAATAAATAAATATATATATATATATATATATATATATATATATATATATATATATATATATATATATATATATATATATATATATATATATATATGCATATAATTTTATATATGTGTATGCTTATGTGTATGTGTATGTGGATGTGTATATGCATGTGCATGCGTATACATATGTGTATGTGTATATGCATATATGTATGTATATGTGTTTTATAGGTGTATATGTATGTATATATACATATGCGTATGTGTATGCATATATGTATATGTATGTGTGTATGCATGTGTATGTATGTATGTATGTGTATGTATGAATGTGTATATATGTATGTATGCATGTGTAGCTCTGTATATTTGATTTCGTTTTTAATTGTTTTTTGTATATTGTGGTTTGCACATTTTCATATCTAGATCATTGAATCATCTGGAAGTTTCCCATTTTATAGTCAATCTATTAGCTGTCTTGCTAAGATGCATTAATAGTTTGAAAAGATGGGCAGACAAAAAGTGTCCATTCAATTCAAGTTCTTGTTCTTACCTTATCTAAAGTAAGAATAAAAACTTGCATTGAATGGACACTTTTTGTTCGCCCATCCTTTAAAATTATTTTTGCATCCTTCAAAATCTTCAAGATAAATTTGCTCCTCCCATTTTACATATGACTTGATACCTTCCTTGGTAACTGCTACTTAATATTTGTATTAAAAAGAATTAGCAGCATAGGTATTAGGTCGACTAAAATAGGAGAAACATGTGTCAAGAAGATTCCAAAGGTTGGGTGGACAATTCTAAAGGCTAGATGGACAAAACATCTTCATTCGATACAGGTATGTATAATTTGACCTTACTCTCATAACATGTGTATGTGTGTATATGTGTGTGTATGTTTATATATGCATGTTTATATATATATATATATATATATATATATATATATATATTTATGCATATATATATATAAATAGATAGAAAATTGAAAATTATACCTTAATAATGTCGAAACAGATACATTATTCCATGGAAAACGATTTTGAAGATTGAGAATAAGTAAGCTCGCACTTAGTTGTGTCAAATGACTTCCTTCATATACATGCTTTAGACATTCCTCTCGACGATATTTCTCATTTTTAGAAATATCAATGCTCTCACTATCATTTTGATACCAATCCTCAATAAGACCTGCCATGCCATCATCTTCATCATTGTCGCACAAATCTTGTACTTTATCTTCTTCTGAATATAGATATTTCAACCTTGCATATTCCAAAGGATCACTTTTGCATAGCCTACTCATAGAAGCTTGTGATAAATGAGGTCTTACTTGCAATTGTGAATGGTGTGGAGGATGTTAAAAGTCAAGCTTCAAGCTAAAAATTCGTGGGGAATCTTTTATGGACATGTGGAGCAATCAAAGGAAGCCAAAAGCCACGAGATTCCATCAAGAAAAGTCACTCAACCACTCCCCAAGTCATCTCAACTAATTCCTCCAAGTTAGGAGGCTGATTTGGAAAGGTAGTTCCTAGATTTTAGGGGCACACCTCTCACTATAAAAGGAGCATGTATCCCGACTTCTTTTGGGCCATCTTCTTGGAGTTTTAGCTCATGTAAAGTGAGCACTAAGTGCTGGAGTTGTGATAAGCAAGCCCCTTGCTTAAGCAACCCCCTTGCTTGCTTGTTTGTTTTCTTTTAGTAGGCATATCTATGTGTGTGCGCAGGCAGTGTTGCAACTCTCTACCCCTGAGTTGTTAGCATTGGTTCTCCCTCATATGGTATCCATTTGATGTAATTCTTGTCTCATTGGATAGCTATAAGCGTCTATTTTATGCTTACCAATTCTCTAGAGCATTCTTTGAGTAAGCTGGGAGCAACATTCATTTTAGTGAAGTTGTGTGATTGATATCTCTCTCTTTGTGTAGGCTCTGTTGGAAATATTTTGCTCTCTGTTGTAAGGGCTGGTTCTCCTTCTCTATATATCCATTTGCTATGATTTTGGTGTCATTGGGTAGCTATTAGAGTCCTCTAAAGTTGACATAAGTTTGAGGTTCATGCTCTGTATAATCTCTGAGAAAAGTTTGCTGGAGTGAAGTGAGGTCTCTGCTTGACTAGCAGTTGTGAGCATTCAACTAGCTCATGTTGTAGACATTGTTTCTCTTTGTGTAAGCATCCATTTCAAGTGAAATTTGTTTTGTTGGAAAGCCCTTGGTGTCTACTACAGGTCTACAAAAGCTCACTGGAGTTCTCTGCATAAGCTCTGAGTAAGAGCATTTTTGGTGTGCAGAGGTCAAAGAAGGATACCTGAGGAGGTCATTCGCGCTTCATCGTTGCTTAGGGGTTGAGATACTTCCCCCATCAGTGGTATCAGAGCATTTGGGCATCTTGGAGGTATCACATACAAGCAAGAATACATCTTGGAGTTGGTGGTTGAAGAGTTGCATCAACAAAAGCTTCTTGGAGGTAGCTCACATCAAGGGGGAGCTATTCTACTCAAATTTGCAAGAGCACAAGGTGTCCATCTAAGGAAAGCTTTGGATTGAGGTAACCTCAGAGCCTCATTTTCATTTTACACACATTGGAGCATTAGCCAAGGGCTAGGTCAAGTTTCAAAGACTAGATATGGGAGACTTCAACACTCAAATTGAAAAGCTAGACAAAGGTAACTATCAACCATGGAGATTTAGGGTCTCCATCTATCTTATGGGCAAGGGCCTTTGGGGGTTGATTAGTGGAAGTGAACCAAGACCTAGGTTGGATGAGAATCCAACCAATGACCAGAGAAGGGCCTTTGGGGAATGGAATGAAAGAGACAAGAGGGTTATCTTTATTCTTTCCCAACACATTAGCAATAGCATGATCGGCCATATCCAAGACCTGGATTCAAGCATGAAGGTATGGGAGACACTTGAAAGGCTTTATTCAACAAGCACCAAAGCAAGGAAGATCCAACTCAAGAATGAGCTCAACAACCTTAGGAAGAGCTCAGGGAGTAGCATAAATGACTACATACTTAAGGTCAAGGAGTTATCAGATGCATTGGGATCCATTGGAAGCCACGTAGACGATGACGATCTTGTGGCTTATACTCTCAATGGTTTGAGAGATGATGAGAAGTGGAAACCCTTTACCACTTCAGTTTATGTAAGGGATAATCTTCCCGATTTTGAGCAATTGGTTGCTCTCATGGTCACCGAAGAAATGAACATAGGTGGAAGTTCAACTAAAAGCAAAGATGCACAAGTTTTCTATGCAGGTAATCAAAGGGGCAAAGGAAGACAAGGACAAGGAAGGGGCAAAGGAAGGTTTGGAGGAAGGCAAGGCCACTCAAGAAATCAAGGACATGACCAAGGCACCTCATCACAAAGAGGGAGAGGAAGATCAAGAGGAAGAGGAGGACGACATCAACAAAACAGGAATCAAGATGGCGAAGGATGTTACATATGTGGCAAGTTTGGCCACTATGCTAGAGATTGCTACCAAGGAGGAAACCAAAGGAACTATAATCAAGGTTCTTCATACAAAGGCCAAGGTAATTATGCTTCTACAAGTTCAGAAAATGACAATCTCTTGATGATGCACATGAATGGGAATTCAAGCAAAGTAGATAACACTTGGTATATTGATAGTGGATGTAGCAACCATATGAGTTGCAATGCTTCTTGGTTTACTAATCTACATGTTCCCAAAGGTAAAGGACATGTAGAAACAGGTAATGATACAGCCCATGAGATCTCCCATGTTGGAGATGTAGCTTTGGATGACAAGGAGGAAGGAAGATGTCTCAAGGATGTCTTGCATGTACCTACCATCACAAAGAACTTGGTGTCCGTTGGGCAAATGGTTGAAAGATGCTATCAAGTAAGGTTCAACAAAGGTGGATGCTTTGTGGAGAACCCTAAGCAAGGTTACAAGGTCATAGCAAGAGGAAAGAAGCAAGGGAGACTCTTCACTTTGGAGGTAAATTCTCATTCTACTCAACATGTCTACTTCACATATGGAAACAAGAGGATTTCGGAGTTGGACTTGTGGCACAAGAGGATAGGTCACATCAACATACAGAGAATGAAGGAAATGCAATTCAAGAGGCTGGTTGAAGGTCTTCCCAACTTCCAAGGACAAGGTATGAAGCATTTATGTGAATCTTGTCAACTAGGGAAGCAAGCGAGACTTCCATTCAAGAAGAGTGGCTACATAAGCCAACATCCATTGGAGTTGATACATACAGATGTGTGGGGGCCAACGAAAGAGCAATCCATTGGAGGTAACAAGTACTTTGTCACTTTTATAGATGATTGCACAAGGATGGTTTGGGTTTATTTCATCAAAAACAAATCAGATGTGTTTACATGTTTCAAAGCATTCAAGGCAATGGTAGAGAAATAAACAGGTACATATATCAAGAAGCTAAGGTCCGATGGAGGGGGAGAATATTTCTCAAATGAGTTTTCTGATTTTTTAATGGATCAAGGCATCAAGAGGCAAGTAACATGCAGGTACACACCCCAACAAAATGGAGTAGCAGAGAGAAAGAATAGATACATTGCCGAGATCGCTAGAGCAATGCTTAATGAGATGAATGTACCTAACATGTTTTGGAGTGATGCAGCAAATACCGCCGTGTATCTAATGAATAGGGCTCCTACCTCAGGGATCCATGGCTTGACACCATATCAAGCCTATTATGGTAAGAAACCTGATCTTTCCCACTTGAAGATATTTGGATGTACTTGTTATGTACATGTGCCAAGTGAATTGAGGCACAAGCTACAACCAAAGGCAGAAAAGTGTGTGTTTCTAGGATATTCAAATGATCATAAAGGTTACAGGTGCTTCAACCCAAATACAAAGGACTTGAGGATATCAAGGGATGTAGCATTTGATGAGCTACTCCCTTGGTATAAGAAGTATGATTGTATGCAGGACTATGAAGAAGAAAAGCATGGACATGATGAAGAACAAATTGACCTAGAGCTAAGCGGCCCAAGGTGTTCCATCAATGAAGATAGTTCAAGCATGAACTCACCATGGAGGGGGAGACCTTCATCAAGCTATGAAGCACAATCAATCAACAAAGGCAAAGCAACATTGGTGGAGTTGGATGAAGAAGGTAATGAAGTTGAAGATGATGAAGGACACATGATGGAGAAAGAAGCCACGTCAAAGAAAGAGATCAAGTTCCCAAGGCAAAGGAGGTTTATTCCTCCAAAAGGTGAAGAAAGGAAGTCTTCTAGAGTTAAGTATCCAACTCAAAGGTTTACTTATGATTCATACATGGCAACACATTATGCATATATGAACAAAGTAGTAGAAGATCATGAGCCCGATTGCTATGAAGATGCAAGCAGGTACACCGAATGGAAAGAGGCAATGCAAGAAGAGATCGACGCACTTGAGGAAAATCAAACATGGACTCTAGTGCCCAAGAAGGAGAACATGAAGGTAATAGGTAATAAGTGGGTGTATAAAGTAAAGAGGAATTCAGATGGATCTATTTCTAGGTTCAAAGCAAGATTGGTGGCTAAGGGTTTTGCACAAACCTATGGAGTGGACTTTGAAGAGACATTCAGCCCCGTGGCAAAGATGAGAACCATTAGGACACTCATTGCAATGGCTGCTAGCAAAGGATGGAAGCTCTTCCAATTGGATATCAAGAATGCCTTTCTCAATGGAGACTTGGAAGAAGAGGTATACATGGAGCAACCACTAGGTTTTGTTCATAAAGAGTTTCCACATCATGTTTGTAGGTTGAAGAAGGCACTTTATGGCCTAAAGCAAGCTCCAAGGGCTTGGAACCAAAGATTGGTGGACTATTTGATCAAATGTGGTTACAATCAATGCAAGGCGGATCCATCTCTCTTCATCAAACAAAGAGGAGAACTTGTGGTCTACATGTGTGTGTATGTAGATGATCTTATCATTACAGGTAATGATACAAAGGGCATTGAGGAGATCAAGGCAAAGCTTGGAAAGGAGTTTAGGATCTCTGATCTTGGAGATCTTAGGTATTTTCTTGGCATTGAAGTTGTATACAAAGAAGAAGGTATTATGCTCATACAAAGGAAGTATATTCTAGACCTACTTGAGAGGTTTGGGATGCTACATTGCAAGCCTATTTCAAATCCCATGGAAGTTAATGTAAAGCTAAGCTCCATTGATGGAGAGCCATTAGAGGATGTAACTTTGTATCGATCTATTGTAGGCTCTTTCAATTATGCCACAATAACCAGGCCTGACATAGCATATGGAGTTGGAGTGTTATCACAATTTATGCATAGTCCAAGGACTACACACTTGCAAGCTGCAAGAAGAATGTTGCGATATCTCAAAGCCACTATAAATGAAGGATTGTTCTACTCATTTGATGATGATATGCAGGTCAAAGCTTATTCCGATGCCGATTGGGCCGGTTCGAAGGAAGATAGAAGGAGTACAAGTGGTTACCTAGTCATGCTAGGTAGCAAGATCATCTCATGGATTTCAAAGAAGCAACCCACGGTGGCATTATCTTCCACCGAGGCTGAGTATAGAGCTTTGGCTCAAGTCACATGTGAGCTAATGTGGATTAAGAAGTTATTTATGGAGCTTAATTTGCAGGTTGACACATATCCAATTTTTTGTGACAACATGAGTAGCATTCATCTAGCATCGAACCCTGTCTATCATGCTAGAACCAAGCATATTGAAGTGCACTATCACTTCATAAGGGAAAAGGTGATATCCAAGGAAGTTTCAGTACATCATATTGGTACTAAGGACCAAGTTGCGGACATGTTTACAAAGGCTTTGGATGGGATGAAGATTTCAAAATTCAAGCAATGCATCAACATGAAGGAGCTTGGATGAGGATGAAGAATTGAAGCTTGAGGGGGAGTGTTAAAAGTCAAGCTTCAAGCTAAAAATTCGTGGGGAATCTTTTATGGACATGTGGAGCAATCAAAGGAAGCCAAAAGCCACGAGATTCCATCAAGAAAAGTCACTCAACCACTCCCCAAGTCATCTCAACTAATTCCTCCAAGTTAGGAGGCTGATTTGGAAAGGTAGTTCCTAGATTTTAGGGGCACACCTCTCACTATAAAAGGAGCATGTATCCCGACTTCTTTTGGGCCATCTTCTTGGAGTTTTAGCTCATGTAAAGTGAGCACTAAGTGCTGGAGTTGTGATAAGCAAGCCCCTTGCTTAAGCAACCCCCTTGCTTGCTTGTTTGTTTTCTTTTAGTAGGCATATCTATGTGTGTGCACAGGCAGTGTTGCAACTCTCTACCCCTGAGTTGTTAGCATTGGTTCTCCCTCATATGGTATCCATTTGATGTAATTCTTGTCTCATTGGATAGCTATAAGAGTCTATTTTATGCTTACCAATTCTCTAGAGCATTCTTTGAGTAAGCTGGGAGCAACATTCATTTTAGTGAAGTTGTGTGATTGATATCTCTCTCTTTGTGTAGGCTCTGTTGGAAATATTTTGCTCTCTGTTGTAAGGGCTGGTTCTCCTTCTCTATATATCCATTTGCTATGATTTTGGTGTCATTGGGTAGCTATTAGAGTCCTCTAAAGTTGACATAAGTTTGAGGTTCATGCTCTATATAATCTCTGAGAAAAGTTTGCTGGAGTGAAGTGAGGTCTCTGCTTGACTAGCAGTTGTGAGCATTCAACTAGCTCATGTTGTAGACATTGTTTCTCTTTGTGTAAGCATCCATTTCAAGTGAAATTTGTTTTGTTGGAAAGCCCTTGGTGTCTACTACAGGTCTACAAAAGCTCACTGGAGTTCTCTGCATAAGCTCTGAGTAAGAGCATTTTTGGTGTGCAGAGGTCAAAGAAGGATACCTGAGGAGGTCATTCGCGCTTCATCGTTGCTTAGGGGTTGAGATACTTCCCCCATCAGAGGAATATCATCAACATCATACGTTGGAATCTACACATATAAATAAAATTCATTAGTATTCCATAAATGAATAGAAAGTAAACTTTAAACATAAAATTAAATATATAAGTTATTAAATATGGATAGAGAATTTTTATTCTCTCTAGCTAAAAGGTGCTCTTGGAGGTCTACGCCATCCATAATTCACTAATAGTTCATCACCTGCATGTAATGTAGTAATAGCATTGACAACTATGTATCTTGATACATCTCTACTCATGTATGGTGATTCATGACTATTTTCATGCTCCTCAAATGTGCAATTAGTCCTTGAACTATTATGTAACCCTTCACTACTATTTATTAGACCTGTATCATATGTTTGTACTAGAGAACAATCACGAGCTGGCAATGGATAATCTCCAACCGTTTCAGTCTCTATGACGTGTAATTGATGAATAGCAACTCCATGACATGTACGAGGTATATTAACATTATGAGAAAAATTATCATCATCATCATCGAGCAAGTATTCTTGTATATCAATAGTAATTTGATTTTGGATATGGTTTTTAAATAAAATAATGACATTAATTTATATAAAAAATACATACCCAAGCATTATCACATTGACCAAGTGATGGTGCATGCTCAAAAGTACCATACTCTACCTCATGCTCAATACATTCCAATCGTGCTCTTCGATACCTGCCATAACAAGAGTTACACCAACATATAATATGATCTTGATAGTAAAATTCATCATAATTCCTATTGGAGGACACATGTGAAGTCGTTGCATGGGTAGGAGGTGGTGGAGTACCCTCTGATTGATCAGAATCTGATTATAATAAGAAACAAAAAAAATATATAAGTTATGTATCCATCAAATATATTTAAAATTAAATGTTTTGATATACTTACAATACATAGTCGTTGCACGATGAGGAGACAGTGGTGGAGTTTCATTTGATTGATCAGAATCTAAAAATAATGGTATTTGATATTAATAATCTGATTATTTACAAACACAAAAAATGCACATATACATATTTAGACACACACACATATTCACATATACACATACACACATATTCACATATACACAAATACACATTATTGTGGGATAAATGCATGTATTTTGTATGAATGAGTGTATATGCATGCATGTGTGTGTATATATATATGTGGATATGTATATGTGTGTTTATGTCATAATATGTATGTATATGTGTAAATGTATGCATATATGTATGCGTATATGTGTATGTGGGTATGTGTATGTGTATGTGTGTGTATATATGTGTATGTATTCTGATTTTTTTTCTGTTTGAGATTAAATTAACAGTGTTAGAATTTTAGCAATCTCAAGTGTGGGAACTCATGCTAAGTTGAAGTGCCACATCACTCACACTTTTTGGTAGAATATACAACCACTTTTCCATTTTTTCTCAGCCCTTTACTCACCTAATTGATGGAGAAAAGTCAAGATCATTTGGAGGGCATTTTTCAATTCAAATTTACAACCACCTTTTTGAGCATTATATAAGCAAAGACATGGAGCCAAGTTGTGGCTATCATCCTCTACCATTTGAGTACTTTTAGGCTCTCATTAGGAGTGTTTAATCGAGGTCTACGCTAGCCCGTAGCTAAGCAAGCCCCTTGCTTGCTGAAGTTTTCTCATAGGAAGTGATCTTTGATCACCCATATCTCTTTGTGTAATAGTCGGATTCATTTGCAAGATAGCTCATTTTGTTTCTATGATTGTAAGCTTTCTTTTGGATGTAATATTAGTATGAAGTGTTCATTAATATTGAGTATATTGAGCTTGAAAGTTCTCTGGTCTGATCTCTGCATATTCCCAAATATATGTGTGTTGGGAGGTACACATAGGTGCAAGCACGAGTTTGGGCAGATTTTGGTCTGTCTTGTGCAAGGAGTTTGTCATAGCTCACATTCTCCAAATTGAGTGATCTATGGGTTGTTGGAAATCTTAGAGAGTCTATTTCTACTGTGCAAAATTTCATAGGTTCAGTCTTCAGGTCCAGAGAGCAATTCAATTTTTGGTGGACTGTGGTAGTGAACTGTTTGGTCCTAGGAAGGGCCTATCATTCTTCTGTTGCAACTAGGAGTGGATATATTCCAGCAGTGGTATCAGAGCTCATCATTGAGCATTGAAGACATCAAGAGGAGGCCTTGAAGTTTCTTGAGAGCCAAGGATTGAAGCAAAGACCAACAAGATTTGAAGAAGGATTTGAAGCAAGGGGGAGCTTCTATCATCATCGAAAGTTAACGACAAGTGGAGACTCTTGTGGGAAGGTAACATATCATTCTTTCTCACATCTATCACAATCCAAGGAGGGATTAGGATCCACATATAGTCTCATACACAATGGAAGACTATAATACTCAGATTGAGAAGCTTTAAAAAAGAAATTACCAACCTTGGAAGTTTAGAATCTCTAACTTCCTCATGGGAAAGGGTCTTTGGGGGTTGGTTAGTGGTACTGAGGTGAAGCCATACATAGATCCACATACACCTATTGAGAATCAAAGGAGAGCCATTAGAGAATGGGAAGAAAGGGATAGGAGAGTGATCTTCATTCTTTCTCAACACATAAGTAACTCCATGATAGGTCATATCCAAGACCTCGATACATCTAAGAAGGTTTGGGAGTGTTTAGAAAGGTTGTACTCTACCTCTACAAAGGCTAGAAAAATTCAGCTCAAGAATGAGCTCAACAACCTTAGGAAGTCATCAAATCAGAGCATTAATGACTTCATACTCAAAGTAAGAGAGATCTCGGATGCACTTGGTTCAATAGGATGTGTTGTAGATGATGATGACCTAGTTGCCCACACACTTAATGGGCTTAGAGAAGATGATAAATGGAAGGCATTCACAACCTCTGTGTATGTAAGGGATTCATTACCAGATTTTGAGCAACTTACTTCTCTTAGGGTGACTGAGGAGCTCAGCCATGGAGGCAACAAATCAAAGGGCAGCCAAGACCAACTCTTCTATGCAGGCAAAGGAGGAAGAGGCAAAGGCAATAGAGGTGCTTCAAGAGGAAGAGGTAGAAGCAACTACCAACAAGGCAGCCAAAGCTATCAAGGGAGTCAATCAAGCCAAGATGAAGGTCAATCATCAAGAGGAAGAGGAAGAGGAAGAGGAAGAGGAAGAGGTAGAGGAGGAAGATATGGAGGTCGAGGATACTCCAACTCAAATGGATGCTTCAATTATGGGAAGCAAGGACACTATGCCAAGGATTGTTGGCAAAAGCAAGGTGGGAACAATTACAAAGGGCAAGGTAATTATGCTAACTCCTCAACAAATTCAGAAAATGAGAATTTGTTAGCTATGAAGCATAAAAGTGAAAGTCAACCACATGATGAGGTGTGGTATATAGATAGTGGTTGTAGTAACCACATGTCAGGTAAAGAGGAGTACTTCAGCAATCTTCAAGCACCCAAGCAAAGAGGATTTGTGGAGACAGGAGACAACACAGAGCATGAGATACAACAAATGGGAGATGTGAAGCTTGAAGGCAACCACAAAGCAAAAGGATTATCTGAGGTACTGCATGTTCCTACTGTTACAAAGAACTTAATCTCTATTGGACAGATGGTTGAAAAGGGATACCAAGTCAAGTTCAACCACAAAGGATGCTTTATTGAAGACCCAAGGAATGGCTATGAGCTGATAGCCAAAGGAAAGAAGGAAGGAAGAATGTTCACTCTTGACATTGGCAAAGAACAAAGCAAGAAGGCAATGTTCATCACCTATGGCGACAAGAAGATTGGAGATTTGGATTTGTGGCATAAAAGGTGTGGTCACATCAACATTCAAAGGTTGAGAGACATGGAGAAGAGGCAATTGGTAAGAGGTTTACCACATTTTTCATTACAAATGTTGCATGAGATGTATGAAGCTTGTCAACTAGGCAAGTCTACTAGGCAGCCCTTCAAGAAGAGTGGATATGTAGCACATGGTGTGTTAGACCTTGTGCACACAGATGTGTGGGGCCCAACCAAAGAGCTCTCTCTTGCAGGTAATAGGTACTTTGTAACCTTCATAGATGACTACTCAAGGAAAGTATGGTTGTATTGTATAAAGCAAAAATCAGATGTGTTTGATGTATTCAAAAGATTCAAGGCACAAGTTGAAAAGGAGACAGGTTGCTACATCAAAACCCTAAGGTCCGATGGAGGGGGAGAATACTTCTCCCATGCTTTTTGTGATTTCTTGCAGGACCAAGGTATAAAGAGGCAAATCACTTGCAGGTATACTCCCCAACAAAATGGGGTGGCAGAGAGGAAGAATAGGTATATTGCTGAAATTGCTAGGAGTATGTTAAATGAAATGAATGTGCCTTTAACATATTGGGCAGATGCTGTATCTACTGCTGTGTACTTGATGAATAGGTGTCCCACATCAGGGATACATGACATGACACCTGAGGAGGCATGGAGTGGAAGGAAACCATACCTTTCACACATTAGAATCTTTGGTTGTGTATGCTACACACATGTGCCACAAGAGTTGAGAGGTAAGATGGATGCAAGGGCTGAAAGATGTATGTTTATTGGTTATGCTATGGAGAAAAAAGGTTACAGGTGCTACAATCCTAATACAAAGGAGTTAAAGGTATCTAGATATGTAGTGTTTGATGAACTCAAACCATGGTATGCTTCCAAAGCTCCATTGCAGGATTAAGATATTGAAGAAGTAGAGAGAAGATATGAAGCTAGGTTTCAAGATAGCTTCGAAATCAGTGGTCCAAGCATACAAAGGAGTTCAAGCATGGATTCAGCCCATCAATCAGTGAATAAAGGAAAGGCAAGATTGGTAGAGCTTGATGAAGATGGACATGAAGTTGAAGACTTTGAAGAACTTATGTTAGAAGGGGAGCTACATCAAAAGCAGAAATCAAGGCACCAAGGCAAAGAAGGTTCATTCCACCAAAAGGAGAAGAAAGGAGGTCAAAAAGGGTAAAACATCCAATCTCAAGGCTTGTTTATGATAGTTATATTGCTAGGCATTATGCTTTTATGACTAAGGTTATCAAAGATCATGAACCTTCTACCTATGAAGAGGCCAAAGACACAAAGGAGTGGCAAGAAGCTATGGAAGAAGAGTACAAAGCCCTTGAAGACAACAACACATGGAGTCTTGTTCCAAGACAAGAAGGGATGAAGGTAATTGGCAACAAATGGGTCTATAAAGTGAAAAGAAATTCTGATGGTTCAATTGCTAGGTTCAAAGCAAGGCTTGTGGCAAAAGGATTTGCTCAATCCTATGGGATTGACTATGAAGAAACATTCAGCACGGTTGCAAAGATGACAACAATTAGGGCAATCATTGGGGTTGCTACATCTAGGAGGTGGATAATCTATCAATTGGATGTAAAGAATGCTTTTCTTAATGGTGATTTGCAGGAGATAGTCTACATGACTCAACCATTAGGGTTTGAGAACCCTAAATATTCAGATTTTTTTTGTAAAATTAGAAAAGAATTGTATGGTTTAAAGCAAGCTCCTAGGGCATGGAATCAAAGGCTTGTGGACTATTTGTGTAGGTGTGGATACAAGCCAAGAAATGGAGATCCTTCCTTATACCTCAAGAAGGAGGGAGGACTAGTTGTCTATGTATGCATATATGTGGATGACTTGATTATAACAGGAAGTGATGATGCAGGTATCACATGGATCAAGGCCAAGCTTGGAAATGAATTCAAGATTTCAGATCATGGAGTTCTAAAATACTTTCTTGGAATTGAAGTTATTTATGTAGAAAATGGTATTTACCTTGCTCAAAGAAAATACTTGCTAGATGTACTTTATAAGTATGGTATGAGTGGATGTAAGCCACTCACACAACTTGTGGATCCAAACACTAAGCTATGTGCAAGTGAAGGACAACCTCTTGAAGATATTTCAGCATATAGAAGCATAATTGGAAGCCTTAATTATGCTACCATCACAAGACCTGACTTGTCTTATGTTGTAGGAGTTCTCTCTCAATTTCTAAATTCACCAACTGATGCTCATATGAATGCAGCCAAGAGAGTGCTTAGGTACATCAAGCACACTATCAACCAAGGGTTGTACTACCCTTATGGAGATGGATTACAACCTCAAGGCTTTAGTGATGCTGATTGGGCTAGTTCAAAGGAGGATCGAAGGAGCACATCTGGCTATGTCTTCATGCAAGGTCAAAGAGTCATTTCACGGATGTCCAAGAAGCAACCTACAGTTGCATTATCATCTACTGAGGCTGAGTATAGAGCTTTAGCACTTGCTACATGTGATATCATGTGGCTCAAGAAGCTCTTCAATGACTTGGATGTGGAGGTCAAAGAGTTCACTCTATTTGGAGATAATATGTCAAGCATTCATCTAGCAAGCAACCCTATGTTCCATGCAAGAAGCAAGCACATAGAGATCCGTTATCACTTCATCAGAGAAAAGGTACTAGCAAAAGAAGTGGACATCAAGTACATCAACACCAAAGATCAGATAGCAGATATCATGACCAAGTTTATGGATGCAAGCAAGTTGGAGAAGTTCAAAATCAACCTCAAATTGAAGGAGATCAATGGAGACTAACACTTGAGCTTGAGGGGGAGTGTTAGAATTTTAGCAATCTCAAGTGTGGGAACTCATGCTAAGTTGAAGTGCCACATCACTCACACTTTTTGGTAGAATATACAACCACTTTTCCACGAGTTTTCTCAGCCCTTTACTCACCTAATTGATGGAGAAAAGTCGGGATCATTTGGAGGGCATTTTTGAATTCAAATTTACAACCACGTTTTTGAGCATTATATAAGCAAAGACATGGAGCAAATTTGTGGCTATCATCCTCTAACATTTGAGTACTTGTAGGCTCTCATTAGGAGTGTTTACTCCAGGTCTAAGCTAGCCCCTAGCTAAGCAAGCCCCTTGCTTGTTGAAGTTTTCTCATAGGAAGTGATCTTTGATCACCCATATCTCTTTGTGTAGTAGTCTGATTCATTTGCAAGATAGCTCATTTTGTTTCTATGATTGTAACCTTTCTTTTGGATGTAATCTTAGTATCAAGTGTCATTAATCTTGAGCATATTGAGCTTGAAAGTTCTCTGGTCTGATCTCTGCATATTCCCAAATATATGTGTGTTGGGAGGTACACATAGGTGCAAGCACTAGTGCAGATTTTGGTCTGTCTTGTGCAAGGAGTTTGGCATAGCTCAGATTCTCTAAATTGAGTGATCTATGGCTTGTTGGAAAAATTTCATAGGTTCAGTCTTCAGGTCCAGAGAGCAATTCAATTTTTGGTGGACTGTGGTAGTGAACTATTTGGTCCTAGGAAGGGCCTATCATTCTTCTGCTGCAACTAGGAGTGGATATATTCCATCAAACAGGAGATATTGTATGGTGGGAAAAAATAAGAGGCAACCTACCATACCGCCTGAGACATGGCAGTTTTTCTGTAGACAGCTACGTTTTCAGGAGTCATTTCCTCAGTAGAAGGTATACAAATTAATAGTTTATATTTAAAATTTTCATATATTTTAGTAATTTTTTACATCTAATTTATGTATTTATTTTTTCTTAAATAAACAAGCTACTGCAAAGAAGAGAGTGGAGTCGGACCACACATCGCACCTAGGCCAAATGGGCCATCATGGTTTTGTAGCTACATTGGTAAGTATATGTGTTATTGTGAGTGTATATTTTTTTTTAGCTAAAATGCAAGAAACTAATCTTTTGTTATTTGTTTCAATGCAATGAAAGGATTATGGCTGATATCCTACAAAACATGAGATCGAGTATGCTACACATTTTGAATATCGACGTTTGAGCAAGTATATGCGAGATCATCCGGATGCCTTTGTGAGTATAATTAAATTTTCTATAATTATTTTATTTTTATGAATGGTTTAATTGTTTTACTTATTTATGTACTATTATGGAGAGGAAGATATGGATGAGGTAGAGAGATAGACATAGGAGGAACGATCTCGATCGTCACAGGGTGATCATGATGATGAGGTTGAGGATGATCAGGATGATCATGATGCTGCTGATGATGATGATGATGATCATGATGACGATGATTAGTATTATTGATTATGACATTGGATTATATGTATTTACATTGATATATATATATATATATTATCTATATATTTTTCATTTTAGTTATGTTTTGAATTGTGTGTATGGTATTAAGTAATGAAGATTCTTTTTCTATTGATTGTTATTATTTTTTATATTAAGGATGTGTTTTAATACTTTAATTATATAATTCATTCATATGTGTGTACATAAGTGTATATGTATGTAGTGTGTGTATATGTATGTATGTGCATGTGCATGTGTATGTGTGTGTATATGTATGTGCATGTATATGCGTAACTCTATGTGTATATGTGTGTATGTGCATGTATATGTGTATATGTATGTATGTGCATGTGTGTGTGCATGTGTATATGTGTGTGTACGTATGTGCACATATATGTGTATATATATGTATAATGTATGTATATGCATGTGTATATGTATGAAACATGCATGTATGTGGATGCATTTCCATTTGAATCCATGTGCATGCATGTGAATGTGCATGCATGTATTTACGTATATGTTAATGCGTGTATGTATATATGTATGTATATATATATATATATATATATATATATATATATATATATATATATATATATATATATATATATATATATATATATATATATATATATATGCAATAATGCATGCATGTAAGTCTTTTTATGTGGTTGTAGAAATGTTTGTGCATATGCATGTGTATGTGTGTGTAAATCTAAGTGTATGTGCACATGTATCTGTGTGTATGTGTGTGTATGTGCATGTGTATATGTGTATATGTGTGAACGTGCATCTTCATCATGTATAAATGTATATGTGCAGATCAATAAGTATGAGTATGCTATCTAATGAAAATAACACAATTCAAATGATATACAAAGAATAGAAATTGTACTTACAATAGTTAGCCATACTTTATGCTTGGTTAGCTTCTTGAATAACTTGCAATAAAGAGAGAGAGAGAAGAGAGAGAGAGAGAGAGAGAATTCAAAGAGAGAAAGACGTAGAAAGAGAGAAACAGAGACAGAGAGAGACAATAAGATAGAGCTTAGGCAAAACAACAATTTTGCATATACTTGTTTCAACTCGTAAGGAGAGCGCAATTGCGAATGTTAGAGAGCTCTTTGATCAGATGTGTGAAAATGCTGATCGAAGAGCCTGTGACGTTTTAATTGTTTTTCGTCAAGAGCCCGTCGTCTAAGCGATGGTAATGCGTCGTAAAGACCACTAGAATTGGCGTCGCATAAGCGACATTTTTTAGCGTCGCTTATGCGATACAAATACCAATTGTTTTCATGGTGCTAGTGTATCTTTGGTTGTTTGGTCCTTCTTCAAAAAATAAGTATTGCAACTCTTTTCCCTCTTGCTTTACCCACATTGTCTCCTTACCCCAGTTTGGCATGCCTTAACCAAGGTCTCCCAATCAAGAGTGGGAGACTTTCATCTACCTGTGGCAGCCTTAAGACAACAAAATCCAAGTTAAAGATGGTACCTTGTATCTTGCCTAGGACTCTAGGGACCACTCCCATAGGCCTTACTATGCTTTGGTCTACCAGTGTTATAGTGAATTTGGCAGGTCTTGAAGTTTCTAGTCCAATCTTTTTCATGGTATGTTTGTTAATGCCAGAACTGCCCTCTATAATAACTCCTTGAAACTCATGTCTTCTAATAGTGAGTGTTAGCTGAGGGCTCTTATAATCTTCCCCTACAATTCTATATTTATGCATAGTAGCAGTCTTTGCCACTAAAGTGGTTGTGGAAGCCTCATCAATTATCTCCAATCAATCTTTATTAAATAAAAAATACGGACCTCCGTTTTCATGGATTTGAGTAGTCTTGAAGCTTTTGATTCCTTAAGATCATGGGCTCTATTTGACTTATCAAAATCCTCATGAGCCCTGCTAAATGCATGCCCAATGGCATCACTAGTACCTATGAGATCTTCTCTTTGGCTTGCACCTTCAGAAGTATCGGCAGTCTTCAAAAGTCCCCTTATCCTTGTTCAATCCATTAGTCCTTGACTCTTGACCTATGTCTTATTGAGCCTTCCCCTTGCTTCTTGTCTGCATTACAAAGGATTCAATTTCTTCTAGTTGCACTACTCTAGTAGATGGTAATGGGACCTTGACTTGTTCTACAACTTCTTCTTTGCTAATAGAAATCATTTGAATGTCCACCTACTTTGTTAATGCCCACATTCTCCACATCTGAAACAAATTATTGGCCTCCATGACCCATTTCCAAAGTGATCCCTAGGTCAAGGGTTGTAAGAGTTACCTTGACTAGGTGCAACTGCCATCACATTAGTTGGTGGTAGGGCTCCTCCTTGTGCCCAATATGTTTGTGTAGGCATCTCTCCTGCCCGACATTCCTGAGCCTCATGGCTAGCTTTCCTGCATAGCTCGCAAGTTACTCTTAAAAGTGGACATTCACTTACCACATGACCCTGCTTGCTGTAAATGGTGCACAATAATCCATTTTTGATGCCATCTCCCTTGAGTTTGTGTAGCTCCTATCGAGGTTGTGCCAAGTCTTCTACTTGGGCTTCCTCTTCTTTTTGCAGCTTTAAGGCCTCAATTTCTCACCTCAGCTGAGTTACTACACTTTCCTCTTCTTTGTGGGGTTTGTTCCTTTTCAAGCTCTTTCCTTAGTTGAATTACTAGGTCCTCAGACTCTGTAGGATAAGATAGACTAGAGGAGCTTGTCCCATATTGATGCCTAATCTGCTCCAACCTAGTGGTTGTATTAATGAAATCTTCAATGGTTGTTATAGGTAGCACTAACTCTTTAACTTTACATTGTTTTGAGATAGTCAAACACTTCTTGATGAAGAAGTCATGGGGAGGGTCTAGTAATTTAGCCATCAATGCCTTCTCTCTAGTGACAAATTCTGGAAAGAACTCCCCAAGACCTAGTCTTAGATTTTGTAGCTCTTTAATAATGTTCTCGGTTGTGTTCCCTTCTTGGAACTACGTCTTAAATGCTTCCTTCATCAGGTCCAATGTGGTGAAATGATTATCTACAAACTGATCAAACCATTTGTCTGCTAACCCTTCTAATGTTGTCAAGAAACGTATCGAAAAGGCATCTTCTCTTCCCATCAGACCCCTTGTCTTACATAAGGCCAAAAATCTCGTATTGTGTTCATCTAGGTCTTCTTGTGCTAATACTTTGGAAGATGGAAATTTGATATTTAATCTAGAGAGTAAAGTTTCCAAGTCTACCTGGGCTGCCATATTCCTTACTGATGATGTCGATGATAAAGGTCTGGTTGATCATCAAACAACTTTTCTTCTTGTTGTTTTTTAAGGGAACTTCAAGGTTTGAGGCCCAATTGCAGTCATGAGCTGCTCATACTCCTCTTAGGCTAAGGAAATTCCAACTAGAAGAAAAATTATCTCTCAACCACCACTATCACTATCATTATCCTTGCACTTCTTCTATACTTTGTAGTTATTCCTTGGCCTATGCTCAAGCCTCCTTGTGGTCCCATCGGCCATGGCAAATTTTATTGGGGGATTCTTGTGCAGAAAGGGACTTGAGCGTTTGTAGGAGAATGAAGAAGGAGAAGAAGTGAGATACAGACACTGAAAGCTTGTGTATATAGATTATAACGAGAAAAATACAATGATGATGTATAACACAACATCAAATGCTCTTTGTCTGGAATGCCTTGTCCCAAAGACTACACAATAACACAAGGTTGAAATATACCCAAAGCTCCTTATGCTGCCAATCTTCTCTGCAACAAACCTCCTCCACCTTCTCCAAGAGCTTGCACTTATGCACACCTTGCACTCAAGCTTCCAATACGGTAGGAGGGATGGACACTTTCTGTCGACGCGCACACCTCTTCAATGGTACCTTGTGCCCCTAGGTTGCTTTGCTTTATTAGCTCTCTGCACACAAAATCACACTTCTTGCACATTTTGTCTCACACTTCTCTGTGTCACACTCTCCCTCAATCTCTCTTGCTCTTCTCACCTAGTGTAGACTATGCTCTCATTTTCTTAGTCTAACTCGAAGAATAATGCATATGCATTGAGTTGAGTGTCGATCACTTATGTACACGACTCTTAACTGATAGTGTATCTTAGCGCTCACTTTGATGTCCCAAGAATGTCTCAAAAAGTGTACAACCAATGAGTTCCTATTTTGTCCTATAGTGACTTTAGGACTAAAAAAAAAAATTAAATGGGGGGCCATACTTTCACTTTTACGTATCGCTTCCACTTCACATACCTTCACTTTTGCCTTCAATTCTTCAATATGTCTACCTAAGGGAGGGTTCACCTGAACCTTCCAAACACCTTCAAAACCCTTGAAACTTACATAAAGATAATCTACAACCTTCATCCACTTTCTGCAAAACATAACCATTGTGAACAAATTGATTGTGCACTACCTGTATGCCTTGACCAACTTGACTTTGACCTATTTGACTTTGACTAATTTGACTTTGATCATTTCAACTTTCACTAGATTGACTTTGATCAATATGACTTTGATGGGCTCAATAGGTAACATTCATCATAATTGCGGATCACCAACCACTAAGCTATCTATTAAACAACCCACAAGAAATAGGTAGAGTATGGAGGTGGCTTCTATTCTTGAAGAGCTTGATTTCACTGTAGTTCATAGACCACGCAAGGAAAAAGTTATGATTGATTATCTGTCTTGGATTAATATAAAGAGCCAAGCCATGGGAGTGGAGGAAAATTTCCCTGATGTTGAGCTATTCATAGTTAAAGCGCAAGGGCAATATGATGATATCAAAGATTTCATCAAGATTGGTAAGTATCTAGATATAGACAATTATGTGTAGAGGAAGAGGTTGCTAGTAAAGAGAAGTCCTTTACATTTATCCTGGTCAAACTATATAGATATTGTCAAGATATATTTATGGGGCAACGTCCATAAGATTGTATGTCCCCTACTTAGTCATATGCCTATTGTCCACGATATGGGCAACATCCATAAGATTATATGTCTTTCAATGTCTACCTTAGCGAGCCAAACTAGTTTTTATTAGACCTAATTAGGGTGGTCCGTTCTCAATGTTTACCTTAACGGGTCCCTTCTCAATTCCTACCTTAGCGGGTCCCTTCTCAATCCCTACCTTAGCAAGTCTTTGGGTCCCATTTCAATGTCTACCTTCGTGAGCCAGACTAGTTTTAATTAGACCCAATTAGGGTGGTCCCTTCTCAATGTCTACCTTAGCGTGTCCCTTCTCAATGCCTACCTTAGCAAGCCTGTGGGTCCCTTTTCGATGTCTGCCCTAGCAAGCCAAACTAGTTTTTATTAGACCTAATTAAGGTGGTCCCTTCTCAATGTCTACCATAGCGGGTCCCTTCTCGGTGCTTACCTTAGCGAGTTTTTGGGCTCTGCATTCTAATAGTTGTTAGACTTCAAACCTTGCCTTATGGGTTTCAAAGGTGAGGTGCCATGGTGTTATGCTTTTCATTCATTGTGACATCAAATTAATTCAAGTTAATCCGAAAGAGTAGATCTCAATGATCGAACTCCTTAAAAAATCCGAAAGAGTAGTTCTCAATGATCGAATTCCTTAAAAATATCGTTCTATGATATGATTTGCTGTCAGTCCGCTGGCACATCCTATGACGTTTGAAATGTCGCAGCCATTCTATGCAACGGAATCCACGGCTGCCGTCAAGTTGGTATTTCGTTTTGACTGGAATTTCTTTGTCAGTTACAATAATCTCTGTGCATGTGCGGCTTGCGCCATATCATGCTATACCGCCTCCGTCTTCAGGTATCCATTCTGTCTATGAGATGTGGATAGTTCATCTGGAGTAGGTCGGTGTGCAGCCTTAGCCTTCTGGACATCTTTTCCATTCTCTGTTGCTGCGTTATTGAAGGAGCTACTAGCCTACGGGGCGGTCTGTGTGCTGTCATAGGGTTCCATGCTTTGCTGTGACCGCTAATGAATCCTGGGAAGACGTTGGAGGCCTTTTGGTTGAAAGAACTCTCTCTCTCTCTCTCTCTCTCTCTCTCTCTCTCTCTCTCTCTCTCTCCGCCGATGCCCCTCACCTCACATGCGACGCACTACCGTCTCCAAGTTATCATCTCTTTTTGACTTGCTTGACTTTCGGTTACAATCATTTCCTTGTAGCACTGTTTCTGGATTGTATCCTTCTGTAGGCAATAGGCATTCATACTGTCCCTGTGGAAACGTGATGCGGATAGTTGATCCGGAGTCTGTCAATGCGCAGCCAGTAACCTTGTTGACGTTTGAATTTTCTTTGGCACCTCCATCAAGACAGCTAGTATCCTACGTCTAGGGTTGTGCGCGATAGCCGATGCTTCTCATGGAGATTCCCTTCTCTAGTCTGGAAGGCTGCATGTCGTATTACCATCAGACATCTCTCTCTCTCTCTCTCTCTCTCTCTCTCTCTCTCTCTCTCTCTCTCTCTCTCGATGGAAAGGAGGGCTCGAGCGTACACTGATAATCCATCCACTGATTTCTATTTTTTGTCCTTTTCCTAGTCAAAATGAGTTTGGAAACTCCACTTTCTGCGAAAATTGGATTCCATCGTCGGTGCTATGAAGCAGACTAGAATGCATCGGATGAACAAGAAATCTTTCCCATGTCATCTCAGAAATTCGTTTCCAAGTCGTCCTCTCTCTCACTGTCAATCTATAAATTATCTGCTTACTTGAATATCCTATCAATAATTAATGATCGCTTGTATAAATTTTGTTTTCCTTGCAGTGAATTGAAGTACGGTACATTCTTCTTACAAGACCAGGGATTTAGGTATGAATCAAATGAATGTTAACAGTATACTTTGGAACGTGAATAAATAATTGGACAAATTCATTTGCATACACACATCATTTTTGGAGTCTTGTTTGTGGATGGTGGCAACAACTTTTGGGATTCTCACTGTTGTGTAGCCTTATTTTAAGAGAATGCCTATATGAATTTAGTTGTATATGCACCGATCATCATCTCCTCTTCTATACTTTCCCTCCATGCAGAGATAAACGTTTATGACTGTTTATGGGCGTAAGTTCTTCGTTGAAATATTATCTAATTAAAGAAACGTTCCTCTTCGAACATGCTAGTTATGTTGCATTTGCTTTCCGCACTGATGGTCTCCATGGTTTCTGCCTTTACATCATACTGAATTGCAGGTTCGTTCGTGGGGATTTTGCTTGTGAAAACTTTCC
This sequence comes from Ceratopteris richardii, assembly GCA_020310875.1. Classification (NCBI taxonomy): domain Eukaryota; kingdom Viridiplantae; phylum Streptophyta; class Polypodiopsida; order Polypodiales; family Pteridaceae; genus Ceratopteris; species Ceratopteris richardii. The sequence continues at coordinate 119,818,193 of CM035440.1, read as the reverse complement.
TATATCATCCAAAGTATATTAGCGTTGCATTTGGTGTCTCGCATTACATACTTGTTGAGTACTTCCCCTCTAGGTATCATGAACATGAGCTATCGCATATATGATTCTCAATAACCTTACTGAATTGAGTTACAAAGTATTCATGAACAGAAGATTTCAAATTTTTCATCAACCTTTTTTTCTAATTCACATGTTGGTTACAGATGCGAACGTGGTGGTGAGATGTTCTTAGAGGGCTAAATAATCATACCGCAATCCAGAGTGCTCTTTCTAGAACAGACGATAGAGAGATCTTGGTCTCAAAACTGAAGAGAAAGAACACATATTCAAACCAAAATATTTCTTTTTCACAGACACAAAACAAGAAACGATAGGAATTCATGCAATGGAAGAAAATGCAAAGAAATTCCTGAATTTGGGAGTCGGAGAACGAGATTGCGAAGGATAGCTAATACAGCGTTCGGATGGCAAATCAGAGCGTTGTCGTCAAATGCCGATACGGTGAAAATAAACAGAAGAGGAAGTACAGCCACCCTTAGGAGGTTGTATATGCAGAGAGAGAGAGAGAGAGAGAGAGAGAGAGAGAGAGAGAGAATCTCTATCTACTAGAGGCCAAAGCAAATGGGAGGACAATGGCTACTACTATACTATTTACATATTCAATAGACCTGCAGAGATACAAAGTAACAATGTGCATACGACGAAGGCCAGACGCATATCAGGTTGGTCCATGATCAAAAATTAAAAATTGATCTGCTAATCACATGCACGGAAACATTTCCTTTTCCCCGTCCGAATCATCACTTCAGAACGTGATATGTTCATTGTATAAGGACAAGAACGGAGAAGAAGATGGCGCTGAAGATATCACAAGTGGAAAGCATATACGTTCTAGAGATTTGTTGGCGAATGAGGTGACTTCATTCATCTATTTGGTCCAATTCTATGAGACCTCTACTCGAGACTAACATGAAGCATGTTCATAAAGCAGCCTCTGTGTAATATGCTCGAGAGAAGATCATAGTCGCATTTCTGAACGAATCAATGAACAAACTTTTCGAATGAATGAAAAGGTACAAGATGACACACAGTGGTGAAAGGTATGGCTATAGGTCTAGCTGGCCGTTGCAATTAAATCCATGCCATTCCGTCCTTTATGCTCGATTGTGGGAAGGTTTCATTGTATAGCATTATTGTCCGAGCATCAACTGAAGTGATAACTTACCTACAAAGTGTTGATGATCTACAGAGATGGATGGAAGTCATGCAGAAGCATGAAAAGAATTGGTCATCATTTGCTGTGTACGAGGTAAAGTACATGTGCAGATGCAAACTCTACGTTTGATACTTACAAAAAAATTGTCTTTTGCACATTACTCGAAATTTTTTCTATATATACCTTTTTCTACAAATAGTGCCGTCATTAGAAGGGGCGACATAAAAAGGAAGGCAACCTGTAGCTCAAGAGACGTTAACTTTTTCCATGGTTGAAGCTCATTGCATGATTAACGAAGTGAATCACTTCCAGTTTTGACACGAGATAAAGGAAATCGATTTTATCCCTTATGTATGGATATGTCTTGCCTATCGAGGGTTCATCTTCTCAATCGCCGACTCATCATGATTATGGGCGAAGTATATGGATACATGATTTCTGCTAATAATGTAGTAGCAAGATTGGAGATAAGACAGATTCTCGAGTCACGAGAACTAGCTCAAAAGCAGGAAGAAAGATGCCTTTGGGTCTTATCTTGGCTGCATGTGATTATCATGATAATGATTAGTTTGTTCTAAACTTATCTAGCGGAAGATATTATGACAATTCATGATAGATGAGGTCGAATGGTTTTTCGGTAATACATGTCTTTCTGCACATAAATTGATCATAAACCTCCAATCCAATCGCCTTCATGTTTTTGCTATGACTAGTGATCCAAAATCTTGTTTTTCGCTTTTCGGTTAATAGATGTGTTTCCGCAATTAAATTGATTATAAGCCTCTACGGCAGTTGCGTTCATGTTTTTGCCATGACTACTTCCACGACTAGTGTTTTCATAGAAAGAAATAGTGAATAAAAATGTTGTTATGAAAATCAAACATTTATTAGCTTAATTTTAAGCTTCAATAATAACCTTGGTACACATGTTATATGAAGAAAGTTGATGTTGCCATACAGTTTTCTGAACGTATTGAGATGAGAAAAATACTTTTTAAAAGGATGATGATCAAAATATTATGGTAGGGTATTTTCTTGGTGAAACAACTATAAGGTGCAAAGGAACTATGGATTATCATGTAGGGTGTTGGAATACATTACGCCATAGCTAAAATTTCGCAAATGTAGTTGAATATGCAAGTGGTGTCAAGAATGTTGCATATTTGTCTTCTACTAGATTTCCTATATAAACTTCCCTACAACTCTAATTTTTACTATGTTAGGTGCACCATCAACAGCCCTAGACATTGTATAGAAACGTTTAGGGGATGGCAGAGATGCACATGCACATGCCTTGTTTTAGATATGCCATTATTCATATATTTCTAATGTAGAGCAACAAAGGATGTTCTAGATAGACTTTCCATTGTCTATATTGGGCAAAGAATGAGGTTTTTCTCGCTTTTCTTCCAACAAATTGGAGATTGAGCATATGTTTTAAGGTAATTCAATGGATTTTTTTCCACAAAGATCAAGGAATTATGGGAAAAATTAAAGGGAGCAAATGAAGATTTTATACTAGATAGCTCAAGTGTGCAAACTATTCTTAACGGATTTTCCCATTGTTACACTACAACATATGAGGGGCATACCGACGTTGCATATACCGACGGTCACACTCGGCGTCGGTATGGGCGTTGGAAAATGTCACTTAGAGATACCGACGGTCAAGGGACCGTCGGTATGATCGTTTTAAATGGATCGTCGGTGTAGCCTGCAGCCGTCGGTATATGCATCAGTATTGGCCTTGGTATATGCGTCGGTATGAGCGTCGGTATAAGCATCGGTAATTTACTAGAAGTTACCGACGCGTATACCGACGCTCATACCGACGCATATACCGAGGCCGAGTTTTAAACATACTGCGAACCCGAGAGCAAAACTTCACATTTTTGCACGTGTCTGAGTACTGTTTGTCTTCTGTCAAACTTGCGCATGCGAACCGAATTGCGACCTGCATTGTCTTGTGCAAACACACACACACACACACAAATCTCTCTCTCTCTACACACACACTCTCTCTCAGCTTAGATCTCACATCTTGGTAAGTGTTGCACGTACTATTAGCATTTGTGTTTCTCTATGCTTTAGGTTTTATATGTTCTCTTTTCTTTGATTTTGCAGAAGTTCTTTGGCGTTGATTGTTTGGAATTGGACGATAGGTGACATACATTACACTTTGACGGCAACGATCCAAAAGAGGGACATACTTGTAAGTGATTGTTTTATTCTCTATTGATAGAGAGAGAAGGAGAGAGAGAAAGTGAGAGAGATGAGAGAGAGAGAGAGGGGGAAGAGACAGAGAGAGACAAAGAGACAGAGAGAGAGGGAGAGGGGAGAGAGAGAGAGAGAGAGAGAGAGAGAGAGAAAGTGAGAGATAAAGAATAATGAAAGAAAGGAAGATAGAGATAGGAAAATAGAGCATACATACACACACACATACACACACATTTACACATTTACACATGCATACATACACACACACATGTACACACATGCATGCTTACATACACACACCTATACACACATGCAAGCTTACATACACACACATATACACACATGCATGCATACACACACATACAAATTTACACACATGCATACATACACACACATGCATACATGCACACACATGCATACACACATACATACACACACATATATACACATATGCATACATACACATACACACACATATACACATATACATACACACATATATACACATATACACACACATGCATGCATACATACATATATACACACATGCATGCATACACACATATACACATATACACACATGCATACATACACACATGCATACATACACACACACATGCATACACACATACATACACACACACATATACACATATGTATACACATATACATATACACATGCATGCATACATACACACACATACACACACACACACATGCATGCATACATACACACACATACACATACACACGCATACACACACATACACATACACACATGTACACACATGCATACATACACACACACATGTACACATGCATACATACACACACATATATACACACATGCATACATGTACACATATACACAAATGCTTGTATACATACACACACACATGTACACACATGCATACATACACACACATATGTACATACATACTCATATACTCACACATGCATACATAGACACACATACACATATACACACATGCATACATTCAGACACACACATACATACACACATGCACATATATACACACACATAAGCTAGTGTTTTAATTAAATATATACAATTAACTATATAAAATTTTTATTTTGAAGTTTTTTTTACATCAAAAATATAAAAATAGGATTACGGTTTTTAGGCTATTTACACATACATACACATACACATATAATACATCTATACATGTATATACACATGTATACAGAAATACACATATTTTAGGTCTAGGTATTTAAGAGTAGGGTTTAAGGGTTTAGGCATACATATAACTCAATTATATTTATATTCAGAAAAAATATAGAGAAAAATAACAAAAAAAATCTGAATATATAAATAAATATATAATAAAATATGATTAGGGTTTTAGGATTAGGGGTTTAGATTTTTATAGGTGTTTAAGTATTTAGGTTTTAGTATTTCAGATTTAAGTCTAAGTCTTTCTGATTAGGGTTTTAGGGTTTTAATACCTACATAACGTATATACACAAACACACATATACATATAATACATACATACATGCAGATACACATGCATACAGAAATATACATATTTTAGGTTTAAATATTTAAGATTTAGGTTTTAGGGTTTTAACACCTACATAACATATATACACACATACACATACATATATAATACATATATATATGTAGATACACATGCATACAAAAATATACATATTTTAGTTCTAGATCTTTAAGATTAGAGTTTTAGGGTTTAGGCATACATATAACTCAATTATATTTATATTAAGAAAAAATATAGAAAAAAATAAGAAAAAAATCTGAATATATAAATAAATATATATATATATAATATGATTAGGGTTTTAGGATTAGGGGTTTAGATTTTTATAGGTGTTTAAGTATTTAGGTTTTAGTATTTCAGATTTAAGTCTAAGTCTTTCTGATTAGGGTATAAATATATATATATATATATATATATATATATATAATATGATTAGGGTTTTAGGATTAGGGGTTTAGATTTTTATAGGTGTTTTAAGTATTTAGGTTTTAGTATTTCAGATTTAAGTCTAAGTCTTTCTGATTAGGGTTTTAGGGTTTTAATACCTACATAACATATATACACAAACACACATATACATATAATACATCCATACATGTAGATACACATGCATACAGAAATATAGATATTTTAGGTCTAAATCTTTAAGATTAGGGTTTTAAGGTTTTAATACCTACATAACATATATACACACATACACATATACATATAATACATATATACATGTACATACACATGCATACAAAAATATACATATTTTAGGTCTAGATTTTTAAGATTAGGGTTTTAATTAAACATATATAATTAAATATATAAAAATAGGATTACGTAAGGAAAAAATCTGAATATATAAATAAATATATATATGAAATAAGATAATTATATACATAAATAAATATAAAAAGAACTAGGATTTTAAATAATTTAATTAAATATATATAATTAAATATATATAATTAAATATATTTAATTAAATATATATAATTAAATATATAAAATTAAATATATAAAAATAGGATTAAGTAAGGAAAAAATCTGAATATATAAATAAAAATATATATAAAATAGGATATTTATATAGATAAATAAATATAAAAAGAATTAGTGTTTCAAATAATTTAATTAAATATATATAATTAAATATTCATAATTAAATATATAAAAATAGGATTAAGGAAGGAAAATAAATGAATATACAAATAAATATATATATAAAATAAGAAAATTATATACATAAATAAATATAAGAATAACTAGTATTTTAAATAATTTAGTTACATATATATAATAAAATATATAAAAAAAGGATTAATTAAGAAAAAATCTGAATATATAAATAATAAATATATATATATAAAGTAGGATAATTATATAGATAATAAAATATGATAAGAACTAGTGTTTTAAATAAATAAATGAAATATATAAAAATAGGTTTAATTTTAATCATTTTAAATAGAGTGAATATATATACACATACACATACACATACACACATACTTATACACCTATCTATATTCACATATATATACACATACACATATATATATACACATGCATACATATATATACATGTTTTAGGTCTAGGTCATTTTGATTAGGGTTTTAGGGTTTTAACACCTACATAACATATATACACACATACACATACACATATAATACATACACACATGTGTATAGAAATATACATAATTTAGGTCTAGATCTTTAAAATTAGGGTTTTAGGGTTTAGGCATACATATAACTCAATTAAGAGGAAAAAAAATCTGAATAAATAAATAAATATATATATAAAATAGGATCAAGTAAGAAAAAATCCGAATATATAGATAAAATAGGATAATTATATAGATTAGGATTTTAAAATTAGGGTTTTAAGTTTTTTTAGGTATTTAAGTATTTAGGTTTAGTATTTCAGGTTTAAGCCTTTAAGAGTATGATTTTTAGGTTTAATAAAAACACAAATGTTCTAAAATGTCCATATTGTAGCAGATGGCTTTTTTGGATCCTGAAGAGAGAATGGCATGTCCTTGCACACAGTGCAAGTATCAAATTTATCGGAAACGAAGGATTTGTACTGCACATGTTAGAGAGTATGGATCCTTTGATAGGACTCAACTGGAAAACCTACGCTATCATTCGCATGGTCCCCCAGGTGAGCAGATGGACCCAAACGACATTGCACTGGTAACCTCTCGTGGACAAAAGAGAGCAAAAAAGGACTTAGATGTACAAGCAAGTACTAATAATATTACAAAGAATGAACATATGGAAGATGCTTGAAGCATTTTATGATGGAGGAAGATCATGATGGTGGAGAAGGTGGTGTCGAGAGTTTCATGGACACAACAGAAATTCCACGATCAGAAGTGGATGAATAATATGAAAACATGTGAAGTCTAGTTCGTTTACCACTTTACAATGGAGCAAAGATATCTGTACTACGTGCATCACTCGCGATGCTCAATCTAAAATCCATTTATGGATGGTTAGATAGTAGTGTCACTCAATTGTTCAGATAAGTGGAGAACAAACTGGCTTTCATTGTTGTATCACAATAACTTTATTTACTAATATCGTTTTAATTGCTTATTGCAGGCTTCTTAAAGATCAATTTTTGCCAGAGGGCAATGACATGCCTCCAACGCGTGGAGATGCGTAAAAACTTTTACAGTCCATTGGAATGGATTATACTAAAATTCATGCTTGACCGAATGATTGCATTCTCTTTCGGAATGAGTATGAGCATCTCCACGTATGTCCAAAGTGTGGAGCAAATAGATTTAGACAAGACGTTATAGGCGAAGCAATCTTGGCAAAGGTTCTTCGCCACTTTCCTATCATTCCACAAATTAAGAACATGTTTAGATGCAAATCTATAGCTGAGTTAATGTCATGGCATACAAAGAGCAAGTTTACAGATAATGTAATGAGAGTGCCTGCTGAGTCTGATGCTTGGAAGCACATAGATAGTAATTGGCCAGAGTTTTCTAGTGACATTTTCTCTTGTGAGCCATATGACAACCCCTCACAACATCTATGCATTTGTAGCTCCCAATGATTGGAATTTAAATTACTTGACATCCAAAATATATTTTTGAATGGAGAGTTGGTTGGGTTTAAAAATGGTTTTGTTTTACATTATAATTTTAAATCCCATGCTTTCTTGCAAAGAAGATATGAAAAAAAATTATATAGGTTAAAGCGCATTGTATGGATTAAAACAAGCACCATATGCTTGGTATGAGAATCTATATGATTACTTATAAGCACATGGATTTCGTAATATTACAAAAGAAAGAACCTTCTATGTGAAGTTTAGAAATAATAATTTTTTTATCAGTGTTGTTTTTCTAGATAATATGCCACTCAATGGTCTTAATGAGATGCACATTTCTAAGGTTAGGGCTTGTTTTGTGCCGTTTTTGAAATGTTAGAGAGTTTGGGAATCTATATCATTAATTGGGTTATCATTTTATAAGAGTTGATGGAGGCATTTGTTTGTCCCAAACAAAGTTCACCAACACTTCATTGTAGTGATTTCACGTTGAGAACATTATATTCATTACCTATCCCATGGAAAGAGGTACATAATTGATTTCTCGTGATGTCGGATATGTATTTCATGTTTGACTTTATCAGAAAGGTGTTGGATGCATGATTTACATATGCATCACTCCACATGATTTTGTTGGATGCATTGTTTATGTATGCATCACTCCACATGATATTGAGTTTGGTTTCCCTTATATGAGAAGAATTTTGCATTGCCCATCTGTCAAAAAATGGAATGTGGTTAATAACACCTTTCATTACATATTTGGTATGATTTATTAATGACAAGGGGGATCAATAGTGCCATATTTACATGCATTTTCTAACTAAGCTTGATTTGGTTGTTCCCACACTCTCATATCAACAAATAGTGTTTGGTATATGGTTATTAGCTCAACCATACTATCTTGGTAAGCATACTATCTTGGTAAGCATACTATCTTGGTTGAGCAAGAAGCAACCTACTATTAGTTTCCTCCTATCACATGAGAGTTCCAACGTCCAATAAACATAAGCTTGATGTATCATGAACACAACGTTTGAATCAAGTTTTCTTTGCGTTGTCTGTATTATTGATCACCAATCAATATGTATTCATTGAATCTCTCTTTAAAATAGTACGAACGTTTCTGAGACATGTCTTTGGTAGCTTATGAGTTTGAGGAAATTGAAAATGGGTTCATGCCACTTAGGATTGACAACTATTCAAAAAGAGTAGCATGTTTCCATAGTAAGCCAATGTATGAAATCTTGCTTTAAGTTATGTGTAGTGCAAAAACTAGGGTAATGAGATCGCATAATAATGTTGTGAGATTTTGCAATGAGTGATTGGTGCTTTAATGCTTCCACATACAAAATTGAGATGTGTATTGGACTCTTTTTCGAGAGACATTCAGATCCTGGTGATCTTTAGCTTTAGGCAATTCAAGTTTACACCTTGTACTCTAACTTTAGAGTTATTGTAAGTATACTTAGTTTCTTGTGTGTCCATCAACTAGACACACACTTAATCTCTTATTCTTGTACTATGTACATAATCCTAGAGTTACTATGCTAAATTATACCATCAATTCTTATGGCATAACTATTTCTTTGCCATCAATCATACTTAAATATTGTAAAATCATTCTTTGGTCTCTCTTAGGCATAGCTTCTATTATTCATCTAGCTACTTTAACAAAAAAGTATTTTAGGGAAAATCTTTTTACTCTCAGGACTCCATCCTCCAACCATTCACAACCTAGATGAAAATGAAAAAGATCATCTATCTTTGTTATTTTCTTTCTAAAAGAAAACTTAGTGTACTCATGGTACTTTTACCACATACTTTATGCTCACCTTGACTTACCTTGGTGAAAGATAAACTGACCCTCTATAGATAGAAAATGCATCATGCACTTCACATTTCTAGCATCATATAATATATGTATGCATGCATCTACTCATGCATCTTCTTCAAAACTTCAATTACTTTTCATGCTTTCAATTATGTTGCACACATGAGTCTTCCTCTCTCTTACAATACAATATCTCTCTAGTTCTCTCATGGCATATAATGCCATGTGTTGACAAAACTTTTGGTAGCATTTCCCCTCGAAATGAAGCTTGAAAAAAAAAATAACCATGATACAATGATAGGCATCAACTTGATGGTCAACCAACCACTTTCTTAGCTCTAGAAACCTGCAAACAAGAGACTTTTCCAATATGTCTTGTTGGGCACTACATGCCCTCATTATAACAATGTCTTTTCTCATTCAAATACCTTCCATTCCCAATAAGATTAGGAGGAGGGAGCTAAATTCTTCTCCATCTACATGCGCATGATCACGTATTGGCAGATGATGTGATGCTTAGTTCGTTGTTGTAGACTTGGTGAAGCTCCTGTTTGCATGGTTGGGCTCCTTGGGGACCTCACAGGGCTCTCTAAGGGGCTAACATACTATCATTCTTTTGCTCGATAGACCATGAAATCCATTGCAAATATATCTCTATATTCTTGAAGAAGGTTAACTAGCTCAAACTCATCTTCCTTTGTGAGATCATTGGCAACTTAAGTGCATAGATCTTCATCGTTCTCATGCACACTAAATACCATCTTAGTAGAGTCTTCATTATCATAATCTTTCCTTGGTATGTCCATCCTCTTTTGCACAGTGATGTGTATAGTCCTCTCTTCATTAGTGTACGAACTTTGAAGATTGAGTATTTTCATCTCTTTGCGAATCTAAATGTTTAGAGTCTATTGAATGTAGTTGAAATACGTCTGCATAATAAGTGATTGACTTAGCTCTGCTCTTAAAATCCAAAAATTCAACCTTGTTCAACTAATCTTGATTTGATTTTTAAGGAATGTAAAGCACATGGGTAAGATCCTTTGTGACTTTATTCAAAGATCTAACTTCCCTTTGTCTCTTTATGAACTTTTTCTTCTCCTTGAGATCCTCATAAATCAAATCTAAATAGTTGAGGGACTATAGTCACTTTCTTTTACTCTCTCATGTCTTCGACCATGAAAAATCACACCCTTATTCATCTTGACCTCAAGTCAATATCTATTTATTGACTACAACATCTAATGTAGAAAGCAATTGTGCCCAATCATATGGTTCAATCTTCTTGTCTCAAAATATCACTAGTATATAGGAGGGATCCTCCACATGTTTATCAAAGTTATAATCCTCCCACCCTTGTTTTAGTATCCACTCTTTGTAAAGCTTGGCACATCCACAAGTGTGTGTCTATATGTTTCTAATCCTCATCCTTCAGCTCCAAATAACTAAAGATCTCACTTCGTGTCAAATGTCTTGCATTCTAGCATATGAATCTCCATTTGAGAGATGAAACATCTCTATAGGAAATAGATGAGATGTATTATCGTAGTTGTGCCTTGGTGTTGTAGGTACACTAGATTATGTTGGAGCAAGTCTATGACAAGCCTAAGTATTGGCTTGAGTCCCACAACTTCATAAAAGAAGCCTTAAAATGAAGACTATGTAAAGTTCACTTGTGAACTACCTCTTGTAACTTTTGAAGAGTTTACTTAATGTAAAAGTGAAAGAATCTTAAGTGGTTGAGTCCACTTGATCAAAAAGGGAAAGAGGAGCCACAAATTCGTGATTTGTGGTAGGTAGAGAATCAAATCAATCATTGATTGATTGGAGAGTGATTGAGGGAAGTTAGCCTCCCAAACTCAACTATAAATAGATGGCAGTTTTAGTCCTGTGGAGAAAATAGGCAATGTCAACGCACCTGATGGAAACATCAACCTACTTAGTAAGGTAGTCTATGTCCCTACCATTACAAAGAATTTGATAAGTGTTGGGTAGATAGTAGAGAAAGGTTTGCAAGTCAGGTTCACAAAAACAGGAGCATTTGTTGAAGATCCAAGTCAAGGATTCAGAAAAATTGCAAAAGGTGAAAAGACAGGTAGATTGTTCACATTTGAATTACAAGACACTAGAAACATTGCTCTCTTTAATTATGGTAGTCAGACACTCAAAGAATTGGAAGTATGGGACAAAAGGTTAGCACATATTGCTGAAAGGTCATTAAAGCAGATTTGCAGGGACCAAAGTGTACTTGGACTCCCTAATTTGTCAAAACAACATATGATTTATAAGTGTAGTGCATGTCAATTTGGAAAGTCTCACAAGGTACCATTCATGAAGAAAGGTTATATGCATGGAGATCTCTTGGAGTTGGTTCATACAGATGTATGGGGACCTAGGAAGGAAGCTTCAATATCCGGATCAAGGTATTATGTTTCCTTTATTGATGATTGCAGCAGATGGACTATCCTATTCTTTATGAAACACAAAGATGAATTTTTTTCATGTTTCAAAAGATATTTGGCTCTTGTGGAGAATCAAACAAGTAAATCACTAAAAAGGCTAAGGTCAGATGGAGGGGGAGAATACTTCTCCCATGATTTTGATTCTTTTCTTCAAGAAAGAGGAATCAAAAGAGAGGTAACTACAAGGTACACTCCTGAGCAAAATGGTGTGGAAGAAAGGAGGAATAGGACAATTGTTGAAGCTGCAAGGTCTATGTTAAATGAAAAGCATTTACCTAATTACTTATGGGCTCAGGCTCTATCTACAGCCACTTACTTGATTAACAGGTTGCCTTCAAAATCCCTTGATGGGATGACTCCATATGAGGCTTGGAATGGAAGAAGACCAAGCTTAGATCATTGTAAAATTTTTGTATGTATTGCTTTTGCTCATGTTCCTTCACAGGTTAGAGGCAAGATGGATCCAAAGGCAGAAAGGTGTGTATTTATTGGATATGACAACAATCAAAAGGGCTATAGGTTATACAACCCTACCAACAAAGGATTCTTGGTAAGCAGAGATGTAGTTTTTGATGAGAACAATTCATGGTATGAAGATTCATGCAGGAAGGTCAATTTACCATATGATCTTGAAGAAGATTTTCCAAAGCTTGGTAGAGAACAACCAAAGATTGAAGAACAAGAAACCTCAGAGGATGATGAAGAATCTCATATGGAAAAGATCAAAGCATGGAAGTCTAAAGATAAAGCAAAATTGCAGGAACTTGGACATGAGGCAGAATCATCACATCATGGCCTAAGAAGATCTATGAGAGAAAAGAAAAAACCAGAAAGGTATGGGTTTGACACCTCATTAGTAACTAAACATTCTATCTACATAGCAAAGGACATAAACCAAGAGGAGCCATCATCATTTGAAGAGGCCAAAGCAAAAACAGAATGGAAGCATGCAATGAAGGAAGAGATTGAAGCACTTGAGGAAAACAACACTTGGGATTTGGTGCCCAAGACTTCATCCATGAAGGTAATAGACTCAAGATGGGTCTAAAACCTCAAGAAGAATTGTGATGGTTCCATTAACAGGTATAAGGCAAGGCTTGTAGCAAATGGCTTTGCACAAACTCAGGGAATTGATTATGAGGAGACCTTCTCTCCTCTGGCAAAGATGCCTACTATTAGGGCTTTCCTTAGTATTGCCTCTTCCAAGAATTGGAAGATACTTCAACTAGATGTAAATAATGCATTCTTGAATGGTTGGATAATAGAAGAGGTATATATGCCACAACCACCTGGTTTTGAGAATCAAGTTTATCCTGATTATGTGTGTAAACTTAACAAAGCATTGTATGGTCTCAAGCAAGCCCCAAGGGCTTGGAATTTGAGGCTTGTTTCATTCTTGCAGGACAAAGGCTTTTAACCAAGCAAGGCGGATCCTTCACTCTTTATCAGAAAGAGTAACTCTGAGGTCATCTACCTATGTGTATATGTAGATGATATTATATTGACAGGAAATGATGCAGATGGTATGAAGAAGATCAAAGATCAGATGAGAGAAGAGTTCAAGATAAGTGATTTGGGTTCACTTACCTACTTCCTAGGTTTGAAAGTTGTCTACAAAGATCATGGTTTGTTTCTCATTCAAAGAAAGTACATTAAGGACATGTTGGCAAAATTCAAGATGCAAGATTGTAAGATTGCAGGTATTCCAATGGAGGTCAATCACAAATTGAGCTCACATGAAGGTGAACTCATAGAGGACATCACATCATATCAAAGTTTAGTGGGTAGTCTCAACTATGCCACATTGACAAGAGTAGATATATGTTACAGTGTGAGTGTGCTAAGTCAATTTATGCACACACACCAAGGAAACCACATATGGATGCTGCCAAAAGGATTCTCAAGTATCTCAAAAGAACCATAAATGAAGGACTTTATTATCCTTATGTATCTGATTTAGGTTTGAAGCTATTTTCTGATGTAGACTGGGCTGGCTACAAGGAAGATAGAAGGAGCACTTCAGGTTATCTTACCTTTGCAGGTATAAAGCTTATTTCATGGTCATCCAAGAAGCAACCCACAGCTGCTCTCTCTTCTACTGAAGCTGAATACAGAGGTCTTGCCATAGCTACTCAGGAAGCTATGTGGATGAAGACATTATTCAAAGATCTTGGATTGAGTTTGGAACTCCAACTATTTTTGGTGACAATATGAGTTGTATTCACTTAGCTGCTAATCCTATTTTTCATGCAAGGACTAAACATATTGAAGTTCATTCTATGTACGAGAGTAGGTTCTAAGCAAGGAGATTCAAATATCATATGTGTCCACTCATCAACAATATGCAGATATTCTAACCAAAGCATTGGATGGTACAAAGCTTTGGAAATTCAAGGCTATGATTGGTTTGCAGGTAATCTTGGAAGATTGAAGACCTCAAGCATACTTAGCTTGAGGGGGAGCTGTTGGAGCAAGTCTATGACAAGCTTAAGTATTGGCTTGAGTCCCACAAAGTCATAGAAGAAGCCTTAAAATGAAGACTATGTAAAGTTCACTTGAGAACTACCTCTTGTAACTTTTGAAGAGTTTACTTAATGTAAAAGTGAAAGAATCTTAAGTGGTTAAGTCCACTTGATCAAAAAGGGAAAGAGGAGCCATGAATTCGTGATTTGTGGTAGGTAGAGAATCAAATCAATCATTGATTGATTGGAGAGTGATTGAAGGAAGTTAACATCCCAAACTCAACTATAAATAGATGGCAGTTTTAGTCCTGTGGAGAAAATAGGCAATGTCAACGCACCTGATGGAAACATCAACCTACTTAGTAAGGTACTCTATGTCCCTACCATTACAAAGAATTTGATAAGTGTTGGGCAGATAGTAGAGAAAGGTTTGCAAGTGAGGTTCACAAAAGCAGGAGCATTTGTTGAAGATCCAAGTCAAGGATTCAGAAAAATTGCAAAAGGTGAAAAGAGAGGTAGATTGTTCACATTTGAATTACAAGACACTAGAAACATTGCTCTCTTTAATTATGGTAGTTAGACACTCAAAGAATTGGAAGTATGGCACAAAAGTTAAGCACATATTGGTGAAAGGTCATTAAAGCAGATTTGCAGGGACCAAAGTGTACTTGGACTCCCTAATTTGTCACAACAACATATGATTTATAAGTGTAGTGCATGTCAATTTGGAAAGTCTCACAGGTTACCATTCATGAAGAAAGGTTATATGCATGGAGATCTCTTGGAGTTGGTTCATATAGATGTATGGGGACCTAGCAAGGAAGCTTCAATATCTGGATAAAGGTATTATGTTTCCTTTATTGATGATTGCAGCAGATGGACTATCCTATTCTTTATGAAACACAAAGATGAAGTTTTTTCATGTTTCAAAAGATATTTGGCTCTTGTGGAGAATCAAACAAGTAAATCACTAAAAAGGCTAAGGTCAGATGGAGGGGGAGAATACTTCTCCCTTGATTTTGATTCTTTTCTTCAAGAAAGAGGAATCAAAAGAGAGGTAACTACAAGGTACACTCCTGAGCAAAATGGTGTGGCAGAAAGGAGGAATAGGACAATCGTTGAAGCTGCAAGGTCTATGTTAAATGAAAAGCATTACCTAATTACTTATGGGCTCAGGCTCTATCTACAGCCACTTACTTGATTAACAAGTTGCCTTCAAAATCCCTTGATGGGATGACTCCATATGAGGCTTGGAATGGAAGAAGACCAAGCTTAGATCATTGTAAAATTTTTGGATGTATTGCTTTTGCTCATGTTCCTTCACAGGTTAGAGGCAAGATGGATCCAAAGGCAAAGAGGTGTGTATTTATTGTATATGACAACAATCAAAAGGGTTGTAGGTTATACAACCCTACCAACAAAGGATTCTTGGTAAGCAGAGATGTAGTTTTTGATGAGAACAATTCATGGTATGAAGATTCATGCAAGAAGGTCAATTTACCATATGATCTTGAAGAAGATTTTCCAAAGCTTGGTAGAGAAAAACCAAAGATTGAAGAACAAGACACCTCAGAGGATGATGAAGAATCTCAGATGGCAAAGATCAAAGCATGGAAGTCTAAAGGTAAAGCAAAATTGCAAGAACTTGGACATGAGGCAGAATCATCACATCATGGCCTAAGAAGATCTATGAGGGAAAAGAAAAAACCAGAAAGGTATGGGTTTGACACCTCATTAGTAACTAAACATTCTATCTACATAGCACAGGACATAAACCAAGAGGAGCCATCATCATTTGAAGAGGCCAAAGCAAAAACAGAATGGAAGCATGCAATGAAGGAAGAGATTGAAGCACTTGAGGAAAACAACACTTGGGATTTGGTGCCCAAGACTTCATCCATGAAGGTAATAGGCTCAAGTTGGGTCTATAAACAGTTATAAGGCATTAACAGGTTCCATTAACAGGTATAAGGCAAGGCTTGTAGCAAAAGGCTTTGCACAAACTCAGGGAATTGATTATGAGGAGACCTTCTCTCCTCTGGCAAAGATGCCTACTTATAGGGCTTTGCTTAGTATTGCCTCTTCCAAGAATTGGAAGATACTTCAACTAGATGTAAAGAATGCATTCTTGAATGGTTGGATAACAGAAGAGGTATATATGGCACAACCACCTGGTTTTGAGAATCAAGTTTATCCTGATTATGTGTGTAAACTTAACAAAGCATTGTATGGTCTCAAGCAAGCCCCAAGGGCTTGGAGTTTCAGGCTTGTTTCATCTTGCTGGACAAAGGCTTTTAACCAAGCAAGGCAGATCCTTCACTCTTTATTAAAAAGAGTAACTCTGAGGTCATCTACCTATGTGTATATGTAGATGATATTATATTGACAGGAAATGATGCAGATGGTATGAAGAAGATCAAAGATCAGATGAGAGAAGAGTTCAAGATAAGTGATTTGGATTCACTTACCTACTTCCTAGGTTTGGAAGTTGTCTACAAAGATCATGGTTTGTTTCTCACTCAAAGAAAGTAGATTAAGGACATGGTACCAAAATTCAAGATGCAAGATTGTAAGATTGCAGGTATTCCAATGGAGGTCAATCACAAATTGAGCTCACATGAAGGTGAACTCATAGAGGACATCACATCATATCAAAGTTTAGTGGGTAGTCTCAACTATGCCACATTGACAAGAGTAGATATATGTTACAGTGTGAGTGTGCTAAGAAATTTATGCACACACCAAGGAAACCACATATGGATGCTACCAAAAGGATTCTCAAGTATCTCAAAGGAACCATAAATGAAGGATTTTATTATCCTTATGTATCTGATTTAGGTTTGAAGCTATTTTCTGATGCAGATTGGGCTCGCTCCAAGGAAGATAGAAGGAGCACTTCAGGTTATCTTACCTTTGCAGGTTCAAAGCTTATTTCATGGTCATCCAAGAAGCAACCCGCAATTGCTCTCTCTTCTACTGAAGCTGAATACAGAGGTCTTGCCATAGGTACTCACGAAGCTATGTGGATGAAGACATTATTCAAAGATCTTGGATTGGAGTTTGGAACTCCAACTATTTTTTGTGACAATATGAGTTCTATTCACTTAGCTGCTAATCCTATTTTTCATGCAAGGACTAAACATATTGAAGTTCATTATCACTATGTACGAGAGAAGGTTCTAAGCAAAGAGATTCAAATATCATATGTGTCCACTCATCAACAATGTGCAGATATTCTAACCAAAGCATTGGATGGTACAAAGCTTTGAAAATTCAAGGCTATGATTGGTTTGCAGGTAATCTTGGAAGATTGAAGACCTCAAGCATACTTAGCTTGAGGGGGAGCTGTTGGAGCAAGTCTATGACAAGCCTAAGTATTGGCTTGAGTCCCACAAAGTCATAGAAGAAGCCCTAAAATGAAGACTATGTAAAGTTCACTTGTGAACTACCTCTTGTAACTTTTGAAGAGTTTACTTAATGTAAAAGTGAAAGAATCTTAAGTGGTTGAGTCCACTTGATAAAAAAGGGAAAGAGGAGCCACGAATTTGTGATTTGTGGTAGGTAGAGAATCAAATCAATCATTGATTGATTGGAGAGTGATTGAGGGAAGTTAGCCTCCCAATTTCAACTATAAATAGATGGCAGTTTTAGTCGTGGTTAGAGAGACCTATGTGAAGACCTCCAAGAGCTGAGCTTTATTCCATATCAAGGTGTGATTACAAGGCACACATATGTATCAGTAAGTCCATTGTATTGTACAAGCAATTTACTTTCATTTTCATTATCATTTGGGTTCATATTTCCATGTTCTTGTGAAGTATACTACTCACTGCCATATCTCTCAGTTTTCTTAGTCAGACTGGAGAGATGATTTCTCTGAGCTTGGTGCATTATTTTCAGTGCTTTAACTTGGTAAAGTTAACTCTATAAGTCTACTATACGCTCACAAATTTTCATGTCATTAGAATGTTGCAATCTTCAGTTATGTTCAGTTGAAGTCAACAGTGTCTGTTCATCTTCACTTCTCTGTCAGGTAAATGAATTTTTCACTCACCTTGTCAGAGCCATTTCGTAGTGGTTACTTATCCAAATTTAGTGATTGAAAGTCTCTTGGATTCAGCTTACTGTCTAGTACAACCATAAAATTTTTCATAATCATTGAATTCCTAAATTTTGAGTTATGTTTATTTTTCTGCTCACTGGTCTCAAACTGTAGTAGCCCGTGAAAATCGGGATGATGTCATCACTTGTTAAAACTCATTCTCAGTGTGTGGTTTATTATTTTTGATGGGATTACTCTTGAAGGTTAGCTCTTTAAGCTACCTAGACTTCCCCAAGAGGAATTAAGCTAATTGCTGCTGTGCTCAGAGAATTATGTAAAACACTAGACAGGTGTATGAACCAAGAATAGCAAGTTTTCACCTCTGAGCTAACGTCAACTTATCTGTTTTGATCTATCTTTTTGAGAGTGATCTTCCAAGGTACATAGGGTGTCTAATACATCAATTGGCAAGCTAAAAGGGCCCACCATATACTCCTGGAGTTCATTTGGCTGGTGTAGATCAAGGATTTTGCAACACCTCTTCATCTTCAAGCACATACCTATCCATCTCTTCACAGTGGTATCAGAGCAAGGTTGGACAACATGGCAGATGGATTTCCTTCATCAATTGACAAATTGGACAGAGGTAACTACTGAGCTTGGTCATTAAGAATGGAAGCTTATCTCCAAGGTAGAAGTCTATATGGTATGTGGCTGGAGATGAAGTTATGCCAAGTTTCAGGAACAAAAGTCAACCAACACAAGAAGAGCAAGAAAGATTGAACACGTGGTGCTCCAAGGATGCACTTGCAAGGTCTTATCTCCTCAACTCTATCTCAGATTTTTTGTTGCCTCACACTAGAAGTTGTAATATATCTCAGGAAGCGTGGGATGCACTTGAAGCTTTCTTTTCTTCAAGTACTAAAGCTAGGAAGCATCAACTATGGCTGGATTTCACAACTCTCAAGAAGGCTCCCAAACAAAATGTGACTGATTTTGTCACAAAGCTCAAGGACATAGCGGATCAGTTGGGAAGCATTGGAGAGGTAATAGATGAAGAGCAAATTGTAAGGCAGGTCATCAATGGCTTGAAGGTAGATGACAAGTGGGAAGCATTCACCACAGCTATGGATTTGTACATGGACATGCATGTACCTGATTTCAATACACTCATTGGACAACTACTTACTCAAGAGGAAAAGCTTATCAAAAATGGAGAAAGCTCTAAAGGTAATCAATCTTCAACTTTATACACTGATAAAAGCAAGTCCAAAGATAACAAAGGAAAGGCAAAGAAAGTGGATGATAAAGCAGGTACATATCAAGCTAACTATGCAGGTAGAGGAAGACATGGCAGAGGTAGAGGAAGAGGAGGTAGACAAGGCAGGGGGAGATCCCAAGACCCCAACTCATGTTCTATTTGTGGATTAACTAATCATACAACTGAAAATTGCTTTAGGAATTCCAGGAATCAAAGAGGAAGAGGATACAATAGAGGAAGTTATGGCTACTCAAGAGGAAGGTTCAACAATTATCATGGCAGCTACAACAACTACAATCATTCAAACTATCAAGGAGGCTACAAAGGAAGGAGAGACTACAATAACTACACAGAAGACTCAAACAAAGAGGATTCATTATTGATCATGAACATGGCTATGCCACAAGGTAAATCTGATGAGCATGTTTTCTACATAGATTCAGGTTGTTCAAATCATGTGGCAGGAAATGTGGCACTCCTATCAGATTTAAAAGATCCAAGGAATAAGCATGAGGTACAAACAGGAGATGATACAAAACATCCTGTGGAGAAAATAGGCAATGTCAAAGCACCTGATGGAAACATCAACCTACTCAGTAAGGTACTCTATGTCCCTACCATTACAAAGAATTTGATAAGTGTTGGGCAGATAGTAGAGAAAGGTTTGGAATTCAGGTTCACAAAAGCAGGAGCATTTGTTGAAGATCCAATTCAAGGATTCAGAAAAATTGCAACAGGTGAAAGGACAGGTAGATTGTTCAAATTTGAATTACAGGACACTAGAAACATTGCTCTCTTTAATTATGGTAGTCAGACACTCACAAAATTGGAAGTATGGCACAAAAGCTTAGCACATATTGGTCAAAGGTCATTAAATCAGATTTGTAGGGACCAAAGTGTACTTGGACTCCCTAATTTGTCAAAACAACATATGATTTATAAGTGTAGTGCATGTCAATTTGGAAAGTCTCACAGGTTACCATTCATGAAGAAAGGTTATATGCATGGAGATCTCTTGGAGTTGGTTCATACAGATATATGGGGACCTAGCAAGGAAGCTTCAATATCTGGATCAAGGTATTATGTTTCCTTTATTGATGATTGCAGCAGATGGACTATCCTATTCTTTATGAAACACAGAGATGAAGTTTTTTCATGTTTCAAAAGATATTTGGCTCTTGTGGAGAATCAAACAGGTAAACCACTAAAAAGGCTAAGGTCGGATGGAGGGGGAGAATACTTCTCCCATGGTTTTGATTCTTTTCTTCAAGAAAGAGGAATCAAAAGAGAGGTAACTACAAGGTACACTCCTGAGCAAAATGGTGTGGCAGAAAGGAGGAATAAGACAATTGTTGAAACTGCAAGGTCTATGTTAAATGAAAAGCATTTACCTAATTACTTATGGGCTGAGGCTGTATCTACAGCCACTTACTTGATTAACAGGTTGCCTTCAAAATCCCTTGATGGGATGACTCCATATGAGGCTTGGAATGGAAGAAGACCAAGCTTAGATCATTGTAAAATTTTTGGATGTATTGCTTTTGCTCATGTTCCTTCACAGGTTAGAGGCAAGATGGATCCAAAGGCAGAAAGGTGTGTATTTATTGGATATGACAACAATCAAAAGGGCTATAGGTTATACAACCCTACCAACAAAGGATTCTTGGTAAGCAGAGATGTAGTTTTTGATGAGAACAATTCATGGTATGAAGATTCATGCAGGAAGGTCAATTTACCATATGATCTTGAAGAAGATTTTCCAAAGCTTGGTAGAGAACAACCAAAGATTGAAGAACAAGACACCTCAGAGGATGATGAAGAATCTCAGATGGAAAAGATCAAAGCATGGAAGTCTAAAGGTAAAGCAAAATTGCAGGAACTTGGACATGAGGCAGAATCATCACATCATGGCCTAAGAAGATCTATGAGGGAAAAGAAAAAACCAGAAAGGTATGGGTTTGACACCTCATTAGTAACTAAACATTCTATCTACATAGCATAGGACATAAACCAAGAGGAGCCATCATCATTTGAAGAGGCCAAAGCAAAAACAGAATGGAAGCATGCAATGAAGGAAGAGATTGAAGCACTTGAGGAAAACAACACTTGGGATTTGGTGCCCAAGACTTCATCCATGAAGGTAATAGGCTCAAGATAGGTCTATAAACTCAAGAAGAATTCTCATGGTTCCATTAACAGGTATAAGGCAAGGCTTGTAGCAAAAGGCTTTGCACAAACTCAGGGAATTGATTATGAGGAGACCTTCTCTCCTCTGGCAAAGATGCCTACTATTAGGGCTTTGCTTAGTATTGCCTCTTCCAAGAATTGGAAGATACTTCAACTAGATGTAAAGAATGCATTCTTGAATGGTTGGATAACAGAAGAGGTATATATGGCACAACCACCTGGTTTTGAGAATCAAGTTTATCCTGATTATGTGTGTAAACTTAACAAAGCATTGTATGGTCTCAAGCAAGCCCCAAGGGCTTGGAATTTCAGGCTTGTTTCATTCTTGCAGGACAAAGGCTTTTAACCAAGCAAGGCAGATCCTTCACTCTTTATCAAAAAGAGTAACTCTTAGGTCATCTACCTATGTGTATATGTAGATGATATTATATTGACAGGAAATGATGTAGATGGTATGAAGAAGATCAAAGATCAGATGAGAGAAGAGTTCAAGATAAGTGATTTGGGTTCACTTACCTACTTCCTAAGTTTGGAAGTAGTCTACAAAGATCATGTTTTGTTTCTCATTCAAAGAAAGTACATTAAGGACATGTTGGCAAAATTCAAGATGCAAGATTGTAAGATTGCAGGTATTCCAATGGAGGTCAATCACAAATTCAGCTCACATGAAGGTGAACGCATAGAGGACATCACATCATATCAAAGTTTAGTGGGTAGTCTCAACTATGCCACATTGACAAGAGTAGATATATGTTACAGTGTGAGTGTGCTAAGTCAATTTATGCACACACACCAAGGAAACCACATATGGATGCTGCCAAAAGGATTCTCAAGTATCTCAAAGGAACCATAAATGAAGGACTTTATTATCCTTATGTATCTGATTTACGTTTGAAGCTATTTTCTTATGCAATTTGGGCTGGCTCCAAGGAAGATAGAAGGAGCACTTCAGGTTATCTTACCTTTGCAGGTTCAAAGCTTATTTCATGGTCATCCAAGAAGCAACCCACAGTTGCTCTCTCTTCTACTGAAGCTGAATACAGAGGTCTTGCCATAGCTACTCAGGAAGCTATGTGGATGAAGACATTATTCAAAGATCTTGGATTGGAGTTTGGAACTCCAACTATTTTTTGTGACAATATGAGTTCTATTCACTTAGCTGCTAATCCTATTTTTCATGCAAGGACTAAACATATTGAAGTTCATTATCACTATGTACGAGAGAAGGTTCTAAGCAAAGAGATTCAAATATCATATGTGTCCACTCATCAACAATGTGCAGATATTCTAACCAAAGCATTGGGTGGTACAAAGCTTTGGAAATTCAAGGCTATGCTTGGTTTGCAGGTAATCTTGGAAGATTGAAGACCTCAAGCATACTTGGCTTGAGGGGGAGCTGTTGGAGCAAGTCTATGACAAGCCTAAGTATTGGCTTGAGTCCCACAAAGTCATAGAAGAAGCCTTAAAATGAAGACTATGTAAAGTTCACTTGTGAACTACCTCTTGTAACTTTTGAAGAGTTTACTTAATGTAAAAGTGAAAGAATCTTATGTGGTTGAGTCCACTTGATCAAAAAGGGAAAGAGGAGCCACGAATTTGTGATTTGTGGTAGGTAGAGAATCAAATCAATCATTGATTGATTGGAGAGTGATTGAGGGAAGTTAGCCTCGCAAACTCAACTATAAGTAGATGGCAGTTTTAGTCGTGGTTAGAGAGACCTATGTGAAGACCTCCAAGAGCTGAGCTTTATTCCATATCAAGGTGTGATTACAAGGCACACATATGTATTAGTAAGTCCATTGTATTGTACAAGCAATTTACTTTCATTTTCATTATCATTTGGGTTCATATTTCCATGTTCTTGTGAAGTGTACTACTCACTGCCATATCTCTCAGTTTTCTCAGTCAGATTGCAGAGATGGTTTCTCTAAGCTTGGTGCATGATTTTCAGTGATTTAACTTGGTAAAGTTATCTCTATAAGTCTAATATAGGCTCACAAATTTTCATGTCATTTGGATGTTGCAATCTTCAGTTATGGTCAGTTGAAGTCAACAGTGTCTGTTTATCTTCACTTCTCTGTTAGGTACCCGACTTTCTCACTCACCTTGTTAGAGCCATGTCTCAGTGGTTACTTATCCAAATGCACTGATTGAAAGCTTGTTGGATTCAGCGTACTGTCTAGTATAACCATACAAATTTTCATAATCATTGGATTCGTACATTTTGAGTTATGTTCATTTTTCTGCTCACTGGTCTCAAACTATAGCAGCCCGTGAAAATCGGGATGATGTCATCACTTGTTAAAACTCATTCTCAGTGTGTGGTTTATTATTTTTGATGAGAATACTCTTAAAATTTAGCTCTTTAAGCTATTTAGACTTCCCCAAGAGGAATTAAGCTAGTTGCTGCTGTGCTCAGAGAATTATGTAAAACACTAGACAAGTGTATGAACCAAGAATAGCAAGTTTTCACCTCTGAGCTAACTCCAACTTATCTGTTTTGATCTATCTTTTTGAGAGTGATCTTCCAAGGTACATAGGGTGTCTAATACATCCATTGGAAAGCTAAAAGGGCCCACCATATACTCGTGGAGTTCATTTGGCTGGTGTAGATCAAGGATTTTGCAACACCTCTTCATCTTCAAGCACATACCTATCCATCTCTTCATAGATTACCACCCCAATTCTCACCACTTGATTGGTGCAAGAAAGTTCTTTCTAGTAATAAATCATGATTGTTTCCCTTTTCAAAGCCACAAATAACAAGCATATGCCGAAACTATATGTCACCCCATGTGCTGAATGTAATATGTTATAGTAGCCCCAAGAGTTTGCCCATATGTATTTTTTTAAGAGGGTTCTATCATCTTGATTTGAAATGTGAAATAGAAATTTTTTATTCCATAGCTATAATGTTCTTTGATTTTGAAAATAATCATGTTTCCTATTTACTCTCTTGAACATTCTATTTTGAAAGTCTTTGTAGCTACATGAGCAAAATGAAGCTAGATATTTGTGAATATGTACGTGTTTATGTATTCTATGTGTGTATGTGTTTGTGTTTTATATGTGTATATGTGTTTGTGTATGTCTATGCATCTGTGAAGTGATTATGTGCATGTTGGAGTTTGAGGTCTACGGAAGCAAGCAAATACCACAAGCGAGAAGAAGAAGAAGAAGAAGCTTGGAGCACAACACAACACAAAATGAATTAGCAATAGAATGTACAAGGATTAATCACCCATTACATTTATAGACATATATACAAGATGGTGGAAGAAAACTCCTAAAGTGCGGAACAAGTGCCCCAATGGTACTAGGTATGTTCACACACATCACTACTGAAATATATAAGAAAATATCCCCTCGGAGTGATGTAGTGAACAAGGAATTGGCATTCATGTATAATGAAGTGCCAAACTATGTGGAAAGACATCAATCCATAGAAGGAAGTAAGCCCAAAGCTGTGCAGAAAGCTTCAAAATTCTTCCTAGGTAGAGCTTTTGTGAAAAGGTTTGCAACCTTATCTTATGTGGGCACATATGCCAAATTCATCTCTTTAGTAGAGAATATATCCCTAACATAATGATAGTTCACCTCATTGTGCTTGTGTGAGCATGGAATACATGTATTCCATGCTTGTGTGAGCATGGAATACATGTATTCCATGCTTGTGTGAGCATGGAATACATGTATTCCATGCTTGTGTGAGCATGGAATACATGAAGATGCTGGTTGCAAGAGACTGACCAACACCCAAATCAACCAAAATCCATCTTAACCACACACACTCAACACTCACTATGAAAGCCACCCTATACTTAGCCTCACAATTGGAAGTGGCCACAGTAGGCTACTTCTTTCTCAACCAAGATATGAATGAGCTACCAAGTACCCACTAGGAGAGACGTGAGTGTCATAGCAACAAGCATAATCTGAGTCAAAAAAGCATGTAAATCTAGTAGTCATGATCCTCGTTGAGATAAAACAAACCAAGTAGTTGGGTACCACTCAAATAGAGAAATATGTGCTTAATTGCCTACCAATTCTTGACACCCAAGAAATGCATAAAAATGCTCATCTATGAGATAGAAAATTGAATATCAAGCTAAGTTATGCATAATTAACTCAAGAATCCAACAGCCTATTCATAGAGAACAACATCAGATGCATCTCTAGCACCATCAAGACTCAACCATAACCCTGTTTCCATAGGAATTGCAATAGGTTTGCATTCTTCAAGGCCAAAACACTGCAATAATGTTTCAATATATTTTGTTTGACATAAATCTACTCCCCCATCAACTTGCATAAATTGAATTACCAAATAATTTGATTCAAATGCCCCAAAATTTCAAAAAGAGGCATGCAAAAACACCTTAAAATCAGCAATATGCTTCTCATTTGGACCAATGAGCAGCATGTCATCAATTAAAACAACGATGATGAGAATTAGATCATGTGCACACTTAACATATAAGGTGCTCTCAATTGAACTATTCTCAAAGCCATGTGCAATCAAGTAGGCATGTATCTTTTTTATACCAAGCATAGGTCTTGCTTCAAAGCAAATAATGCCTTTTTCAACCTACACATTTTTTTCATGCCCTTTTTGCACAAAACCACGAGTCTGAAATGCATATGCTTCTTCATGTAGCTGAACATCCAGAAATGCAGTTTTAGTGTCCAATTGTTGTAGATTACAATCATGATGAGCTGAAAGTGCACATATGCCATGAATGGGGGTCATTCCGCATGTGGGAGAACATGTCTCATCAAAATCAATGCCTCTTGCTTGAGCATAACCTTTTGCAACAAGCCTAGCCTTATACCTATCAACTTTTCTATCAAGTTTACATTTAAGATTGTTCACCCATTTAGTGCCAAAGGCCTTTTTGTCAGGAGGCAAATCACATAATGACGACGCATCATTCTTCATAATAGCATCATATTGTGATTTCATAGTAGCCATCCAATTTTTTGAATTTTGTGCTTCATCAAAAGAAATAGGCTCATTCTCATTACAAAGACTAGAGGTATCCATTGCATAGAAACTTGATGCAAAAGAAGCTCTATGAGATTTTGAAGGAGTATGATATGATATAGGTGCATGTGATTTGCTATTTCTTGAAAGTATGCACCAACCATTTAGGCATATTTCTTCCTCCTCTATATTCGCCCTCTCATCAACAAGTGCATCATGTAAATCTGCATAAAGAATGGAATGATCTACATTGTTATTTGGAACCTAGAAAGGTAGCAAAATTTCCTCATTTGTCCAATACCTTACCATCCACCTGTAAAGCACGCAAAGAAAGTGTCACACACATATCTAGAGCTAACTGAGATCTCCTCAAAAGGACTCTATAATTTTGTGTAGGGTCTTGAAAAATGACCTACTACACCTTCAAATAGAGTTACTACAAGTGATGTAGATGGATTTGAAGATGTTCATCTTCAAATTCTTGTTCATGTTACACTTCCTAATACACATACCAAAGAGGAACTTTGTTGGGATTGTAGAGATGCTCAAGCACATGCATTGATAGCTTTGTCTATCAAACATGCTATTATTCCTCATATTCACTCTTGCAAATCATCAAATGATGCTTGAGATACACTTATCACTTTGTACCAGGCAAGAAATGAGGCTCGTGTTGCTACCTCTAGAAACCTTGGAGAGTGAGCATATGAATGAAGGAGATTCTATAGATAATTGTTTTACAAATATCAAAGATCTGAAAGAGTAGTTGATTTCTGGAGATGAAGTCTTGCCAGATAGTTCTTCTGTGTAGACCATTCTTAATGGTGTTCCAGATTCATATCTGAGTTTTGCTTCTACTCTTGGTTGATTATGAAAGGCAATCTAAATGTCTTAACATTTGAGGAGTTGGTCTTTGCTTTATTGAAAGAAGATCAATCTCGGTAGAACAAGTCCACTATGCATGTTTTTTATCAAGCTTTCTTAGCTTGTCAAAAGTGAAAAGGTAAATGAAGCTCATGTACTAGTAAGTAGAAATTTGCTAACTTTTCACAATAAAAAATGGAAGATAAAGACAAGATAGAAACAGAAAATTAGAAAAAATTTTGAAAATACTATAGAGGAAATGATCATTTCATAAAGAGTTGTCCAAAACTAGCTGCAAAAGAGGCAAAGAAGAAAGAGGCTGGAATGGTTGTTGTCGAAGCCTCTACACCTAAATCAAAGTCTACCAATCTTGTGTAGAATGAAGAATGGGCATTTAGTATTGTTTGTAGCTATGATCCATCTTCTCATGAATTGTGTATGTCTACAAGAGACTCAAATGTTTTGTACTCTAATAGTGGAGCAAGCAAACATATTACCTTGTAGTGTAGCTGCTTCACTTGAATTACGCCTTCCCATACACAGAATACTATCACATTTGCTACCAAATCCTCTTATCTTGTAATGGGAGTTGCTAAGATCCTTTTGACTATTGCTAATGGTAGTTCTTTCACATTTTCATATGATTTGTTTATGCCAAGGATCAAGATAATTTATTTGTCAATTTCAACATTAGCAAAGATCGGCTTGGTTGTCAAATTTTTTTTGATGATAGATGTAGACTTCATGATCTTTAAAATGGTGATGTTATTATTGCTTCTCAAATTTTATGTCGTGGGCTGTATAAGATCATAGACTATGCACAATCTGTTAATCATTCAGCATGACTAGTTCAAGATTCTCATGCTATCTCATGTGCAAATCTTTGGCATGCACACTTTGGCCATTTGAATTTTTCTAGTTTTCTATGACTACAAAAAATTGAGATGTTATACTCTCTGCCAAATAGGCACCTGGTAAACATGTCTATGAAGGTTGTATTTTTTGGGAAAACTTTAATGTTCCTCATTCCCAAAAGATGGTTCATTATGAGCTACTAAGAAATTGTAGCTTCTTCACAATGATGTTTATGGTCTTATGCATACAACCTCTTTTGGGAACTACCTTTACTTCGGGACTTTTATTAGTTATTTTTCTAGGCATGCATGGGTGTATCCATAGAAAGAAAAGACCAAAGTGTTTATGCACTTCAAATAGTTTTGGTTTTGATTGAGAATTTGTTAGCATGTAAAATAGGCACTCTTTGTTATGATTAAGGGGGGAATACATGTCTTCTGATTTTAATGCATTTATGGCTGAATGTGGGGTTACACATTATTGTATAGTGCCATATGCACCTCAGCAAAATGGAGTTGCTAAAAGAAAGAACATGTCTCTCATGGAGATGGAGAGATGCATGTTCAAAAGTGGGGCTCTACCACATAGTTCTTGGCTTTAGGTATTTCTGTGTGTAACATATGTACTTAATAGGTGTCCTACCAAAGCACTACAATCCATTGCTCCAAATGAGACTTGGCATGGTGGCAAGCCATCTGTTGCTCACCTATGTGTTTTTTGTTGTTTGTCATATGCATTAGTGCCTTAACAACAACAGTGAAAATTGGATGATAAAGGAATGAAATGTATTTTTGTTGGGTACAACTATGAAAGCAAAGGCTATCATCTATATCATCCATAGAATAAGTGCATTTTGGTTAGCAGTGATGTTGTTTTGTGAAAGAAGAGATTCAACCTTTACTTTCATGTACTTACGAGATATCACTTAGCTCCAAACATGTGTATGACACTTTGCTACCTCTTTTTATAGGTGGAATAGTCCAAATGCGGTAATTTCGCAACCATTACAAGTTTCACATGATGATGTAGATCAATCCATTTTTGATGCAGATTTAAATGATGCACTTTATGAGAGGGAAGAGGAGGAGAAAACTATGCCAAAATGGTTGGTCCAGACTTTGCGAGATAGGAAATGAGATGCACCTCTATCATATCATACTTGTTTAGGTTCTCAAAGTGCTTCTTTTGCATCAAATTGCTATGCGATGAATGCCTCTAGTCTTTGTGATGAGAACGAGCCTATTTCTTTTGATGAAGCACAAAATTCAGAAAATCAGATGGTTGCTAAGCAATCAAAATATGATGCTATTATGAAGAATTGTACTTTGTATTTATGTGATTTTCCTTCAAGAAAAAAGGCCATTGGCACTAAATCGGCATCTTCATTACTTCTTTGTGGCTTAGATTCATCAAGAGCAATGCATTTTCATGTTGTTGATCTTCAGAATAATTTTTGTAGTCCCTTCCATTATGGCCTCTATTGTTATTGTGTCCAGCTTTGCCTCTATTGCTACCATACCCACCTCTTCTACTTCCTTTCTAGGTCTTTCCATTTAACCAAAAATTCTCAGTGGTGTGGTTGGTCTTATCACAGATGGCACAAGGTTGAACATTTTGGCCTTTATTCTTGTCATGCTTTGGTCCTTTCTTCTTCCCTTTCCACTCGTTGTTGCCTTCAAAGTTGGCTTGGGAAGTCTCCTCTTCATCTTATTCCTTCTTCTTGCATTTCACCTTCTTGTCCTTCTTATCTGCATATAGAGCACTAGTTGAATTACCATGATAGGAGTCACCTTCATTTATTCTATTGTTGGCCTCTTGGTTGACGATTTGTCCAAGAAAGATGTTGAAGTCTACAGTTTGCACATCCATGATGAGATCATAGGCTGTGGTGAAAGATTTCCATTGCTTATCACCTCTAATCCCTTTGAGAATTTGCCTCGTGATGGCCTCTTTTTCATTCAGATCTTGAATGGATTCCAATTGATCAACAAACTCCTTGAACTCTGTAAAAAACTCTATGATGGTTTGTTTTGAAGTAATCTTCATTTGGTTGAACTCACTCCAAAGATGGTTCTTCCTTTCTTTTGTACTAGCAGAAAAGAAAGTCTCTAGGGCATCCCATGTCTCTTGAGATGTCTTGCATCCTCTTATACATGGTAATAGAAAATCGGAGATAGAGTTGAGTATGTATGGCCTTGCTTGAGCATCTTTTGCACATGAAAGTGTGAGCCTATCTGTTTCCTCTTGAGTAGGTCCTCCTTTGGATCTTGGAATAGGCATTGTTTCATCACTTGATACAATCCCATATAG
Source organism: Ceratopteris richardii (assembly GCA_020310875.1). Classification (NCBI taxonomy): domain Eukaryota; kingdom Viridiplantae; phylum Streptophyta; class Polypodiopsida; order Polypodiales; family Pteridaceae; genus Ceratopteris; species Ceratopteris richardii. The sequence goes on along the minus strand of CM035440.1, from coordinate 119,786,912 downwards.
GATTCTTCCTTGCAAATAAGCCTTCATTTTGATTTTCCAAGAAGAATAATTGTGTCTATTAAGCTTCTCAATCATTGATGGAAAGCCATCTCCCATCATCAAGTTGCTCTGATACCACTAAAAGACGCTAGAGAAGCTTGGAGAGGCTTGGAAAGTTGAGGTGTCTAGTGGTGAAGTAGGTTCAACAAACCAGCATAGGAACAACCTAGCTCTTTGGATATGTAATGTAGACCTTGTAGGCTTGTATTTAGTGCAATAAAAACCCAATAGATACTTTGGAACATCAACGAGAACAAGTTGATACAAAGTAGATAACTTGCACCTTGACTAGATCACAAAAAACCTTCTGAAAATGGATATAAGTTGTGACTTCAAACACTCAGACCAGCTAGCATAGTAACAATTGGGAAAATTCCTCTTAAGGGAGTTTCATACATAGGTTTGGCTTACTAAAATGGATAAAAGTGCTAATTTATAAAACCTATAGAAGGAACTCTTTGCAAGTTGACTGAATCTGAGGAAGAAGGAGTAATGAACATAAATGGCACAAGTCAATGATCAAGAGTATATGTATTGCTTCAAATCATCAATCTCCTTAATGTACAAATGGTGTGGAGCCTTTATATAGATTGATTGGAATCAGTCATGTAGGTTTGGTAGTTTAGATTGATTCGTATCTTTTCCTACAATCTAGGAAGAGAAAAAGTTGAAGTCATATCTACTTTCTGATTGATTGATTGAGAATAAATCTCAACCACTTCTAACTTGTGGCTTTTAGGCCTTTTACTCTTTCCTTTTACAAAGATAAATACTTTGGAAATTATATAAGAAGGTGATCCTATGATCAAACTCTCAATGCAATAAATGAATGCAAATAAAACTCTACAAGGAGTGTATATGGCATCATTCGAATGATGTATTTGATGAAGATAATTTCCACCTCAAGGATAATGAAATCTTGATGTTCCAACACTTTTGGAACTATGTATCTCAAATGGAGTCAATAATCTAAGTAGAGAGAAGTGGTCAAATGAGAATATATAAACGAAATAAGAGGGAAAAGTTGATATACATTCAATAATCTCCTAACTTTCAAAGATGAATCTAGAGCTAGTTTGTGTTTTCCGTGGCTTGTATAGTGAAGAACCTGATTGCACTCTTCTCTCAAAACACATCATCAAAATATATGGATTATTACCGATTCCCATTTACTACATATAATATTTCTTTTCGAGATAACAACTATATTCAAAATATTTGGCCCCACCCTAACCCATTTGCTTTTCATTATATCCAATGAATATATATTTTTCTACCTTTTATTTCTAGCCTATGCCTAAGTCGATATGGTACATAAGAATAGGCAAACGATCCAAACACTTTACACTGATCCAAGGTTGGTTTCCTACCCCACCATGCTTCATAGGGAGTCACTCCATCAGGGGTTGTACATGATAGTCTATTCACAAGATAAGTAGCTATATTCACAAATTCAGCCTATAGGTAATTTGGAGAGTTCTTTTCTTTTAGCATAGCCCTAGAAAAGTCAACCATGCTCCAATTCCCTCTTTCTACCACCCCATTTGGTTTAGGTGTATATCTACAAGTTATTTATCTCTTGAGACTTGCATTCCAAATATATTCATTGAATTATCGAGAGAAGTATTCTCCCCCTCCATGGTGCTTAATCTCTTTAACTTTTGACTTGTTAATCTTTTTGCAAATGCATGGAAATGTTTGAAAGCTCCAAATACTTCTGAACTTTCATTCAAAACATAAAGATTTATCCATCTTGGAGGATCATCAATAAAAAAAACTTAATACCTAAAGCCATTGATTGATCCTTCTTTTGTTCGTCCCCATACATCTGTATGGATGATCTCTTGTATTCCATCATGCTAGAATCTTTTCTTCAGAATTGATACTCTATGTGCCTTTCCCATTTGACATGATGTACATTTGTAGATCATATGTTGATTCGGCACAATTAGGTAGACCTAGAACACATTGATATGCCACCATAGCTTTGATTCCTCTTTCATTGAAATGTCTTAACCTCTTGTGCTAGAGGTCTAATTCTATAATCACCTACTGCCCATGTGTGAGAAAACCTTGATCAATGTTCCCTTGCACTTGCAATGTGAAAAGTCTACCTTTCTTCTTACCATGGACAATCTAATTATATGCATTCTTTGGAACTTCCACCAACATTCCATTTCTAAACCTGACTTAAAACCTTTTTTCAACTATTTTCCCCACACTAATCAAGTTCTTCAGTGTTTTGGGAACATATAAATCATTGGTGAGTAAGTGTGCTTCACTCCTACACTTCACATTTCCAATTGAATGTACATTGTGCCTTGTGTTATCACATGTTTGAACTCTATGACTAGGAATGCCTTCTTCTAGTTTTGACATTAACTCTATGTTTCTTGATAAACAATTTGAACAAAAGCAATAGTTATCGACTCTATGACTAGGAATGCCTTCTTCTAGTTTTGACATTAACTCTATGTTTCTTGTAAAATACCTTGAGATTGTCTCTCTCGTGCTTCAAAAGCTCGCTACTATCTTTTCAATTCTAGTTATGCACTAGTTATCGAGGTGGAAAATGTAAAACGTCTCGGTGTTTGTAGGAGGAAAGAGTATCTCATACATTAAGGAGACTCTCAAGAGTCGATCACATTCAAAAGTCTTGAAAAAGGCTTATGGTATTGTATTCACACATTGATCCTCTTAATACAAAGGATGATCTTGTGTGTATATCCATACATAAATTTGTTCCAAAAATACCAATAGATATGGTAAATCCTTTTTTATTTGATCTTTGTTCCTTGGACCACCTTAAGCTACACCAAGATTTGGTGGAAGTCAAAGATGTACACGATTTCTCATGCTTTATCCTCTAGTCGCAGAAAGATTTGCCCAAAGATAGACTTGATAGAAGCTATATCTCATAGACCATCATTGACAAACAGGGTCCCCCATCCCTTTCTCAATGTGTGGACCTTGTTTTATTTGATCACTACCCAAAAAAATTGCACCTTCAAACCTCATGTCAAATATAGGAAGGCTCCCCGAATTTCATCGTGATCCCTCAATCCTCTACCTTCCATCCAATAGGTGATCTCCATGACCCAGGGTGAGGCCTTTACATTTTAAACCTCTCCAACTAGGTGATGGAATATTGCTATCAAGCAGTCCCACGTTCTCCTTTTCAAGACCAAAAAAACGAAATTCTTAGCAATAGGTAGGTGAGAAGGGGAAAACCCTCATCATTGGCTTTGGCCTCTATAGATGGAAGTCAATAATGGCAATTCTCACCTCCTATAGAGGCGTTGGAAAATTAGATGCAAACTAAGATATGAGGAGGAAATTCAAAGAAGGAACATGTATATTTATTTTAAAGATTGTTGGATAGGGGAAGCAAACAAACCCATGAAACAGATGTGTAAGCTCCTAAAGAAGTAGCAACTCAACGAAGAGGTTCCTCACATTGTAGATAATAATGGTGTGGATGCACTTCTACAAAAGAGAATATTCAATTAATAACCAACTACTTCACAGAATTCTTGGGGGTGTTCACATCACTCACTTCTCTAAAGTGGGATGGCATGGCTTCCATCTTGAGAATCAAATAGAAAAGAATTCGTCAAAACATCATGCATCTTCTCAACTTCCCTATCACTGACTCAGAGATTTTAGAAGTTATTGAAGCTCTATCTAGTGGTAAAAGGCTAGATGTGGATGGTGTCACCAACGAGTTCTTAAAGACTTTTAGGAGTGTCTGATTAAAATTTCTACTTTTAGTGTGTAAGGAGGCCTTAAACTTTGGCCCTCTTCCTAAATTTCTCAATAAATGGGTGATTAAGCTAATTCACAAAAAGATAAAAAAAATAGGATTAAAAAGTAGTGAATCATCACTATGTTACAAATTGGTTATAAAATCTTAGCTAAGGTTCTTGCAAATCACATTACATTCCATCTGCATTGAGGGATCAATGAGGATCAAAAGGGTTTTATAAAGGGTAGATCCATCTTGGAGGCTATAACATATATTTGGAAAGGCGTGGAATTTTCTAAGCAAACTTCCTACAATGTCCTCTTCATCAAGATTGATTTTGACAAACCATGCAATTTCCTAGAGTGGGAGTTCATCTTTCAATCCCTAAAAGACATCCGATTGTGGAGCTCAATTCATCAACATAATCTCTATGCTTATGGTGAAAGCTTGGGATCAAATTAATATCAATGATCAAATCTCTTAAGAAATCAAGCTCAAATGCTCTATTAGAGAGGGTTGTCCCTTGGCTCCTCTTCTTTTGGCCATTACCACCAATGGCCTTAGATGCTTGGTTAACCATCATGAAATTCTATGTTAGATTTTTTTTCCCTCCAAGTTAGAACCAGATGCGAATAAGATTTTCCATCAATGACATGAGTGCTTTTGTACATAATGATCCTAATAGTATCAACACCTAGAACTATCTAAATGTTTTTTCATTTCATCTAGATCCAAAATAAATCAAATTGAAATTTCTTTCAAGCCCATTTTTTATCCCTCACCACAATTCTTGAACAACTAAGGATGTAAAGAAATATATAATGGATAACATTTTTGGCTCCTTGATATCCTGATGGGTTTTGAAGTTTCAATGGGCCAACATTGCAATTGGGTTATGTCCAAATTGCATACTAGAAGGGAATCTAGCTCAACCTTGCAGGGCATGCTATGGTGATCAAAACCTTCCACATTTCATCTTTTATCTATTTTCTTGCATGTTGGGAACCGAAATACAAAGAATTAGCAAAATTTGAAAGTACTTGTAGAAATTTGCTATGGAGTAGCAATCCAAACAAGGAAAAAGTATGGTGGATGGGCAATTGAGATGTGAGAGGTATGTCATATAAATTGGCAGCCAAATGGCTAATCAAAGCATGGTGCAATGGCAAAGCCTCATGGGAAAAACTACTTCTTAGAGACAAATACTCCCTTATGCTTTAGCGAATCTTTAGGTGGAAGGATCTTGATCTGCCTAGCTTCTTAGTGTTTGATATTTCCTAAAGGCTCTGACCTTGTCTACTTCATATGGAAGAGTTGGAACAAGATGAAACCATATATCAAGATTATATTGGAAATGGGTGGCCAAGATTCGACAAAATGATTATATTTGGTTTCATATTAAGGGAATCAAAGAAGTTGAATCAGAGAACATCCAAATAGAAAGGAAGGTAAGGGCCAAAATTTTTAGCAAGTCGAAACATCTGTAGAACCAAGGGAGATGTAATTGGATTAGTCTTGAGGACACAGAGCATGTTAGGAGGGTTGATTATGATTGTTGGTACCTTCTTAGACATAGAATCAACTCTTTGGACAACTCAAAGACTTGTCTCCTTCTTAGAAATGACTTGCCTCAGATTGAAGGGCTAGGATGGACCAACTGTAATAAATTGGATAAAACTTTAAGGATCCACAAGCACCTCAACTTGCATATCTCCTTTAAAAGGAGGGAGTGTTAAAACTCCTCTAGCATCACATGACAACTTATGTGTGGGGACTTGTCGCATCCTCTCTTTGAGAATAAAAAAATCCATTCTCATATGGCAACCTTAGTCATGGAATCTGGACCAATGCCAAAGCTAATAAAATTTGTGGGGCCCATCAATGGTGTAATGATTGTGAGATAAAGAGAACCTTGGCCATCTCTTCTTCTTGTGGCCTACAAGCTATGAGATCTCACAATCTCTCACTAAATTTTGAGCTTACAAAGGGAGGTCGACTAGAAACAAGCATTACTTGGAGAAACAATTGGCTTCTCTTTTGCTCTGTGGAACGTCATCATTGGGGAAGCCCTTTGGAAGATATTGAAAGAAAGATGTGCAATCAACTTTGATGCCCATCTAAAAGAGTAGTCAATTGAAAAATCCCTCTACCTATTAGGTAGAAGAATATGTAATTGCAAAAAAACTCTGCCTTTCAAGCACCATAGGATGTTTTTCTTGGCAAACAACAAGATTATATTCAAGTGGGTCACTCATGAGGGCAACAAAAAAATCATTAAACTTCTTAGTAACTCTCTGTAAAATATTTTTCACCTGTCAAATCTTAGGTATCATACACGTTTTGGAGCCCTCATTCCCTTGTTTTTTGGGAAACAAAAGCTCTCAAAGGCACTAATTGCATTCATTGTATAACCACTGTTTTATTAATTCAATTTGGGAGAATGGGCATCGGCTGAACTTCCTTTCTAAAAATAAGTTTGTATCTACAAGAAACCTCCTTAACGAGATTGCCTCACTATTGGTACATATGGCAATCCAAAGATCATGGTCATATACATTGGGCTATTTGAGCTTTGAGAGTCATTAGTATACAAGCACATTTATACAACACATACTTCATTTATTTAGAGGAATTTCTGGGTATTTCACTTTCTGTATAAACGTTTTAAAACCTTCAAGTCAAAACTTAAATGAATTTATATGGATCCAAAACCTATGAGTTTTATTTGAATTCAATATTCAAAGAAGTGGTTGAGAAGATTATTGGAATCTTTTCTTTTAAGTCATCAATACCAAACAACTACATTTAAGGAGAATTGATTATAAATACTTCAAATTTAGGAGTAGTGGGATAATCATTGGTCTTTCCTCTTAGCTATAAGAGCCTCTTAGCTATAAGAGCCTTTCAACACGTTCAAGCATTGTAATTCACATATCAATACATATACATGAAGTTTTATCATCACCCTTATGGTATTGTGTATTGTTGATTGTGAATTGTTGAAGTTTGCTTACTTCCAAAAGGCATTGAAGTGGATATATAGTCTCCCATTCAGAAGCAATGAACGGATCATGAAGCTAACAACCTTTTGGAATCTTGTATGCAAGTAATTAGCGAATGAAGCTCTACATGTATACATATGAGTTATTGTTTAAATGTGTATACACATTGTCCTCTTCGTGAAACGTGGAGACCACACACATAACTTCTTAAGTATATGTCTATCATTCTAGGCACTCTAAATTCAATATATAGCTAGGGATATATCATTTTCTTCGTATTAAAAGTGATGCAAAAGGCCTTTACTAATTTCATAGTGGATATGATGAATGAATGTTTTTCTCAGTACCTTCTTATATAAATAGAAGTTTTTTTCATTGTTATAATCTACAAATGCTCTCTCTTGGAATAAATTTTGATTGTATTTCGTGAAGGTTTATGGTAATTTCTATGCATCACTAGCAATCCTAGGTAGTGTAAGAATGTTCCCAAAGAAGACATAGGTAGTTCTAGAGGATTTTTTGCAAAGACTAGCTCATCTCTAAGATCTTCCATCATCTGATCGCAATGGTATTCGAGCATCATCATCATCTATGCATTGTGGGTGATCGTTTTACTTCCTCAAGCAAGAAATTGGATCGGAGCAATTGTCAACATCCTCTTTAAGGATGTAAGCATATGTACAAGGAAGGAATCTAATGTATGGATACGTATCTCAAGATGAGTTGATGGTAATTCTAAGGATCAAAGGATAACCAAATCAATAAGAGAAAGAGAGTTTGAATACGTGATGTGCAAAAGATTGCTTGGCAAGGTTGCATATCTTAATCTTTGTCTCTAATTTCTTGCTTACTTCCACACATTAGGGTTCCCAAGACATGACAAGAAACTTGGAATGCATGTGAATCGTTCTTCTCTTCAAGTAGTGACGTTAGGAAGAATCAATTATGTACGGAGTTCACCTCTCTTTAGAAGCAACCCAATCATAATATCAATGAATTTATCACCAAGATGAAAGAAATCTCTAATAATTTCAAAACAAAACATGATTTTAAAATGTAGTGCATGTCACCAAGGAATACATACATGGAGATATCGTGGGATTGTCCACGTATGTTTGGGTACCACGAATAGAACCATCAATATGAGGATCAAAGTATTATGTATCTTTCATTGATGATTGTAGTATGTACTATCTTTTATTTCATGAGGCATAAGGATGAAGTTTTTTCTTTTAGGATGTTTTTAAAACGAAGAAGGTAGATATCCTATGAGGGCATAAATATTATAATTCTACCATAAAATTTGAAGAGATTCTCTTGAGCTCACACTAGAGCTCTTTGAAAATCTTGAAAAGAAAAGTTCTTCACCAAAAGAAACCTTTGAGGAGCTTACAACCATGTCAGGATTAGTTATGGAGATATAGGATTAGTTAAGGAGACCAATGGAAGATAGTGTTTCATACAAGGTATGGACATTTTGAATATGTAGTCACGCAGTTTGGTCAAGTCAAGTCATCATGCAGTCCCTCCTCTCGGTTGCCCTTCCTTTTGCCCTGTCGGGGCAAGAGTCCTTGATTTTCTGCTCTAAGGCTATGGCCCCCTGCCATGGCTCTCTTTGAAGCTCTTCGCAATGGACTCTCCATGTTACGAGAGGCTCAATGCCCCTCGACACAACAAGGCTCGTTGGCCTCTAAAGGAAAAGACTCTATAGAGGGTCACCTGCTTTCTCAACAACAAGGTCTTTATTATGTGCAGAAGGAGCCCCTATCCACTTCAAAGACCGTCCTGCACCAAAGCTCTCTTATGCAGTCATATGCAGACACACTGAGATCTTCTGGTAACTTCTCTGATTCCCCCTTAGAGATTTGTTGTAGCCAAGGTATGATCTCTCCAAGGCCTTCTACAGACAAAGCTAAATCTAACTCTATTGAAGATGCTTATTATATCGATGTAAAAGCATTAGGTAATGAGGCAGATACTGAATCTATTGTCATAGATAGAGAATCCCTAGATAAATGGCAAGTGTAGCTATGTGATCAAGTTTTTATTGGACTGTTCCATGGCCCTCTCCCTCCACAGGATGTCCTCAAGTCCTTGATTAGGTCAAACTCGGTGTGTAGAGGGATCTTTGTCAGCAAATTCAATACTGCTCGAATAATGTTTTCTTGTTTTTTTCGATGATGCAAAGTATGCTCTATAGGTTATCAGTGAGGGGCAATGGCTTCTGAGGAACATCCCAATCTCTTTCTTCAAATGACATATAGGGTTCAACCCTAGGGGCCCCAAACCCACTAAGATTCCAATGTGGGTTGAGTTCTCTCAGCTACCTATTGAATTCTACATTTGGGTGGAAACTCTTGGCAATGTGATTGGTGAGGTCCTTGGCCAGAAAGCTAGAAACAATGATATCAATCCTAGATGGGACCCCCAAGTCCTAGTGGAGGTTGACATTTTCAAACCCATCTGTACTCATGTGAACATTAAAGACGCAGATGGGCTCAACCTTTGCAAGCAGAGAATAGTCTACAAAATCTCCCTAATGTGTGTTACCACTATTACAAGTAGGGTAACCTCATTAAGGAATGTCCCGAGCTTCAAATCAAGAATCAATCTGAAGATGATGTGCCCATGTTGGGAGGTAATTCGAGTCCTTAGTCTCTCATCCCCCATGCCAACTCTAGCAGCAAAAAGAACATGCCCAAGCCCCAAAAGAAAAAAGGCTTAAAATATTCTAACCCTTTTGGGGTATTGTTGGAAGGAGTCTTTAACCCGTTTGATGGGAAAGTTTCCGATGCTTGTTGGGTCTCTGGGAATCTTCAAGGTAATACTAACCCCTCCTCAGCTCTTGTACATCCCTCCCCAAGCAATTGGACCGTGGTTGCTTTAAAAAAACAGAGGCATTTCTATTCCTAAATAACCAATGAGTGGTCAATGTCCTTCTTATGATATTCAATCTAATAATATGAATAATCTCTACACTATGGATCATGAGAATTTCTGTCACCCTTATTAATCTTTTTGAAGATAAGGTTGTTGATTGATTTCATCTTTCTACCATCAAATCCTCCAAAAGTAACAGAAAGTCCAGAAGAAAAGATACACTAAAGTCTTCACTGGCTGTGAATAAGTCATCCATAAGCAGTAAGATGTAACTTTTTCTTTTTGCTATCATGTATGACCTTTCTATTATTTCTTTCAATGCAAAAGTTTTTACTGACCCGGTTAGACCTAAAATGATCAATAAGTGGCTGTCCTCTTTGCCTTCCTTGCATGATGTTCTTTGCATTCGGTGAAAGCCCTTTTGATTAAGTTGAGAATTCTTTCTAACAGGTATAATTGGTACATCACCAAACATGTGAGTGGTAAGAGTGGGATGACCATTGGTATTAATACCTCCCTTTCCAATTGTATTAAAGCTTCCTTTGTGAGCATGTCCAATCAATGGTTCTCCCTCTGTTTGGGTAAGCCCTTCAATGTGCATATCGTCTCTCTGTATGCTGCTAACTATAGCAATTTTAGGAGAGTTTGTTGGGATGAGTTGGCCCTACTTCAAGGCCTTGTTCTTTTGGCTGGGGACTTCAACATGGTCACTAATCTATCTGACAGATGGGCTTGTAAAGGGAATTTTATCTCTACTACCAATACTCTCTCCTAGTATAATATGTGCAACTCTCTTGACCTTATGGATATTTCTAGGAACACTGGGCTCTCTTGGTCCAATAAGAAAACCGGTGATTCGTTCACTGCTACCAGACTTGATAGGTGTTATGCCAATATTGCCTTCATGCAAGAGTGTTGGGATATGAGGAGTAAGCTTGATTCCTCCCTCTTAATGTATGACCACAAGCCGTTTTGTCTCACTTTCAGAAGAGGAAACCCTTTCTTTAGGGCTAGGTGGCATGTGTCTGCTTCAACATAAGAGCATCCTTGCTAAAATCAGTTCTATCCTTTTGCATCACTTCTCTGTCTTGAACTCCCCGAGCAAGGCTTGGGAAAGTCCTGTTAAAGATACTCAAAAACTTATAAGCTTTTATAAGAAACTTTCTAGGGATCTTAGAACTAGGAGAAGGATCACCCTTTTGAATAAGCTTAATAAACGTAGTGTTAATTCTCGGGATTATGTGGATCTTGAGCTGAGAATTTGTAAAGAAAGGTATCTGAAGCCAAAAGTGCTCTTGACTCATCTAAAGAATACTGGAGTGGGAAAATGGATAGAAACAATAAAGCTATGTTTTCTCTTATGAAAAAGAACAAAGTTAGCGACTTCATTCCCTTTATCAAGAAGAAAAATGGTGGGCACACTACCAACATAAAGGAGAGCTTACAAGAGGCTTAATGCTTCTTTGTGGATGTTTTCTCTGGTTCTTCCAAGAGGGGGGAGGACATCTAGAGGGCTAGAGCTTTCATTGCTCTTAAAAGGAAAAAGAAATTCATGCTAGCCTGGTCTCCATTCTGGACTTGCCCCTCTCTGTTGGTGAGATCAAAGAAACCATTTTTAAACTGAAACCCTGTAAATCTCCTAGATACGATGGCTTACCCAATGAATGTTTTATGGTTTTGCATGACTTCTTGACTCCTTTTAGTATTTTGATGTGGGAAGACACTTCTGGCAGAGGGTATCTTTCTAAACAAATCAATATTAGGGTTATTAGGCTTATCCATAAAAGAGGTGACAAAGATGATCGGAACAATTGGAGACATATTTCTTGCTTGAATTCCATCTACAAAATTTTTACTTCTACTCTTGCTAGAAGAATTAGCTTCCCAAACAAAAAGGTTTCATCAAGGGCAGATTCATCCTTGATGCCATTATAGCTCTTTGGGAGGGTATGGATTGTGCTATGGAGCTTGATCAAGACTACTACTTCTTCAAAATAGACTTTGACAAAGCCTATGACAGGATTGAATGGGATTTCATACTTTAGTCTCCCCAAGACTTAGGATTTGGTAAAACTTTCATCAAGTTTGTCAGCACCCTTTTTGGTAATACATGTTCTAGAGTGGTGATCCATGGACATGTCTCTAATCCCTTCTTTTTGGCCAGATTTATTAGGTAGGGTTTTCTTCTTGTCCCTTTATTGTTTGCTAGGATGCCTTAGGCTAGCTAATTCAAGATGCCATTTCTTGTGGTAAGATCAAGGGCATTGCTATTCCTAACTCCCCTTCCCCTTATGTCTTCAAATGTTTGCAGATGACACTAATATAGTTCTTAATGCTAATGAAACTTATGTTGTTAACTTTCTTAATTGCCTTAATCTATTCTATCTTGCTAGTGGATCCAAAGTTAATCATCATGAGACTGGTTTTAAACCCTCTAATAATATGTTGCCAACCTTAATTTCTATATCTTTAAAGAAGGGGAAATATTCAGGCTTCTAGGTATTCTGGTGGGTTTTAAAATCTTCTTTTGCCCAAGTTCACCTATTTTCTACCTTATTGGTCCCCATCCAAAAAGCACCTGAACTAGGTTATTTCCCTAGCCAGAAGGTTCCTATGGGGGGAAGTGCTTATAAAAATAAAGAGGTTAGAATTTCCTGGTCCACTTGTTGTTTTCCCAAAACCCAAGTGGCCTTGGCATTATTTTCTGTCAAAAAACGGCTCACAATATGGTTACTAAATGGATTCTTAGAAGCCTCTCCAGTAATGATGTTTGTGCTGCCCTCATTAAAAGGAACTTATAGAAATTCTTCCTTAATAATAACAAGGCTTGGTCTAATATGGAGTTGTAGGACATAATTGTCTCCCCTATCACTTTCTCCTCAATGGGCAATCCTCTGGTCTATAGATTCTAGAAGGCTTGGCAGAAAGTCAAGCTTTGCTTTTCTCCCCCTAATCAAGTTGCTAACTTAACTGATTTCTACTTGCAGGAATCCCCGTGGCTAGGTTGGCTGGCATATTGGAATAAGGACCCAATCTCTATCAAAGAGCATAAATGTCACAAGGTTGGATTCCCCTCTTGGTCTAGGTTTATGGATAATAACAGGGTAATGTGAGATAAATCTCATCTAGTACTGATGTTAGCTTCTCTTGCTTGCAGGTGTTAATGGCAAAAAAGAAGCTGCTAGTTAACAAGCTGGAGGTCTATAAACACAAACATGTGAAGATTGAGGATGTTTCAACCCTCATGTGGAAGAACTTCAAGTACAATAGAGATTCCATCTCCTCCATAATTGGGAAGCTCAATAAGAGTTTGCAAGTTAATTGTTCTACCTCTCAATGGATATACAGGTTTAAAGCTCACTTGGCCCTTCCAGACTCCTGCAAGCACTCCCTTCTATAATGGCTCATTATTCACAAAGGTTTATGGATAGGCCTGAGAGTTAGGAAGGTTTTTATCAATGAGGGATTGTGTACCTTCTGTGGTTGTTTGAAGGATGTTTCCCACCTGTCTTTTGAATGCCACCATGCCAAGATGTTTTGGCACCAAGTAGAGCTCTTTAAGTACATCAATGGTCTCCCCAAGCTCAATAAGCTAGACGTCCTTTTAGGATGTTGCCGTGACATGGACATTCTCCTTTGGAACGTGTGGAGGGGTTACATTCTCTGGCATATCTTGATTAGTATAAAGAATCACTCTTTTTCTAGAGGCAATAGGAACTTCCTCCTTGTGCTGGCAAGATCCCTGAAAAAAGCTTCTTTTGAATGTATCAAATGTATTTCCCAAGTCCCCTCTAATTGTTTTGACACCCATAACCTCTTGTACGATAACCCCTATACTAGATGGAAATGAATGTTGCTTCCTATGTACTCTACCAAAAGGTTGTCTATGGCTGGTTCTTTGTAACTTTTGGGTGGGCACTTGCCTACAACACAGGTTGTACCCTCTCAGTTAATTTTAATCTTCGTGTTTTATTAAAGAAACATTAAATCTACTCAAATCATCTTCCATCATTTGATGAATGATATTTTTCTACATATGATGAATTTGTATTTATTTACCTTGACGATTTATCAATATTCTCAAATGATATAAAAGACAATGAACTTCATGTAAAAATAATTCTCGAGAAGAAAAGAGAAAATGGATTGTATTCAAAATTAAAGAAGTGGTCTTTTACTTAGACAAAAGTAGAATTCCTAAGGTACATTATCTCAGAGAAAGGAATCTTAATGGACCCTAAGAAGATTGAATTCATCCTCGATAGGAAAATATCTTCATGTGTTTGTGATGTACAATTCTTTATGGGCTTTCTCAATTTCTATAGAATATTCATCAAGGATTACACCAAGAGATTGAGACCACTTACTAAGCTTATGGGAAATCTGAATTTCTCTTGGAATGAAGAACTATAAAAAACCTTTCATACCCTCCAATTAGCATTCACTAGTGCTCAAATTATACTTCATCTTTAGCCTAACAAGCCCTTTTTACTTGGAGATAGATGTTTCAAGTTTTCCTGAGGATGTAGCTACATCCACTGGTATACCATTCAAGGAAATTCTCCCATCCAAAGAGAAACTATGAAATCCATGATAAACAACTTATTACCATAAATGATGTTTTTGATACATTGTGTCATTACTAGAAGGAGTTATTGTGTATAGCAAATCACAAAAATTTAGAGTGGTTTTTGAACATCCACATCTACCATAGAAGACAATCTTGACGGAATAATGTTCTATCCACATTTGATTTTGTCATCATGTACTATTGATTACCACAACAATGCTAGTGAAATGCCTTGTCAAGGTCAGCTTACCTTGCACTAAAGAGAGGTGAAGTGGATTTTGATCAATAAGAGAGTGTATTGTTCAAGCCCAAATAACTCTAATTCGCAACTATGTATTTAAGCCATAAAGAAGATTCAACCTTGATTCATCTTGATCTTGGGTCTCTACCACATGATGAATTGTTTTATGATGTCAAGCAAGAAATTCAAGAAGGGAAAGCACAGGGTGTTAAGGAGTTCAAAAAATATGATGGATTATTATATCACAAAGACTTATCTTATATTGCTCAAGGAAAACCTAGAGTACAAGTACTTCAACAACACCATGACAAAATTTTTTGTGGCCCCAAAAGTTTAAGGAATTCATAGAGTATATCAAGAGTTATGAAGCCTCCAATAGATATAAGGTGTCTTGTGATAAACCTTATGCTCTCTTGCAACCACTACCTATTCAAGCACATACATGATCTTCATTTTCTATGGATTTTATCATATAACTAGAAAGTTGAGACAAGCAGGATGCTATTCTTCTTGTAATGTATAGATTCAACAAGGCAAAACACTTAATCCTAACCGCCAAGAAGATAGACACAAAAACACTTAGACCTTTTCTAGAATACATAGTTCAGTTGCATGGATTTCCCCAAGATACCATGAATGATGGAGGCCCATGGTTTATATCAAGAGTTTGGAAAAGCCTCTGCAAACTCCTTGTTTTGAAGTTAAAATACTTTACAACTAGTCATGCACAAACAAGTAGCTAGAAGGAATGAGTGATTCAAGTCCTAGAGCACTACCTTTACTACACCATCAACTATGATTAGACTACGAGTTCTACCTTTTGTAGAGCTTGTTCATAACAATAACATCCATATATCTACCAAGAAGACTCCCTTCTTTTCAAACTATGGACAACACCCAAGGATGGATAGAGAACTTTCATATCATGTGAACATAACTATGAGAGAAAAATCCCAATACTTGATGGATATTCATCAAGACCTCAAGAAAGAGATTCATTGAGCTCAAGATCAATGTAAGCAATATGGGGATCAAAATTGTATTCAAAATCCATATTACTATATTTGAGCTAAGGTGTGAGTACTTAGAAAAAAAAAAAAGAAACATCAAGCTCTTATGTGAAGCTAGACCATCAGAGATTTTGCCCATTCACCTTTTCTATGGACATGAATCCAAGCACCTTCCAGATCCACTTACCAAGTACCATGAGAATACATCCAATTTTCAATGTATATATCCATGTTAGAACCATACCACACTAAGGCCCAATCCTTCAACATCTATCAAGATTGAAGAGCGTGAATAATTCAAAGTGGAGCATGTACTAGATTCAAGGATCACGTAAGGAAGATTTGAAATACCTTGTTCATTGCAAGGGGTATGACATCTGTTATGAATTATGGAATGTGTTGAACAAGGAATTGTTGGAGTGTTGATTTATTAATGTATTAATGTGTTTTGGTGTTTTTGATATAGAAGCTGAAGGTTTGTGAGGGCGTGAAAGGCGTGAAAGGACGGACATCAATAATCGATATTCTAATTTATATATTCTATAAACAAACCCATGTAGAGGGTTCTATTTTTGGAAACAATTAGTAAAAGTAGTGGTTAGGATAAGAATCATTGCAAACTGCGATTTCTGTTAATAAAAACAAGGGCTCTTCACAAAAGAGACCAAATTTTACTTTCACGAATGCTTTTGGAAGCCACTCTCATGCAACCACTATTTCTACATAATGAAAAATCCTATAAATACATGCACTCTAAGGATTGTTGTTAGCCTATAAGCAATGATGAGATATAACAATCAAGTACAATATGGCACACAAGAATCCTAGTCATTTTTTTCAAAACTTATTTTCAATCAAAAGTGATTTTCATCACTACGCAAGCATTATAAATACCATTTTTGGTAGATTACAATCTACTTTGTTCAAGTCCAAGAGTCCTCGAGCTTGAGGAGTATTTATGTATCAATTTTCATAATTTTTAGAGACTTTTTGAGGCCTCAAACAAGCAGTGGAACCTAGTTCACACACTATGTCTATGTCTATAGAGAGTCAAAAGGTAGTCAAAAACTATAAAAAGAGCTAGAGAGCTCATTTTTGAGGTTAGATTGTTAGAGGTTTGAGCTTTTGTAAGAGACTTCTTGTTTAATATAAAGCATTCCATTGTTCCTCTGTTTGTTATTGCCTTTTGTGCACCTCCATACTAGTGTGCTTCTTACCCACGCACTTATGCCTGCACTTGCTCATGGTTGTCATACCAGTCCTCACATCTCCAGAGATTGACATTGATGAGGTGGATCTCCTCATGTTGGTACTTACCATTGTGCTAGAGTAACACCAAATTTGGCATCCTTGTCGGGGAGAGAGCTTTGCGGATGAGCATGTGATGGTAAGATGTAGAGTTGTAATGTTGAAGTCATATGTAATATCGTTACTTTTGTTTATTTTTCATTACTTTTTCTTAGTTTCTTCACTGAATTTTCACTTCTCTTTTGCCATATTCCCTTAGCCATCTCATTTCACTTGTAAGTAAGAGAGAGAGAGAGAGAGAGCCATTGTGCATTCTATTTTTGTGTGTTTTTGAGCATTTTTTGCAGGTTTTCAGCTCTCCCATCATCTCCAATAGCTTGCACAAGTATGACTGACCTCTACACATGTCCCAAGATGACAACCTCTGTCTGTCGGGCCAGATAGAGAAAGTCTGTATTTCATTTTTTCATGCATGGCACGACAAACCACACCTCAAGAGCATCCTAAATCACCAGAAACATCTTAAAAGTTTGCATTTTTGTTTTTTCTATCGCAACAGACCAAAACCATGATAGATACCATCTATCGTGACACACACCTGTCTAGCACAACAAAGAGCCCCCATGATAGATGACAGACAATGTCTATCATGATAGACACCTATCTATTATGACACACCAAAATCATAGCCACACAAGATAGAGATTGTCCATCACGAAAGACATGCATCTATCGCAATAGAAAGGTCTATCCTAAGAGACATTGTCTATTGCGATAGAGAACCAAATTGGGAAAAATTTAAGGTTGTTATTTTTTGAAATTTAAGGCTAATTGTGGGCATAGTTACAAAGTCTTTCACCTACACAATTATGGAGGCCTTAGAAAAATACACCAATATCCTGAGAGACCTTATTTTTTTGTTTTAACCCCTAGAACCCTGAATCGACATAACGTTTTCATAGGAAATCCATTTTTTGAGCTCTAGAGAGCGTTCGAAAGCTAGGGGCTCTATAAAATTTTTGTGCAATAGAAAGGGGGAAAAAGGGGTTTTTAAAAGTGTCTGAATCAAATTGGTTGTCTATTGAAGTTGGAAGCTTGAGTTAGACTTTGAATTTTTATAAGATCATTAAGAGCTCTTCGAGAGACCAAAGCAAGGTGCTAGTGTGTGTAGGCTTGGGAACACACTTCTTGAGCATACAAGGGCAACCAAAGAGAAGCGACTTGAGGTTGGAAGATCTTTCAACCCCCTCAGTCAATTCCTAGCTTACTCTAAGTGGGAATATTGGTTTTGATTGATTAGAGGTACGATAGGAACACTCAAGTTCTAAGAGCCTTTAAATTCTTAAGTCTAAAAATAGATTAATTGCAGTCAAGGGACAAATTAAGGGCAAAGAATTTAAGTTGATTGGATGAAAAACATCAAGTAGGACAAACGTAAGTGCTCCTGATGACAAGGAAATGCATACAAAAGAAATAAAAGGAACAAGTAATTGATATCAAAAAATCAGCAATGTGGTTGTACAAGGGTCATTAGACTAAATAGTGGGGCTTACTAGGTAAGGTAGACATCTAGGGAGAGATCAACAAATATTAGATCATTCGAGGCTAGTGTCAATCATATAGCGTGGTCTTGGGCCCAAAAGCTTAGCGGTTATCCCTATATACTCAATTCAAAATCGAGTAGCTCAAATATCTCTTTTAACATGGAATGACGAGTAGGTAGTGCAAGCACAACCGATTAAAAGACACTAGAAGGTCCCTTTAAGATGTAGTTGGAGTATATTAGGAACAGCTGATTAGGTGCATGCATCTATGAGGATGGTCTATGATGATCATTTATCCAACTCAAAAATCCCGATCAACCCTTTGGACTTGAACACTCAGTGGTTAAGTTCAAAGAGGGTTCGTATATTGATAAGCAAGGAACCATGTATGTGGTTACGAGCTTACCAGACATGACAAATGAATTTGGAAATATCATTCTTGAGAATTCGATAGGAGACCTAGAGCAAGGAGACCTAGGACAAGACTCCTCGAGGCAAGTCTATCTTGACAAGAGTGATTACTCTAGAGCAGGTTCCCCAAGACAACAAATGTATAGAGCTATTCTTGAATAGAGAAACGGAGGAAGTTTTTTGGAGATTCAAGCCATATCAACTTAGTGAAATAGGTGGAGTCACCATTTATGAGCTCAAAGATCCTGAGATACCAGAAAAATTTGTCTACATAGATAACATGTATGAGAGAATGTTCTTGCTAATAGAGCATGGCAAGCACGCATACACTTGGAAGGGAAAATTGATTTTCCCTCCTCCAAGATCTAATTTTTCCCATGGGCACCAACGAGTAGGATTGTCCCAGACTCATGAAACCCAAAGGGAAAGAGCTAGAAAGATACATGAAGTGATCTTTGCAAACTCCTTAGGAAGAGAGTGGTCAAGAATAGAGGCAGAAAGAACAGATCAGGAGAGGCAGAAAAATCCGAGACATCAAAGAGGCACGGATGAGTTTCCCTTGCCAAAGCCTAAAGAACATCCTAGAATATTGAGGCCAACCCAAGTAGTCAAATCAATAAAGAATTACTTCAATGGCACTGGAGATCCATACGATCATGTAGCAGAGTTTAGACAAGTATTGAGAGCTGAACAGCTTGAGGATTCGTTCACTCTGAAAAACACTACCTTAACATGGTTTCAACCACTACATCAAGGTCAGTTAAGGAATATAGACTAGTTGCTAGAAGCATTCATTACCCAATTCTCCAATAGTGGCATCACACACAATACTTCCTTGTTGATACATAGCTTCAAGTAGACACCCCAAGAAACTATTCGACTTGTAAGAAGATGTTTTAGCCAATACCTAGAGAGATACCGTCTGCTAGAGTAACCCACACTTTCCAAACAAGTGGCTTTATTCTTAGATGGTTTGTTAAGTACCAAACTGAGATCGTATGTGTATTTTAAAGACCCTAGATCCATAGAAGAGTGTGTACGCATGTGCATACATATTGAGGATAATCTAGGGGAGGAATTAGAGCTTTCAAAAATCCATAAAGAGTCAGATAGCTCTACTAGCCCCACTTCCAAACCATTTACATCTATTAAGGAACTATCTGAAAAGGTAGCTCAAAAGTTAGGAGTCTCTAGCAAGCAGACACCTAGATTTGCCCCAATGAAATGATGCTATATCTATGGAGGAGACCACATGGCTAATGTGTGTTTGATCATGGCTTAACCCCAAGTGAACCCCAATAGCCAATACTGCACCAAAGATAGGAGTTACACTAACCACACCACACAAGATTGCCCATATAATAAGCAAGTGGTTAGAAAAAATTATCCGCAACCATATCCACAATAGGGAAGGTATCGAAACTAGTACCCATCGCAATCATATGTTAGGCCTAAACAACCCTCCCAACCACCCTATTAAGCACAGCAAAGGACTCAACTAGTGTTAGTTCAACAACCTCCACCTCTAGCCAATGTGATCCTAGTGATGTATCTATCTATCAATCTGTCTATCTATCTACCTATCTATCTATCTATCTTTCTATCTATCTATCTATCTATCTATCTATCTATCTATCTATCTATCTATCTATCTATCTATCTATCTATCTATCTATCTATCTATCTATCTATCTATCTATCTATCTATCTATCTATCTATCTATCTATCTATCTATCTATCTATGTATCTATCTATCTATCTATCTATCTATCTATCTATCTATCTATCTATCTATCTATCTATCTATCTATCTATCTATCTATCTATCTATCTATCTATCTATCTATCTATCTATCTATCTATCTATCTATCTATCTATCTATCTATCTATCTATCTATCTATCTATCTATCTATCTATCTATCTATCTATCTATCTATCTATCTATCTATCTATCTATCTATCTATCTATCTATCTATCTATCTATCTATCCATCTATCGATCTATCTATCGATCAATCGATCTATCTATCTATCTATCTATCTATCTATCTATCTATCTATCTATCTATCTATCTATCTATCTATCTATCTATCTATCTATCTATCTATCTATCTATCTATCTATCTATCTATCTATCTATCTATCTATCTATCTATCTATCTATCTATCTATCTATCTATCTATCTATCTATCTATCTATCTATCTATCTATCTATCTATCTATCTATCTATGTATCTATCTATCTATCTATCTATCTATCTATCTATCTACCTATCTATTCATTTATTTATCCATCTACTATTCATCAATCAATCAATCATGCAATCTATCTATCTATCCATCTATTTATATATTGGATTAATTAGTATTTATTTATCTATCTATCTATCTATCTATATGATAGATTTATTATTTGATTATTGCTTTTGTGAGTGTTCAAATGATTACTTATATTCTAACTGTCATATTTATCTGATAATTAATTGTTATATTTGCTAATAATTAGTTGTTAATTTTGCATAGATGGTAGGAAAAAGCAATAACCATGAGAGACATTTTTATAAGAGTTAATGCTCTCTTACTTCTATAGAATGAGAGAGGATCAAATCATGCAATTTATAGATTTCTCATAATATTTCATTGATAAGATTCGTAGAACAACATATATTAACATCGAAAACAAATTTGGAAGAGTATGAGGGGGAGAAAAAGTAATAGAAGAGCAGATGAGCAAGGGTCTCACTCAAAAAATTAGAAAGATAGTGAAAGTAGTAGAATCTTTGTTATCAAGTACCACTTCAATGCCAATATTCATAGAAAAGATGATTTTTTTAGATTTGCATGATGAAACAATTAAGAGAAAAACAAAGTGAGACTAGATACAATCAAAGAAGCTGAGAGAACAACAGTCATAGAGTATTTCCATTCATCAATAAAAATGCATGTGAATATGGGATATCAATCATAAAACAATCTATGATTGCTTCCATATTCATCTATTAACTTTGAAGATACAACACTTATAGAAGAAGGACAATATGGAATGATTTATTAGTCCAAAATAAACCATCTGAAGTTCTATAATGAATGTGGATTGATGTGAATTGTGATTATGTGGATTGATATGAACCATGTGAATTGAATTTTAAATCAAACCTTATGATGTGGAGTGTTGTGATGCAATCTTCTGATTATTAATTCAAGTGTTATTCTATGATTTGATATAAACTACTAATGTTATTTTATTTCCAAAGTTTGAAGTAAAAAATGACATGAATACTAGATATGAACAATAAGCTTGATCAAGATGAATCACATTAGTTGAAAAAGAAAGCTTAATTTACCCAATGAGGATTCGCAATTCTATTCAATCAACAATTAGAATCGGAGAATTTAGAAGGAGAAAAAGTATCTATGAAAGTAGTTAAAAGATTATGCATCAACCATTTTTTTATGACATCCTCTTTCAATTTACATGGAGAGAAGAAGAGAAATCACCATTAAACTAATGAAGCTTACAACAAAAAATATTTATGGAAGTATTACTTTGAGGCTTTCTATAAGTTGAACAAGATCACCAAATAATAATAAAATAAAATTATACTTTATTGAGAAAGTTTTGTTACAAGATATCCTTCATTAATGTTGTTGATATATTTAGGTAGTGATGTGTGTGAACACTCTAGGACCACTGGGGCACTTTTTTCCCTCTTTAGGAGGTTTTTTCCCCCGGCTTGTATATATGCCTATTGCCCTAATGGGCTACTTATCTTTGTACATTCTCTAGTAATACATTCAGTATTGTGTGTTGTGCTCCAAGCTTCTTCTTCTTCCTTGTGCTGTTCGCGTGCTTCCGCAGACGTCTATCTCCAACAATTGGTATCAGAGCAGGTCGTCGCTTCATCTAGGATGCCATCGACACTCCTCCATTTGCAGTCTCAGAATCGCATGAATTTTGATGAGCATACTCAGTGTGGTGCCAAAATCGCGATCTGATCTTGTTTCGACCACCGAATGCACTATAGTAGTGCTTGTGCAGGCTATTTTGTTTTTTTGTGCCAAAGGTATATACCAGTTTCTGTTCACCACTATAAGCGTCTCAAAGTCTGCTACAGGTCTAGTAGAATTCGCCTGGGCAGTTCTGTTCAACTTTTTGAGATACACTCAATTTTCTGCATCAAGGTATTTTAGTCACCGGCCATGGCTGAAAGCAGTGATGTATTCTGTATGTTTGCTGTTGAGGATACATTGGATGGTACCAACTATGCGTTATGGGCTTATATGATGCAACATGTGTTGGTTGCAAAAGGACTGTGGAACGTCGTGCAGGGTGTCAAAAAATGTCCTATCACACCTGCAACTATTACAACTACAGGTACTGAAGCTGATGCAGAAGGTGTCGAAGATAAAGATATTCTGCATATTCCTGTTCATGTTGTGGTTTCTGCTACAGCTACTGCAGAGCAGATTTGTTGGGATGGCAGAGATGCCCAGGCACATGCATTGATAGCTTTGTCTGTTAAACGTGCCATTATTCCTCACATTCGCTCTTGCAGAATAGCTAACGATGCTTGGGATACACTTACCACATTGTACCAAGCTAGGAATGAGGCTCGTGTTGCTTACCTCCGAAAATAGTTGGAGAGTGAGCACATGAATGAAGGTGATTCTGTGGACAATTTCCTAATGAAGATCAAAGACTTGAAGGAACAGTTGATTTCTGTTGATGAGGTTATACCAGATAGCTCACTTGTACAAACCGTTCTGAATGGTCTTCCTGATTCATATCAAAGTTTTTCTTCTACTCTTCGGTTGATGATGAAAGGCAATCCAAATGCCTTATCATTTAAGGAGTTAGTCTCTGTTCTTTTGCAAGAAGATCGGCCCAGGCAGAACAGGTCCATTATGTGAGTTGTAGATCAAGCTTTCCTGGCTAGTCAGAAGGGCAAAGGAAAATGGAGCTCTTAAATTAGTAAGTAGAAATCTGCTAATTTTGCACATTCGAAGAAGGAAGATAAAGATGAGAAGAAATCAGAAAAGAAGAAATTGTTTTGTAAGTACTGTAAAGGGAATGATCATATCATAAAGAACTGTCCAAAACTAGCTGCTAAAGAGGCAAAGAAGAAAAAGGCTGGAATGGTTGTTGCAGAGGCCTTTACACCAAAAACAGAGTCTGCTAATCTTGTGCAGGAAGAAGAATGGGTGTTTACTACTGTCTGTAGTTTTGACCCATCTTCTCATGAGCAGTGCATGTCTGTAGTAGACTCAGATGTTTGGTATTTTGAGAGTGGTGCGACCAAACATATTACCTTGCAATGCAGTTTCTTCTCTTCACTCGAGCCTGCCCCTACAAGGAATGCTGTTACATGTGCCAACAACTCCTCTTATCCTGTTATGGGAGTTAGTAAGATCATTTTGACTATTGCTGATGGCAGTTCTTTCACTTTGTCAGATGCTTTATTTGTGCCAGGGATCAAGAAGAACCTGTTATCAGTTTCTGCATTAGCCAAGATTGGCTTGGTTGTGAAATTTGTTGATGACAGGTGTACAGTTCATGATCTGTCAAATGGCGATGTGATTATTGCTTCTGGCATTTTATGTCGTGGGTTGTATAAGCTCATAGACTATGAAAGATCTATAAATAATTTGGTATGTGCAGTAAATGATTCTAAGGCTATGTCAGATGCAAAGCTTTGGCATGCATGCTTTGGTCATATGAATTTTGCTAGTTTGCTATGCCTACAGAAATCTGAAATGGTGTCCTCTTTGCCCAGACTTGAGGCACCTCGAAAACATGTTTGTGAAGGCTGTATTTTGGGCAAAATGCAGCCTCCTTCCTTTCCAAAAGATGGTTCAATTCAGGCTACTCAGAAATTGCAGCTTGTACATAATGATGTCTCTAGTCCTATGCAAACACCTTCTTTTGGAAATTATCTTTACTTCGTGACTTTCATTGATGCTTTTTCCAGACATGCATGGGTATTTCCATTGAAGGCAAAGTCCAAAGTGTTCATGTGCTTCAAACAGTTTTTGGTTTTGGCTGAAAATCTATCAGCATGTAAAATGGGCACCCTCCGTTCTGATCGAGGGGGGGAATATATGTCTTCTGATTTTAATGCATTTCTGGCTTAACGTGGGATAAAACACCAGTGTACAAGTGCCATATACACCTCAAGAGAATGGAGGTGCTGAACGAAAGAAAAGGTCACTCATGGAGATGGTGAGGTGTATGGTCAAGAGTCAGGCTTTACCGCATAGTTTCTAGCTTGAGGCTGTCATGTGTGCAACATATGTACTGAACAGGTGTCCCACTAAAGCGCTACAGTCTATCACTCCATATGAGGCTTGGCATGATCGCAAGCCATCTGTTGCTCATCTGCGTGTTTCTGGTTGTTTGGCATATGCATTAGTGCATGAACAACATCGCAAAATTGGATGATAAAGCAGTAAAATGTATTTTTGTTGGGTACAGTTCTAAAAGTAAAGGCTATCGTCTATATCATCCATAGAATAAATGCATTCCAGTTAGCCATGATGTTGTCTTTGTGGAAGATGTTATTCAGCCATTGCTTTCATGTACCAAGGAGACATCTATTAGCTCCAAAGACATGTATGATACTTTGCTGCCTCTTTTCACAGGTGGACAGTATAGTGCTCGTCCTAATGAGGCAACTTCTCAACCTTTGCAGGTTTCATGTGATGATGCAGATCATTCCATTTTTTATGCATATTTACATGATGCACTTATTGATGAGAGAGCTGATATTGAGCAGGCAAGAACTATGCCAAAATGAATGGTGCAGACCTTGCGTGACAGCAAATTAGATGCACCTCTATCATATCGTACTCGATCAGGCTCTCATAGTGCCTCTTTTGCATCAGATTGCCATGCTATGGCTGCATCTAGTCTTTGTGATGAGACTGAGCCTGTTTCATTTGATGAAGCACAAAATTCAGAAAATTGGATGGTTGTTATGCAATCTGAATATGATGCAATAATGAAGAATGGTACTTAGTCCTTATGTGACTTGCCTCCTGGAAAGAAGGCCATTGGCATTAAGTGGGTATACAAGCTGAAGCGTAAACCGGATGGTACAGTTGACAGGTATAAGGCTAGGCTTGTTGGGAAGGGTCATGCACAGGAAAGAGGCATTGATTTTGATGAGATCTTTGCACCTACATGCCTTATGACTACTGTTCGGAGCATCTGTGCACTTGCAGCTCATCATGGTTGGAATGCTCATCACTTGGACATTAAAACTGCATTTCTGAGTGGTGGCTTGCATGAAGAAGTGTATGTTTTTCAGCCCCATGGCTTTGTGCAAAAAGGGCATGAGAATCGGATGTGCAGGTTAAAGAAGGCATTATATGGTTTAAAGCAAGCACCACGTGCTTGGTATGAAAAGATACATGCCTATCTAATTGCACATGGTTTTGAGAACAGTCCAACTGAAAGCACCTTATATGTTAAGCATGCTAATGATGTACTTCTTATCATTGTGGTTTATGTTGATGACATGCTACTCACTGGTCCTCATGAGAGGCATATTGCTGATTTTAAGGCTGATTTGCATGCCTCATTTGAGATGTCTGATTTGGGGCATTTGCATCATTATCTAGGCATTCAGTTTATGCACGTTGATGGTGGAATGACTTTGTGTCAAACGAAATATATTGACACATTATTGCACTGTCTTGGCCTTGAAGACTATAAGCCTATTGCCACTCCTATGGAGACAAGTTTATGTTTGAGTCTTCATGATGCTGGAGATGCATTTGATGTTGTTCTCTATTAGCAGGCTATTGGATGCTTGATTTACTTATGCATTACTCAACCAGATATTTAGTTTGTTGTCTCATAGATGAGCAGGTTTATGCATTGCCTAGGAGTCAAGCATTGGCAGGTAGTTAAGCGTATCTTTTGCTACTTGAGTGGTACTCAGCTACTTGGGTTGTTTTATCCCAAGGGGGGATCACTACCACCAAATTTGCATGCTTTTTTTTTACTCTGATTTGGTTGGTTGCTATGACACTCGTGTGTCCACTAGTGGCTTTTGCTTCATGCTTGGTAGCTCATGTATATCTTGGTTGAGCAAGAAGCAGCCTACTGTGGCCACTTCCAGTTGTGAGGCTGAGTATAGGGCAGCTTTCATAGTGACTGTTGAGTGTGTGTGGCTCAGATGCCTTATAGCTGATTTGGGTGTTGGTTAGTCTTCTGCCACCACCATCTTCACTGATAGTCAGAGCGCATTGGTAGTTGCGAGGAACTCTGTGTTCCATGCTCGCACTAAGCACATTGAGGTGCATTATCATTATGTCAGGGAGAGGTTCTTTGCTGGGGAGATCAGCTTGGCATATGTGCCCAAGCAGGAGAACATTGCACACCTTTTCACGAAGGCTCTACCTAGGGAGAAGTTTGAAGAATTCCGCAAAGCTTTGGGCTTCCTTCCTTTTGTGGAGTGATTTCCACATAGCTTGGCACTTCCTTATACATGAGTGCCAGCTACTTGTTCACCGCATCACTCCCAGGGGGCATTTGTTGATATATTTAGGTAGTGATGTGTGTGAACACTCTAGGACCACCGGGGCACTTTTTTCCCTCTTTAGGAGGTTCTTTTCC
This sequence comes from Ceratopteris richardii, assembly GCA_020310875.1. NCBI lineage: Eukaryota > Viridiplantae > Streptophyta > Polypodiopsida > Polypodiales > Pteridaceae > Ceratopteris > Ceratopteris richardii. The sequence goes on along the minus strand of CM035440.1, from coordinate 119,759,597 downwards.
CCCAGCTTGTATTTACGCCTATTGCCCTCATGGGCTACTTATCTTTGTACATTCTCTAGTAATACATTCAGTATTGTGTGTTGTGCTCCAAGCTTCTTCTCCTTCCTTGTGTTGTTCACGTGCTTTCGCAAATGTCTATCTCAAACAAATGTGTAGATTGGAATGATCATTGGAAGAATGGAGGTATAGGTCTAGGTCATCCTCAACATTTTTAAAAATTTCATAACCAAGGACACAAAATTCCTCTTCCTTAAAAGTAGCCATATATGTTGTTGGAGTTTGAGACCTATGAAAGCACGCAAACAACACAAGGAAGAAGAAGAAGCTTTGAGCATAACACACAATACTGAATGTATTACCGAGTGAATGTATAAAGAAAAGTAACTTGTTAGGGTCATATGCATATATATAATCTGGGGAAAAAAACCTCCTAAAGAGGGAAAAAAGTGCCTTGGAGTTCTTAAGTGTGTTCACACACATCACTACTAAAATATATCACCAAATCTCCCCTAGGAGTGATGGGGTGAACAAGGAGTTGACACTCATGTATAAGGAAGTGCCAAGCTATGCAGAAAGAGATCAATCGACAAATGGAAGTAATCCCAAAGCTTTGCAGAAAGCTTCAAACTTCTATTGAGGTAGAGCTTTTGTGAAAAGATGTGTAGTGTTATCCTATGTAGGCACATATACCAAACTCATCTCTCCAACAGAGAACCTCTGCTTGACATAATGATAATGCCCCTCAATGTGCTTTGTGTGAGCATGGAACACAAGGTTCCCCACAATTGCCAATGTGCTCTAAGTGTCATTGAAGATGGTGGGGGCCAAAGACTAATCAACAGTCAAATAAACCAAAAGGCATCTGAGCCACACACACTCAATAGTCACTATGAAAGCTTCCCTATACTCAGCCTCACAACTAGAAGTGGCCATTGTAGGCTGCTTCTTGCTTAGCCATGATAGGCATGAGCTACCAATCATGAACCAAAAACCACTAGTGGACACATGAGTGTCATAGCAATGAGCCTAGTTAGAGTCAAAAAACACATGTAAATCCGGTGGTAGTAGTTCCCCTTCGGGATAAAAAAATCTAAGTAGCTAGGTAGCATTGAAGTAGTGAAACATATGCTTAATCACCTGCCCATTCTTGACACCTCAACAATGCATAAACCTGCTCATCTAAGAGATAGAAAACTAAATATCAAGACGAGTTATGTATAAGTAAATCAAGCATCCAAGAGCTTGCTAATAGAGGAAAACATCAAATGCATCTCCAAAATCATGAAGACTCAACCGTAAACCTCTTGTTTCCCTAGGAAAGGCAATAAGTTTGCAGTCTTCAAGGCCAAAACACACCAGTAGTGTGCCAATACATTTTGTTTAACAAAAATCTATTCCGCCATCAACTAGATAAATTGAATGCCCAAATAATGATGCAAATGCCCCAAATTGGACATCTCAAAAGAGGCATGCAAATCAACCATATAATCCCATATATGCTTCTCATTAGGACTAGTGAGTAGCATGTCATCAACATAGATAAATATGATGAGAAGAAGATCATTTTCTCTCTTAACATACAAGGTGATCTCAGCTGGAATGTTCGCAAATCCATGTGCCTTTTTCAACTTGCACACTTTGTTTTCATGCCCTTTCTGCACAAAACCATGGGGCTGAAATACATACACTTCTTCATGTGAGCCACCCGAGAAATGCAGTTTTGATGTCCAACTGATGTACATTCCCGTCATGCGGCATGTCGGAGCAAAGGTTTCACCAAAATCAATGCCTCTCTCTTGAGCATAACCTTTTGCTAAAAGGCTAACCTTATACCTTTCAACTATTTCATTAGGCTTACAAATCAGCTTGTATACCCATTTAGTGCCAATGGACTTTTCTCCTGAAGGCAAATCACATAAATACCAAGCACCATTCTTCATAATAGCATCATATTTTGATTGCATAGTAGCCATCTGATTTTTTGAATTTTGTGCTTCATCAAAATAAATAGGTTCATTCTCATCACAAAGTCTAGAGGCAGCCATTGCATAGCAATCTGATGCAAAAGAAGCACTTTGAGAACTTGAACGAGTATGATATGGTAGAGGTGCATCTAGTTTCCTATCTCACAAAGTCTAGAACAACCATTTTGGCATAGTTTTTGCCTCCTCTATATCATCCCTCTCATCAAGTGCATCATTTAAATCTGCATCGAAAATGGAATGATCTACATCATCATGTGAAACCTATAATGGCTGAGGAATTGTGTCATTTGGTGCATGACTGTCCACCTGTAAAAAGAGGCAGCAAAGTGTAATACACATCTTTGGAGCTAAGTGATCTCCTTAGTACATGAAAGTAATGGCTGAATTTCATCTTTCACAAAAACAAAATCATGACTAACCAAAATTTGTTTAGTCTATGCATGATACAGATAATAGCCTTTGCTTTCATGGTTGTACTCAACAAAAATACATTTTACTCCTTTATCATACAATTTTATGTTGTTGTTAAGGCACTAATGCATATGCTAGACAACCTAAAACATGCAAGTGAGCACTAGATGGCTTGCAACCATGCAAAACCTCATATGGAGTTATGGATTGTAGTGATTTGGTAGGACACATTAATTACATATGTTGCACACATAAATGCCTCAAACCAAAAACTATAAGTCACTTTTGACCATACATCTCATCATCTCCATGAGAGACCTATCCTCTCATTTAGCAACTCCATTTTGTTGAGGTGTATATGGCACTATACACTAATGTGTTATCCCACACTCAGCCAAAAATGCATTAAAATCAAAAGACATGTAATCCCCCATCAATCAAAACTGTGAGTGCCGATTTTAGATGCTAACAAATTTTTAGTCCAAAATAAAAACTATTTGAAGCGCACAAACACTTTGGACTTTGCTTTCAATGGATATAACCATGCATGCCTAGAAAAATCATCAATAAAAGTCACGAAGTAAAGGTAGTTCCCAAACGAAGGTGTCTGCATAGGACCATAGACATCATTGTGAACAAGCTGCAACTTCTTAGTAGCTCATATTGAACCATCTTTTGGGAAGCAAGAACATTGAAATTTCCCCAAAATACAACCTTCATAGACATGTTTACCAGGTGCCTCAAGTCTGGATAGAGAGGTTACCATCTCGATTTTCCGTAGGCACAATAGATTAGCAAAATTCAGATGACCAAAGTGTGCATCCCAAAGCTTTGCATATGAGATGACCTTAGAATCTTGGACTGCACATGCTATATGGTTAACAAATTCTGCATAGTCTATGAGCTTATACAACCCATGACATAAAATGCTAGAAGCAATAATAACATCACCATGTTAAAGATCATGAACTATACATCTGTTATCAACAAATTTGACAACCAAGCCGATCTTCACTAATGGTAAAATTGACAACAAATTTTTCTTGATCCCTAGCACAAACAAAGCATATGAAAATATGAAAAGAATACCGTTAGCAAAAGTCAAAATGATCTTACCAACTCCGATTATAGGATAAGAGGAGTTGTGAGTGCATGTGATAGTATTCCATGTAGGGGAAGGCTCAGGTGAAGTGAAGAAGCTGCACTACAAGGTAATATGTTTGGTTGCTCCACTATCAAAGTACCAAACATTTGAGTCTACTAAAGACATACATTGTTCATGAGAAGATGGATCATGGCTGCAAACAGTAGTAAATGGACATTCTTCATTCTAAACAAGATTGGTAAACTTTGATTAGGTGTAGAGGGTTCTGCAACAACCATTCTAGCCTCTTTCTTCTTTTCCTCTTTTCTAGCCCATTTTGGACAAATCTTTGTGACATGATGATTTCCTTTATAGTATTTCAGAAATTTTTCTACCTTTTTGTTTCTATATTGTCTTTATCTTCCCTGTTTTACTATGAAAAATTAGTAGATCTTTGCTTACTAGTACATGAGCTCCATTTACCTTTGCTTTTATGACTAGCTAAGGAAGCTTGATCAACAACATGCATAATGTTTGCATTTTGAATGTTCCACGACTCCACACTCCTGATGCCATGTATCGGAAACCAGATAGAGCTAGCAGGGTCATGATGTCAAGGTTCTTCCAGTTCGGGAACCCCATGAGGGCCATCTCACTCTTGTTTCTGAAGATCAGCTTGGCCCACGAGGCCTCCCTATTGCACCAAGCCTTAATCATCCATTTGGCTGCCAGTTTGTTAGCCATACACCCGATGTCCAGGATGCCAAGCCCCCCAATATCCCCTTCTGTTATGATCGCCCGTCCAAAGAAAGTTATGATCACCCTCGCATAAACATCTCCTACGAAGAATGGAACACTCTGCAAAGCAGATGCCTCGCTTGGGATCGTCACAAGACTCGCCTTCTCATGGGACACGACACACCAAACTCGCTTGGTCTCAAATGGCAAAATGGAAACAGCCTACTCAAAATCCCGAACATCAAAGAAACGGCTGACCTCCAGATTAGCCTCAACAAGAAGTGGTGCCTGTCTTGGACGCGGCTTCGGTGGGACATGAAATTCATGGGTATCTGGCACCCCCTAATTGAGATTAAGAAGTCTGTCCTCTTATGGCAAATTCTTCATCGAGGAATTTGGACCAACCATAAGGCTAGCAAACTTTGTGGGATCCCTCCTTGGTGCAAACGCTGCCACCGTGCTATCGAAGATGTCCCACACATCTTCCTTACTTGCCCTAACTCCTACAGAATCTGGCAGACGGTTGGAATGAAAATCAGACTTCAAAAACAGCTTAGTTGGAAACAAGTCCTTTTGGGAGAAGCGATTGGCTGCTCTGCGACACTCTGGAACGCCATCAGAGGGCAAGTCCTGTGGAAAATCTGGCGGGAGAGGTGTGCTCTCAACTTCGGCGATCCCCCCAGGGAGTGGTCGATCGAGAAATCACTGTTCCTCCTTGGCAAAAGGATCGTCAACAGTAAGAAATCCCCCCCCTTCAGGCACCATCAAGTCCTCCTTTTGATTAACAACAAGCTCAAACCCAAGTGGGCCCCGCATGAGGGCGATGAGAGGGTGATTAACCTTCTCTGTAATGCAACCTAGGATTCAATTAAGCTTCCCGTGCTTTGTGGGATTTGGGGGGTCCCGTGGGCACTAGTCCCCTTCTTTTGTACCTTTGTTTCTTAATTTAATACAAGTCCGAGAGAGTAGGCTATTGCCGAACTTCCTTTATATTAAAAAAAAAACAACATGCATAATGGACCTGTTCTGCCGAGACTAAACTTCTTTCAATAAATTAGATACTAACTCCTCAAATGTTAAGGAATTTAGATTGTCTTTCATAATTAACCAAAGAGTAGAAGCAAAGCTCAGAGACAAATGTGGAAGATCATTAAGAATGGTTTGCAAAAGGGAACTATCTAGCAAGACTTCATGTCTAGAAATCAACTCCTCTTTCAAATCTTTGGTCTTTGTAAAAAAACTATCCATAGAATCTCCTTCATTCATATGCTCACTCTCCCATGTTTTTTGAAGGTAAGCAACATGAGCCTCATTTCTTGCCTAGTACAAAGTGATAAGTGTATCCCAAGCATTCTTTTCTATTTTGCAAGAGTGAAGATGAGGGATAATGGCTTGCTTGATAGATAAGGCAATCAATGCATGTGCCTGAGGATCTCTACAATCCCAACAAAGTTGATCTGTAGTATGTGCAATGAGCCATATAATCCTAGGTGCTAGTTTATCCTGGCCAACATATTCAGAGATGCAAAGGAAAGGGCTCAGGCATGCGATGTCTATCAGAGATGTGGTTCGAAACCCACAAAGCAGAGACAACACCCATTGGTTTTTCCCACAGCATGGCAACCTTTTGAGATGTGTGGGTTAGATTTTATAAGCCCTATCTATCGCGCATCCTTTCCAAGACAAGATAAGTATCTTCTAGTTGCCATTAAATATGCAACAAAGTGGGCCAAAGCTTTTGCTTCTCTAGATTGCATAGCCCAAATAGTTGTTGATTTCTTGTACAACAACATTTTTTGTAGGTTTGGTTGTACACTAACAAAATCTCCATTGATCAAGGAACACACTTTTTTTATAAAGTTTTGTATGAAGTTTATAACAAGTACAAGGTTATCCATCATACTTCATGTGCATATTATCCAAAGGATAATGGACAAGCAAATTCCATAAATAAAGTATTGATAGCCCTTATGAGGAAAGAATGTATGTTAAAGCCCACTACCTGGGCATTGCTTTTTTTGGCACACTATGGACCTACAAGTTTGCATGCAAGAAAGCCACAAGCCAATCCCCCTTTCAAATAGTCTATGGATTAATACGTATAGATCCCTTTGAGTTTTTACATGGCTCTCCTTAGACAAAATTTTTCTGTGTAAGAAAGGATCATGGGGTCTCTAATAGACCATAAGCACTCACGAAATTGGAGGAAATTCTACTAGGTGCAACAAAACAGCTGGAGGAGATACAACACAAAAGGAAGGAAGACCATGATAAAAATTTATGGATAGACAATTTTGTAATTTGTTTGTCCATAAATTTTTATCATGAGCTTCCTTCCTTTTATGTTGAAAAATATGTCTCTTCATAGAAAGGGAAATAAATGCATGAGCTTGAGCATCCTTTCCATCCCATCTAATTTTCTTTTGTGTAGGTGGAAAAGGCATAGTCACTATACTTGCAAAAGATCCTCAATCAATAACAATTGGTTGTGTACTAGAAGAATTGTCATATTTTTTAACACTTGAATGGATGTTTTGAACAATATGTCGCTTCATAGAAAGGGAAATCAATGCATGAGCTTGAACATCCTTTCCATCCCATCTAATTTTCTCTTGTGCAGGTGGAAAAGGCATAGTTACTATATGTCACTCTAGCACAATGGTGTGTACCAATGTAAGGAGTTCCATCTCATAATCCTCAGTCCACAAAGAGGGTAGACTAGTATGAAGATTGATAGCGAGTGAATTGCACGAAGATGATGGTGAGAAACACAAATGCATACACACATGCACACGAGGAAAGTGGCGATGGAGATCAATGGAAGGCAAGAAAGGAACTCGTATTCATCACAACTAGTTACAATAGCTCTACTAACCCAAAAGCTACTAGTTTCAAAAGGTAAAAAAGTCCTCAAAATGAGATCTCTAGCTCTATTTATAGTTTTTTCCTAGTTTTGAGCGGTTTCACATCTAATGACCGGCATAGTTAAAATAGGTTCTACATCTAATTTGAGGTACCTAACGGTTTCCAAAAATTATGAAAATTGGTATGAGCTACCTACTTAGACTCCTCAAGCTTGAGGACTCCTTGGCTTGCACAAAATGGAGTTGTACATGTAGTAATAAAATGTATGTACATATATTACATTGTTTTAGTGATAAAAATCACTTTTTGGGTTATGAAGTGAATGTTTTTAATAAGAAGGTAGGCACCGATGCTTGAATACCACTTATTAGCTCCTCCATGGCCCTATGTGCTTCCTCTACATCTGTGACAGGATCTTGAACTTGGTCCTTTGTTGTGAACACTCCCCTCCTCCTCGTTTCTATCGTCCCTGACAGAACTTGATCGTGCGTGGTTAATGTAGTTATTGAGGAGGTCTATCGCAAGGGTGTGTTATGTTATTTAAATATCCCTGATAAGATCTTTTTCTAGTTTCTCCCAATCGATGGGTTGGGGTTTTCCAGGAGGTGGCATCAGATGATGCTTGGAGTACATCACTCATTTGCATGTGAACAAATGGAGCAGGTGAGTGGATCTGCTAATAAATACTTCTGAGTGGTACACCCAGAAGCCAGTAGTGAACATATCTTCAAACGTCTGCTTGTAGCAGGCAGGCATATATTTCAAGCGGTACTAGTGCCACACATAACATACCTTAATCGATGGTGTCGTGCTCATATCTTACACTAAATCCAAGTTTCCATGTTCGAATCCGGGGGTTTTCGCTGTTGGAGCCTTGACACGCCTCAATGTCTTGAAGACCATTTGCATCATATCAAAAATTTTCTCTGTCATTTTCACATCAACGTCAATCACGATGTAGGTGGGGTAACCAATGGCAAATGGTAGCCATCATGTAGCCCACTTTAGGTGTGTTATTCCGGGGAAGTGCTAAGTAAGGGTAGTTGAGCCAATCTTGACATTGTCGGTTGTTCTAAACTTTAATTGCAGAGGCCTTCGAGGAACATCTTCTAGGGAGTTGTCCATAGCATGGGTTATATTTTAGATGGGTGGGCATGCATCCACGTATTCATCATCTCTCGATATTGTTGTAGTACTTATGTCCTCCATGTAGGTTGATAGATATGAACCTTTTCAGCTTTCGGAGGGACATCTTCTGGCTCAAACTGGGTGGCATAAGTTGGATGCTCTCAATGTGTAAATTATATTCGGTGAGCAATAGGAAGTAAGGTTTATACTGCAACTCACTAGTAGTTATGTATCGACGTGGAGCTATAGTGACAAAATACGAAGACTTTAAAATAGCTTCTTCAATATTTACCATTGCATGTAACTGAGCATCAACTCTCGTCGAATGCCTTTTGCCGATTTCTTCAATCGTCCTCAACCATGTCGGGGGAGGTAACTCATACGTATCGTGACCTACTTTTGAGGATCTACCTTCAACCACGGGCAATGGCTATGGTGTCACATAGTCCTAGTAGGAGATGGTTGAACCACGCCCTAAGAGAGAGGATTAGGAAGTAATCCTCAACCATGGCTTTTGGGGCAAAGTGGTTAGCCCATCGCACTCCTAATCGGGAGGTTGTGAGTTCGATCCACGACATTGGTATCAGAGCCTAGTTGAGAGATTGGGCTTGGTAGACGGCGGTGCGACGCGGCACGTGACAGGGTACATCCTGTCAGGGTACACTTGTCAGGGTACATCCTGCCTGGGTACACCAAACAAGGTACATCCATGGGCACTTGGAAGAAGTGCTTATTGTTGGAGCAAGTCTATGACAAGCCTAAGTATTGGCTTGAGTCTCACAAAGTCATTAAAGAAGCTTCAAAATGAAGACTATGTAAAGTTCACTTGTGAACTACCTCTTGTAACTTTTGAAGAGTTTACTTAATGTAAAAGTAAGAGAATCTTAAGTGGTTGAGCCCACATGATCAAGAATGGAAAGAGGAGCCACGAATTCGTGATTTGTGGTAGGTAGAGAATCAAATCAATCATTGATTGATTGGAGAGTGATTGAGGGAAGTTAGCCTCCCAAACTCAACTATAAATAGATGGCAGTTTTAGTCGTGGTTAGAGAGACCTATGTGAAGACCTCCAAGAGCTGAGCTTTATGCCATATCAAGGTGTGATTACAAGGCACACATATGTATCAGTAAGTCATTGTATTGTACAAGCAATATACTTTCATTTTCATGATTATTTGAGTTCATCTTTCCATGTTCTTGTGATGTGTACTACTCACTGCCATTACTTCAGTTTTTCTCAGTCAGCTTGCAGAGATTGTTTCTCTGCACTTGGTGCATGATTTTCAGTGATTTAACTTGGTAAAGTTAGCTCTATAAGTCTACTATATGCTCACAAATTTTCATGTCATTTGGATGTTGGAATCTTCAGTTATGTTCATTTGAAGTCAACAGGGTATGTTCATCTTCACTTCTCTGTCAGGTACCCGACTTTTTCAGTCATCTTGTCAGAGTCATTTCTCAGTGTTTACTCATCCAAATTCAGTGATTTTAAGCTTGTTGGATTCAGCTTACTGTCTAGTATAAGCATACAAATTTTCATGATCATTGAATTCTTACATCTTGAGTTATGTTAATTTTTCTACCCACTGGTCTATTTCTGTAGCAGCCCGTGAAAATCGGGATGATGTCATCACTTGTTAAAAGTCATTCTCAGTGTGTGGTTTGTTATTTTTGATGAGATTACTCTCTAAAGTTAGCTCTTTAAGCTACCTAGCCTTCCCCAAGAGGAATTAATCTAATTGCTGCTGTGCTCAGAGAATTATGTAAAACACTGGACAGGTGTATCAACCAAGAATAGCAAGTTTTCACCTCTGAGCTAACTCCAACTTATCTGTTTTGATCTATCTTTTTGAGAGTGATCTTCCAAGGTACATAGGGTGTCTAATACATCCATTGGCAAGCTAAAAGGGCCCACCATCTACTCCTGGAGTTCATTTGGCTGGTGTAGAGCAAAGATTTTGCAACACCTCTTCATCTTCAACACATACCTATCCATCTCTTCACAGTGGTATCAGAGCAAGGTTGGACAACATGGCAGATGGATTTCCTTCATCAATTGACAAATTGGACAGAGGTAACTACTCAGCTTGGTCATTAAGAATGGAAGCTTATCTCCAAGGTAGAAGTTTATATGGTTATGTGGCTGGAGATGAAGTTATGCCAAGTTTCAGGAACAAAAGTCAACCAACACAAGAAGAGCAAGAAAGATTGAGCACATGGTGCTCCAAGGATGCACTTGCAAGGTCTTATTCCCTCAACTCTATCTCAGATTTTTTGTTGCCTCACATTAGAAGTTGTAAGACATCTCAGGAAGTGTGGGATGCACTTGAAGCTTTCTTTGCTTCAAGTACTAAAGCTAGGAAGCATCAACTATGGCTGGATTTCACAACTCTCAAGAAGGCTCCCAAACAAAATGTGACTGATTTTGTCACAAAGCTCAAGGACATAGTAGATCAGTTGGGAAGCATTGGAGAGGTAATAGATGAAGAGCAAATTGTAAGGTAGGTCATCAATGGCTTGAAGGCAGATGACAAGTGGGAAGCATTCACCACAGCTATGGATTTGTACATGGACATGCATGTACCTGATTTCAACACACTCATTGGACAATTACTTACTCAAGAGGCAAAGCTTATCAAAAATGGAGAAAGCTCTAAAGGTAATCAATCTTCAGCTTTATACACGGATAAAAGCAAGTCTAAAGATAACAAAGGAAAGGCAAAGAAAGTGGATGATGAAGCAGGTACATATCAAGCTAACTATGCAGGTAGAGGAAAACATGGCAGAGGTAGAGGAAGAGGAGGTAGACAAGGCAGGGGGAGATCCCAAGACTCCAACTCATGTTCTATTTGTGGATTAACTAATCATACAACTGAAAATTGCTTTAGGAATTCCAGGAATCAAAGAGGCAGAGGATACAATAGAGGAAGTTATGGCTACTCAAGAGGAAGGTTCAACAACTACCATGGCAACTACAACAACTACAATCATTCAAACTATCAAGGAGGCTACAAAGGAAGGAGAGACTACAATAACTACACAGAAGACTCAAACAAAGAGGATTCATTATTGATCATGAACATGGCTATGCCACAAGGTAAATCTGATGAGCATATTTTCTACATAGATTCAGGTTGTTCAAATCATGTGGCAGGAAATGTGGCACTCCTATCAGATTTAGAAGATCCAAGGAATAAGCATGAGGTACAAACAGGAGATGATACAAAACATCCTGTGGAGAAAATAGGCAATGTCAAAGCACCTGATGGAAACATCAATCTACTCAGTAAGGTACTCTATGTCCCTACCATTACAAAGAATTTGATAAGTGTTGGGCAGATAGTAGAGAAAGGGTTGCAAGTCAGGTTCACAAAGGTAGGAGCATTTGTTAAAGATCCAAGTCAAGGATTCAGAAGAATTGCAAAAAGTGAAAAGACAGGTAGATTGTTCACATTTCACTTACAGGACACTAGAAACATTGCTCTCTTTAATTATGGCAGTTAGACACTCACAGAATTGGAAGTATGGCACAAAAGGTTAGCACATATTGGTGAAAGGTCATTAAAGCAAATTTGCAGGGACCAAAGTGTACTTGGACTCCCTAACTTGTCAAAACAACATATGATTTATAAGTGTAGTGCATGTCAGTTTGGAAAGTCTCACAGGTTACCATTCATGAAGAAAGGTTATATGCATGGAGATCTCTTGGAGTTGGTTCATACAGATGTATGGGGACCAAGCAAGGAAGCTTCAATATCAGGATCAAGGTATTATGTTTCCTTTATTGATGATTGCAGCAGATCGACTATCCTATTCTTTATGAAACACAAAGATGAAGTTTTTTCATGTTTCAAAAGATATTTGGCTCTTGTGGAGAATCAAACAGGTAAATCACTAAAAAGGCTAAGGTCAGATGGAGGGGGAGAATACTTCTCCCATGAGTTTGATTCTTTTCTTCAAGAAAGAGGAATCAAAAGAGAGGTAACTACAAGGTACACTCCTGAGCAAAATGGAGTGGCAGAAAGGAGGAATAGGACAATTGTTGAAGCTGCAAGGTCTATGTTAAATGAAAAGCATTTACCTAATTACTTATGGGCTGAGGCTGTATCTACAGCCACTTACTTGATTAACAGGTTGCCTTCAAAATCCCTTGATGGGATGACTCCATATGAGGCTTGGAATGGAAGAAGACCAAGTTTAGATCATTGTAAAATTTTTGGATGTATTGCTTTTGCTCATGTTCCTTCACAGGTTAGAGGCAAGATGGATCCAAAAGCAGAAAGGTGTGTATTTATTGGATATGACAACAATCAAAAGGGCTACAAGTTATACAACCCTACCAACAAAGGATTCTTGGTAAGCAGAGATGTAGTTTTTGATGAGAACAATTCATGGTATGAAGATTCATGCAGGAAGATCAATTTACCATATGATCTTGAAGAAGATTTTCCAAAGCTTGGTAGAGAACAATCAAAGATTGAAGAACAAGACACCTCAGAGGATGATGAAGAATGTCAGATGGAAAAGATCAAAGCATGGAAGTCTAAAGGTAAAGCAAAATTGCAGGAACTTGGACATGAGGCAGAATCATCACATCATGGCCTAAGAAGATCTATGAGGGAAAAGAAAAAACCAGAAAGGTATGGGTTTGACACCTCATTAGTAACTAAACATTCTATCTACATAGCACAGGACATAAACCAAGAGGAGCCATCATCATTTGAAGAGGCCAAAGCAAAAACAGAATGGAAGCATGCAATGAAGGAAGAGATTGAAGCACTTGAGGAAAACAACACTTGGGATTTGGTGCCCAAGACTTCATCCATGAAGGTAATAGGCTCAAGATGGGTCTATAAACTCAAGAAGAATTTTGATGGTTCCATTAACAGGTATAAGGCAAGGCTTGTAGCAAAAGGCTTTGCACAAACTCAGGGAATTGATTATGAGGAGACATTCTCTCCTGTGGCAAAGATGCCTACTATTAGGGTTTTGCTTAGTATTGCCTCTTCCAAGAATTGGAAGATACTTCAACTAGATGTGAAGAATGCATTCTTGAATGGTTGGATAACAGAAGAGGTATATATGGCACAACCACTTGGTTTTGAGAGTCAAGTTTATCCTGATTATGTGTGTAAACTTAACAAAGCATTGTATGGTCTCAAACAAGCTCCAAGAGCTTGGAATTTCAGGCTTGTTTCATTCTTGCAGGACAAAGGCTTTCAACCAAGCAAAGCAGATCCTTCACTCTTTATTAAAAAGAGTAATTCCGAGGTCATCTACCTATGTGTATATGTAGATGATATTATATTGACAGGAAATGATGCAGATGGTATGAAGAAGATCAAAGATCAGATGAGAGAAGAGTTCAAGATAAGTGATTTGGGTTCACTTACCTACTTCCTAGGTTTGGAAGTTGTCTACAAAGATCATGGTTTGTTTCTCACTCAAAGAAAGTACATTAAGGACATGTTGGCAAAATTCAAGATGCAAGATTGTAAGATTGCAGGTACTCCAATGGAGGTTAATCACAAATTGAGCTCACATGAAGGTGAACTCATAGAGGACATCACATCATATCAAAGTCTAGTGGGTAGTCTCAACTATGCCACATTGACAAGAGTAGATATATGTTACAGTGTGAGTGTGCTAAGCCAATTTATGCACACACCAAGGAAACCACATATGGATGCTGCCAAAAGGATACTCAAATATCTCAAAGGAACCATAAATGAAGGACTTTACTATCCTTATGTATCTGATTTAGGTTTGAAGCTATTTTCTGATGCAGATTGGGCTGGCTCCAAGGAAGATAGAAGGAGCACTTCAGGTTATCTTACCTTTGCAGGTTCAAAGCTTATTTCATGGTCATCCAAGAAGCAACCCACAGTTGCTCTCTCTTCTACTGAAGCTGAATATAGAGGTCTTGCCATAGCTACACAGGAAGCTATGTGGATGAAGACATTGTTCAAAGATCTTGGATTGGAGTTTGGAACTCCAACTATTTTTGGTGACAATATGAGTTCTATTCACTTGGCTGCTAATCCTATTTTTCATGCAAGGACTAAACATATTGAAGTTCATTATCATTATGTACGAGAGAAGATCCTAAGCAAGGAGATTCAAATATCATATGTGTCCACTCATCAACAATGTGCAGATATTCTAACTAAAGCATTGGATGGTACAAAGCTTTGCAAATTCAAGGCTATGATTGGTTTGCAGGTAATCTTGGAAGATTGAAGACCTCAAGCATACTTGGCTTGAGGGGGAGATGTTGGAGCAAGTCTATGACAAGCCTAAGTATTGGCTTGAGTCTCACAAAGTCATTAAAGAAGCTTCAAAATGAAGACTATGTAAAGTTCACTTGTGAACTACCTCTTGTAACTTTTGAAGAGTTTACTTAATGTAAAAGTAAGAGAATCTTAAGTGGTTGAGCCCACATGATCAAGAATGGAAAGAGGAGCCACGAATTCGTGATTTGTGGTAGGTAGAGAATCAAATCAATCATTGATTGATTGGAGAGTGATTGAGGGAAGTTAGCCTCCCAAACTCAACTATAAATAGATGGCAGTTTTAGTCGTGGTTAGAGAGACCTATGTGAAGACCTCCAAGAGCTGAGCTTTATGCCATATCAAGGTGTGATTACAAGGCACACATATGTATCAGTAAGTCATTGTATTGTACAAGCAATATACTTTCATTTTCATGATTATTTGAGTTCATCTTTCCATGTTCTTGTGATGTGTACTACTCACTGCCATTACTTCAGTTTTTCTCAGTCAGCTTGCAGAGATTGTTTCTCTGCACTTGGTTCATCATTTTCAGTGATTTAACTTGGTAAAGTTAGCTCTATAAGTCTACTATATGCTCACAAATTTTCATGTCATTTGAATGTTGGAATCTTCAGTTATGTTCATTTGAAGTCAACAGGGTATGTTCATCTTCACTTCTCTGTCAGGTACCCGACTTTTTCAGTCATCTTGTCAGAGTCATTTCTCAGTGTTTACGCATCCAAATTCAGTGATTTCAAGCTTGTTGGATTCAGCTTACTGTCTAGTATAAGCATACAAGTTTTCATGATCAGTGGATTCTTACATCTTGAGTTATGTTAATTTTTCTACCCACTGGTCTATTTCTGTAGCAGCCCGTGAAAATCGGGATGATGTCATCACTTGTTAAAAGTCATTCTCAATGTGTGGTTTGTTATTTTTGATGAGATTACTCTCTAAAGTTAGCTCTTTAAGCTACCTAGCCTTCCCCAAGAGGAATTAATCTAATTGCTGCTGTGCTCAGAGAATTATGTAAAACACTGGACAGGTGTATCAACCAAGAATAGCAAGTTTTCACCTCTGAGCTAACTCCAACTTATCTGTTTTGATCTATCTTTTTGAGAGTGATCTTCCAAGGTACATAGGGTGTCTAATACATCCATTGGCAAGATAAAAGGGCCCACCATCTACTCCTGGAGTTCATTTGGCTGGTGTAGAGCAAAGATTTTGCAACACCTCTTCATCTTCAACACATACCTATCCATCTCTTCACACTTATGACTGTGAAACTAATCTTGGATGAAGGTGCATGCGCATTTGGGCACCCATGGAGGGTGGGATAGGTCCAAATTTGGTCCATGGGCTGGAGTTTGAGGTTGGTGGAAGCACTCATGCATGGAAAGTGGGTCCAGGAGATTCAAGAAGGTCCACAAGTGAGCGCTGAGGGCAATGCTCAGTCTAAGGGGGAGGGAATGTCACATAGTCCTAGTAGGAGATGGTTGAACCATGCCCTAAGAGAGAGGATTAGGAAGTAATCCTCAACCATGGCTTTTGGGGCAAAGTGGTTAGCCCATCGCACTCCTAACCGGGAGGTTGTGAGCTCGATTCCCGACATATGGTCTCGTCTGGTTCCACCAAGTCAGGTGGGGATTCTAGTCTAGGAGGCTCCGTCATCCTAGATACTTGGGCTTGCAACTCCTGAACTTTTGTTCATCGTGCATTCAATTCTTTAAGGAGGGTTGATGGGGTGACCTCCTGCACAATTGTAGGTCCAAACGAATCCTTTAACGTCAATTTCTTGTTTGCTTCCTTCACACTCTACTTGTAGTCAGTCGTAATCTTCTAGCACGCATGTGTGGTCATCCAATAGAATTTGCATGGACTCAAGAGGAAGAGGAAGTTCTCTAAAGCATGAGGGGCTTATGGGTGTCTCTGGATGATCCAGTGTAGCCTCGAAGTTTTCACGGTTTTGCTATTGGAGTTGTTGATTTTCTTCTTGCACTGCATTGAGGTGCCTCCAAAGGAGTGCCATGTTGCACGATAATTGAGCATTATGCATCAAATCTATGTCTAACTGAGACTCGATATCTTTCACACACTCCTATAATTGTGCCTCAAAGGTTTGATATTTCACGTTGAGTTCTTGATTTTGTAATGTCAGTGCATCTAGCTCCTTTTGCAATTCCTGTGTCATCTATTTGAGGGCCGAATTTTGTTGCCCTAATGCACAATAGTCGGTGTTAATTTGTTGAAGGCACTATATCATTTGCTGAATGGCACCATCAACGGTGGAGGATGATGACAATGTGAATGTTGGAAACGATGCAGCATGGTGGGTTCTGATGCAGTGGGTATGGGAATTAGGGTTGGGACAATGGATGTTGTGGCGAGTGTGGCAAGGTGCACGGTCATGGGTTTCATGTGGAGTGTGCTAATTGATGTGGAGTAGGTGGTGCACAAGCAGGAGCAGCATGATGCCGGTCATTCCAATGTTGTGGATACGGCCACCAGCCTTCACAGAAGGTAAACTTGATGGTACGAACTACACCCTGTGGAAGTTCAAAATCACTTCTATTCTTGATTTTTATGAGCTTTTGGAGACTGTTCTTGGGACTGATCATGAACCCCAAGAAAGACCTAATCCAAATAATCCTGGTCGAATGATTCCTCCTGATGCTGATCTTCTACGTGCTTGGAAACGTAGAAATGCAGATGCACTCTGTGCTCTTGTTACAAGTACTTCTGATAGTGTTCTGACTCTCATTCAACATACTACGAAGGCATGTGAAGCATGGAACATACTGAGAAATCAATATGAAACTCGTAATCAGACACGGATTCAAAACTTGGAGAATCAGCTTGCAGCAGAACGGTTTGCTGATGGGGAGACTACAGAGGTGTTTATCACTCGCATAAAGAATCTACGAGATCAAATGGTGGGAGCGGGTGTTCAAAAGTCAAGTGCGGAGCTAGCTCAACGTTGTCTTCGAATCTGTCCACCTAAATTTGATGGTTTGGTAACTGCTCTGAACACTCAAATCAGACCTCAACCACTAACTTTTGAAGAATTCAGTGCCTTAATCATGGAGGAGGAGTTGCGGTTCAAGACAAGGAGTGGTGGTAGCAAAGGAGATGCTGCATTCACAGCATATGCCAAAGGAGGCAAAACAGACTCTTCAAAAGATGGAGACAAAAAGAAGAACGACAAAAAGAAGTTCAAGGGAGAGTGTTTCCATTGCAAGAAGAAGGGACATAGAATCCAAGACTATCGCATCAAGAAGGCAGAAGAGAAGAGTGGCTCTTCAAAAGGTGGCAAGGGCAAGGAGTGTGCCAACACAGCAGAAACACAGCTTGAGTTATTTGTTACGATAGAGGAGGTGTGCTCCTCGGTTGAAGATTCAGGAACAGATGACTCATGGGTGTTGGACAGTGGTGCATCTCATCACATGACGAGTAGAAAAGACCTTTACAGTTCCTTACAGCCTCTAAAGGAATCCATCACAGTAAAGGTAGGGAACAATGCAAGATGTCTTGCAGAGGGCGAAGGTATGGTTTTTTTCATTAACTCTGATGGTGATATCAGAAAGCTTTCGAATGTGTTGTATGTTCCACAAATAAAACAAAATCTACTTTCAGTAGCTTCTATAACTGATCAAGGTCACCAAGTATCTTTCAGTAAGACAGGAGCTAAGATTATGGACAATAAATACAACATTGTTGGGACTGGCATAAGGAGGAACAACCTGTATGAGTTGTGTGTTCTTACAGCCACTACAAACGTGGTCACAAGTAAGCTATGGCATGAGAGATTCGGCCACATTGGATACCCTATACTGAAGGAGATGCATCGCAGAGGTATGGTTGCACACCTACCATCGATTGCAAAAATGAAGGAACCATGTGAAGCTTGCATGATGGGCAAGCAACAGAGGAAGGCGTTTCCACAAGAAAGCAAGAACAGGGCAAGCTATCCTCTAGAGTTGGTGCATGCTGACTTGTGCGAAAAAATGCCTACACAGGCCTTGGGCGGATCTTCCTACTTCATGTTACTTGTCGACGACTATAGCACAAAGATGTGGGTGTACTTCCTTCGCGATAAGGCTCAAGCTTTTGGTAAGTTTAAAGAATGGCTTCAGCTTGTTGAAACTGAAACAGGGAAGAAGATGAAGAAATTCAGGACAGACGGTGGTGGTGAGTTCACATCAATAAAGTTTGAAGATTTCTCCAAGAATAAGGGAATCAAGCATCAACTCACAGTGGCACATAGTCCTCAACAGAACGGCGTTGCAGAACGTCAGAATCGAACCATCATGGAGATGGCAAGGTGCATGTTGAAAGGAAAGGGTCTGCCTAATCAATTTTGGGCAGAGGTTGTCAACACTGCTGTCTACATCTTGAATCGAAGCTACACCAAGGCACTTGATGGAAAGACTCCACAAGAATCCTACACTGGTAAAAATCCTTCTATTTCCCATTTCAAAGTATTTGGAAGTGAATGTTATGTACATGTTCCATATAGAGAGAGAAACAAGCTTCAACCAAAAAGCATCAAATGTATCTTCCTAGGGTACAGTGAAGATAAGAAGGCTTATAAGCTTTATGACCCTCAGGCTAAGAAGATCATGGCGAGTCATGATGTGGTGTTTAAGGAGGAGTAGCCACATGCAGTGGAGGAGGAAAAGAGATCTTCTACTTTATCATCAGGCAAAGGGGCAATCCACTATGAACCTGACCCAAGAGCTATCCCTTCTACACAAGAGAAGGAAGCATCATCTTCAAATGATGAGTCTGAAAGTCACCAACCTGCCGACACCCAAGTGGAAAAGCCATTGCCACGTTGGGTGAGGCAGCTCTATGATTCTACAAACCCCATCCCACAGTCACTAGAACAGGTTGCAGATGGACCAAGGCGATCACAGAGAATAGAGGAACAGAGACGGGCAAGCGCCCATATTGTAAACACAGCCTTGATGGCTGATCTCATTCAAGAAGAAGCAAAGGAACCAACCAATGTGGAAGAGGCACTCCATGATCCGAATTGGAGGGCTACCATGCAACCAAAATACAACAATATCATGAAGAATGGAACTTGGGAGCTAGTGGATTGACCCCCTAAGCGTAATGTCATTGGCACCAAGTGGGTTTGGAAGCTAAAGTACAAGGCTGATGGTACTCTAGAAAAGTATAAAGCAACAGGGCTACTCACAAGTTGAAGGCATTGACTTTTGTGAATCATTTGCCCCGACTGCAAGAATGACTACTATCCGAGTAGTACTAGCTCTGGCTGCACATAAGCGTTGGCCAGTCTATCACATGGATGTCAAGTTAGCGTTCCTGAATGGAGACCTCAAGGAGGAGGTATATGTGTCTCAGCCACCAGGGTTTGAAGCTCCCCGCTCAGAGAACAAGGTATGTAAGCTGAAGAAGGCATTTTATGGGCTAAAAAAAGCCCCTAGAGCATGGTACCAACTGATGCGGTTAATTCGTTCTGATACCACTTGTTGTGGTGAAGACGCAGCAAAGACTCGAACCTTGTCAAGCCTGCGGAATTCGCCACGCCACCGAAGAGTGCTAAGCTAAAGTGATATTAGAACGCTTCTATAACCAGCAGTAGCTTAGCAAGGTTTCTGTCACTCAACATATAAGACTGCGTTTTGAATTTACTGAAAAATTCCACTGGAACTTCACCAAACTATCACTGGGCTGTCACCGTAATTACACCGAAAAGTTATCGGAATCAACTGCAATTCAGTTTGTAATTACTTCAAGTCTATAAGGAAGTGATGCGTGAACTTCCTTCACTGAATGAACTCTTTCTGAAGTTTAAGGAAAAACTTTACCAGTTCAGAGTGCCTCTTTCCGGTCAAACTTTGTACTGTGTGTACAAATCCATTTCACCGAAATCTTTGATGAACTGATAGTAGAGATGTCTAGCTATAAGATAAGCTAACTCTCATACAAATCTTTAATTTATTATGCGAGATATACTTCGTTGTTCTACTGGAAAACATGTTTACTGAGAAAACTATAACTGACCGAAAATACATTTACTAAAGGAACTGTAATTGACCGAAACATTCGTTTACTGAGAGAACTGCAACTCTTAACTAACTTTATACTGTAACATGGAAATACTCAGGTTTCTTCAACATACGAAGAATGCGTGCAAGCTTCCACATGAACATGTGTTTTCTATTAGAGAAAATGAGTACAAAAACTAGCTTGGCCTCTTCTTGCTCAAGCTATGGAAACTCTCCTACACTGAGTAGTTTCTTCTTACCATCTCTCTCAGATGAATACCTGACATTTCAGGTTTCTGTTATTCATCTTTACATACGCGATCTCTGGTGTCTTCTAAACCTATTCTTGATTTCTATATGCGCTCAACTCGTGCTACGCGCTCTTCTATCACTCTCTTTCTTTCTATCCTCGTCTCTCTTTATATACAGTTTTGGTCCGGTGTAACAAACTCTAACAAACTCTAATTTTGGAAGATTCTACAATGTACAATACGGTCATGAATTTGTCCCTTCACTAGGGCTTTGATTTTCTGAATACTTGATTCTGCTTCTCTTTATCTTCCTTTGTCTTTATGTCTGTCTGTATGTCAAATTCGTGAGTGATTCTTCAACAACTCCCTCTCAATCACTAATTTGACTCTTCCTGTCTTTCATATATTTTTCTTTCTTTTATACCTGCCATTTCTTTGAATCTGCTTGTCTTTGTTCCATCCAAGCTCTTTGTCAAAATATCTGCAATCTGATCTTTTGTCGGAGTGTACACTATTTCTATCTCCTTCTCCATCACTTTTTCCCTCAGGAAATGATACTTAATCTCTATGTGCTTTGTTCTTGCATGAAATACTGGATTTGCTGCAAGATACAATGAGCTCATATTATCTCCATGTATGATAGGTATACCTTGATCAATACCCATGCTTTTGAACAAGGTCTGCATCCATATCACTTCTTTAGCTGATTTTACAAGTCCTTTATATTCGGCTTCTGTTGACGATAAAGCCACTGTGTGTTGTTTCTTCGAACATGAGCTCACTAGCTTATATCCTAGGTATATCATATACCCATGTGTTGATCTTCTGTCATCTTGACTTCCTGCCTAGTCTGAGTCATTGAATGCTCTCAACTATATATCTGACGTAAAAGGATAATATAATCCTTCCTTTGGACAATGCATGAACTGTGAGAGAACTCTCACTGCATAACTAAGATCCGGTCGTGTTAGTGTAGCAGAAATTAGACTTCCCACTAACGACTGATACTTTCTCATATCTTCAAACTCTGCACCACTATATTTGCTGAGTTTATGATTTACTTCAAGCGGTGTTGAAGCTTCTTTGCAATTCTCCATATTAAACTTCTTCAGTAAGTTTAGGAGATATCTTTCTTGCAAAACATATACACCATGATCTGTGTATGTGATTTCCATTCCAAGAAAGTATGATAACTTTCCTAGATCACTGATCTTAAACTCCTTTTCAAGCAATCTCTTTACTTCTTTAATTCCTTCGTCTGATGTCCCTGTGATTATAATGTCATCTACATAAATACAAATGTAGATCATACCTTATTCTGCTCTTTTGATGAGTAGACTTGCATCTGCCTTCGAACTTTGGTATCCAAGTTCATTGAGATATTTCACAAGTCTGTAATTCCAAGCTCTTGGAGCTTGCTTCAGTCCATAAAGTGCTTTTCTTAATCTGCAAACAAAATTTGGGTATCTAGAACTTACAAACCCTTCTGGTTGTTCCATATAGACTTCTTTTGATATATATCCATTCAGAAATGCATTCTTTATATCTAACTGACTTAGCTTCCATCCTTTTGATGCTGCTATAGCAATCATTGTCCTTATAGTTGACATCTTTGCCACCGGACTAAACGTCTCATCATAATCTATGCCATGCATCTGAGCATAGCCCTTGATAACCAGTCTAGCTTTGTATCTGGCTATCCTTCCATCTACAAGTTTCTTAGCTTTGAAAACCCATTTATTTCCAAACACTTTCTTACCATTTGGTTCAGGAACAAGCTCCCATGTGTTTTTCTCTTCCAGTGCGCTGAACTCTTCTTCCATTGCTTCTTCCCAATGCTTTTTGCCTTTAGCTTCATCATAGTTCTAAGGTTTTTCATCATCTTTGACCATATATGCATAATTTTTCTGAGTTATGTACGAAGTATCATAAGAATACCTTTCTGGTTGTCTTCTAGTCCTGCTTGACCTTCTTGGTTCACACTCTTCATAAGTGTCTGAATACACTTCTTCATCAAATATGGGAATTTCTTCATTCCTTCTTGTTAATCCATTTCTGGACGTACTTGCTTGCATATAATCTTCATCTTTGTTCACCTGCACAATTGATTTCCCTTTCTCTTTTCTTTTTATCTCTTCTTCGAATTCTTCGGTTGTATGACTTTGATCTGTACACCAGCTTTTCTGTTCATCAAATGTAACATCTCTGGAAACAGTAAACTGTTTTGTTAGAGGACTCCATAACCTGTAACCCATCTGCTTTTCATCATATCCGACGAACACATATTTCTCTGCTTTTGGTTCAAGCTTATGTCTAAGTTGTGATGGTACATAAGCATAAGCTACTGATCCAAACACTTTGCAATGATCAAGTGTTGGTTTCTTTCCCCACCAAGCTTCATAAGGGGTCATTCCATCTAAAGTTGTACACGGTAATCTGTTTACCAAGTATGTAGCTGTATTTACAGCTTCAGCCCAAAGATAATTTGGACAATCTTTTTCTTTTAGCATAGCTCATGCAAACTCAACTAGAGTTCGGTTCCTTCTTTCTGCTACACCATTTTGTTGTGGTGTATACCTGCAGGTTATTTCTCTCTTGATACCTGCATTCCAAAGATAATCATTGAACTCTCGGGAGAAGTATTCTCCCCCTCCATCAGACCTCAATCTCTTAAGCTTTCGACCTGTGAGTCTTTCAGCATATGCATGAAAATGCCTGAAAGCTCCAAACACTGCTGATTTCTCTTTCAAAACATAAAGAGTTATCCATCTTGTAGCATCATCTATGAATAAAACATAATACCTCGATCCACCGATTGATCCTTCTTTTGTTGGACCCCATACATCTGTATGAATGAGTTCAAGTACTCCGTCATGTTTGAATCCTTTCTTCTAGAATGGTAACTTGTGGGCTTTTCCCATCTGACATGCTTCGCACTTATGAATCATATGTTGGTTCTGTACATTCGGTAATCCCAGTACTGACTAATTTGAAATCATAGCTTTAATTCCTTTTTCATTAAAATGACCTAATATCTTATGCCAGTGATCAAGTTCTGTAATCACCTTTTCACCATGTGTGAGCAACGCTTGACCAATGTTCCCTTGTACTCTTAAAGTAAAGAGTCTACCTTCTTTCTTACCAGAGACGATCTGATGATATCCATTCTCGGGATCTTCTACAAATACTCCTTCATTTGTAAATCTGACCTGAAAACCTTTTTCAACTATCTGTCCCACACTAATAAAATTTTTAGGTATTGTCGGAACATACAAAACATTGGTTAGCAAATCTGCTCCACTCTTACATTTCACTTTTCCAATTGAATGTACACTGTGTCTCGTGTTGTCACCTGTTTGAACAGTATGACTGGAACTACCCTTTTCCAATTCTGACATCAGCTCTATATTTCCTGACAAATGATTAGAACATCCAGAATCAATGTAAAATACCTTTAGATCTTTGTTATCTGATGTGCCGATTGAGTTCATCATCAATGATGTATGACTTTCATTTTGTGTGTCATTTGCGTAGTTGTTGTAGGTGGTGTTGTAGGATTGATTCTGTCCCCAACTCCTTGCTCCACCTCTACCATAGCCTCCTCTTTGATTCTGTCTACCTCTTTGAAAATTACTCTAATATCTTCCGCTTCTGCCTCTGCTATTACTGTTCTAATTTTGATTTGATCCTTGTTGATTGTGCCAACAATCATGAGCCAGATGATTATTTAGTCCACAGATCCAGCAAGCCTTCTTGTTGATATTCTGACTACTTCTTCCTCTTCCAAAACCTCTTGCTCTTCCTCTGCCGGTGCCTTTACCTCTGGCATAATAAGCCTAAGAACTCGACTCTTCTTCGTCTTTTGACTTGCCTTTATCTCATTTCTTCTTGTTCTTCATGTACATTGCAGAACTTTGTCCTTTATCTCCATCTCCTTTCAGTTCTTGCTCATATGTGAGCATCAAACCAAGCAACTGATTTAAATCTGGTACAAAATGATTTAAAGAAAGTTTAGTTGAGAGTACGAAAGGTTTCCACCTTTCATCTCCTCTCAAACCTGTGAGCACTTGCGCTATCAATCTTTGATCTTCGACATCTTCATTTATGGATCCAAGACTATCTACTAGATCCTTCATCTTAGTAACATATTCACTAATGCTTTGATTCGTCCTTTTTTTGAACGTTGTGAATTCGGACCATAAGCTAGCCTTCCTAGCTTTTGTAGTGTTTTGGAAATGATCTTCCAACACACTCCATATATCCTCCGCTTTCTCCAGACCTCTAATGTGCGGTACTAGATGGTCTGTAACAGTATTATAAATGTAAGCTCTTGCCGTTGCATCTTTCTTCTACCACAGCTTCAAGGCTTCTAATTCTTCTTTTTCCGGTTGACTATCATTTTCGAAAGTCGACTTCTTTTCTTCTCCGATCACATACATCATTAAGTCCTTACTCATAAGTAACACTTCCATGCACATTACCCATGCGGGATAATTATCTCTGTCCAATTTGTCAATAGAAGCATGATCTGCCATAATCTTCTTGTTTTTGTTACTTTCGGAGAGTGAAATGTTAAAAGGTTTTACCTTTTACAAACCTTGAGAATAACTTCGGAACGCTTCTTGACGTCGTTTGTTGTTGATCACCTCAGCTTTCACCTTCCTTTATGAGAACTCTTCAAATTCTCTTTCCGTTTCTTCTTTTGAGAAACTTTTTCCGTTCTTCAGAATCTTTTCTGTTCTGGTACCACTTGTTGGTGGTTAACCTGCTCTGATACCACTTGTTGTGGTGAAGACGCGGCAAAGACTCGAACCTTGTCAAGCCTGCGGAATTCGCCACGCCACCGAAGAGTGCTAAGCTAAAGTGATATTAGAACGCTTCTATAACGAGCAGTAGCTTAGCAAGGTTTCTGTCACTTAACATATAAGATTGCATTTTGAATTTACTGAAAAATTCCACTGGAACTTCACCGAACTATCACTGGACTGTCACTGTAATTACACTGGAAAGTTATCGGAATCAACTGCAATTCAGTTTGTAATTACTTCAAGTCTATAAGGAAGTGATGCGTGAACTTCCTTCACTGAATGAACTCTTTCTGAAGTTTAAGGAAAAACTTCACTAGTTCAGAGTGCCTCTTTCCAGTCAGACTTTGTACTCTGTGTACATATCCATTTCACCAAAATCTTTGATGAACTGATAGTAGAGATGTCTAGCTATAAGATAAGCTAACTCTCATACAAAGCTTTAATTTATTCTGTGAGATATACTTCGTTGTTCTACCGGAAAACACGTTTACTGAGAAAACTGTAACTGACGAAAAAATATGTTTACTGAAGGAACTGGAATTGACCGAAACATTCGCTTACTGAGAGAACTGCAACTGTTAACTAACTTTATACCGTAAAATGAAAATACTCAAGTTTCTTCAACATACGAAGAATGTGCGCAAGCTTCCACATGAACATGTGTTTTCTATTAGAGAAGATGAGTACAAAAACTAGCTTGGCCTCTTCTTGCTCAAGCTATGGAAACTCTCCTACACTGAGTAGTTTCTTCTTACCATCTCTCTCAGATGAATACCTGACATTTCAAGTTTCTCTTGTTCATCTTTACATACGCGATCTCTCGCGTCTTCTAAACCTGTTCTTGATTTCTATATGCGCTCAACTCGCGCTACGCGCTCTTCTATCACTCTCTTTCTTTCTGTCCTCGTCTCTCTTTATATACAGTTTTGATCTGGTGTAACAAACTCTAACAAACTCTGATTCTGGAAGATTCTATGCTGTACAATACGGTCGTGAATTTGTCCCTTCACTAGGGCTTTGATTTTCTGAATACTTGATTCTGCTTCTCTTTACCTTCCTTTTTCTTTATGTCTATCTGTATGTCAAATTCGTGAGTGATTCTTCAACACCAACGGATAGATAAGTATCTCTTGGATCTAGGGTTCAAAAGATGTGCTTCTGATGCTAACTTGTATGTTCTAAAGAAAGGAGGGAAGACAATTGTGCTTGTACTCTATGTAGATGACCTTGTGATTAGAGGAAATGATGATGCTCTTCTTCAACAAACAAA
Source organism: Ceratopteris richardii (assembly GCA_020310875.1). NCBI lineage: Eukaryota > Viridiplantae > Streptophyta > Polypodiopsida > Polypodiales > Pteridaceae > Ceratopteris > Ceratopteris richardii. The sequence continues at coordinate 119,732,768 of CM035440.1, read as the reverse complement.
AGATGCCCTGAGTTCAGAATTTGAAATGACAGACTTGGACTTAATGCATTATTGCTTAGGTCTTGAATTTTGGCAGGAACAAGGGAAGATTTTCATCTCTCAACAAAAGTATGCAAGGCAGATATTGAAGGCATTCGACATGGAGGATTGCAAGGAAATTTCTACACCTATGGAGGTCAACACAAAATTATCTATTGAAGATACTTCATCTTTAGTGGACATTGGAAGATACAGGAAATTAGTTGGAAGTCTCATCTACTTGTGCAATAGCAGACCAGACATCTCTTATGTTGTTGGAGTAGTAAGCAGGTTCTCTAATAAGCCTTGCCAAACTCATTGGAAGGCAAGCATGCGGATACTCAGGTATGTGAAAGGAACCACTAATTATGGTATTCTTTATGAAGAAGGATGATACATCTCTAGTCGGATACTGTGACTCAGATTGGGCAGGAGATATTGATACCAGAAAATCAATTTCTGGATATTGCTTTTCTTTAGGATCAGGGATTTTCTCTTGGATCCGTAAGAAGCAACCGACCGTAGCATTATCTTCTGCTGAAGCTGAGTACAAAGTTATGAGCGTTGCAACATGTGAAGCAATATGGTTGAGGAGGATCCTATGGCACATATGAATACAAGGATAGGAGGCTATAGAGTTGAAGTGCGACAACCAAAGTTGCATGGCCATCGCCAAAAATCCTCTTTTCCATGCACGTACCAAGCACATAGAAATACAGTATCACTATGTGCGTGAGTTGATTGAGGATGGGGTCGTGGAGATAACCTATTGCCCTACTGAAGAAAATGGAGCAGACATCTTCACCAAGGCTCTTGGGAGAGAGCAACTTCTTCGACACTTTCCAAAGCTTGGGATTGGACCAAGGAGGTAGTTCACCATCGGGTGGACATTGAGGGGGGGTGTTAGATATGCTCAATACTCCACCCTCATGTGACCACAAATGATCCATGGTGCTCTAAGTTGTAAGGCCCCCATTATGAGGAGAAGCCATTATGAGAGCCCAGACATTTGTGGAACCCTAACTTCCAAGTTAGATGAGGTCTATGTGTGACCATTGATGGTTGAAGATGATCTTTGTGAGCCTAGCCATTAGATTAAGTAGGGCATAAACTTCCAGGCCATTGGGTTGCCATCTAAGGTGAAAATAAAGGCCCTGTGGCATCGCGTGGTTTCCCCATAGAACCTTAATGGGGGGAGTGCAGAGGGGGGCTTGCCCCCTTCTGGGGGTCCGGGGGGCCTATCCCCCCGGCCCGTAGGGCCGAGAGGGTAGGACTTCTGGTCGTGGAGATATTGTCGGATCATATATTTTACCGACTATTTTGTATCTCCCAACTATGTTTATCTATACCGAACCGCCTTGTAAAATCTATATAAGCACGGCCCAGGTTGAGCTTTATATAGCATTGCACACTAGTAAGCCCTTTATCTAGAGTCTATCTAGATCACCATCTAAGCTCCATAGTGGGAGTGCATGGGTGGACAACACCATCATTGTAACTGCATTACGCTCGGAAATCTTAGAATTTGAGTTCTCTATCTCTCAGTCTGCGTCTATCTTTGTCTGCGTTTTTCTCTCAACTCTGTCTACAAGTCTATTCCGCTGTGCTGTTATTATTTCTTACAGAGCCCATAGTGGGTGCAGATGTCACAGGTTCCATCGGTACACGAATATATTCGCCACACCGTTTGAGTAATCATACTTGCTGAGGATCAAACTTGGGAAGTGGTTTCCGCTTCAAGTAGCACAAAGATTTTGGTACACCTAGTGATTGGACCAATTCATTCATAGCTACAATGAATGTCTTCTCAAAGCCACCGCTAGCCAATGCTTGCTGCAAAATGGCTTGACTTTGTTCCTCAGTCATCCTGCTCCTTGCCCAAACCTTATTCATTGTTTCATGTAGCTGCTAGATGGCCATCGTATATGCAAATGCTTCTATTGACTCCTCTTCATATGTGCCGGTGTCCCCTTGAGCTTTGGCTTGTGTCTCTAATCGATGTTCTTCTCCTTCACTCTCCTCAGTGTTGTCTGCACCATCATCGGTCACTTTGTGGTCATCATCTTCTTCTTCAGAGTCGGAGTCCTCGCCCCCTTCCGGTGGTGTGGTTGGGTAGGCGGGTTGTTCATATTCCTTAGAAACAAATTGTGTGTCTGAAAGCTGTAAGTCACTTGACAACAACTCTGGTATTTCAAAGTCAAAGGTGGTATTGATATCTTCTATACCCAAGCTAGCGACCGAAAAAGTAAAAGATTCAGATACGAAAGTGTTGGTCAAAATGGGAACCTCAACTGTTGTGGTGGTCATGATGGGGATGGCAGTAGGAATAGTGGTTGCCACTTGTGAGACCTCACTCATTGTAGAGGTTTGAGTTAAATGGATTCTGAGTGGTGGAACTAGTGGTTGCAACTGAACTCAAGATCGTTGTGGGGAGGTCTCTGGTGTGGTTTGTGGTGAAGGCGAGTCTGCAACTTGTAAACAAGGAACCACACATTTTCTTTACTCTCTTAGCATTTGGAGTTCGCTTGGTTTTCTTTGAACCCTTGTATTTTTGTAATTGTGCTACTGGAAGAGCTCTTTCAATGGCGATATCATAAGCTAAGCACATATAAATAATGCATATGAGAGCACAGCAACCATGGAAAACCTTCTTCTTTTCCCAACCATGTCGTGCCAGTATGAGTTGGTCCTAGATGTAAGTTGCAATGTCAATCGTTTGAGGGCCTGTAGTAGCAAGGTATAATCCAAACCATAAGCGCCTGTGGGGAATTGTAAAACAATCCTGTGTTGGAAAAGCAAAATGTTGTAGATAGATCCCCAAGGGAGTAGTGAGTTGAGGAGTGATTGTTGAGATAGTAGGCCATTTTTCCACATCACTTCTCTTCATAGCCTCAAGGATGAGGCCCTCTTTCTCCGTAGGCGTATGATTACCATGAATCTTTAGAGCTATTGTGATTAAATCCATGGACAAAGTGAATTTCTTGAATGGGGGGGTCATCTACTAAGGATGGCGGTATGAATACTAGATCCAACTCATTTCGCTCTTATTCCTTGACAGATGCAACCGAAAAATAGCATTGATAGAAGTCAGGCTTAGGAAGTGGTGAATTGAAATAGGTTGCAAATCTTGCTTGCTGCCAAATAGGCTTGAGTTCTTCAATGTTCTAGAGGGCTTCAAACTCTTGAGAGAAGAACTGATATCGCCACCAAACATTGGCTCCATATGTTAGATTAGCCTCATTGATAAAATCCGCTTCGCCTAGTGGTCCGACGAGTCCTTGGAACCAATGAGCATTATTGCTCACTTTCTTTGTTTTACCCATGGGTGGGTCTTCAAATGCCATGAAACCTTGGAATTTAGGCGGCACTGCTATTAACACGTTCTCCAATGGAAGGGTTGAGAAATGGACCACTAGTCGTCCAAGTGCCGCACTAGTGGAACTTTTCGGTTGCGGGACAAATCATGTGAATGAACCTAAACTGAGTGAAGAGGAAAACACATTAGTCATGGCAATTAATTAAGATCCCAAGGAGATGAGACCTCCATTCCTTTCCACCACCAACATGCTTCGCGTGCAATGTGCCTTGTTTGAATGATGTGTGATTGTTTGTGAGATGCGTGGTTTTACAATCAAAAACTTCTTAGCACTGCCTACTAAGTTAGTGTAAGTTACAAGGTTAGTAGTTAGATGAGTTGACAAAGGTCAAGATGGATGGAGTAGTCAGTGGGTGCTTATCATCACAAGGTTGTCAGTAAGGATTGGCTTGGTTAGGTGCGGTCATGATTAGTAAAGTCTTGGGAATCCATTTCTGTAGAATATGATGGGGTTCAAAAGATGAAGTGGAATATACAAAAGAGGGTTTGTAGGGTGTCTAGTTACTAGCAGAAAAGATTTTCCTCAGGTTCACTAAAGTTTATTTATAAGTTGCACAATTCTTAGGTATCCAAATCTGTGAGACTTGGATGGGCTTTTAGTAAGTTTAGCACCCAAATCTGTCGAATCCACTACCCCTGTTGTGAGTGAAATTGACAGGGTTGTCGAAGATCTAGAGGGGTTGACTCATTTGATGATGTAGCTTTTTGTACCCACATTGGACGTGGGATTGCCTTAGTAGACTATCCCAGGGGCCACCTTGATGTGCCTCTCCTTTGAGTACATGGGTGATGTGGCCGTGCTATTCATCCGGGGTGAGATGTCATGTCAACACCCTGCTTTGGAAAAGAAGGGAGATCTAATGCTAATGTGTCCAACCCATTAGAGAATGAGCCGTTCTGTACAACAGATCTAGGTGGACACCGTGTTAGCAAGGGTCATGTGATGGGGGTTCCTGAATCCTCCGTTGTGTAACTGCCTGATTGGGGAGCTCTTGGTGGCCTCTCAAGCTTGCTTGGAGTTTGTGGGGGTTCATGCTCAAGGTGACATTGAGGCGTATGCTGCCATACTTGTTTGGATCGTGTCTCCATGAGGGGTCGTGTCTCCCGCTTCTTTTCATTAGAGCCAGTTAAACCACTCATACCCAGAGTTAGGACACTCACAGTTGGAGGGTCTTCTGTTAAGTCCAATACTTCATGGTACTAACCTTTAAGTGGTATCTCATGGCATTTTCCTGCAAGTTCCATCTAGAGCACACTCCTATGAAGATTTAAGTTCATCGAGCAGTTGTATAACCATTCCTGACTTAGGATCATGGTTTCTGCTAGGTCTTCCTCATGGCAAACCAAAATCTTCACTGTCATGGTCACCTCCTCGATTGAGATTGGTAACTCCACCTCACCTATGCAAGGGGTTTCTAATCCACCTAATCCTATGAGATAGGTGCTTTCTATCTTTTCTTAGTGTCATAAATTCGTGTTGTTGCATGCAATCTAGTCTCTCCTATTCATTCGAAGTCAAGTATTCTCGAGGAAAGTTCATGACATGTCCACTCCTGCTCCTGAGCTATCTTGAGGGCGGGTATAAAAAAATCCAATGGAAACACAACATTTTGACAAAATACCATCTAGAATGGTGTGGCATTCAGCACTATTTTATATGCCACTCGATAGGCCCATAAGGCATGGTGCAATTGCTGATCCCAATCTGAACTCTTATTATACACAATCTTGGTCAGTATGTTGCACAAAAGTTTTGTTATTACTCTAAGCATGTCCATTGGCTTGTGGATGATATGGTGCAGATTTCTTATGTATTACAATGAAATCCTATAATAAGTATTCAACAACCTCCTTCAGAAAATGAGTACCCCTATCACTTACACGCTCTATAGAAAGCCCATTATCTTGTGGAGACATTCTCAAACAAGAATTTTGTAGTCATGCATGCATCATTCTTCTTTGTGGCCTTGGCCTCTACCCATTTAGTGAGATAGTCTGTGGCAACTATGATATACTCGGCATGGGAGTTCCTTGCAGGGGGGTTAATAGGTCCAACAAAATCTACTCACCATTTTGAGAATGCACGCCCTCCCATCATGGGTCATAGGGACATCTCGTCTTTGCATATAGGATATTGAGCCCTTTGACATGCGTCACATTGTTTTACATATGTGTGGGCGTCCATAAGAAGAGTGGGCCACTATAATCTTCAAAATAGTATGGCCTTAATAACATGGACAGTTCCAAAGTGGCCTCTTGCTACACCTTGATGGGAAGCTTTCAGGAGGTTGAGATATTCACTCTCGTGCACACATATCCTCAGATAACTGTCTCTCCCTGGTCTATAAAGATTATCACTAATGAGCTTATAAGCTTGAGCCTCTTGCTCGAGACTTTGTTTACGTGCCAAAGTCATGCCTTTTGGGGTAGTCTTCATCCTCAAATAGTTAACCAAAGGTTCACTCCAATCTGGCATTAGGGTCACATGGTATAGAGTGGTGTGTTCTATCGGTGGTCTATAAAAGCACTTTGGACACTCATGGAAAATTCATTGGACATCTTTCTCCATTGAGGGCCAATACACACCTAACCTTTTCAAGTTCTATCTTGCTCTAGTGCACCTACATGTGCTAGTTGCAACCAATTGTCATGCTCATGTTCTGCTATGCAACAAGCAAGGATGTTCTGATGATCCTACCTATAGATACTACCAGCGCGGATTTGGTATCTCTATGCTTTCAATACCTCCTTCTCTTGGGTTCTCACTTGAGAATTCTTAGGTCCATATGTCAGTACTGGAACTAATGGCTTTGCCCATTCAGGAACAATCTTGATAGTAGCTCATCTACTACACCAATAGCTGCTTCTCCTGAAGTTATCCTCGAGAGATGGTCCGCTCTCAAGTGTGTTTTACCCTTCTTGACTACGACTTCAAAGTCATACTCCATAAGTAGTAGAAACCAATGTATTAGCCTACCCATGTTGTAGGGTTTGTTCACTAAATACAAGAGAGCCTAATGGTCTATAAAGAATTTAAACTTATTCGCCAATAAATAGTGATGAAATTTCTTGATGACATAGACCATTCCTAACCCCTCTCTCTCCATCATGGTGTAATTTCTCTATGTGGCATTCAACTGCCTACTGGCATATGCAATCAATAAGTCAACATTCCCTTTGTACGTGGGTTGTGCTAACATGCAGCCTATCGCATGATTAGAAACTCCCTATATTGAAAAACATATCTGAGTCGCTCATGTCTCAACCAACCTCATATCGATAATTGCCTAACTGTTGAGCCCACGATCTTGTTGTAGTTCTCATGCTAGCCTCAGAAGATTGAACACTCCTCTTATTAGTTTTCCCAAGGTATTTCCCAAATCTAAGGTTTATTAATCCCTATTTCACCTTTTCACACTCACCCTTCTGATTAGGTCAATCACTTGGTTCTTTTGATTTTCCTTTTGAGTTTCTTGTCTTCTCCAAATTTGTCAAGAGGAATCGTTTGGTATATTCAACTTTGATTTGTTCTATCGATGTGTAATCACGTCACAAGGTTCTTTTGGGGCTAGATCCCTATACCGGCTTGCTCTCTCTCTCTCTCTCTCTCTCTCTCTCTCTCTCTCTCTCTCTCTCTCTCTCTCTCTCTCTCTCTCTCTCTCTCTCTCTCTCTCTCACACACACACACACACACACACACATCAACCACTTCTTTTCATGCTAGAGCAAATCCTTACTACTATAGGAGTCCTAAGACACTCCATTTATCACAAATTTCATTCACCCAAAGAAGTCACCAAATAAGAACTGAAATTCCACTTACCACGTTCTCTTGAACTCTTCAAGAGGTTGTTCTTGTTTGTCCAAGAATCCTTGGTACTGACCGCTTCTCATCTTGCCCTGTGTCAAGCACACAAGAGTTCAAAATTAATGGCCAAAATTACCCCAAAATTCTAAAAATTTTGAAAAAACCCTAATTTTAGTGTTCTGTCTGATAGTCACAATAGTCAAACACAATTGCAATGGTGTGTCACCATCGTGATGGGGTGAACATCCGCGATGATGAGTTGACAATGGTTAGAGACCACGATGGTCAAGCCACGACGATCAGTCAAAGTCACGATGATCAAGGTAAATCGTGATGGTCAAGCTACGATGATCAAGGTGCGATGGTGTGTCACCATCACGATGATCAAGTCAGGATGGTCAATTGGCGATGTTCATGAGACGATTATCAAGTCGCGATGGTCACACTATGATGATGAGTCACAGTCATGATGGCTAGATGGTGATGATCAAGTGGCAATGGTCTAAGTGTGATGGTCAACAAATCCACAATAATCAGGACCACAATGATCACCAAGATCCCGATTATCAGGCACCACTGTGATGGTGTGTCATTATCGTGATGATGTGATGCGATCGGGTTGGCATGAGCCAATCGCCACGACAATCAGTGATCGTCGCGATGATCAGACACAGTTGCGATGATGAGCCACCATCACGATGGTCAACCAAACTTGTACTTTCATAAACCTAATTTAGATCTGTGAGAGCGCTAACCTTAGCTCCTCTTTCATGCAAAAACTTCAACCAAATACTCACCTTTGTCTGACAATCACGATGTTCAACTTCTACGGAAACTTTTGACAAAAAAAATGGAGTTTTTACCTGTGTTTCTTGCGAATTCGTGATGTCTAGAGGTTGGCTACAATGCTAGTGCACCAAAAAACATGAACAAGCACATGTACAATCTCTCTGTCACTCTCACACACATGCAAATGAGGAAAAGTGAAGAGAAAGAGGGAATATAGTCAATTTTGTGATATTTTTTGGAGTTTGAGATGATGATGGGAAATGAAATTAGTGGGAAAGTGGAGTAAAAATGCACAAAACCTAACTACTAACATCAAAACAGCAAGAAAATTTTACCTTCCAACAATTTTCTCCAACCAACTTACCATCACACGCTCAACCTAGAGCTCATCCCCAGCAACGGCACCAAACTTGGTGTCACTCTAGCACAATGGTGAGTACCAACATGAGGATTTCCACCCCATAATTGTCAATCCATGGAGAGGGTAGGCCGATATGAAGATCGAGAGCAAGTGAAATGCGCGAAGGTGATGGTGAGAAACACAAATGCATACACACACAGACATGAGGAAAGTGGCGATGGAGATCAATGGAAGGCAAGAAAGGAACTCATATTCATCACAACTAGTTACAATAGCTCTACTAACCCAAAAGCTACTAGTTTCAAAAGTTAAAAAGGTCCTCAAAATGAGCTCTCTAGATCTATTTATAGTTTCTACCTAGTTCTAATCGGTTTCACATCTAGTGACTAGCATAATTAAAAAATAGGTTCTACATCTAATTTGAGGTACCTAACGGTTTCCAAAAATTATGAAAATTGTTATGACCTACCTACTTAGACTCCTCAAACCCAAGGACTCCTTGGCTTGCACAAAATGGAGTCGTACATGCAGTAATCCAATGTATGTACATATATTACATTGTTTTAGTGATAAAAATCACTTTTTGGTTTATGAAGTGATTGTTTGAATAAGAAGGTAGGCATGGATTCTTGAATACCACTTATTAGCTCCTCCTTGGCCCTATGTGCTTCCTTTGCATCTGTGATGGGATCCTGAACTTGGTCTTGTGCTGTGAACACTATACTTGAAAAAGATCCTCAATCTATGACAACTTATTGTGTAGTAGAAGAATTATCATGTCAGTTTTTGACATATGCCACTATATCCATAGATAACTTGCAACAAGGACATGCTTCATCATGTAAAATCACATTTGTTAGTTGGTCCCATCAAGATTATTTTCAGCTTGAAGGATGCCAAACAAGTAATTCTAGCTTGCCATTGCACCAAGGAACTCAAAAGTACAAGATACAAACTTCAACAAAGCTAAAATGCAGCTCACAATTTGTAACTCTGATGAAAAGTTTGACTACATGAATGGCTTTGAAAAGGGGGGTAAAGCACCATCACACTTGGTGGAAATGATCTTGAACTGTTGAACTTTGTAAAAGTGTGTGCAACCATGACATGGAAAAACAAGAAATTAATAAGGAGCTCAACTTGCTCTAATACCACTATTGGGTGTGTGAGAAAGTCAGCAAGCATGAATAGAAGTGCACATAAGACAAAGGAAGGAGATCAAAGCACAAAGACATGCAATGGCTAGAAGAGCTCTCTATCAATAGATGATTAGTAGTATGAGAATGATTGAGGAGAGAGCTATATGTGAATCCCTAAGTACTATGTAACATAACATATGAGTATATCATTTATATGAGTTTACATGGGAAAAATAACCCTAGACATGACTAGAGTAAAAATCATGCATGTATAGGAAAACCATTCACATCAAAGCTACTTGAGGGACACATGTGTAAAATATGTATCTCAAACAGCAGGTTTTGAGGCACCTCATTCAAAAAACAAGGTTTCTACACTTAAAAAGTCATTAGATGGCACTAAGGAAGCTTTAAGAGCTTGGTAGTAATGAATTGATAGTTTTTTCAAAATTCTAGGCTTTCAAAGGAGTACTTCTGATGCAAATCTACATGTTATAAGAAAAGATAACGAGCTAGTCATTGTCATCTTTTATGTAGATGACCTTGTCATGACATGAGATCATACATATTTCATGAAAAAACTTATGCTAGCTTGATCAATGAGTTTGACGTGACAAATATCGGGCTACTCCATTATTGAGTTGGTATTGAGATATGGCAAAAGGATGATGGGATTTTCATATCACAATAGAAATATGCTACAAACAACCTTAAAGATTTTGTGATGATGGACTTCAAAGCCATAGGCACACCTATGGAGTAAATCTTAAACTTTCAACAAAGGATGATACATCAAAAGAAAATGCTAAAAAGTACAAAAATTTTGTTGGGAGTCTTATCTTTTTGTGCAAGATTAGACCCAAATATTTATACAGTATTGGAGTATTGAGCAAGTTTTTAACAAAGCCAAAAGAGAACCATTGGAATAAAGGCATGTGAGTTTGAATGTACATTGAGCCTTGGACTTTTGTTATTCTTTAAACCACATGTGATAGTCTTTAAGGGTATTTTGATTCATATTGGGTTGGAGATTGTGATTCTAGAAAATCAATTTTTGGACATTGTTTCTCACTTGATTCATGCATCTTTTCTTGAGTAAGTAGGAAAGAGTCAAATTTGGCAGTATTCTCCACTTAAATAGTACAAAGCACCTTGCTTTGCCTCATGTGAGGTAGTCTCGCTAAGGAAAGTTCTTACAAATCTAAGATTTCCATCACAAATGGTGACTATACTTAAATGTGATAATCAAAATTGTATTGTCATTGTAAAGAGCCCAGTATTTGATGCTCACATCAAGCATATAGAAGTACAATACCATTATGTTTGTGAGTTAATAGAAGATCACATTGTGGAAAATTATTAAAAGATATGCAGAGCTTTAGAAGCATTTAGTTTGAGTCTCATAAATATGAAGATAAATGAATGAACCTTTAGGAGAACTTCATTTGCTAACTTTGTGCGTATAACAATAATTTTTTTTATTCGCATCCTGATGAACTTTAATGTGGTGCCAAAACATAAAGGAGCATGTTGAATATCATTCATCTATCAGGGATAAAGTGACCAATATCACATGCTTACACATGGTTATCCATTAAATGTCAATAAGATAAAAGATGACAAATATTTATGATGGAATGACAGTAATGTTTAAGGTTTAAATATTGTTTCTATTTACTCTTTTAAGGATGGTTAGGAATGTTTTTGGAATGTAACTCAATGGAAAAAGAAAAAATTCAAAGATAATTTATATTTCTAATCTGGACTATGGTTTTGCACTTCAATCACCTTGACTGAACAAATCTATACTTGTGAATGATATGAATGCTCTTTAGAAAATTCCTAAAGACATAGTGGCAGTTGGTTGAGCACATAGATCATCATCCGAGGCCATTATACATGTTATGAAAGGCTTATTAAAAAAATATAGAGGAATCGCCGATAGCGTCCATCGTGGGCTTCTATCCATCGCAGCCGAGCATTTATCGCGACTGACAAGCGGCTACGTCCATCGCGCGATTGATGGGTCCAGTTTGCTGCACTTTTCGGGAGCGTCCATCGCGGGTCCAGTGATCGTCCATCGCGGCTAGAGTCCATCGGGGCTTGTGTCCATCGCGGGTGCTTCCGCGCGCGTCCATCGCCGATAGCGTCCATCGTGGGCTTCTATCCATCGCAGCCGAGCATTTATCGCGACTGACAAGCGGCTACCTGCGTCCTTCGGAGAGGCTTCACGCTTGACAGGGAAGGTGTCCATCGTCTCGGCGTCCATCGCGGCGATTGACAGGGACTGAAACTCTCAAACCCAGCGTTACGTGAGCTAGGCGACTGATGGGGTCTCGAGAGAAGGTCCGACCGACTGGGGCGCTCGCCGACTGACACGGAACTGAACCAGGTCCGACTGACTGGGGCACTTGCCGTCTGACGCGGAACTGAACCGGACTCGTTGCCGACTGACACGGAACTGAACGGATCTGAACCGGGACTGGACGGCGGGCGCTTTTATTTCCTCTTTTTCAGAATTTTCCTCCACGCGCTAACCTGCCCCTTCTTCCTTCGAGACTTTCTTTACTTTTGGATTAGAACTTTTTTGTCCTTTCATTGCGCTTTTAATGGCTAGGGGGAAGGAGCGTTTATTTAAAAGGCTTGTTCCCATCGCGATTAAATGCTTAATGAAATAAAGGATTGAAAAAAGGGGTCCGTGTGCACCGATCGGAAGTTCAGAAAAAAAAAAAAAAAAAGAGAGAAAGGAAAATAAAAGAAGAGGAGAATTATTTTGGGGGTGTTATTTTGGAAAAATACCCTCGTGACCGCCGTGGCCTTTTTTCGCTTTAGTTCATAAAAGAAAAAAGAGAAGAGAAAAAAAAAAGAAAGAAGAAAAAAAAAAAAGAAAAAAAAAAGAGAGAAGAAGAAAAAGAAAAAAGAGAAAAAAAAAAAAGAAAGAAAAGAGAAAAAGAAAAAAGAGAGAAGAGAAAAGAAAAGCAAATATAAAAAAGAAGGAAAAGAAAAGGAAAATTGGAAAGATCGAAAAGGGGAATTGGGCGTCTCTTCTCGGTTTTTGGGGGTGGTTGGCTCCGGTGTCTTCCTGGTCTGTGATCAGTTTCTCCTCCAGGTTGGAGGGGCCTGCCCTTGGGCTTTGAATAGTAAAAGTGGTGCAAGTTCCGTTTGGCCATGGATGTGGCTGCTGCCTCTCTCGTGAAAAGTAATCGGGCCCCTCCCCCTAGGGAGACCGATTTCCTGGCCGCCCTGCTGGAGGGGGGGTCGTGTGCCGCCCCTGAGGCATCCGAAAGTGTTGTATCCCCCATCGTGTCCCTCAGTAGACCCGCAGTTCTGTCTGTTCAGGAGGAGCTCAAGAAAGTTTGCCTAGTCGGCCAAGTATTTGGCCCTAGGCCCCCGCTCGAAATTGTGCGACAATGGCTTCGAAAAGAGTGGTTCCCTCGAGGACTAATTGTCAGCAAATGCCAGTTCTTACCAGCAAACCACATGCTGCTAGTCTTTGAGAATGAAGAGATGGCGTTCCAAGCCCTAAGCGTTGGCACCTGGCAGTTTAGTCGGGCGACCCTGTGCCTATTCAGATGGTCCCCGGACTTTACTCCTGACAAATCGAAATCACTGCGGTACCCGCTGTGGATTGAGCTCCCTAACCTCCCTTACTTCTTGTACAACTTCGTGTGGGACATTGTCTCTCCTATCGGCAAGCCGCTGGCTTCACGCGAAGACATTGGTGGTCTCATCTATGAAGGTGCAAGACACTCGTTCAATGCTAGGTGGCACCCACAACTCTGCGTCGAGGCCGACCTCTCTTTGCCGCTTCCATCAATGATCAAAGTGGACATGGGCGAAGGTGATGTTTGGGAGCAGGTTATCACCTACAAAAACCTCCCCAACGCGTGCTTCCGTTGTGGCCAACAAGGTCACAGGATTAAAGACTGCCCTATCAGGCAAAAAAACAAGCGCTCGCAAGAAGTCTCCAAAACTGCTCAAGACAACATCGGCGATTTGACCCACTCGACCAAGGAAGGGGAAGGCAAGGGCTCCCTCAATCCTCAAGCTGATGCTGATGGCTTTACTGAAGTTAGAAGAAGAAGGAAAAGAAGTCCGAGAGCCAACGGTGAGAGAAACAACCTGCCACTTACCCCCAACAGCAATTTGTACTGCAATCTAGGAAAGGAGATCAACGAGCTTGACTATCCAAGCGGGAAGCCACTCGAGGTAGATACCTACGACAATGCCCTAGAGATCCCTGACAACAAAGAAACCCCCCAGGAGGGCTATACCACAAGCAAAGAAGATGGATTCACCACTAGTAATGAAGACAACATGGATAGTGAAAGTTCCATCATCGGATCGACGATCCCGGAAACGGTGCCGAGCACGGGGCCCTACTCTCCCCAGCATGGTGTTTCCCGCAAAGGAAAACAGCCTATGGAGCTACCCTGGAAAAGCCCCTACAAAAACCGATTTCTAAGTCGGGAACAGATCCCAGCGAAAAAGAAAGATGAAGCCAAGAGAAGAAAGGACAAGGCTCCCTCCCGCAAAGAGGGATCAATACAAAAATGATTGTCATCTCGCTTAATGCTAGGGGGCTAACCGACCCCTCAAGAGCGGCCATCATTGGTCAATGGCTCCGCGACACCAGCTTAAAACCAGACATTATATGCATTCAAGAGATTAAAATTGATGGAGAAGACCTTCTGAAACGGCTCAGACAGGTTTCCTCGGCCCATGTGTGGATCCCAACAAAGCACCAGCGGGGGTCCGGTGGAACGGCCATCGGTGTTAAACAACCCTGGCTTGAAAAGCTCGAGAACTCCATTGAAGATGTAAACCACCGCTGGATTGCGGTTTCTTTTGGTGCTCCCCTCTGTGTTACTTTGGTTTCTTTATACGCCCCTAACGGGGATTTGGAGAGGCTGAACACTTGGACTTCTCTTGACTCGCTTCCTCACAACGTGATTATATGTGGAGACTTCAACATGGTGGAGGACCCTATGGACAGATGGATGGGCAAGGGCAGGGTCATTGACAGTCGGGAGAAAGAAACGTGGGACATGACCAAACTCCACCTGGATCTGGTCGAATTCAAAGACTCGAATGGCTTTTCCTGGTCGAATCTCCAAGCGGGCGAGGATCTGAGGAAAGCTAGACTTGATAGATGCTACATCTCTCAGAGCTTTACTCATCAGTGGGGCCACCCTTCAATCACGCAACGTACTGACCTCACCATCTCCGATCACTACCCGATCGTTATCACTTTTCAACCCTCCAACAGGACCCACAAGGCTCCGTGGTTCCATGCCGACGCTTCCACCTTCTCTCTCCCCTCAGTCCATCAAGAGATTGCCGATGTGTGGAAGGTGGCGTTCGCCTCTGGCTTGGCCCCAGCCAAGTGCTGGAGAAGTGCGGTCGACAAGTCTCGCAAGATCATGATCAGAACTAAGAAGATGCTCGAGACTGTGCGGCGGGCTCGTAGGGAAGCGCTTTACCACAGACTCTGGCGACTCGAGGAGGAAGTGAACAAAGGAAAACACCAAGCCCAAAAAGGTCTCCGAAGAATCAGAGCAGCGTTGAGATACGAGGAAGAAATACAAAGGAAAAACCTGCAAATATTCTTCAAGGAGTGGTGGGCTGGAAAAGCCGACAAACCCACCAAAGAGATGTGCAGTATCCTTAAAAGGAAACACAACAGAGAAACGATCCCCCTACTGCAAGACCCACAGGGCAATGTTTGCAACTCGGAAGAAGATAACTTTGGCATCATCGAAGGGCACTTCACGAGCCTCCTGGGAACCTCGAACCCCCTCTCCCAACATAGAAGGGATTGCATGGCTGCCATTTCTAGGGTTTCCCCCCGGAGAATACCACCCAACCTCCACTCCCTGCTCCATGCCCCGATCTCTGAATCAGAAATCATTGAGGTCATTGATGCCCTCCCTCTCGGCAAAAGCCCGGGACCCGACGGACTCACTAACGAGTTCTTTAAATCCTTCAAGCTGGTGGTCGCCACCCCTCTTCGGATGGTTTGGCAAGAAGCGCTAAAATTTGGTGCTCTTCCTTCTTGTATAAATAATGGAATTATCAAGCTGATTCACAAGAAGGGGGAAAAAAACAGAATCGAGAACTGGCGGTCAATTACGATGCTCCAAACAGGGTACAAGATTGTCGCCAAAGTCATTGCCAACAGACTCGCGTGCCACCTGAGATCTTGGCTTAGCGAGGACCAAAAAGGTTTCATCAAAGGCAGGTCCATCCTGGAAACCATTATGGATATTTGGGAAGGTATTCAATTTGCAAATGAGTCTAATCAAGATGTGGTCTTCCTCAAGATCGACTTTGACAAAGCCTACGATAGGCTAGAATGGGACTATATCCTGCAGTCGCTCCAAGACCTCGGATGTAGTCAGAAATTCACCAAGATGATCGCGACCCTTCTCGGCAACGCAACGACCCAAATTAACGTTAACGGCAAACTGTCGAAGGCGATCCATCTTAAAAGATCTATTAGACAAGGGTGCCCTCTTGCCCCCCTTCTCTTTGCCATCGCCACTGAGGGGCTGAGCAGACTTGTGGCTCATCATGTGGAGGCTGGCAATATCAAAGGCCTCCAACTACCTCACGACCACAATCAAATCATCATGAGACTTTTTGCTGACGACATGAACGCGTTCGTTCACAATGATAATACCAGCCTGGAGACTTTCTGGAGGTGCCTTGATACCTTTTGTGAGGCCTCTGGATCCAAGATCAACCACAATAAGACCGCCTTTAGGGCCATCGTGGGACATCAGCCTGGCCTTCTCATTGCTCATGGCTGTCAAATCATTCCGCAGGGCCAAATCTTTCGGCTTCTTGGAATCCCCTTGGGATTTGGCGTCTCTATGGAGCAGCGATGGAACTGGGTGCTGGCCAAACTTGAAAACAAGCTCAACTACTGGAGAGGCATGCAAATCAATCTCGCTGGAAGGGCGATGGTTATCAACACGTTCCTCCTCTCGTCTACCATCTACTTCCTTTCTTGCTGGAGACCGAATGAACAAGGCCTGTCCAAACTGAATAGCATCTGCAGAAACTTTCTTTGGACGGGCGATCATAACAGAAGAGGGGTGCCTAAAATCAAATGGGCCATCTGCACCAGCCCTAGAGATAGCGGGGGGCTTGGCATCCTGGACATTGGGTGTATGGCTAACAAACTGGCAGCCAAATGGATGATTAAAGCTTGGTGCAATAGGGAGGCCTCATGGGCCAAGCTGATATTCAGAAACAAAAATGAGTTGGCCCTCACGGGGTCCCCGAACTGGAAGAACCTTGACATCATGACCCTGCTATTCTCCCCGATACCTGTCTTCCCGAAAGGCTCCAGTCTCGTATGCTCTCTTTGGAAGGGCTGGAATAAAGTCAAAAGCTTCACAAGAATTAGTGAGGACTGGAAGTGGGCGGCCGGAATCAGACAAAACGACTCTATCTGGTTTCCGATACATGGCATCCGGAGTGTGGAGTCGTGGAACATTCAAAATGCCAAGAAGCTATGGAACAAAGGATTCAAAAAATGGAAACACCTCTGGAAACATGACACCAACAGTTGGATCAACTTCGAGGATATCGACCCTCGCATAAACATCTCCTACGAAGAATGGAACACCTTGCAAAGCAGATGCCTCGCTTGGGAGCGCCACAAAACTCGCCTTCTCATGGGACATGATGCTCCGAACGCGCGTGGTCTCAAATGGCACAATGGAAATAGCCTACTCAAAATCCCGAACATCAAAGAAACGACTGACCTCCAGATCAGCCTCAACAAGAAGTGGTGCCTGTCTTGGACGCGGCTTCGGTGGGACATGAAATTCATGGGTATCTGGCACCCACTTATAGAGATTAAGAAGTCTGTCCTCTTATGGCAAATTCTTCATCGAGGAATTTGGACTAACCAAAAGGCTAGCAAAATTTGTGGTATCCCTCCGTGGTGCAAACGCTGCCACCGTGCAATCGAAGATGTCCCACACATCTTCCTTAATTGCCCCAACTCCTACAGAATCTGGCAGACGGTTGGACTGAAAATCAGAGTTCAGAAACAGCTTACCTGGAAACAAGTCCTTTTAGGAGAAGCGATTGGATGTTCTGCGGCTCTCTGGAACGCAATCAGAGGGGAAGTCCTGTGGAAAATTTGGCGGGAGCGGTGTGCTCTCAACTTCGGCGACCCTCCCAAGGAGTGGACGATTGAGAAATCTCTTTTCCTCCTTGGCAAGAGGATTGTCAACAGTAAGAAATCCCCCCCCTTCAGGCACCATCAAGTCCTCCTTTTGATCAACAACAAGCTCAAACCCAAGTGGGTCCCGCATGAGGGCGACGAGAGGGTGATCAACCTTCTTTGTAATGCAACCTAGGAATCAACCAAGCCTCCCCTGCTTTGTGGGATTTGGGGGGTCCCGTGGGCACTAGTCCCCTTCTTTTGTACCCTTGTTTCTTAATTTAATTCAAGTCCGGGAGAGTAGGCTATTGCCGAACTTCCTTTATTTAAAAAAAAAAATATAGAGGTATATGAGTGAAAGAATATAGAAAAACATAGGGAAATATATTATTCCATTGATGTTATTTGTATAGACATGCTTACATTTAACAAAGGCTTGATCATGTTCCATCCAGTGTTATAGTCTTATATTCTTCAGCCCTTCCACTTTATGAATGTTTCTGAACAGAACAAGATAGTTCTTCAAAAGTGATGTACTTTATTCTAAAATGTAATAAGTTTGACAACATATATGTTGGAATGGAGTAACTTAAAAAATGTAATGGAAACTTTTTTTCCATGATGAGTGGATAATGTGTGTGTGTGTGTGTATATATATATATATATATATATATATATATATATATATATATATATATATATATATATATATATATATATATATATATATATGGAATATCATATAATGAAAAATGTTGTGGGAGAATCATGAACTGATAATAAAGTGGGGAACATCGTACTCGGGTTACTCATGCTAGTTCATTAAGGTTACTACCGTATCTCTCTCTTTCTAGACATGCAATCAAAGGTGGATGTGAAAGCTATAAATGTTTTATATGTGCATGGAAATGTCCCCTCAACAACTTTTTCAAGGAACACACCTAACAAGTTACTCTTATGATGGTTCTACCTCCTACTCTTGTAAGATCTTAGTACTGTTATGTTTTTATGTTGTTTTGTGGTTCAAATATAGACTCTAGGGCCTTTTGATGCCACTATCAGCTCTCATACAAAGCCAAAGAATCTCCATAGGAAACACTTTTTAGAACTTGTTGCATAATTGCAATATTCTATGAAGAGACAATCTGAGTAGTGGACAGTTGGCCATGAATCCAAAGGGGTTAGGCTTGAACTTTTCCACACAATAATCACTTTCGTGGACACTCTTTTTGGAGCTTTGAGGGGGAGAAGGGGGACTCCATGTGCAGACATTGATCTCGTTGACAAAAAGGGAAGATGGGGACCCCGGAAGGTCCCCATTCATCACACACCCTGCTATGACTCATAAGGACAACACTCGTTGAGAAAAGGACTTGGTTGATAGCTTCATATGCCTTTAAAAAAATGTACGAGACATGAAGAAGAGCAACGCCCATCGTGTCTATGGAGCCTGCATACAGAAAAGTCTTTTGGATTATCTGTGTGGTGAACACAGACGTGTCTGTGAGAGTCTGGATGGTACTACAACAACGGGCAATGGAAAGCTCCAAGTGGTGTGACGTCCTGAAAGCTCTAGAGGGTCATTGTTGAGGGGGATACGCAGCACCTTCATCCTCATTTAAAGGAGGAATGAAGACTGATAGCAACCGTCGTACTCTTTATGTCTCTTCCCTTCCCTCTCTAGACCATTCGTACCTCTTATGCTGCTCTAGAGAGAAGCAGTTTCATTTCCTCTGCTTTTAATATTGTTTCTAAAAGACGTTTATATGGTCAGTATAGGTGCGCCGCTCTGTGTGTGTGTGTGTGAGAGAGAGAGAGAGGGATTCGATGATTACTTTCATAGAAAGTACGCACTCCAGAATGCCATGGAAATAGACAAAAGCATACGCTTATCAAACATGTTGTTCTTTGTGTAGACACTTTTCATGAAGAAAGAGAAAAATGTGCATGTCTCTCACAAGATGTTAAATGCTTTAAGGGAAAGGGAGGCATGACAGCTACTGTATATTGCTAGATTTGCTTGTAAAGATGTCAAAGCGGACAATCCACTGTATAAACAATCAGTTTGAATGTGGAGACTCGAGAGATTGAAAAGAGACAATTGTATGGTCCAACCAATCTACACAACTACCAAGGAATACCAAACTGAATGGCACAAATATCCATGATTAGACGAGGGATCGAACCCATGACCTTCATTTAGAAGGATCATAAGGTAACCAACTCCCTTTAACTTTTAATGATTAACCTTAGATTAATTATTCTTTATATCCATTTTCCATTGACCTTATCGATGGCATGTACTCGATTTTCCCGCGTGGCTCTTCAAATGGAAAAAAAAAATATAGAATCAACATGATTCCGCACTCAAACGAATAGAGCGCCATTGAACTATTCCCTTTTTTTATGGTAACTTTCCAAGACGGCCGGAAGTTACGAAAAACACGAACTCCCACACAAAAGACCAACATACAAGTGAGATGTGAAACACACTACAACCGCACGGTGACTCCACAAACAAAAGTATTGTCCGTGAATTCCAAACACACACTTTATCTTCCAACACTTTATAAGTGCTACTCCATGGCACTAGATGCCAATATGTGAAAAGTGCCTATTTCCAACCTAAAAACAAGGCACATAAAGGTGAATCTCCTTCACAACGTAAACGAATAAGGACCCAAGGAGGTTACTCAAAGAGGGGAAATGTAAGGTATGAAGAGAGTAAACCACCTTTTGTTGTTCAAGGTAAACCTTCATGCTTTCTTTTTAATAAAAAAAAAGATTAAAATTAAAAATGGAGGTACATATTGTGCAGTGGGCAAGAGCCCACCCAGCCAATCATAGATACAAAGAGGATAACATGGAAAACCTCTTACGAGAGTACAACAGGAGCAATAGGTCCTTCCATCTAATGAATTTATTTTCAGCTAGCATCCTATGAATAACATTGTCCTCACTGAGAGCTCTACAAATATGTTTGATACATTCGTAAGACGCTTTCTTCAAAGTACTAGGAAGAGCAAGGAGGAAATTCATGTTTCCTTTACAAAAGAGGAAGTTATTCCTACTGAGCCAAATGGACCATAATATATAGCCCCTCTAGACATTCCATAAGAATATATCAAAGTTTCTGCAGTAGCCCAGCAGCACATCCAATTTATTAAGTTTGGGAAGACCATTAGCTTGCAAGAAGTTCTCAACTGGCAGCCCAAAATTCTTGACCTGTTGACAATCAAAGAAAAGGTGGGAAACATCTTCCACACTACCACAGTATGTACACAGCCCACCATCATTTATAATCTTTCTAACTCTAGGGCCAATTCATAATCCATTGTGGATTATAAGCCATTACAAGTATGAATGTTTGCTGCAGTCAGGAAAAGCCCACTGAGATTTAAATATGTAAATCCATTGCTTACTGGACCATTTGATATTCCATCTGTTACTGAGCTTCCGAATGATACTATCAACTGATCCTATGTTCATTTTGAAGTACTTTAGCATGATTTCAGCAACTTCACCAGTCTTCAAGTGTTCAACTTGGCATTCCTCTAGCTTTCTTTCCAGAATCCTCTTAAGAAAACAAGAGGGAGAAACATCAGCAAGTGCAGATAAAGATTGATCAGTCATCACGTTATCATTCTCCAAAAAATCTTTCCAAGACTTAATTCAAGCTTTATGACATTCTTGCTCTTTAATAGAGAACTTGCACTTGTTCGAAAGAGCAAGCCAGCCAATCTAGGGGGATTCCTATAGGTAGAAACCAGATCAGAAGTCAATAATGAGGACATGGGGGGAGAAACCCTTCTTGGATTTCTGCCAAGCATTCCAAAATTAATACCAAAAGTCTCATCAGCATTAATAACAAGATTGGTGTCATCAGCAAACATTTGAAGCCCCAAAGGAGTGGAGGAATTAGGAATGTTAATACCCTTAATTTGACCACAACACATAACATCTTTGACCAGCCATCCCAAGGTGTCACTAGCAATGGCAAATAAAAGGGGAGCAAGAGGATAGCCTTGTCTTATAGACCTAACAAGGTTGAAAGGATAAAAAATATGACCACTAATAACAACTCTAGAGCAAGCATTTCCAAACAAGGTACTCACAAATCAAATGAACCTTTTACCTGCCCCTATGTCATGCAAGGATTGAAAGATGAAGTCCCACTCAATTCTATCATAGGCCTTATCAAAGTCAATTTTAAAGAAGTAGCTTGACCTAACTCACTAGCACAATCCATGCCTTTCCAAAGAGCAGTGATGGCACCAAGGATGAATCTACCATTGATAAACCTTTTTTGTTCAGGAAGAATGAACTTGTCCATCAAGGGTCTGATTCTCCTACCTAAAGTGGAAGCAAAAATTTTGTAGATGGATTTCAAGCATGTTATGGGTCTCCAATTATTGAAGTCATCTTTTTCACCTCTCTTATGAATGAGCCTTATAACCCTAGTGTTAATATGACTAGGAAGATACCCTTTACCAAAAGACTCTTCCCACATCAAAATAATATAAGTAGTCTGGAAATCTCTTAACACAATGAAAAACTCATAAGGCAATCCATAAAAACTGGAGACTGAGGGTTTCAATTTATTTATGGTTTCTTTGACTTCATTGATAGAGAGGGGCAGGTCTAGAATGGGAATCAGGCTTTCAAGAATCATTTTTTTTTCCTTTTTATGGAAATAGTAGCTCTAGATGTCCTCTGCCCTCTTGGGAGAACTAGAGAAAACATCCATAAGGAATCTTTTGGCCTCTTGTAAACTCTCCTGAATGTTGATAGTGTAGCCACCATTCATCTTCTTGGGCATACGTATGAAAGCTCTTACTTTATTCTTTTTCATTAGAGAAAACATGAATTTGTTATTTCTATCCATCTTCCCACTCCAATATTCTTTAGATGAAGCAAGAGAACCTCTAGCTTGAAGATAATTTTCCTTGCAAAGTCTCAAGTTTAACTCGTGATAAGCCTAAGAATTAACATTGAGATTAGTTAACTCATTCACAAGAAGTACTCTTTTTTAGCTCTAATGTCTCTAGCTAACTTTTTATAAAAGGTGAAGAGGTGGACATCGTTGACAGACTTCTCCCAAGCTCTAGAAGGGGAGCTAATCGTATTAAAATGATGAATAATGATAGACTTGGTTTTCTCAAGGATACTAGGGTGATTTGAAAGATAAACATCAAGGTGGGGCCACCTAGCTTTAAAGTTAGGGTTCCCTTTCTTGAGTCTCAGACATAAGGGCTTACAGTCAGAGAGGAACAAGGAAACCCTGAATTACAAGTAATGTCAACCATGTCATGATTATGACATAGGTTCGACCAAGCCAACTTTTCAAAACCCTGAATGACACTACCTTTACAATCCCATCTATCCGTTAGAAAAGTGACCATATTAAAATCACCCACCAACAATAAGGGACCTTGAAAAATAGACAACTCTTCCCAATAGGCTTTCGTTAGCTGAAAATTATTAGAACCATAAACTGAAACAATGGTCACATTAAAGGGGTCAACCAAGCATAAGGAACACCACTCGTTGGATCTGCTAGAGGAGGAATCTTTGATACAATGAGACAGGGGTAGAGTTATGCCAATGACTACTCCACCTTTACCATTAACATGGTTAGTATAAAACCACTTCTACCTCCTAGATAAAGAATCCAAGTTAATCAATAAAGAGTCACCACCAATCCTAACTTCCTAGAGACAAAGCACATCAGGTAGGGAAGACAAGGATAAAAGCCAATTATAAAACATTTTGGGTCTAATCAAGTATGTAAGACCTTTCACATTAACTGAGATAATAGAGAGATCAGACATTAACATGAGAACAAGGAAAGATTATTTCTTACTACTTATGATTAACTTGATAGCAGACAAAGAGGTCTTTATTGCCTCCTTCCTCTTTGATTTCCTACTACTTTTGGCTGACTTGATAGCAGACAAGGGGGGTCATTACTTCCTCCTTTCTCTTTGAGGGGTTGAGGGGAGTACAAAAGGTTTCATCATGTGGCATAGGAACTATCTCATTAGGTTCTTCTTCATCATCCATAGGCTCAATTCTCTGGTTGTCCAAAACTTCCAATACCTGAGAGAAGATCATGACCTGGTTAGAAGAGAAATGATTCGATTGCTTAGTAAAATTAATCGAATTAAACAATCTTTGGATAACTACTTTGTCCTTGGGAGCGTGGATGTTTTTGTTATTCTTGCCTACCAGAGTCCAATCGTTAGTAGCAGGGTCTCTCGAAACTGAGACAGGAGGATACTTACCATCAATCAAGCCATTTACCAATGGGGATCTTGTTAGGATCAACATTCTCCTTATGATGAGATTCAACAAAGCTAGCACCAAAGCTATCCTTATCATCAAAAGGGTTAAAAACTTCTTCTAACAAAACACCAAAATGATTAGTATTTTCAAAGCTCTTTTTCTTTTCAACTTTAGGAATCAAGTTTTTAATGCTTAAACTGGGAAGGAAATTGTTAACTTAGTTAAGAAGCTTGACATCACTAAGCTTAGGATCAACTTCAAGGTTGTCCTGTTTTTGGAGCAAGGGAAAGTTTTTTATTAAATGCCCTTGTTTGTACCAATTGTAATAGGCATTTGGTAGGTTCCTATAGATAATTTTTGGTTATGAAGCTTCAATCTATCTAAATCTTTAATATCTATGTGAGTTTTAATGGTCTTGGATATATCAATCTCAATCACAACGTGGGGATCTCATTTGGGATTAATCCCATTACTTCTAGCTTTTCGCCCTAAAACTTTACCCACCATGTTGCCTAAAATTTCAACCCAAGGATAAAGATCCAGAGGAAGGTCAGGGAATTCAACCTAGATCAGAATCTTAGTAGGTTTAGGCCCCTTAGGTTTAAATCCACTATGCCACTTAAAGAAGGAAATAGGAATATTTTTTATAAGCCATTGACCCTCACTAATAACATGCATCGCATTGTTAGCATCTCTTGGAGGAGATGGATGGTACCTCAAGGAAGTGAGGTGGTACTGTTAAAACCTGCTTTGTACTTGCCCTAATACACTTCAAAGTTATATAGTAGGTCCTTTTAGCTTGAAAATTACACCAAGAAAAGTACCTATGAACTTTGGGGTTGATGCTTGAAATAATTGAATCAAAACAGACTACTTCATGAATAGCTAGTGTCACAAAACTTGCTATTTTAGTCCATACACCTACTGGTCCTTTTGCTCAGAGCTCACATTACAGTAACAATAGATGAAATTCCTTTTGAGGGAATTCAATTAGCTTAGATAGCTAATGGTTGCAAGTGGAATCATCTAAAATGATAAACTATGCTCTGAGAAACAAGTCTAGCAATCCAAAGCTTACCCCCGATTTTTTAGGGACTAACCAGTAGATGACCAGTGAGCACTTTGAAAACGATTTCTCCCAGATGACTGAACCAAATCCTTTGAGATTTTGATAACACAAAGTAGACTTCAATTTGGTTGCAACAAGTCAAAGATTATAAAAAATGTTTGAGTATTCACTACGATATGACCAGAGAAAGTTGATTATTCTGAGTAGTCATAGTAGAGAAGTAGATAGTGATGTTCAATGAACTATATGTATTATTAAACATAATTGTACAAGTTCATTGGCATTGTAATGATGCTCAATGATGATGGACTGAGTGGGTTATGGTGTGAGTCACTCAGCTTCTACAAATGATCAAGGAGAGAGCTCTGAATGAGGCCACACAGCCACGAGATTTTTACAAAAGCCTTTTATAAGAAGTTTCTTCTAAGTTTTAATTTGAATTCAAACTTGGCTCCAACTAAAAGTGACTCCCTTGATTTAGGAGTTATTCCATCATTTGAAACTCGTAACTAATATTCCTCCTAACTCCACAAGATACAAGCTTTTGCAAGATTCTTCAAAGATTTAATCTTTTACAATGGTAAATGATCAAGTGGTTACAGGCTAAGTTTCACATGCAACTTCAAGTGATAGTTGCACACATTTGTCTTCTAAGCCAAGTGTGTATGCGTGATCATTTGCACCAAGAGCTCCCCTCAAGCCAAACATCTTTTCTTGCATTCTTTCATCAATCTTCTTGAATATCCTGCAATCCAATCATGGTTTTAAACCTGCAAGGCTTAGTACCATCAAGTGCTCTAGTTAACAAATTAGCGCACTACATATTTGTAGATACATATGATAGTTGAATCTCTTTGCTCAAGAGTTTCTCTCTAACACAGTGATAGTGCACTTCTATATGCTTGGTTCTTGCATGATAAATAGGGTTGGTTGCAAGATGCAAAGAACTAGCGTTATCACCAAAGGTCATTGGTGAATGGGTATGAAGTCCCGAATCTGAGTAGAGCAACCTAATTCAACTAGCTTCTTGTGTAGCATTTGCTAATCCCATGTATTCAGCTTTGTTGAAGATAGAGCAACAGTTGGTTCCTTTTTAGAAGACATGAGATGGGTTTATCACCTGAAAAAGATAAATATCTAGAAGTACTTCTTCTATCATCCTTACATCCTGCCCGATTTGCATCTGAGTACAACTTTATATCCAAATCTGATGTGTATGGGTAGTAAGATTTTGAGTACTTTTGAGGTACTTCAAAATTCTTTTAGTAGCTTCCAAGTGAGGTGCTCTAGGTTTATGCATGAATTGGCTCATAACACTTACTCCATAACATATGTCAATCCTTGTTAATGTTGCATAGTTTAGACTTCCAACTATGCTTTGATAACGTGCAATGTCTTCAAGAAAATCACCTTCATGAGCACTCAATTTATGACTTACCTCCATACGGGTGCTATCTACTTATGCATCCTCCAAGTGGAACTTCTTCAATATGTCCTGCACATATTTCCTTTGAGTGATGTAGATTCTAGAGTTAGTGTATACTAACTCAGGTCTAAGAAAATATTTCAGAAACCCTAGGTCACTAATCTTAAACTCCTGCATCATGTGGTTTTTCATTTGTTTGATGTCATTGGAATCACTACTTGTAAGAAAGATGTCATCCACATATACACATAAATATATCATTTCTGAATTACTCCTCTTGATAAACAGAGAAGAATCTGCCTTGCTCACCATGAACCCTTGGTCTTGAAGATAGGTTGTTAACCTATGCTTCTATGCCCTAGGTGCCTGCTTCAAACCATAAAGAGCTGATGGTTCGCATCTTAGCCATAGGTGAAAAAGTTTCTTCATAATATACTCCTTGGGTTTGTGCAAAACCCTTAGCCACAAGCTTAGCTTTATACCTATTTATGGATCCATCTCAGTTTCTTTTGATTTTGTAAATCCACCTAGAACCAATTACCTTCATTGATGCTTTCATGGGTAGTAGCTCCCAAGTGTCATTCTCTTGGAGTGCTTCTATTTCTTTATCCATAGCCTCCTTCCATTATGCTTTGGTACTTGCTTCTTCATATGAAGAAGATTCTTGAAGTGATGAATCCTTAGCAAGATAAATAGAATGCTTAGTGACTAATGAAGAATAATACCCATATTTGATTGGCTTCTTACTCTCTCTTTGTGATCGCCTTAAGGCTTGGTTGGATGACTTAGGTATGTCCTTGTTGAAGCTGAAGGTGAAGGACAAAGCATAGGAGCACATGAAAGAGGTGGACACACAAGAAGAAGGAGCAAGGAGGGAGCTCTTAGAAGTGTATGTCAAATTTTCAGAAGAAATCCCTATAAAAATAGTGATTTTCATCACTAAAAACCATTGTAAATACCATTTTCTATTTTTTTAACTCCATTTTGTTCAAGCTGAGGAGTCCTCGAGCTTGAGGAGTATTAGAAGTATCATCCTACCAATTTTCATAATTTTTAGACTTCATTTGAGCCCTCAAATAAGCCCTGGAACCTAATTTTTAACTAGGCCGGACACTAGGTCTGGACAGGGCCAAAACTAGTCAAAAAAACTATAAAAAGAGCTAGAGAGCTCATTTTTGAGGTTAGCCTGTTGGATAATAGAGCTTTGTAAGAGAACTCTTTTGCAATCGAAGCTTTCCATTGTTCCTCTCTTTGATCTTACCTTGTGCGCGTGTGTGTGTATGTGTGTGCATGTTAGTGTGCTTTCACTCACGCACTTGTGCCTTCACTTGCTTGTGTTCTTCATACCGGTCCTCATGTCTCTGTGGATTAAATAAAGGAGGTGGTGCTTACGCTTAAGCTACACCAAATTTGGCGCCGTTGCTGGGGAGAGAGCTTCGAGGACGAGCGTTGTGATGGTAAGATTGTAGATTTGCGACGTTGGAAGGTAAAAAAACTGTCATTTTTGTTCATTTTCTGATTTTCTTCTTCATCTTCATCATCATCACCATCTCCATCTTCTTCCATCTTCTTCTTCATAGTAATTTCTTGTTTCTTAGTGCATTTTCACCATTTTCATACCATCTTTCATGCATTATTGTGCAAGGAGGAGTTAGGAAGTGCAAGAGAGAGCAAGCGCTTGTGTTTTCATGATTTTTTGCGCATACGTAGCTCGCCATTGCTCGGCGCTCAGAAATTTGAATTTCCCACCAAAAAATACGATTCTATGATGAAAATCGCGATTTTCTGAAAAATTCAAATTTTTTTGATAATCACGATTTTCTATTTCCCGCCTAAAAGCTTGCTAAAAGAAACACGATTCTGTGGTCATTCTCAGAATTGCGATTCTCTGGTTGTGCTCAAAATCACGATTCTCACAAATCACGATTTTCAGCTAAAAACACGATTGTGATAAAAAACATGATTCTCTGTTGGCAATCGCGATTCTCAAAAACATGATTCTCTGCTGACAATTGCGATTCTCTAAAAACACGATTTTGTGTTGGCGATCGCGATTCTCTTGAGATTCACAGGATCGCGATTCTCTAATTTCATAGCATCGCGATTCTCTGATTTCACAGCATCGTGATTCTCTTGAGATTCACAGCATCGCGATTCTCTTGGTTTCACAGCATCACGATTCTCTTGGTTTCACAGGATCGCAATTCTCTTGAGATTCATAGCATAGTGATTCTCTGATTTCACAGCATCGCGATTCTCTGGTTTCACAGGATCGCGATTCTCTTGAGATTCATAGCATCGCGATTCTCTTGGTTTCACAGCATCACGATTCTCTTGGTTTCACAGGATCGCGATTCTCTTGAGATTCATAGCATCACGATTCTCTGATTTCACAGCATCACGATTCTCTTGATTTCACAGCATCGCGACTCTCTTGATTTCATAGCATCGCGATTCTCTTGTTTCACAGGATCGCGATTCTTGAGATTCATAGCATCGCAATTCTCTGATTTCACAGCATCGTGATTCTTTGATTTCACAGCATCGCGATTCTCTTGGTTTCACAGGATCGCGATTCTCCTGAGATTCACAGCATCGCGATTCTCTTGATTTCACAAAATCGTGATTTTTTCCAAAAGGTCCTGTTTGCGTGTTTTGACCCCCAGGAGCCTGATTTGACATAACTTTTTCATCTAAAGTCCATTTTTTGAGCTCTATAGCTCGTTGGAAAGCTTGTTTCGAATCCTACACGGCCTCAACTATTTTTTATAAGAATAATGCGTTGATTTTCAGATAGACTAATTTGAAGTTGACCCTCATGTGGGACTAGGGAACCAAGGGGACTCCAAAGGATTTTGAACTATACCAAGGGGAAATTTTGGACTCTCAACCAAAGCTTATGAACCTGAGATCTGGTAGACACCTATGCAAGGATAGACAAAGCATTAGATCTTCTCAGTCTAGTGTCAACCATACAGCTAAGTCTTGGGCACAACAACTAAGTGGTTGTCCTTACGTACTAAACTCTGACACAAGTGACTCAGAAATGTCTTTTAGCATGGGGAAACCTACAGGTGGCTCAGGAATTGCCCATCTACAAACACCTGAAGGTCCCTATAAGACACAATTGGAATATATTTAGACCAACCGATTAGGTGCTCGCATCTATGAGGATGGCCTAAGGCGATCAATGGTCCAACTCAAAAATCCACATCAACCCTTTGGACTTGAACACCCGGTGTTCAAGTTCGAAGAGGGTTCATGCATTGATAAGGAAGGAACCATGTATGTGGTCACCAACCTACCAGATAGGACCGATGAGTTTGGTAATATCATTCATGAGAATGAGATAGGAGACCTAGAACAAGGAAATGTAGGACAAGGACCCCACACGCCTAGAGGTAAGTCAGTTTTGTCTAGAGTGATCACTCCATATTGGATCCCTCAAGACAACAAAAGCATAGAACTATTCTTGAATAGAGAAATAGAGGAAGCCTTTTGGAGATTCAAACCAAATCAACCTAGCCAACTGGGCATAGTCATCATCTATGAATTCAAAGACCCTAAGATACCAGGCAAAGTTGTCTACCTGGATAACACATCAGAGAAGATATTCTTGGTAACAGAACATGATAGACATGCATATACTTGGAAGAGTGAATTGATTTTCCCTCCACCAAGATCCAATGTTTTCCATGGCCTCCAAGGAGTAGGATCATCCCAAGCTCATGAAGCCCAGAGAGAAAGAAATAGAGAGAGACCTGAGGTAAGTTTTGCACACCCTGTGGGCAGGAGTATATTAGGAGTTGAAAATGAAAGACCTAAAAGAGAGAGATATCAAGCACATAGGCAACAAAGAGATGAACATGATTTTCCATTGCCTAGACCCCGAGAGCACACAAGAACCCTTAGACCCACTCAAGTGATCAAGGCAATGAAAAATTATTTTGACGGAACAGGAGATCCTTATGATCATGTGGCTTAGTTCAAACAAGTGTCAAGAGCTAAACAGGTTGAGGATTTGTTCACCCAGTATGAGGCATTTGGTTTGACTCTTAAGGGCACACTCTTCGCTTGGTTTCAACCACTTAGTAGTCGAAACTATCGCGATATAGGTCAGCTGCTAGACGAATTCATTGTAGAATTTTCCAAGAGTGGTATCAGGCACAACACATCATCTTTGATCCACAGTTTCCACAGTTTCAAGCAGACACCCCAAGAAACAGTGCGACTAGCAGGAAGAAGTTTCAGACAGAACTTAGAAAGATGCCCTACTCCAAAGTTACCCACACCAGCCAAACAAGTGGCTTTGTTCTTATATGGCCTACTGAGCACAAAGTTAAGATCATATGTGTACTTGAAAGAGCCTAGATCCATAGAAGAGTGTGTGCGGACATGCATTGACATAGAAGATAACTTGGGTGAGGAGTTAGGATTGTCCAAACTCTATAAGGATTCTGATAGTTCTACTAGTCATACTTCGAAAATCTCCACAGAAATAGATGAGATAAGCAAGTTTCCAAGAAGCTGGGAGTCCAAAATAGACAAACACAAAGAGTCACCTCATTGAATCGATGCTATACCTGTGGAGGGGACCACATGGCTAATGTATGCCCAATGCAAAACCAAAACATTAGAGAAAGGATTGCTCCATATTGCACTATTGAGAGAAAATACACGAACCACATGCCTCAAGATTGTGCCTACAATAGGGAGGCAATTAGACAAACTTATCAGCAACCTTTCCAACAACGTAGGTATCAGAACTAATACCAACAGCCATATTATCGACCACAACAGCAATATCAGGCACAATATAGGCCACAACCAGTCTTGGGAAACCAACCACCAGCTCCTACCAATGTGATTCCAATCAAGTATGTTGTGGGAGAGGAAAATCCAAATAGAGCATTGGTGCCACTAACCCCATTGATAGCAGATAATGACTCTCATGCTCATAGTTCAGACTACTCCCATGAGGTATTCCACATGCTTATTACACTGAGTCGCCTGAGCATAGTGAGATTTACTCATATCAATATGAGGCACCCCCTATGGAGCAAATTTGGGAGCCAGAATACTCCAATGTCATGTACACAAATCCTAACCATAGGCCCCAATTGAGACAAATGAGACCACAAGCCCCTAGAGGATCTTGTTTCATATGTCAAGGTGACCATTTCATTCGTGACTGTCCCCACCCACCATCTCCGAGTCAAGGTCAAGTTATCACAATACAAGCTTTTTGTCCTGAATGTGGCACCCAAGATTACACCCATTAATGTGGTAGGCTTAGTGGCGGATTCAAATTCAAGTAGCAGTAATGTGGCTCCTATACAAGCTGTCACTAGAGCA
Organism: Ceratopteris richardii; assembly: GCA_020310875.1. NCBI lineage: Eukaryota > Viridiplantae > Streptophyta > Polypodiopsida > Polypodiales > Pteridaceae > Ceratopteris > Ceratopteris richardii. The sequence continues at coordinate 119,700,960 of CM035440.1, read as the reverse complement.
CAAGCCTTAAAACAGGATAAACCAGTAGAGCAATCGGAGTCGAGCGAATCGGGAGAACCTAGTAAGAGGAAAACAAGAACATGGAAGGATACTAGAGAGAAGGCCAATCGCAAATGGAATAAAAAGTTATCGGAACTAGAAGAAAGCTTGAAAGATGCAAAAACAAAAATAGAAGACACTGCATCTCAAAACCCCTCGCATGCCGAAACTCCATCCACTCCATCTCATCCCACCCCACCACCCATTGTAAATAGGCCGCAACCAGGGTCTGTTCTGCAGATCCAACCCCAGAAGGCTTGGACATGATGTTCAAGGCCTACCAGGCTCGTCTTCAAGAAGAGCCAACAGTTGCAAACCTAGACAAGAGTTACCCTAGAGCAGATTTAGAGATTGAACGGATGAAAATGTGCATGAAAATGGTAGAACAAGCACAAGCTATACTCGAGACTAGTCAAAAGTTCAATCAGCCAAACTTTGTCAAACCGAATTTGCATTTCCAGGGCTTACTAGAAAAATTAGAGCACTTGGTAAACAAACCACAAGTTTGTTTACCTCCACAGGCTCAACCAATTATTGAAAGAGGAAGCTCACCACCAATGGGAGCTTATGTTCCTAATTCCACGGATGCTGGAATACCTCCTTCAATTCAATAGTACTCTCAAGAGTTCTTGCGGGAAATACAAGAAGAGAAATGGGCCAAGGAGAAGGGTAATTCCCCTCCTATTCCCGAGATTGATGATCTTCATGATCAATTTCCCCAAGACATTCCATCCATTTACGGAGATCAAGTCAAGCAACAAGAAGATGAAAGGATAGATTTTGAATCTAATACCTTAGAAGAACTGCCTCAATTTCCAGGCCCATGGGAATCTGAATCTCTTCATATCAGAGCTCCCATAATACGGGTCAGACATGAAGACTCAGTGGTCCCAAGAAACGCTGATGTCGTGAAGAACACTAAGGTTCAATGTCATCTCATTGTAGAAGAGCTGCTCAAAGCAAAACCTGAGCTATGGAATCATGTCAAGGATCAAGTTCCAGAACTTGATTCCAATATGCCAAAAGTAGGCTCTAAGCAAAAAGTACCAGAGATACCTCTAGACAAAATAGGGGACATGTGTGAGGGCGAAGAAGGTAATACTTATCTTCCAATCACCTACCAAGGTTACACAACCAAAGCAATCATAGATTCAGGTGCTGGTGTTGCTATTGTGACCACCTCCTTGTGGAAGCAATGGGGAAAACCCACATTAAGACAAACTAGAATGAAGCTTCAAATAGCCGACAGTCATTTTGAAAGACCTCTAGGATTGCTAGAAGGGATAACTCTAACCACTTGTGGTGTAGAGTTTGAGCACACATTTGCTATATGTGACTTTGAGAAAAATAATGTTTATGAGATGATCCTAGGAAGACCCTTCCTACGACAATTGCAAATAGTACAGGATTGGGGAACCAGCTCCTTGTACTTGCAGCACTTAGGGGTCACCTCCAAGGTCAATTTGAAGGATTACTCCTTCAGAGATGTACCAACCCTACACTGGAATCCTATCCACAAAGCAAAAGAAGATTCCATCTCTATGTATTCTGAAAGTTCACCTGATCCATCATGGCTACATGAAGATACACATTTATGGATGTGCAAGGTCGTAGAGGAAGAGGAAAAACGTTTAAAGGCAAGAGAAGAAGGAACTTCACTAGGAGGTAGACCAGTTAGGGACCCAGCCTACACACCGATGATCTTTCCAGATGAGGAATTTGAGCCTCATGGCTGGCTTGAAATCCTAGCCACCATGGACATTGCTGTCAATGAAGAACAATGGACACCTCATTGTGATGAGGAGGGTTATGATATTTCAGTGTTCATGTGTCAACCCCTGCTAGAAGAATGTGACCCTAGTGATGTCATAGAAGAAATAGAGAATGACGATGATAAAGAGTCCATTGTGATGGATAGTTGCTTTAACTCAGAGCAACACTATCTAGAAGATATAGGAGTGTTCACCCAAAAAGAAGAAGAACCTCTCACAAGTATTAAAACGGTAAATTCAAAGGAGAGTGAGAGGAGTCAAAAGAAAAAGAAAAGAAAAGCAGGGAAACAAGAAGAGGAGGAATCATTTTTTGAAGTACCAGAAAACTTCAAGAAATATATTGTTGACGACCGCAAAATTTTGGTACAAATGCCTAAGAAAGAGGCCATCATAGGAGAATCATATGATAATAAAGAAAAGACCAAGAAAATTGTAGTGACCATTGAAGAGAACGAAGAGAGATGCACATATATAGGAGATGATCTAAGTGCAAGAGAAGAAATGAAGCTCGTAGCTCTATTAAGGGAATATAGGGATGTGTTTGCGTGGCACTATAGAGACTTGAAAGGAGTAGATCCAAGAATTTGATCTCATACTATCCCCATGACTGCTGATGCCAAGCCCACCAAATAGAAGCCCTACACATATAATGATACATACGCAGCCAAAATAAAAGAAGAAATTGATAGGCCGATTGAAGCTAGATTCATCTATGAGATTGAGCATACTGAATGGGTGTCCCCCATTGTAGTGGTACCCAAGAAGAACGGGAAGTTGCGAGTGTGTATTAACCTTAAAAAAGTTAATGCCGCTACGATCAGAGATAGTTATCCACTTCCAATCACGGAACACCTATTGGAGTGTGTTGCAGGAAAGGAAGTTTATAACTTCCTTGATGGATTTTCAGGCTACAATCAAGTAGCCATTGCCCCAGAAGATCAAGACAAAACAGCTTTTGCCACAGAGTGGGGGATCTTTGCATTTTGTGTGATGCCATTTGGGCTCACCAATGCACCTGCAACATTCCAAAGGCTCATGTGTCATGTCTTCAAAGAGTTCTTGCAAAAGAGCTTAGAAGTATATGTGGACGATTTATGTGCCCATTCCCAAGAAAGAAGATACCACATCCCTGAGCTCAGACAAATCTTCAACAAGTGTAGAGAATATCGAGTGTGTCTGAACCCAGAAAAGTGTGTGTTCATGGTGCGTCAAGGTAAAATCTTAGGTCATATTGTTTCTAAGAATGGAATCTCAACACATGAAGATAAGGTACGAGCCATAGCGGAGCTGCCAAGGCCAAGGAATGTTAAAGAGGTACAAGCCTTTATGGGCCATTGTGGATATTACTGTAGGTTTATCCACATGTACGCGATCATAGCTAGACCCCTTTATGCCTTGTTGTCTAATTTTGAGTGGAACAACGAATGCGAGAATTCTTTCAATGAACTGAAGAAACGTTTGTGCACAACACCAATACTGACAACTCCTAATTGGAATAAACCATTCCATGTCCATGTGGATGCATCCAATCATGCCATAGGATGTATGCTAGCACAACCCACAGGTGAAGGAAACTTAGATTTGCCCATAGAATATGCTAGTAGACAGCTCACCGCAGTTGAACGAAACTATACCACAACTGTGCGAGAGGGCTTAGGCATGGTTTATGATGTGAGGAAGTTTAGACACTATTTATTGGCCAACAAGTTCAAATTTTTCACTGATCATCAAGCTTTGTTATATTTGGTCAAGAAACCTTGCAATACTGGATGCTTAGTAAGATGGTTCCTCTTACTAATGGAATATGACTTTGAAGTTGTTGTCAGGAAAGGTAGAACCCACCTTCGGGCAGATCACCTTTCTCGCATTACTTTAGGAGAGTCACCTCAAGGAGTGTCTGATGACCTACCCGACGCTTATCTCTTCAATTTAGAAGTTGTTCCTAAATGGGCAAATAAGTTGGTACCAGTCCTAACCTTCGGACCTGCAAATAAGAATGTGAAAACATCACAAGAAGAAATTGTAAAATCACAAAAATATCACATATTGGCAGGAAGCATGTACAAACAAGATACGGAGGGTGTACTCGCTTGTTGTGTCGAGGATGACGAACATACTAGCTGGTTGCAACAAGCCCATGAAGGATTTCTAGGAAATCACTATTCTAAACAACAAACATTGCAGAATCTAAAACGTTTAGGAGTGTATTGGCCTAGCATGGACAAAGAAATTCATGAGTGGATTAAGAATTGTCCTATGTGCCAGGAAAAACCCCAAGTGGAGCATGCAACCCTTTATCAAGTGTCATTAATTCCTGATTGGAGTGCTCCATTGGTAGAGTTTATGAGATTGGGAAGATTACCCAAAGAGGCTAGTCTAGCAAGAAGACGAAGCATGGAGCAAGAGGCTCAAGGCTATGCCTTAGTAGGAGACAAATTATACCAAAGAGCCAAAGATGGTTACTTAAGACTAGGCATTCATGAATCAGACTATTTGAAAGTTTTAGAAACTGCACACAGCGGTGTCACAGGTGGACACTTTGGTCCTGATCAAGTAATCAAGACCATTCTATTCTCAGGACTTCGGTGGCCCACTTTTCATATGGATGCTCATACCTATGTGAAGAAATGTGACACATGCCAATGTGCACAATATCCAGTTAGACAAGACGAGATGCCTTTGAGGCCAATGATGGGAGGGCGTGCATTTTCAAAGTGGGGCATAGACTTCATAGGTCCTATTAACCCCCCAGCTAGAAACTCCCATGCAGAGTATATTATTGTAGCCACAAATTACCTTACAAAGTGGGTCGAAGTGAAAGCCACAACAAAGAATGATGCTCAAACTACGGCTAAGTTCTTATTCGAGAATGTGTTCACGAGATATGGGCTACCAATAGAGTTAGTGAGCGATAGAGGCACACACTTCTTGAATGAGGTTATTGAAAATCTTCTCCAAGGATTCTTGGTGATACATAAGAAGTCCGTCCCTTATCACCCACAAGCTAACGGACAAGCCGAGAGCACCAATAAGATCCTCTATAACATATTGAAAAAACTAGTAAATAATAAATGCTCTAATTGGGACAAACAACTTCATCATGTTGTTTGGGCTTATCGAGTTGCCTACAAAGCGGTACTCAACCCCACCCCATTTCAGATGGTCTTCGGACAGAATGTTGTGCTACCATTAGATTTCTTAATCCCCGCTTTAAAAGTAGCACAAGAGTATGAGTGGAATGGACATGAATTGTCCTCTAGGATCTTTAATCTAGAACACTTAGGTGAGACAAGGCTACGCGTGGCGGCAGGCATCTATGCTGCAAAGAAAAGACAAAAGGAATACTTTGATGCACACATCAAAGATAAAGGATTGAAAGAGGGGGACCTAGTGTTGGTTTATACGCTAAAGCAACATGCCCGTAAGTTCGAAAAAAGAGGATACGGACCCATGATCATTAATAGAATTTCCACTAGCGGTGTAGTTCAGTTGGCCACTTTAGAAGGAGATATCTTGCCAAACTATATTAGTGGATGTAGAGTCAAGTTATACCAAGAACCTCTTACAGAGGATATGCTTACGAGACTCAACACTGCTAAGAAGCGAAAAGAAGAGGAGTTAAGGGTGAGGGAAGAAGCACAGGCAGAGGCCAGAGAGTGTATTACATGAAATAAGTTAAGGCGACTAGGCCTAGATGTCAACTTAAAATCCCCAAAATATCACATGGATATGTGCCAAAAATCAGGCATAACTACCCATCATTCATTATGGGTTATTAGTACTTGGCGTGATTACTATGAACATAATCTTAAGAACAAAATCGAACACACTTACCCATCATTCATTATGGGTTATTAGTACTTGGCGTGATTACTATGAACATAATTTTAAGAAGATCTAGAGGCCATCAATGGCGACTCACAATGACACAATCATGCTGGAATCCAAGGAAGGAGCGCATACCAAGGGACAACAACTTCCAAAGGCTTTTAGTGACAAATGAAGAACCGGATAACCAACTCGGCCACATTTGGAAGGTAGACTGCTCTTGTTCCTACCAAACAGGCACTACCTCTCAAAGCACTACATGGAACAACCATTACAACAAGGGTCTGTCAGGGACGAGAGACTCAAGAGGGGGGGAGTGTTGAAGCTGAAGGTCAAGGACAAAGCACAGGAGCACATCAAAGAGGTGGACACACAAGAAGAAGGAGCAAGTAGGGAGCTCCAAGAAGTGTATGTCAAATTTTCAGAAGAAATCCCTATAAAAATAGTGATTTTCATCACTAAAAACCATTGTAAATACCATTTTCTATTTTTTAACTCCATTTTCTTCAAGCTGAGGAGTCCTTGAGCTTGAGAAGTATTAGAAGTATCATCCTACCAATTTTCATAATTTTTAGACTTCATTTGAGCCCTCAAATAAGCCCTAGAACCTAATTTTTAACTAGGCCGGACACTAGGTCTAGACAGGGCCAAAACTAATCCAAAAACTATAAAAAGAGCTAGAGAGCTCATTTTTGGGGTTAGCTTGTTAGAGAATAGAGCTTTGTAAGAGAACTCTTTTGCAATCGAAGCTTTCCATTGTTCCTCTCTTTGATCTTACCTTGTGCATGTGTGTGTATGTGTGTGCATGTTAGTGTGCTTTCACTCACACACTTGTGCCTTCACTTGCTCGTGGTCTTCATACCAGTCCTCATGTCTCCGTGGATTGACAAGTAAAGGAGGTGGTGCTTACGCTTGAGCTACTGTCCTCCAACCTCTTCATCTTGACCTTGCCTTTTGATTTCCATGCTTTAAATTCTTCCAAGTTCATGGTGTCCTCATCGTCTGATTTGATGTCTTCAATTGTGCTTGGCTTCTCCTTGGTGAGGCTTGGAAATTCTTCTTCCAAGTCATATGGAAATTTGACTTTCTTGCATTCACTTTCAAACCAAGAATCATTCTCATCAAAGACAACAATGTCATCTCTATTGACCATAAATCCTTTGTTGGATGGATTATAAAACCTCTATCCTTTTTTATTTATATCATACCCTATGAAGATGCATTTCTCTACCTTAGGATCTAACTTACCTCTCATTTGAGATGGAACATGCACATAAGCAACACAACCAAATATTCTGCAATGTTCAAGTGATTGGTCTCCTACCATGCCATGCCTCATAGGGGGTAAGTGGCAATAGAAACACTCTCTGCCCACAAGTAATTAGGCAACTCCTTTCCATTTAGCATAGATCTAGATGCTTCCACAATCAATATGTTCCTCCTCTTTGCTACTCCATTTTTCTCAGGAGTATATCTAGTACTGATCTCCCTTTTGATACCTCTATCATGCAAAAATGCATCAAACTCATTTGAGAAGTACTCACCTCCTCCATCCGACCTTATCCTCTTTAAGCTTTTTCCTGTTTGATTTTCCACAAGTGCAAGATACTTCTTGAAACAATTGGACACTTCATCCTTATGTTTCATGAAATACAAGATAGTTCACCTACTAAAATCATCAATAAATGACACATAGTACCTTGAGCCTGAAATTGAAGGGTCCTTGCTTAATCCCCACACATCTGTGTGGACACGTTCCAAATAATCCTCATGCATATAGCCTTTCTTTGTAAAGGGTAACCTATGTGATTTACCAAATTGACATGCACCACATTTATAGATCATGTGTTGCTTGGATACATTAGGTATCCCAAGTACACATTGATCTCTACATATGTGCTTCAATGTTCTCTCACCAATGTGCCCTGATCTTTTGTGCCATATCTCTAACTCGGACAAAGTTTGATCCTTAACTGTTTTCTCTCCCTTGGTGATTCTTCTGAATCCATGTTGGGGGTCCTCCACAAAAGCTCCAAATTTATTGAACCTAACCTGAAAACCCTTTTCCACTATCTTTCCAACACTCATCAAATTCTTTGTGATAGTAGGTACATAAAGAACTCTGCTCAACAAAATCCTATTCCATCAAAAGTTTTGACATTTCCTACCTTGACAACTCAATGCTTGGTATCATCACATGTCTGCACTTGGTGCTTTCCCTTGGGCTCCTCAAGATCAGAAAGGAGAGCTACATTGCCTGCTACATGGTTTGAACAACCTGATTCAATATACAAGAGGTGCTTGTCATTCATACCTTGTTTTGAAGTCATGTTCATAATGAGAAGAGAATCCTCTTGATCCTCTGTATAGTTGTTGAAGTCTTTTCTTGATTTGTATCCTCCTTGATAATTTTTGTTATAATTGCTGTTGTAGCCATGGCTGTATCCTTGATTATGGTTGAATCTTCCTCTTGATTGTGAGTAGCCACCTCTTTGAAATCCTCTTCCTCTCTGGTTCTTGAAGTTCATATAGCACTCATCTATTGTGTGATTAGAAATTCCACATATATTGCATGGGGAGAAGTTGAAAGGTCTCCCCCTACCTTGCTTACCTCCTCTACCCCTTCCTCTTGAATTCCTACCACTCCTTGCATAGTTAGCTTGAGAAGTAGCACCTTCATCTTCAACTTTCTTGTGTCTCTACCCTAAAATCCAAAGATTATATGGTTGTGAACATGATAATTTTTCACCATCTAGGTGAATTTTGTAATTATAATTAAAGTGATTCAAAATCCAATCTTTGACACTAAAAACAAACACAATAAAGTTTAAGAGTACATTTTGGACAAACAATTGTTGCTACAAAATATCTAGATTCATAACAATACAGTATATGCATTGGGAAATCCAGTTGCCCAAAATTAACCTTGTGAATATCTATAATTGATGGGCCTAAAATAGTGGAAATATGATTTTTGTATGCAATTTGGTGTGTTCTCTACACATTCCCACGAAGTGGGTGGAGTGCTATAACAAAGACTTTATTCTTTTAAGGATTACAATTTGTTAGTTTTCTAGATCTTTCATGGTTGTCTTGTGACTATTTATCCCTTTGAAGGAGGATATTTTGGAAAATATATGCATAATATGAGCCACTATGATGATGATTAAGTGCACAGTTAAGATAACAGATCATTCTCAGATTTTAAATAACATGAACGTTCTAAATGGCTTTGATGGCGCATGTCTATTGTGTATCCAAATGTTCTTCGTATCCATAAAATAACATCTTGGACAAGGTGACACGTACCGATTTTTTACACAACTAATGTGTTGATTTGTTTGTCCTTCTTGTATCTCTTTGCTTGTAGCTTTGGGTGATGGTTGCTTTGGCAACTTCTTATTATATGTATCTTTTTTGTATTTTTTCATTTTTTTCTTTCTAAAACTTGTTGATAGATCAGCTACAACTTGCTTGATATTCGCTGTATTTAACTCAAAAAGCTCATGGTGTCCAGGCATATATCATTAAAGGTATTATAATGGTTACACACAATTAGAAATATTGATTTTGTCACATTCTATGGGGATCACTTTATCTAATATTTAGTACGCAACCATACTTGCTGTGGAGTTAATCAATACAAGGGAGGCGTTTTATAAGACAAACGTGAGTCCATGTATCTCATGTGTGTGAAGTGACCACCACCGACAGTGGCATGGAAGGGAACAACTACTATCAACAACAGCTCTCTCTATATTCATCTGGATACGTGTATCAGCGTATAAGCATACATCTCGAGAGCACCTCTCTCTCTATACGTGCACTCTCTATGTGAGATACGTGGACAAATCATGGTCGTAGGCTTTGAATCTAGTGTCTCTTTCTATGTCCAAAAATATAAGCAAGTGTCACATGCCAACTTACAGTACGATTCTAAACATGGCATGGTTGAGAGGTGAGCCAAGAAAGGAAGTTCAAGCATTGTTTAACATTTTCACAATGAATTATCCACTTGTGTGCCCAACCTACACGGGAGATCTTTTTTTTTTTTTTTTTTTTGCGTTTGTTGTCCAGCAGCACAAAGATCATTGCATGTAAAAACAGTGACTTGCTAACTTGCTATGGGAGAGCCTGTTTTGTTCACCTTGAGTTGCTTTTAACGAATGGACGAATAAACTATGCATTGATTTGTTGACATGGATTTTATGGTTGCAAGAGTGAAAATACTTATGTTTAGAAAATCTGGAGTTTGAAGCAGGCTCCTAATAGATTTTGGTGACATTAGCACCTCAATTTCCTTAAAATTTAATAATTATATTTGGTACCTCAATTGCCTCACAATTTAATATTTCTTCATTTTTGTTTCAACTAGAACGGAAAGTTTAGCTCTAGTCAAATTCAATTTGAGGCTTTCAAATGCATTATATCACTACTAGAAAAAGGGGGGCGTAGTGACACCTCCCATTGAACAAAAAGCGGTTTTCATCGCTTATGCAATGAGAGTGTCACATAAGCGACGAAAAATTTTTTTATTAAAAAAACGAAGCCTCATTGCATAAGTGATGCAAACCGTTGCTTATATGACACTAAATATTACTGTTGCAAATAGCATCGCTATCTAGCGACGCTCTTACCGATGTTGGCAAACTGAAGAGCGTCGCATAAGTGACGTATCACATTCCAGAGTGTGGTATAAGGGACACACTGGAATGTAAAAAAAAAATGATTTCTCTTGGCACATTTGTGTTGGGATTGAGGCGAGAGAGAGAGAGAGAGATCCAGGATGCACACACAACCAGAGAGCTAGCAAGAGAAGCAAGAAGCAAGAAGGTATGCTCACAGACACATACACACACACATTTACACACAAATATACACATGCATACACACACATAGACACACATATACACACATACACACACACACACCTACACACACATACACACACATACACATACACCCACACATACACACACATTTACACACACACACACATAAGCACACACACACATAGACACACACATAGACACACACATAGACACACACACACATACACACACACATAGACACATACACACACAGATTTACACACACACATACACACAGATTTACACACACATACACATGCATACACACACATATTTACAAACATAGGCACACACATAGACACACACACACACATAGGCATACACATATACACACATATATGCACACACACATACACATATAGACACACACACATACACACACAAACATACACACATACACATGCATACACACACATATATACACACATACACATGCATACACACATATATACACAGACATAGACACAAACATACACACATAGACACACACATACACACATAGACACACACACACATAGACATACACATATACACATGTAGAGACACACACATACACATATAGACACACACACATACGCACATAGACACACACACACATACACACATCCACACACATTTACACACACACACATAGACACACACATACACACACACACACATATGCACATAGACACATAGACACATATACACACACATACACACACACATACACACATTTACACACACACACACACATAGACACACACACACATACACACACACACATACACATAGAAACACACACATACACATAGACACACACACATACACACATAGAAACATACACATAGATTTACACACACACATATACATGCATACACACACACATATATACACACATAGACACACACATACACACATAGACACACACACACATACACAGATTTACACATACACATACACACACATACACACACACATATATATGCACATTTTGACACATACATGCACATGCATACACACACATACATACACATACACACATATACGCACACATACACACATAGATACACACACATACACACAGACACATACACAAACATACACACACACACACATACACACAGATTTACACACACACATACACATGCATACACACACATATATACACATACACATGTATATACAGACATAGAGACACACATACACACACATACATAGACACACACACATAGACACATACACACACATACATACACACATACACACACAATGTTGGCAATGGTCAGGGCAATCAAGGACTTATGAGCAAGGAAGCCAGAGAAGAGAATCAGAGCAAAGAGAAGGGCCAAGTATGCAAAGCAGTCAATGGAGATCTGGCAAATAGGCCTATCATTTTTCATGAATTAATATTTCCCAAATAGTGATGTTAGTCACTCCACACCATTGTAAATACTGTTTTTTATTATTTCTACTCTATTTTTTGCAAGCCAAGGAGTTCTTGAGCTTGAGGAGTATTAGTACTACGCACGTACCAATTTTGAGCATTTTCAGAGCTCGTTTGAGCCTCCAAAATAGCCTTAGAACCTAGTTTTTAACTAGGCCGGACACTAGGTCTGGATAGGACCAAAGCTAGTCAAAAACTATAAAAAGGAGCTAGAGAGCTCATTTTTGGGGGTAGCTTGTTGTAGATTTGAACTTGTATGAGACTTTTTGAGTAATCCAAAGAACTCCATTGTTTCTCTCTTTGTCTTGCCTTCTGTGCACGTGTGTGTATGTGTGTGCATGTTTGTGTGCTTCTCATTCACACACTTGTGCCATCACTTGTTCGAGGTCTTCATACCATCCTCACATCTTCCCGGATTGACATTAAAGGAGGTGCTACTCATCACTGAGCTACACCAAATTTTGGTGCCGTTGATGGGGATCGAGCTTTGAGGACGAGTGTGTGATGGTAAGACGTAGAGTTGTGACGTTGGCATTGTAGGTAATTTTCTTTTCTGTTCCTTATTTTTTGTTGTTCTTACTTCACCATCATCATCCTCACCATCTCCCACCTCCATCCCCATCATCGCGAAAATTTCAGTTTTTTGGTCATATCTCCTTCCCCCTTCCATTTTCCTCATTTCACTTATGAGAGAGAGCGAGAGCACGATTTGTGTGCGCTGTTTTTGCATATTTTTTTAGTGTTCTGTATCATCATCTTCAGCAAGCCGCGTAGGTACGGAAAAGCTCTGCACAGTCTCCAGGGCGTTGACCTCTATCAATCACGATTGATAATCGCCCCTTTGGTAAAACAAAGTGCACCACCACAACACACATGATGAGCACATTCCAAATCACTAATAAAAACTAAAAAATTCCTTGTTTCTCTATCAATCGCAACCAACACAATCGATCACAATCGACAGCCACAATCGACAACCTCTATCAATCGCAACCGACAGACCCTGTCAATCGCGATCGACAGACCACGACGGACTTCCACGTAGGACTCAGTCAATCGCGATCAACACCATCGATCACGGTCGACTGAAATATCACGATTGACACAAAGATACGCGTGTCCACGTGTCCATCGTGATGGACACAACCCCGATTGATTGAAATTACGGTGAAAATTGCTAAAAAAGTGTCGATCGCGATTGACACCATCAATCGCGATTGACAAGACCCACGACCGACTCTGTTGATTGCGATTGACACCGTCAATCATGATTGAGGTGTCGATCGCGACTGACAGGCCCCATGGACACCTCTATGAATCGCGATTGACAGACCTATCGATCGCAATTGACAGGCATTTTTGGCTAAACTTTTAGGGTTTTTATTTCTAATTTTGGGGCAATTTTGGGCACACTATCAAGTAATTAGCACTTTGTGAGGTCCCTACACGAGAAATTTGAGAAAAAACCTGTTTGACTAATAGCCTGTTTGAATCCTGTTTCTACCCTAGAACCCTGAACAGTCATAACTTCCTCATACGAAATCTGTTCGAAGTGATCTTAGGCTCATTGGAAAGCTCATTTCGAGTGCAGGGGGTATTTTGAAGTTGACCATACCCAGGGGGAACAAAACCAAGGGATCTCTAGAACTATTTTCCACAAAAAAAAGGGCAAATTGATATTTGAATTACATGAATGAATAATTTGTTATGTCATTTGAATTTAAGTCTTGAGCTAATTTTGGGACTCTTAAAGGTCCATTGAGAGCACTAGAGGGCATCCAAAGCAAGGGCTCTACAAGCTTGAGAACAAGGTTCTTAAGCACCAACAAGCAAAGGATAAGCAGCTTGAGGTTGGATTATTCTCAACTCCCTTTGTCAATTCCTAGCTTAGGCTAAGTGCGAGTAGTGCTAGAATTAAGTTCGGGTGATGATAGGCATCTATCAATTTGAAGACTACCTAAGCACTCAAGTTCAAGTTGAAACATAATCTCTTTGTGATCGATAACTTTAAAGGAAAATAATTTAACGTGGTGCGATCAACATAAAGTGCAGAAAGTCACTCAAATATTCCTGACGACATGATATCAGGCAAGAACATAAACACAATAACCACCTGAAAAAGAACCAAGTGGCTGATACAAATTGATCCGCAACGAGGTTGTACCTAGGGTAAAAATTGGGATTGCTCATTACAAGACATTGGTTGGATCAGCCCGAACAATGCTTGAAGAGAAGAAGTTGCCACATTATCTATGGGCAGAAGCTATTTCAACTGTTGTGTACCTTGTCAATAGACTACCATCCAAATCACTTCAAGGTATGACTCCTTATGAAGCATGGCATGGAAGAAAACCTAGTCTTGGACATTGCAAGGTTTTTGGTTGTTTAGCTTATGGTCATGTACCATCACAAATAAGAGGTAAGCTAGATGAAAGGGCAACAAAGGTAGTGTTTATTGGATATGATTCAACTCAGATGGGTTAGAGGTTCTTCAATCCTTCAACAAAGCAATTCACTACAAGTAGAGATGTTGTGTTTGAAGAACACAGGTCTTGGTATGATGAAGACAAACAAAAGGTAACACTACCATATTATCTTGATTCTGACTCTCATCAATTAGGAAGCAAGCATGATACACAGGTCCAGGATCCAAGAAGTGATACAGACGATAACCATGATGAAAGGGAAAAGCAAGCTATGGAAGTCAAGAGGCAAAGCAAAGATGCAAGAGGTTGGAGAATGCTCCAAACAAGCACCTAGAAAATCAGCAAGAGAGAAGAAACAACCAGAAAGGTATGGATATGATTCCACATTTGTTACGAAGCATTCAATATACTTGGCAAAAGACTCTATTTCAGAGGAACCCTCAACCTATGAAGAGGCAAAGGGGAACCCTAATTGGGAAAAATCCATGAACGAAGAGATAGATGCATTGAAGGAAATGGACACTTGGGATTTGGTTCCAATGTCACCAAATCAAAAGGTAATTGGTTGCAGATGGGTATATAAAGTTAAAAGAAACTCAGATGGATCAGTTTATAGGTACAAGGCAAGATTAGTTGCCAAATCATGCTCACAAACTCATGGTATAGACTATGAGGAAACATTCTCACCAGTTGCAAAGATGACTACAATCAGGACATTTATAAGTGTAGCTGCCACAAGGAATTGGAGACTCCTCCAACTTGATGTAAAACATGCATTCTTAAATGGTTGGATAAGTGAAGAGGTATACATGTCCATCTTATGTTTGCAGACTTAAAAAAATCATTGTATGGATTGAAACAAGCTCCTAGAGCTTGGAATTATAGGTTGGTTACTTATCTTCAAGATCAAGGGTTCAAAGCTAGTAGCTCAAATCCTTCTCTATTCATCAAAAGGGATCACAATGAGGTTATCTATCTATGTGTATATGTAGATGATATTATTGTGATAGTTGATGATCTAAATGGCATTCAAAGGATCAAGAGGCACATGCAAGAGGAGTTCAAAATCAGTGACCTAGGTGAGCTCACATATTTCCTAGGTATGCAGGTGATATATACAGATAAAGGAATGTATTTGTCTCAAAGAAGATACATTCAAGAACTTCTTCTCAAGTTCAAAATGGAGAACACTAAACCTACAGGTACACCTTTGGAGATGAATCATAAACTTAGTGTTTATGAAGGTGAGAAAATTGAAGACATTAACGAATATCAAGGCTTGGTAGGTAGCTTGATATATGCTACTCATACAAGGGCAGACATCTCATATAGTGTGAGAGTGCTTAGTCAATTCATGCACTCACCAAGAAGACCACACATGGATGCGGCTAAGAGAGTACTTAAGTATCTCAAAGGTACAATCAACAAAGGTATATTCTATCCTTACTCTTCAGATTTGGATATCAAAATCTACTCAGATGCAGATTGGGCAGGAGCTAAGGATGATAGAAAAAGTACATCTGGTTACTTAGCATTTGCAGGTTCGAAGCTAGTGTCATGGAGTTCCAAGAAGCAACCAAGAGTTGCTTTATCCTCAACTGAAGCAGAGTACAGAGGCTTGACCATAGCAACTCAAGAGGCAATATGGTTAAAAGCATTGTATACAGATTTGGGACTTGTGAGTTCCAAACCTCACATATTTGGAGATAATGTAAGTTCCATGCATCTAGCAGCAAATCCTATTTTCCATGCGAGAACCAAGCACATAGAAGTACATTACCACTTCATCAGGGAGAAGCTCATGGCAAAGGAGATTGACATTTCTTTTGTTCCAACTAAAAAGCAAGTAGTAGATATGATGACAAAGGCACTTGATGGAATAAATCTTTGTAGATTCAAAGCTATGACAGGTATTCAACCTATCAGAGAATGAAGACTCAAGCATACTTTAGCTTGAGGGGGAGCTGTTGGAACATCAAGCTTACACTATGCTTGAGGTGGATTTGATCTACATCAAAGGCTATCGCATCGAAAGAATATCCATTGGAGAGCTCTTTTTCTTATGCTCATTTATTGTATTTTTTGAGAGATTTTTTATGGTTCATTTACCATTGTAAAAGCCTTGAGCTTTACACATGTAAAGGTAGAAAGATAGAGTCCAAATCCCACGAATTTGTGGTGGTTGAAATTGCATTCAATCAAGCAATCAATCACCTAAAACTAAATCAAACTAGATCTTAACTTTTCCTAGATTGTAGGAAAGTGAATTGATTCCCTCCAACAACCATTCCCACCTTCATTTGAATTCAAATTTCACTTGTAGAAGTCGTGGAACACTTCTAGAGTCTATATAAAGACTTGAAATCACTTGTACATTACATGGAAGCAATATACATACACTTCTGACCATCATTGTCTTGCTCCTTCAATTCTCTACATCATCTTCTTCGCCAATAATAATCTTGCAGAGACTGCTACTCTCTCCCCAGAGCTCCAAATTGAGTGCAAGATGGCTGGAAAGATATTAGTGTCTAGTTTATTTCTATAAATTTTAATAGCATTTGATTTAGTAGATTGGGAGAAATCTGAGTTTTTCTGTCTCGGGGTCAATCTCTACGTATTCCTGAAAAATAGGAAGTACCACCGGTGAATGTCGCATTGATTCCTATAGCATATTTTCTTATTCCTTATACTTTTATGCATTCTATACACTCAACCCTATGTGTATCACTCCCATGAAAGGATTTTTCCTAATTTTTATCATGTTGGTCGCTATGGGCTTTCGAAGTTCATTGGCTCTTCCATAGATAGTAAGGTTTTTGAGCTAGTCGACCCGCGAACCTATCTGTTTTGTATCGACTCATTCTCCTTGATGCTCCAAAGTACATAGTATGTTTCTTTGCACTTATCGCATGCTTATAAGTTCAATTTGAGTTTCCATAAGCTCAAGGCCTGGTCTTGTGCCGGTTGGCTTGACCAAACTTCGTCGCTTCGAAATGCATTTTTCTACCTTCTACAAGCTTCTCCAAGTTCTTTCAATATGGATCTTCCAATTACCTATGCTAGTAGACAGTTGAATGCAGCTGAGCGGAACTATACCACCAATGAACAAGAAGGATTAGGCATGGTATATGCGGTTAAAAAATTTAGACAATATTTGCTGGCAAATAAGTTTAATTTTTTTACTAATCATCAAGCACTGCTCTACTTGGTAAACAAGCCATGCAATATACGTAGATTAGTAAGATGGTTCCTCTTACTAATGGAATATGACTTTGAGGTTGTGGTGAGGAAAGGCAAGGCTCATTTGAGAGCCGACCATGTCTCTAGGCTCACATCTAGAGAAGCCCCGCAAGGAGTATCAAATGATCTTCTTGATTCTTACTTGTTTAATTTGGAAGTTGTACCTCAGTGGGCTAAGACATTAGTACCAGTATTGACATATGGGCCTAACCACCCAGTAATAAACACTCAAGATAGGGAGATAGTAAAAGCCCAAAAGTACCATATCATGGCAGGAAGTATGTACAAGCATACAGATCAAGGAATATTAGCTTGTTGTGTGGAAGAGGACGAGTACGCAAAATGGTTGCAATTAGCACATGTAGGTGCATTAGAGCAACACTATTCAAGGCAAAGAAATCTATAGACACTAAGGAGACTTGGAGTGCACTGGTCGACTAGGGAAGCATATGTCCATAAGATGTGCAAGGAATGCCCAGTTTGTCGTATTAGACCATCTGTGGAACACGCTACACTGTACCAAGTGTCTCTAATACCAGATTGGAGTGAACCATTGGCAGCCTTCCTAAGGACAAAAACATTCCCTCAAGATATGACCCTGGCAAGCCAGAGAAGCTTAGAACAAGAAGCTTTAGACTATACTCTCATTGGTGATAATCTATACAAGCGGGGAAAAGAAAGATATCTGAGACTACGTGTTCATGAGAGCAAATATCTGAAGATCTTGGAAACTGCTCACCAAGGTGTGGAAGGAGGACACTTTGGTCTAGACCAGGTAATCAAGGCAATACTATTCGCAGGCCTCTGGTGGCCCACACTTCACATGGATGCACATACCTATGTGAAGAGATGTGACGAATGCCAAGGAACTCAGTATCCTTTACGCAAAGATGAGATGCCTTTGAAACCTATGATGGGTGGACGTGCATTCTCTAAGTGGGGAATAGACTTTGTAGGTCCTATTAATCCCCCAACCAAGGGTTCACATGCTGAATATATCATTGTTGCCACTGATTATCTAACCAAATGGGTAGAATTGAAAGCCACAACGAAGAACGATGGTCAAACGATAGCTAAGTTCTTATTTGAGAATGTGTTCACAAGATACGGGCTACCTATAGAACTAGTAAGTGATAGAGGCACTCACTTCGTGAATGAGGTCATTGAAAATCTTCTTCAAGAGTTCTTGGTGATACACAAGAAGTCTGCACCTATCATCCACAAGCTAATGGACAAGCCGAAAGCACAAATAAGATTCTATGCACTATGCTGACCAAATTAGTGAATAATAAACACTCTGATTGGGACAAACAGCTACACCATGTTGTTTGGGCATAGAGAGTTGCCTATAAAACGGTACTCCAAGCCACACCCTTTCAGATGGTATTTGTCCAAAATGCAGTGCTACCACTGGACTTTTTGATACCTACATTGAAAGTAGCACAAGAGCATGATTGGACAGGCCATGAGCTCTCCTCTAGGATCTTCGATCTCCAATGATTAGGTGAAACAAGACAGAGCTGCCGTAGGGATATATGCAGCTAAGAAAAGACAGAAAGCATACTTTGATGCACATGTGAAGGATAAGGGCTTGAACGCAGGAGACCTAGTTTTAGTCTACACTTTGAAGCAATATGCATGGAAATCGGAGAAGAGAGGCTATGGACATATGATCATAAATAGGATCTCAATGAGTGGAGAAGTTCAATTAGCTACACTAGAGGGTGATGTTCTCCTTAGTTACATTAGTGGATGCAGAGTCAAATTACATCAAGAACCCCTCACAGAGGAGATGCTCAATCGACTCAACACTGCAAAGAAATGTAAAAAAAGAAGAAAAATGAATCCGAGAAGAAGCACAGGTCGAAGCATTGGAACGCATACGAAAAATGAAATTGAGAAGGCAGGGTAGAGATCAGCCTAGGACAGATGTCCAAGCGAATCTCGGGTATCATATGGCTATGTGCGAAGTCTTAGATGTAAGTTCCAATATCATAATTGATCGACATCCTTTTGTAACCTTAGAGATAGGACAAGGAAAGAGCGCAAGGACTGTATGGGCCTTGATTGACTCAGGGGCAGCCACTAGTGTTGTTAAACTTTCTTATTGTCAAGAATTGAACTTAAGTGTCAATCCTGTAGAAGCATACCTCATAGGATTGGGAGGTGTGGAAACCCCTTGCATGGGCGAGGTGGAACTTCCCCTCTACATTCAAGATGCTCTCATGACAATTAGGGTGCTAGTGTGCAAAGATGAGGACCTCACTGAGCCTCTTGTCCTGGGTCAAGACTGGATCTATGATCACGCAGTCAAACTCAACCTAAGAAGTGGACTTCTTCAGGTTTGGGTAAATCAGAATCGCATTACAATTGAGTTAGAAAACGAAGTACTCAAGGGATTAGGAAAGGCACAAACTCCTGGTCCTTCTAGGAGTACACATGAAGATGACGATGTTATTCTTGTCCAAAACTATGTGATGGAGAGGGATGATTGTCTCAACAAAGAATTCAAAGATACGATGGAACTCCCTTCTTTTCCAAAAGCCAGAGGGATACGGCAACCAAAGGCGGATCAAATGCAGAAGAACCAGATGACCAATGCTCGAAGCCAAAAGAAAGTACGGAGCAAGGTGCCTCAACCACCGAAACAAGTGTGGGTGCGAAAAGGCGAGCATCCTGTTACGGTCCAGTCACAACCACTGGCTCAACTTCATATTAGTGATCAATGACATGAGACTAATAAGAATTCTTTCAAAGATTTTCCTACGAGATTAAAGTCTATCTGGGTACCCAAGAAGTTGATGAAGGCTGACCCACAATCAAGACAAATTTGGGTGCCTAAGGCTTGCTTGCGGGCTCAAATAGCCGCACATAAACCACACCATGTACAACATAATTCACTCACACGAACAGCTGATTCCCACCCTCATTCGACACGCACAAAAAGATATTCGTCCATGAGAACAAGTAGAATCACTTGTAAATGGGTCCCTAAAAAGCCTCATTTCCAAGCAGACATTCTAATAAAGCCCTCCAGAGTCTTCACAAAATCAAAAACAAAAGCCACCCACTGTGTTTGGCAACCCAAACCTTGTAATAAACCACCTGATCCCATTGTAAAGCCACCTCCTCTTACTAACTGTATCAGCACTGCATCCCACCACCCCAAGTAGCACACAGGAACCCTGCATCTGCTAACCACAGTTCACACTCACAACCACACGAGCACTAACTAACTAACTAACTACATCACAGTTCATCATGTTAATGTTGTAACTGGGACACATGACCACTTTGTCTCCATTTGCAATTTTAACATTCATTTGTATATTCTCACAGAACCGACGACCGCTTTCCTCAATATGGCCGAGGCTGCAGGAACGAGCTCCCAGGCAGGCACCAGTTCTCAGGTGGTAGACATTGAAAGTCTCCCTATTCAAGAAGAGTTGAAGGAAAGGCCACAGGCATTGCGAGCTTTACATGTCATACCAATTCAAAACCCCCCAAGGGCACACATCGCCAATAAGCAAGAACTCCCATTGGTTCAGTGAAGTTGCAGGACCCCTTGGAGAAGGCACCTATTTATGGGAGGCTGAGATAGAGTTTAACAGACGCTCGGGCCAGTATCATTTCTTTACACGAGAGTTTTAGAGGCTTCAGAACAGTGAAGGATTGCAACCAATATGGAAGAAGGCTGGATTGTATGATTACTTCAAAGCTCAGTTACCAAAGCCGAACTTCCTTAGGTGTTCATACTTGATTAGCACCCTCACTCCCAGCAAAGAGAAGAAGGGGTACAACACCTTTGCTTCCTTCTCTTACAAGAGGAAATGAATTGAAGAGCTTCAAATTGACCAACAATTTAATAAGGGAAGCTCTAGAAATGAGAGGTATGCACATCCCCACAGAGAAGGAGACCATGATTTCGGACAACATGAAGAGCAGGAACTTAACTAAGCTGAAGGATATGGTGGCAATGACACCAACTATTTCCATTCACCTTCGAATGTGCATGCAACACTTCATGTTTCCGGCTCAAGAAAGATTCATGATGCCCTCCAAGAAGATTTGGTTCAGTCTATACTTAGGAGACACCTTCCACCTGACAATTAACATGCTGCATTGGATTATTGACCAAATCCATCTTGCACACCAACGTTGGTACAAGAAACAAAAGACAGTGCTCTATGGATGTTGTGCACTTACCAGAATTGTATATTGATGCTTGGCATATGATGTGCCAATTCAAAGGGCGCTCATCCGGACCATAGTGCAAGATTTTCAGTGAAGAATATTAGCTGCAGGGCCTCCTTCAAAGAAAATGAGGGGAGTTTTTCAAATGCCTTGTGCACAGGCTCAGGGTGCAACCCTGACACCAGAAATGATTTTGCCACCCTAGAGGCGTGTGCAGCCCTTTACCATCAGATTACCAAGGCACAGTGCAGAAGGGCCTAATTTGGTGTTCCCTCTGATACCCACCGATTTAGAGTTCCCTCATGGCTTCACACTAGAGGATTTGACTGATGAGGAGGTAGCAAGGATAATTAATGCTACTAATTTGGAAGTTGAAGAAGATCAATTAAGTGGGCAACAAACTGTCACGAACCAGCCCCACCCAACTCAACCAAAAATTGTTGAAGTAGATGAAGATGAAGAGGAAACTGCAGAAGAGGAACAAGATGATGAACAAGAAGGACCATCCGATGAAGGGGAGCATGAATATGAGCAACACGTTATACGAGAACTTGCGGGAGCCCTAGCTTATACGAAGCAACTAAAAAGACTGTATGATACTATCAAGCTGGTTCAGGAACAACACAAACTATCTTTGGCAACAGGAAAGGCCTTGATGAACCAGATACTTGATGAAGAAGGTGTAGATGATCAATATAGGGCTACCCTCAACATGCTCGCCGATGCACTAGGAGTACGAGAGATGGTGCACACCACCCTTGCACACTCACAAAGATTTGAATGATGACATGAGAGATGTCCCCCCAGACTAGGGAAGCAGATAAATATTTTGGTATCAGAACCACATGGCACCACCTCCACAACCACGGGCATAGCTCACTCCATTCAACACATTGACGGAGCCCACACCTCAAGTGCACCCCCATCACCACCTTTACCACCCTCCCCTCCAACTCCACCACCCTCACCTCCTACCACCACTGTCACCACTACCGTCACAGCCACAGTCTCCTCTTCCCTTAGTGAAGCACAAACTATGAGTCAACCTTCACAATCCGCACAACCTCAAACCACCACCATTGTAACTGCCACATCGGACATTGTAATTCTAACTGTAGTCACCAAAAATCCCATCCCCCTGTCACACTTCTCGGTGGATCATATGCACAACTGCACACACCATTATACACCTTCACGACCATCACCACACCTACCATTCCCATGTACACAATAACTGCCACGACCACATCCACACATGACCTCATGGACATATCACCCACTTCCGCACCCCTCCCTCCCCCCATATTTCCACCATCTCCCATTCCCCCACCACCCACTTCACCATTCTCAAGCACATCATACACACTCCCTTTCCCTTTTCCCTACCCTCCTGCATTCAACACCTTCCCAGCATCCACTCCTGTCAATAATGTATTCAATGCTTTGTATCAATGTATGTCTCAATTACAATCATTACCAGCATTTAGATGCTGAGCATACGAACCTATTCAGAACCCATGAAACGCTACAAGAAAGATTCATAAATTTGGAGAAGGACAAGAGGCTACTACAATAGTAGTATGATACCTTACAGGCACAACATGATCAATTAGTGGCCAATCCCCCCCAACCAGATACAGAGGAAAAACAACAACTCGACGCAATGCTACATGCCCAAATAACAGACAATCTCAAGCTTCGACGTAATCTTGCATTACTACAGAAACACATGTCAACGGCACTAGAAGAAAATAAAAGACTGCAGAAACAAAATGAAGAAAACCTAGAGGCAGCAGTGGAAGGACCACCATAGGAGATTGACCCAGAGCGATGGTTGAACTATGTATATTTGGCACCACCTCATGGCCAACCCACGGTCGCATATATGATTTCAACCATTCGACATAGGGGAATCAGATTCAAGAATGTACTAGACATCATGGCACAGATGTGCCTCAAAATATTCGAGCTAATGCTGGTCACCTTTCGGACCTTTAAAAATATCAAAGAACCTCAACTTTCAACCCTAGGATTCAATGAAGGCAATCAAGACCTCGTTTATGATATGAGCACCACCCCATCCATCAACGTTGTATATGCGTGGCGTGCTCGTATCAAATATCTGCCAGCTTGCTTCAAACAAACGCTTGAAGAAATTTTTATCACAAGGTTCTGGGAATATCATTCAGAGATATTCATACCCAGACCATCTCATCTATTACAATTATTTGTTGTGGAACAAGCTCTACACTCAAAGAAGCTACGCATGCCACATCCGGAGGTGCCTGGGCCAGTAGACTGGGATGCCTTACTCACTGATTTGGCCAAAGGATTGAGGTTAGCAAAGCACCACATGGCGACAGATGTTGTGGAAGACTACATCCAATGGTCCACTCAACAAGGGTTTGTCATAGACGACAGATGCGAGAGAGGGGGGAGTGTTGGTAGTGGTCAGGGCAGTCAAGGACTTATGAGACAAGGAAGCTAGAGAAGAGAATCATAGCAAAGAGAAGGGCCAAGTAGGCAAAGCAATCAACGGAGATCCGACAAATAGGCCTATCATTTTTCATGAATTAATATTTCCCAAATAGTGATGTTAGTCACTCCACACCATTGTAAATACCATTTTTTATTATTTCTACTCCATTTTGTGCAAGCCAAGGAGTCCTTGAGCTTGAGGAGTATTAGTACTACGCACGTACCAATTTTCATAATTTTCAAAGCTCGTTAGAGCCTCCAAAATAGCCTTAGAACCTAATTTTTAATTAGGCCGGACACTAGGTCTCGACAGGACCAAAGCTAGTCAAAACTATAAAAAAGAGCTAAAGAGCTCATTTTTGGGGGTAGCTTGTTGTAGACTTGAACTTGTATGAGACATTTTGAGTAATCCAAAGAAATCCATTGTTTCTCTCTTTGTCTTGGCTTGTGTGTGCATGTTGTGTATGTCTA
The DNA here is from genome assembly GCA_020310875.1 of Ceratopteris richardii. NCBI lineage: Eukaryota > Viridiplantae > Streptophyta > Polypodiopsida > Polypodiales > Pteridaceae > Ceratopteris > Ceratopteris richardii. The sequence continues at coordinate 119,676,212 of CM035440.1, read as the reverse complement.
TGCATGTTTGTGTGCTTCTCACTCACACACTTGTGCCATCACTTGTTCGAGGTCTTCATACCATCCTCACGTCTTCCCGGATTGACATTAAAGAAGGTGCTACTCATCATTGAGCTACACACATGCATACATATGCATACATAATGCACATGCATATGCATATACATACATGCTTACATGCATGTACACACATACACACACATAGACACATACACACACATACATACACATACACACACATACACACACATACACACACATATACGCATAGATTTACACACACGCATACACATGCATGCACACACACACATATATACACACATAAACACATACATACACACATAGACACACACACATAGACACACACACACATACACACATAGACACATACACACTTACACACACATACACAAGTACACACACACATATATATACACACATAGACACATACACACTTACACACACACATAAACATGCATACAGACACATATATACAGATACACATGTATACACACGCATAGACACTCACGTACACACACACATGGACACATACACACATATATGCATACACACACATAGAGACATACACACACATATATATGCATATACACACATAGAGACACATACACACACACTAACACATACATGCATACATATGCATACATAATGCATATGCATATGCATACATACATTCTTACATGCATACACACACATACACACACACATACACACATGCATGCATACGTTTGCATACATAATGCACATGCATATGCATATATACATGCTTACATGCATACACAGACATACACACACATACATATACACAAAAATTTACACACACACATACACATGCATACACAGACACATATATACACACATAAACACACACATACACACATAGACACACACACACATAGACACACAGACATAGACACACACACATAGACACACACACACATAGACACACACATACACACATAGATACATACACACTTACACACACACATCCACACACATTTACACACACACATACACATGCATATAGACACATATATATAGATACACACATACACACACACACATACACACACATGGACACATACACACACATAGAGATGCATACACACACACATACACATACGCATACATATGCACACATAATGCATATGCATATGCATACATACATACTTACATGCATACATTTGCATACATAATGCACATGCATATGCACACATACATGCTTACATGCATACACACACATACACACACATACACATATAGACACACACATACACACATATATACACAAACACATATATACACACAAAAACACACACATACAAACATAGACACACACACATACACACACACGTACACACACATATACACACACACATACACAATGCATACATACACATGCATACAGATATACATATTTTTACACATACATATACACACATACATATACATGCATACATATGTACACGTACATATATTGATTTCTAACCCATTTTGTTTTATATGTACAGGTATTATGGATCCTAGTAGAGAGAGAAAGGTGAAACTCATTCTCATAAAAAGTCTTATGAGAGCAAGAGTTCCGCCTGATAACTTAGGGATCATCATGCATGAGTACTCAGAGATGCATGATGATGAGCTAGATTATATGATCCAAATGCTTACCTAACAGAGGAGGGTTGTTATGCGGCTCCACATGCAAGAAGATATCTATATGCTCATAGGTATGTTTCCTTTCACAAATTCTTTTAATGATATTATAACACATATTGTTATTTATTTTTATCTATCTGTTTTCAAGACACCTATACCACCTCCAAATCATGAGAGCAGAGCACAGGTGCCTATGAGGACATGCATAGGCACCTTAGGGCTAGAGCACGATATAGATCTAGAGGGGAATATAGTGTATATAGGGAATGGATTAGAGTTCAAGAGAAGGATGCGAGCATTATGCGACTCTTACCTGCACCTTTTCCACTTTTAGTGGAAGTAAGTATAAGTTTTACATATAAATTGAAACAAATATCGTATGTTTTATTTTCATGATTTTTTTTATTTCTGTAGTGAGCATGATGAGAGGGATAAAAAATACGTACTTAGTTCACTTGAGAGAGAGTTTGGGACTAGATGGTCACATAAGTGGTGTCTTGAAGATGCAAACACTTATCTCATTGTCATGATATTTGTGTGCATTGCTTTTATTTGTTATATTTATATGTGTAACTATATATATACACGCACACATAATATAAACATTTATATATACACATATATACACACACATACACATATATACAAATATACTCATACACACACGTATACATCCATACACACACATACATGCACACTTACACACACATACACATACATGCACATTTACACATACACACACATACATGCACATTTACACACACACATACACATGCATGCTGTTACACACATATAATGAATACACACATAGACACATACACATACTCACATACACATACACATACTCATATACACATACACATACGTAATCATATGTACACACACATAGACTCACATAACCATATTTACATACATATATACACATATACATGCATACACACACACACAACACATGCATACACACATATACATACACATACATACACACACATGCATACGCACATATAGATACACATACATAAAGTATATATATATATATATATATATATATATATATATATATATATATATATATATATATATATATATATATATATATATATATATATACATTGAGCTTTAACCCATGTCTTAAGGGAGTCATGAGCAGGCCTTGGTCCATGGCAAAGGCCAACCACAACTTTATCATACAGATGATTTTGCCATTGGCTAAGGGTGTCTCTATCTATCGACAAAGTTCTTTCCCCCCTATGATCAATTTCACTATCAATATTGAGGCCATTAACAACATTTTTATCTTTGTTACTATCATGATCCACCCCACATTCAACCTTCTTTTTCCCTTTCTCAAAGGACAAAAGTATAGGGTTACCTGTACTAAGCTGAATACCAAAAGTATTGCCTGTGTTTGTTGGAGAGTTAAGGACAACTTGTGCATAGCTTGTGTTTGCAGGTACATTTGACAGTTATGAAGGGACCGCAAGATTGAAATCTTGTTTTTTGAAGCAAGCATGAGCGCTTGAAGCTCCACTAATTAGCGCATTGAGCTTCGAGGGGTCCTGCACAACATTTTTAACGTTAGTTTCGATCATAGTGTACCCGTTTCTCAGAGCTTTCTGTAGAGCCATCTCCTCCCCCTCTCGGGGAGGAGGAAACTAGAAAGAGCACATCAAGAAATGTGGGCCGAGTAACATAAACTACTTTGAGAAGGAAGTGAGGCACAGAGCAAGAAAGTAGGACGATGAGTGGGCATCAGAGAAACCTTCACAACCTAAAGAAGCTGTCCGACAAGACACAAATCATTTTGGAGGATTTGGCTTTGGAGGAAAAATTCTATTTTTAGGAGATGGGAAGATAGTTTCACATTTTAATGATATGGTGGTGATGTTTTATTAGAGGAATTAAAGTAGATGAAGAAGTGCAATTCTCAAAGACTAGAAAATGTATATGTTGGAAGACAATAAAATTAGAGCTTATTTGGGTTTTTGAGAATGGGGAAGAGGATTGCATTCAAAGATTATGTATCTCTACTAAAAGCTCCATACTTTTCCATATATATTTGCATGGACATGCCGAAGAGAGAAAGGGATGTGGATTTGGCGTCCATGGGAGGGGAACGGTAGAAATTGAAGCGAAGGACACAGAGAGAGAGAGAGAGAGAGAGAGAGAGAGAGAGAGAGGAGTGATGGGCTGGAGAGAAAATCTTTAAGTCGATAGAAAAGCGGCATGACGGGCGACGGAAGAACTACTCTGAACAACAGCTCTCTCTATATTCCTTTGGATACGTGTATCAATGTGAAAGCATACATCTCGAGAGCACCTCTCTCTCTCTCTCTATAGGTGCACTCTCTATGTGCAATACGTGGACAAATCATGACCGTAGGCTTTGAAGCTAGTGGATATCTTTCAGCAAAGATCATTTTGACTCAAATGGAGCTAATTTATAAAGTTAATATATAAATACGAAAATGGATATCTATTATATCCCCGCTGAAATTTAGGCACGGGCCAAAAGTTGAGGAGAACTATTAATTTAATAGCTCTAAGTGACCTAACCTATCAAAATCGGGATTAAGAAGATTCCTGAGCGTACTCATCCTACCGTCACACACAATGATAGTAACAATAATAATAACAACGAATAATAATAATAATAATAATAATCAATAATAATAAACAATAATAATAATGTTAGAATAAGGTTTGAAATATATTACGTACGATTCCGTACATGCCGCATAGTGCTATGCCGTGGTGCAATTAATTTAAAGAGAATTTTCCTCTTGTTGTTGGATGACGTTGATTCTCTACAACGATCACCTTGAGTTCCAAGTTAAAAAAAAAAAAAATAAAAGGAAGTTCGGCCTTGGCCTACTCTCCCGAACTTTAATTAAAGAAAAGAAAAAATGTTACAAGTGAACGGGACTAGTGGCCATGGAACCCCCGGATCCCACACGGTAGGGGATGAGTTCGGCAAGCTAGAGAGCATTACAAATGAGGCAGATAAACCTAGCATCTCCCTCATGCGGGACCCATTTGGGTTTCAGCTTGTTATTCTCACAGAGGTAGATACAATAACGGTGGGGATCTCTTATCACGGGAGATTCTTTTACCTAGAAGAAACAAGGATTTCTCAATCGACCATTCCTTCGAAGTTTGGCCAAAATTAGCAGCACATCGCTCCCTCCAAATCTTCCAAAGTGTCTCACCCCTGATGACATTCCACGGCCTTGAAGAGCAGCCGATCGCCTCACCCAACAATGCGTCTTGCCAATTGATTTGACTTGTGAGTCTTAATACCCGTGTCATGTGCTGCCAGATGACACAAGACTTGGGGCAATCGAAGAAAATGTGTACCAAATCTTCAACGCATCGATGACAACGCTTGCACCATGGTGTCACACCACAAATTTGAAGCTCTCCAAATCTTAAGGGTGCAACCCTACTCTCGCTCACCGTTACGTTCTTTTAGGATGTATATTTCTCTCTCTCTCTAGTTAGAGACGTTCAAAAGAGAGCACAAACTTCTTAAAATAAGTTTAGGAAAAGAACACAAGCATGCGGAGGAAAGAGCTTGCACCCTACAAATTAGAGACACTGGATGAGGACGGTATTCCTTCTTAAGCTCTCTTTATACCTCCCCAAAGCTACACCAAGATCCACGTGATTAATGAATACAAATATTGAGCTCAAAACCACAAGCATCTCTTATACGCTTTGTGTAAAAACAATGTTGATTTGACAAAAGAAGAAAACTTGAGAAGCCCTCAAATACACAGTTGTAGATTGTACATATGGAATTTACCATAAATTCGAAATTTCAAAACACAACCGTGAATAATATAAAAAAAAAAGCTCCTCTCATTTCTAAACCGTGGTTTTGACATTGGAAAAGGATCTTCTACCTCATCCTGAATCTGAGGGCCATTTTAGATATGGCGCATCGCTGCTGAATAACAAACTACGAATCATGTAATGCCATTTGTAACGAACTCTTCATATAGAGCGGAGGATCTAAAGGCTCTAACCATATACGACACGGAAGATTTTCATAAAATGTATTCCGACCCCCCCTCCCTCTGCCCTCGTCCGCTCTCTGCTAATTTTAAAGAGAAGATTTACACGTGGCTTAACATAAGTGGACGACACTTGATCTTTTTTTTTGAGAGTACAATAAATTGGAAAGAGACACACACCCATCCTCGTAAGGTAGAGACATTCATCTCGGGGAACTTTGAAGCATCCAGCCCCAGGCGGGACTTGAACCCTGATCATTTGCCAAGGTTCCATGGTTCCTTGTTTATTTAGATTAAGTGGAGGCACAATGTGAGCTTGCAATTGTTCCAGTCTCATGTTTGAATAGCTGAGCGGCGGACCAAAAGAATTTTTGGCATCTCTAGCTGGAACACTCCTGTTTTTGATAAAAGTTAAACTGCCCTTATGTGAAACCACACTGAGCTGAGACAAGAAATCAATGGCTTTCGATATAGAGCCTTCGATAGGGATCGTATCTCACAAGAACCCACGTGATATGGGCAGCTGTATGACACTTAAAAAGATTCATTATATAATTAACTATATGTCTCTTTCTAAGTCCAAAAATGTAAGCAAGTGTCACATGTCAACTTACAATACGATTGTAAACATATAGATGCATGGCATGGCAGTGAGAGGTGAGCCAAGAAAGGAAGTTCAAGCATTGTTTAATGAAGTTCTATGCAAAAGAAGAAATGGGCAACACCTTACGTTGACATACGAGCAAAAAACCCATCTTCCTTGCCCACTTGTGTGCCCAATCTACACGGTGCTCATGGGCCTCGACGCCCATGCCATACCCTTTCCTCCAATTCCATAATCGCCTTTTTTTTTTGAGTTTGAGGGTACAAGAAAAGTTGAAATGAGAATGAAATTGAAATGTCCAATCGGGCAGGAATCGAACCCAGACCATCAGCCCCACGGCGTACGATGCTATCCATAATTGCCTTTTGCACTTAAAAAGATTCATTATATAATTAACTATATGTCTCTTTCTAAGGCCATACCCTTTCCTCCAATTCCATAATCGCCTTTTGCGTTTCCCACAGAAAAAAATCGGATATAGTTCGATAATTTCTGTTAAAGGTTAATAACGATAGTTGGACTTCAAACCGATTCAGCAATAGGAGGACTCGAAACCAAGTGCAAATGTTTTGATCATCGACTCGAAACCAAGTGCAAATGTTTTGATCATCCAGCAACGATGTGCACCAACATTACAGTGACATCTCCGTCCTCTTAGTATGCAGATAAGAAACTCCATCATTCGTAAAAGAAGCGAGCTTTGATCAGGCTTTGGGGGTTGCTGATCTTGAAGCGTTTGTGGCATGGAAGTTCTATTCGTGCCCCAATTCAGTATCAGTTTGATAGGCCCGTGAGAGAATCATACTGCTACAAGGACAAATCAATTGGAAGCAAGCTTTGCTCGGTGAAGCTATCGGATGTTCCTCAACACTGTGGAATGCTATAAGAGGGGAGACTCTATGGAAAATATGGAAAGAGAGGCGTGCTGCCAACTTTGGAAGCCCTCCTAAAAAATGGTCAATCGAAAGATCTCTTTTCCTTTTAGGCAAAATAATTTCCAATTATAAGAAGCCCCCGCCCTTTAGACATCATGGAGTGTTATTCCTAGAGAGCAACGAAATCAAAACCAAGTGGGCCCATTTTACTGACATTGGCACCTCGATTTCCTTATAATTTAATAATTATATTTGGTACCTCAATTCCCTCCCAATTCAATATTTCTTCATTTTTGTTTCAACTATGGAACGGAAAGACATATTATAAGACGAAGATGAAGAAATACAAGAAGCTGACATGCATGATGAATTCCTTTTATGTCAGAAAACATGAGCTATTAGTACAGAAGTAAACGCTATGCTGATGTCGCTAGATATTTTAGAAGTATCTTTGTAGTTGACCATAACAGAAATTCCTACTTTACTATATAATCCAAATCTAATGAACACCTTGAAATCCTTCTACCAGTATCACAGTGAATGAAGCAATAGGGGGAAGTAAGAGAGGACATAAACCAGTGTAGGTGAAGCCTGGTCCTTCGTGGCATAAAACTAGATGCAATCAAATTCGCATAGCCATCTGTTATGTTGTAAACTACCTCAAACCCCACAAATCCTTAAGGCCGGAGTGGGCACAATAGTGCTCCAATCGAGAATAAGATCCTTTAAAACCACCATTACAAATAAAGGGTGGTGTGGGTTGAGCATGTAAAAATGTGGCTCAACCACTTTACATATAAAGAGTAACAGTGTAAAGTTGTTGAGCCACATGTAACAATGCCATGTGGTTCACTCCAGATGCCATCTTTAACCAAGGATCTATATAATGGCAAATGGGATGCACATGTAACAATGCCTCTAGTTAACTCCAGAGGCCACCGTTAACCAAGGATCTATATAGACGCATGTGGATGGAGAGTCAAAGGTCATTGCTCATGTATGTGGAGTCTAGGATCTAGTTTGTTACACTACAATTTTGAAAGACCTTTAGGTGTTTGAGAAACATACATCATAGGAGCGGTTCATCATTGCTAGCCCTTCCAAAGTTACAAATTGCTAGCCCTTCCAAAGATACAAATTACTTACCCTTCCAAGGTTACAAATTGCTTATGTGCATTCAAATTCGACACCTCAAGTGAAAATTGATGATTTCTTTTACAAAGATCAAGCTTAATGAGTCCTTAGCATGGGAAACTTATTCTCGATCATGAAACTATTTAAAGCTCAATAATTGATGCATAATCACATTGTTCCATCCTTTTTTTCACTAGAAGGATTGGAACTACCCAAGGGGAATAAATCTATTGTCAAGATATCCTCTTGATTGTTATATATTTAAATATATATATTTATTTTAATTTTAAAACCCTAATTTCTTATATATTTATTATACATAGTATGTTTTATTATATATTCTATTTTTTCCTAATTTTTATTTGATTATATATATTAATGTTGAACCTAAAACCCTATTTTTTATATATTTGATCATATATATTTACTTTAATTCTAGAACCCTAATTTCTTATATATTTAATTATAGATTGTACATTCAATTATATATTCTAATTTTTCCCTAAATTTTATCTGATTATATATATTAATATTAAACCTAAAACTTTATTTTTAAAATATTTAATTATATATCTTTATTTTAATTCAAAATCCCTAGTTTGTAAGAGATTTAATTAGACAAAGTAGAGTTGATTATATATTCTGAATTTTCTCCTAAATTTTATTTGATTATATTTATTAATATTATACCTAAAACCCTATTTTTTGAGTATTTAGTTATATATATTCAAAAACCCTAATTTCTTATATATTTAATTATACATAGTATATTTGACTATATATTCTAATTTTTTCCTAGATTTTGATTGATTATATATATTAATATTAGACCTAAAACCCTCTTTTTTATATATATTTAATTATATATATTTATTTTAGTTCAAAAACCCTAATCTCGTATATATTTTATTATACATAGTACATTTGATATATGTGTATATCTGTGTATATGTGTATATGTGTGTATGTATGTAAAAGCCAAAAACCCTAATCCTAAAACCCTAACCCTAAAACATCTATATGTGTGTATATGTGTGAATGTGTATATATGTGTGTATGTGTATGTGCGTGTATGCATGTACAAGTAGATAGAGATGTTCAGTGAACTATATGTATTATAAAAAATGATTGTACAAGATCATTAGCATTGTAATGATGTTCAATGATGATGGAGTGAGTGGTCTATGGTGTGAGTCACTCAGCTTCTACAAATGATCAATGAGAGAGCTTTGAATGAGGCCACACAACCGCAATATTTTTACAAAAGCCTTTTATAAGAAGTTTCTTCTAAGTTTGAATTTGAACTCAAACTTGGCTCCAACTAAAAGGGACTCCCTTGATTTAATCTTTTACAATGGTAAATGATCAAGTGGTTACAAGCTAAGGTTCACATGCAACTTCAAGTGATAGTTGCACACATTTGTCTTCTAAGTCAAGTGTGTAGGCTTGATCATTTGCACCAACAACATCCTCAAAGGAAAACAAAAAAAATTTATTCCGATAGTACTGGATGTGTTTTACAAACAACCCTCTACTCTCCTAGTTATTCCTAATCCAAACTTTCAAAACATCTAGAGCTCGTCTTGGGCCATGATAAAGCATGATGATGACTTTATCACTTAGTTGAGCCTTCCATTTATCTAGAGAGCATATATCAACTATCAATGCATCCTCGTCAACCTCACTACCCAACTCCTCAACATTAATGTGATGTGCAAACTCATAAATTTTGCACTTACCTTTATCGACAGCAGAGGGCTTAGGAATGATACCTTGAAGAAAGTTATTTTCGAATGGAGCTTCAGGTAGGTTACCGGCATGATGAGCTGTATCAGCATAGGACTTCTGAGGGGAAGGAAACCATTGATCCTCTTGATGCATACCAACATTGCTTGTAGCCGAGGGACCACTGAGATGATTTGTATAACCATAGGGCTTTTGAGGAGAAGGTGGAGGATGCTCCTTGGGAGTCAAACCAGTACTATTAGAAGTCGGAAGACCAAGGTCCACATTCTGCTGATCAAGATCCATCATAGAATAGCCATTGCAAACTGCTTCAAATAGTGACATGAAGGGCTAAAACCCCGACAACACTGAAGGTGAGACCGTGAACACAGAAAGGACTTCCCACATGCCTCTTGCCCCATGGGGGCCGAGAGGAGAACGTGAACTCTCCAACTTTACATTAGAGCAAACCCTAGCACCACCAACTCAGAATCTTTATCATTATCTATAAGTGACTTTATATGTATGTCTTTTATGGTGATCAGAGCCCCTGAAAGATTCCATGGATAAGCTTGATATTCTTCTAGAAGAAATGGACAATATCCATTTCACCGGACTCAAAACTTTCACAAAAATAATATCTTTCCCAATAACATCCCATTTCCTCCAACATGAATCAGTAGAGTTAGATATCTCTCTATAGCCAAGTATCTCAATTTCTACATCAATTAAAAGAAAAAAACTCTTGAAGAGTACCAAGGTACATAAAGGTGCCAAGTATCTCAATTTCTACATCAATTTCGTACTCCATGGCACGAGACGTCAATAAGTGAAAAGTGCCTATTTCCAACCTACAAACAAGGTACATAAAGGTGAATCTCCTTGACAACCTAAACAAATAAGGAGCAAAGGAGACTCCTCAAAGGGGAGGAAATTTAAGGTATGAAGAGAGTGAACCACCTTTGGTTGTTCAAGCTAAACCTTTAGGCTTTTCGAACCTAACAAAGAAACAAAAAGTTTGCAAGTGAACATGGCCCAATGAAAGAGTCCATTTAAACACGTGCATGTGTAAGGGGGCCATGCATTTTTAAAGCACGTCTTTCATAGCTGTGCTTTAAAATGAAGGTTGTTTTGCATAGACTAGAATCAATTTTGAAACATGAAGTTAGGGAAAATGAACCAGAAACTATAAAATCCACATTTAAAGATGTGCATATCTACGAAGATCATGCATTTTGAAACATAGATTTGATAGGAAATAATGTAGATCAAAATCTCTATCAACCAGAAAAGGAAAGATAAAATCCTTAATACATGCATATAGACACACTTACACAAATATAGATATATACCTACACGTGCATATATACATTTTATATACACACAAGCACACATAAATATGAGTGAATTATATACTTAAAGTAATAAAACACATGCTTAATATAAAAAATAATAAAAATCAATAGAACAAGGCTTTTCATTACTTAATACCATACACACAATTCAAAACATAATTGAAATGAAAAAAAAAAAAAAATATATATATATATATATATATATATATATATATATATATATCAATGTAAATACATATCCAATGTCATTATCAAGAATCCTAATCATCGTCATCATCATCATCCTCATCATCATGATCATCCGCATGATCTGATGTATCTGTGTGAGCACTCTATGACGATCGCGATCATCCCTCTTGTGTCTGTCTCTCCACCTCATCCATATCTACCTCTCCATAATACTCCTATATTACATATAATAAACATAAATAAGTAAAACAATTAAAACATCCATAAAAATAAAATGATTATATGAAATTTAATAATACTCACAAATGCATCCAGATCATCTCGCATATACGCGCTCAAACGCTGATATCCAAAATATGTAGCATACTCGATCTCATGTTCTGTAGGATATCGGCCATCATTCTTTTGCTGCATTGAAACAAATAAAAAAGATTAGTTTCTTGTGTTTTAACTAAAAAAAAAAAACTTACAATAACACATATACTTACAAATGTAGCTATAAAATCATGATGGCTCATTTGGCCTAAGTGAGATGTGTGGCCCAACTCAACTCTCTTCTTTGCAGCAGCCTGTATATTTAAATAGAAAAGAAATACATAAATTAAATATAAAAAATTAATAGAACATATGAGAATTATAAATATAAACTATTAATTTGTATACCTTCTGTTGAGGAAATGACTCCTAAAAACGTAGCTGTCTACGAAAAACCTGCCACGTCTCAGGTGGTATGTTAGGTCTCCTCTTATTTTTTTCCACCATACAATATCCTCTTATTTTTTTCCACCATACAATATCTTCTGTTATTTTAATCTCAAACATAAAAAAGAATCAAAATACATACACATATATACACACATATACACACATATACACATACACATACCCACATACACATATACATGCAAACATATACACATACATACATGCATACATATACACATATACATACATATAACATAAACGCACATATACATATCCACATATGTACATACACACATACACATGCATGCATATACACACATTCATACAAAATACATGCATTTATCCCACAAGAATGTGTATTTGTGGGGGTCTTATCAATCAGACCGAAGTCCACCACCATCTCGTAATCGTGCAAGGACTATAAACTGGAAGTATATCAAACTTTTACTTTTAAATATATTTCATAGATACATAACTGATATATGTTTTTTTCTTGTTATAATCAGATTCTAATCAATCAGAGGGAAATCCACCATCTCCTACCCATGCAACGACTTCACTTGTGTCCTCCGATAGGAATTATGATGAATTTTACTATCAAGAGCATATTATATGTTGGTGTAACTCTTGTTGCGGCATGTATCGAATACCACGATTGGAATGTATTAAACATGAGGCAGAGTATGGTACTTTTGAGTGTGCACCACCACTTGGTCAACGTGATAATGCTTGGATATGTATTTTTTCTATAAATTAATTTCATTATTTTATTTAAAAACCATATACAAAATCAAAATACTGTTGATATACAGAGTACTTGCTTGATGATGATGATGATAATTCTCATACTCATAATGCTAATATACCTCGTACACGTCATGGACTTGCCATTCATCAATTACAAGCAGAGGTTTCTAGAAATCCTCTACCTCCTGGTTTAGAGACTGAAACGGCTGGAGATTATCCATAGCTAGATCGTGATCGTTCTCTATTACAAACATTTGATAGAAGACGATATGGAGGATGGAATAGAGGACCGCTTCCTTTAGATGGAGACGTCTTTAACTTTTGGGGTAATCGCTATATGACTGCTCCATCCTCTATTACTAGTGCTGGTCATGGTCTCTTTATTGTAGAGGATTTGTATGTGCCTCCAGACTCGGAAGTCACTCTTATGTCATTTTGTGGTCCTATATATGGATGGGGAGATTGGCATCAACTTCCACGTTATGTTCAAAACATGAGTACTTATGAAATATGCTTGAATGCAACATCCCTTACTAGTAGAAGGATTTCACATGCAAAAAATGAAAGATTATACATTGATGGAAGACCTTACACACGGAAATATAGCAGGTTTAATGAATAGTAGTCGAGGATTAGATAATAGTTCAAGGACTAATTGCACATTTGAGGAGCGTGAAAATAGTCATGAATCACCATACATGAGTAGAGATGTAGTTGTCAATGATACACGGAAATATAGCAGGTTTAATGAATAGTAGTCGAGGATTAGATAATAGTTCAAGGACTAATTGCACATTTGAGGAGCGTGAAAATAGTCATGAATCACCATACATGAGTAGAGATGTAGTTGTCAATGATATTACTACATTACATGTTGGTGATGAATTATTAGTGAATTATGGATAGCATAGACCTTAAAGAGCACCTTTTAGCAAGAAAGAGAATGAAAATTTTCTATCCATATTTAATAACTTATATATTTAATTTTATGTTTAAAGTTTACTTTTTATTCATTTATGAAATATTAATGATTTTTATTCATGTTCACAGGTTCCAACGTGTGATGTTGATGATATTCCACCACACCATTCACAATTTCCAGTAAGACCTCATTTATCAAAAGCTTCTATGAGAAGGCTTTGCAAAAGTGATCCTGTGGAATATGCAAGGTTTAAAGACCCATATTCAAAAGAAGATAAAGTACAAGATTTATGCAACAATGATGATGATGATGGCATGGTAGATTTTATTGAGGATTGGTATCAAAATGACAGTGAGAGCATTGATATTTCTAAAAATGAGAAATATCTTCGAGAGCAGTGTCTAAAGCATGTATATGAAGAAAGTTGTTTGACACGACTAAGTGCCAGCTTACTTATTCTCAAACTTCAAAATCATTTTGGATGGAGTAATGTATCTATTTCTGCACTATTAAGGTATAATTTCTAATTTTCTATCTATTTATATATATACATGCATAAATATACACATATAAATACATGCATACATAGACATACACATATATATACATGAATGTATACACACTTATAAACATACACACAGATATACGCACATACACATGTTATGAGAGTAAAGTCAAATTATACATACCTATATGGAATGAAGATATTTTGTCCATCTAGCTTTTGAAAAATTTCCACCCAACCTTTAGAATCTTCCTTACACATCTGCATCTCCTATTCTAGTCGACCTAATACTTGCACTGCTAACTCTTTTATGAACTCTGCATACAAATATTAAGTATGAGTTAGCTATGGAGGTATTAAGTTGTTTGAAAAATAGGAGAAGTAAATTTTCTCGAAGATTTGGAAGGATGGAATGGGTGGACAAAAAGTGTTCAATTAGTGCAGGTTTTTGTCTTTACCTTAGCTAAGGTAAGGACAAGAACTTGTATTGAATGAACACTTTTTGTCCACCCATACTTTAAAACTATTCATCCATCTTCCAAAATCTTCGAGATAAATTTGCTTGTCTTATTTTCCAAACACCATAATACCTCCATAGTTAACTGATACTTAATCTTTGTAAACAAATATGTAAGTCTTAGTAAGTAAGGCAAGTAATAGATTGACTATAAAATGGGAGACATCCAAATGATTCAGTGGTCTAGATATCTATATGAAAGTCCGCAAACCACAATAAACAAAAAGAAAATTAAAAACGAAATCAAATATACACAACTACACATGCATACATACATATACATACATATACATACATACATACATACATACATACATACACATACATACATACATACATACATACATACATACATACATACATACATATATACATATATACACATATATGCAAACACATACGCATACATATATATAAATACATATACACATATAAAACACATATACACACATACATACATATACACATATGCATACGTATATGCATGCATATGCATATACACATCCACATACACATACACATAAGCATACACATATACAAGATTATATGCATATGTATACATATACATACATACATACATACATACATACATATATATATATATATATATATATATATATATATATATATATATATATATATATATATATATATATATATTAATATGTCTTTTTTCATGAAATTACAGGTCTGAAAAGTTTTTACCAAGTCAAAATACTCTTCCTACCTCACATGATGAAATGAAGAAGATAATCAACAATCTTGGTATAGATTGTCAATGTATACATGCATGTCCTAATGATTGTATTTTATATAGAGGTGAATATGCAGACTCTTTGACATGTCCAAAATGTCAATCTCCTCGATATAAGGATGAAGAAGGTAAAATCCCAAAAAAGGTATTGAGACATTTTCCATTGGCTCCACAGATTAGACATATGTTTCAAAGCTCCAAATTATCAAAGCCTTGACATGGGGACATGACCATTAAAGTACTGATGGAATAATCAAAATTCCTCATGATAGTGTTGCTTTTCAACATATTGATTCTACATGGCCTGACTTTGCACAAAATCCACAGAATTTAAAGTTAGGAGTTGCATTAGATGGGGTGAATCCATTGTCCATGAAATCCAGTAAATAGTCAACATGGCCATTGGTAGTCATAAACTACAATCGGTTATGTGCTGCAAAGAGCGAAACCAAAAGGATCCATGGCATAGGGTTGTACACTTGAAGAGTGCATGTACTATGTTAGAGAGTACCTTGAAAGAGTCATGAAGAAGCTCCATGTGCATTGACCAACAAGTCTTCTTCAAAAATAACAGACAAGGTATTATCAGGTAAAGAAGTTTCATTTTTATTTACATTTCAAGAAAAAAATGATGTTTCTACTTCTGTAGCATATAATAGCGAATGCATGCAAGCATTCCTTAGTGAGTACAAACAAGAACTTCAAAATTTCCAAAGTAAAAGATTGAGAAACAAAAGATATAGACATAATCTCGATTATAATGAGATTACAAATATATCTTCTTTCACAAATTGGCTATATAATCGTTTGCAATGAGCCAATGCAAATAATGAAGAAATCTCAAATGAGTAGAGAGAGTTAATGATAGGTTGTGAATGAAAGGTAATTTTATTTTAATAATAATTTGTTTTTTTCATATATGTATATTAGTTTTTCTTTACTAATTTAATTTCTTTTGCAAGCTTGAATGTTCACTAATATGTGGGCTTTTGGACAACATATTAGAATCAAAGCTATTGATTCTTTATGTAAAATAGAGGATTCTAGTATTGTTGCTTCTTTCAAGCAACTATCATGTGCTAGCTCAAAAGACACAAACCTTATAGATGGCAAACTTGGTTACGTGGGTATTGTGGTTGGTATCTATGAAATATCATTTCGTACATTCAAATAGGTAGAAAAAAATTTATATTTTTTATGATGATTTTGTTATTTTTTAAAGCACCTGACAATAGTTTTTCGTTTTTATATATTTCGATAGATCATTTTGAAGGTTGACTAGTTTTGAGCGGAGTATAAAGGTAGTAATTCGACATTGAGAAAGGAATTATCTGGGTTTTGGGTGATTGATTCTTCCAAGGTAATGCGATCTACTAGAGAACCATATATTCTTCCTAGGCATATTGAACAAGCATTTTTTTATAAAAACGCTGATGCTATCCTTGATGGCAAGTCATTCACGTTCAACCTAGAGGTATTCATTGTTTGAACAGTTTATTGTTAGAGAGATCGAAGAAAGTCCTCTTGATGATTCACCATCAGATACTGATACATCAACATCTGAAAGAGAAATTAGAATCATTATACATGATAATTATACTAATCTCTTTGATGAAGATGATAATACTCTACATGCTGATTCTACTCATGATGAAGAGGAATTACCAAAAATCGATATTGGTACATTAAAAAATGATGTCATCTATGAGAACATAAATTTAACAATAGAAGAAATAAATGAAATCAATAAGGATAATGAAGATGAGACTATATTGATGTCTTACCAAAATGATGGCAATAATGAAAACACATGAGTAGATTAGATAGTAAATCCTACTCTAGTTATCGATCAATAACTTGAATCATTTGAATGGATATCTGATAGTAGATTCTTATTCATTCAACTAGAATATCGATGAATCCTACTAGAGAGATGAAATCATGTTCTTTTAAGTTAGAACATGAAGCTCGGGGGTATACCTAAAATTTTATATACAACTTTATCTTTGAGGAGGAAATTTTTTATCATGTATGTATGCATATGTGTGTATATTCATGTGTATTATATATATACATGTGTTAGTATGCACATATCTATGTTTCATGTATATGTATGTGTGTGCATGTTTGTGATATATGTATACATGTGTTAGTATGCACACGTGTATATATGCATATGCATTTGTGTATTCAAGTGTGTTTATACTTGTGTATGCATGTATAAGTATACATGTGTCCATGTAGGCATTTATATGTGATGTGTACATGTATATATGTGTATGTGTATATGAATAATGTTTACATGTAAATATGTATGCATGTATATGTATACATGTGTGCATATAGGCATGTATGTGTGATGCATAATGTATCTACTCCATTTTATATTTATGTATGTGTATCTACATCATGTGTATGTATCTTTATATATATTATGATCCTCCTTGATTCGAGTAGCTATATATAGAGGCATAAGGTTGGGAGGAGAGACATCTCTCTAGTAGGTGGTCAGAGGAATAGATGCAATCTGTACATATACTTCCATCATATGGCTAAAAGGCCAAATTAGGGTTTGTAAAACCCTTTTAGTGTTTCCAAATAAGGGTTTTTGAAATAGGATTTCTGAATTAGAATATGTATAATAGGATTTTTGAATATATATATATATATATATATATATATATATATATATATATATATATATATATATATATATATATATATATATATATATATATATACATACATACATACATACGGAAAATAGAGGACATACGGTTAATCACATCCAATATTTACCTAACAACTTTTATTTGTTTTTCTTCGAAGACCCTAAAAGTGGTCTACAAGTCATATGATTAGGGAATGTCCTCTCCTATACCCAAAAGAGGAAGGACCAACTATGAGACAACAAGACAATAAAGATGATACTGATCCTATGAACACTAGAGGTAAACAGGAAGCTTTAGGAAGTACTTTCAAGTAAGTTGTTCATAAAAACAAAAGGAAAAATAATAACTAGTTAAACAAGGATAATGTTGTCTTGCATTATGTTAGCAACCCTTACCTAGTTCCTGAAGAGGAAACTGGTGATACTGATGTGGAAATAAAGGATGTTGCTTCTGTTAAACCCAATGCAGATGAAGTGGATGTTGCTCGAGGTAAGGAGCATGAGTACAAAACTTAACAAAAGAATGCTGGCTCTTCCTCTCAATGCTCTTCATCATCTGATGAGGATACTAACACAGAGCACCAAAACAAGGAAGTTTTTTCTACTGTGTTGGAGCAAGACAATCAACAATTGATGATTATATGAAGCTTAGGAGTGAAGATTAAGAAAAAATTGAAGCCTAAGAGCATGAAGTGAAGTAGAGGTTTAGACAAAGATGGTCTATATACACATGTATATTAGCTTTGTAAATACTTCACAAATATTTGAAGTAATGACAAATCCACACTCATATGTATATATATACACTTGTATATGGTCGTGATATATGAGAGAGATGAAATATAGATGAGATAGATAGGAATAGATTATGAGTTATGTGAGTATCATCCATCAGATGTAAGATGCATTGAATAGAAGACGTTTGTCTGAGAATTGTGTGTCGATCTTTCCTCTATTCCTCCTTTTGTGTTTGATCATTTCAAGAATCATTTTGTAGATGTCTAAGTCCATAGTTAATGCATCTATGGTAAAGATTTGAGAGCCTAATTGTAATCAAGCTGAGAGAATTGTGAGTAGGAATATTTGTATGTGAAAAAGTGATAAGTGTCTTCTGAAATAGGCACAATCTCAATGATCAAAGAATTGATCAGATCTCAGTGCATAGTGTAGAGTTTTAGACAAATGAGGAGTCAAAATCTAAGTTGGAAGGTAAGCCATCTGTGGCTAAAAGCATTTGAATAAACGGCTAGTTTGTAGAACCATGCATTAGAAGTTGTAGGTGTCAAAATTGACTATATAGAAGTACAGTTTCAGACATAGGTACAGTGTTTGAATCATATCTCAAGATTTACTAAACCTTTTGAGAAGTTTTGACTTGGAGAAGGTGCAAAACCTTTCGGCGACACCTTGTACAAAGTTTCATTAGAAACTTTACACATCCGGTTAGTCAATGAATGAATTAAGTGAAGCAGACTTTTCTTTATAATGACCTTCTAGTTCATAGTTAGCTAAAGTCTTGATAATTTGGCATTGGTCTTCCAAAATTGGTTGAGGTTTTGAGTTGTTCTTGATATAGAGGTGCTCTAACATTAGGTATAGCTTGTCTTTGGAGATTAATCATCTCCATCGGAGGTATTAGAGCAGGAATCAACAGAATTGAAGAAAAGGAAGACCCGATTGCCGCAGATATACAAAATTAAACATTTGAAGATTCAAAAGGACAAAGTGTGAAGGAAAAGCTAAAGGAAGACACATGAGAGCAATCAAAAGGATCAGAAGGAGTAAATTTTGAAGCTAAGGTACATTTATTCCTTATAAGGTTGAAGATTTGATAGTACAGGTGAAGAAAGAAGATGAAGGTACTCCAAGTCAAGCAAACTTCCTAAGAGGAAGAGTGGAATAATAGAAGTAGAGGAAGAGGCAGAAATAACAAAGATAATGTCAGAGCTTGATGGATATGTGGTAAGACCAATCATCTAGCTCATGAATGTTGGCATATTAATCAAAGCAATGGTAACTTTAATCAGAATTGTAAACAAAGAGGAAGAGGTGGAAGAAATCATAGAGGAAATTTTAGAGGTAGAGGTGGTAGGAGTTTCTTTGGAAGAAATGGAGGAAGAAACTTCCAAAACCAATCCTACAATAACACCTACTACAATTATGCATCAGATCAAAAAGAATATTCAACTCTTATTCTGAATGCAACATGTGAAGCTTCAAATGAAGACTTAAGAGTATTCTATATTGACTGAGGGTGTAGCAATCACCTGAGTGGAAACATTACTTTGATGACTGATTTGGATCATAAGGAATACACTCATACAATTCAAACAGGTGACAATACAAAGCACAAGGTGAAGTCAATTGGATCAATTAAAGCCAAAGATGGAAGTACTCTCTTGATTAAGGTTTTGTATGTTCCTACAATTCCAAAGAATTTGATTAGTGTAGGATGAATTGTGGAAAAAGGATACGAGGTAAGGTTCACTAACGATGGAGTTTATGTTGAAGACCCTAGCCAAGGGTATAAGCAAATTGTTATAGGAAAGAAAGAAGGAAGGCTCTTCACGTAAGGTTCACTAATGATGGAGTTTATGTTGAAGACCCTAGCCAAGGGTATAAGCAAATTGTTATAGGAAAGAAAGAAGGAAGGCTCTTCACATTGAGGGTACAAGGTAATGTTGGACATGCCATGTTTACATATGGAGAGCAAAAGGTGTCTGAGTTGGATCTTTGGCATAAGAGGCTTGGACAGTTCAATGAAAGAGGTATCAAAGAGATGATTAATAATGGTTCAGTACTTGGATTACCTAATGTTGTAGGTCAACACATGACATACAGATGTGAAGCACGTCAATTAGGTAAGGCTCATAAGCAATCATATAATAAGCATGGTTTCATGTATTCAAAAAGACTTGAATTGGTACATACAGATGTGTGGGGTCCTTCAAAGGACTTTACTATAAGTGGTTCAAGATATTATGTCATATATGTTGATGATGCTACTAGGTGGATCACTATTTATGTGAACAAAGACAATTCAGAAGTGTTAAATACATTCAAACACTATCATGCATATGCAAAAAGAATTATAGGACAAAAATTGAAGAGGTTAAGATCAGATGGAGGGGGAGAGTATTTCTCATAATGAATTCAATGATTATTTGTGGAATACAGGTATAAGGAGAGACGTTACTTGCAGGTACTCTCCTCACAAAATTGTGTAGCAAAACTCTTGTTGAGTTTGCAAGATCAATGATGAAAGAAAAGAATTGTCCTAATTATTTGTGGATTGAGGCTGTAAATACAGCTACATACTGGGTTAACAGGCTACCATGTAAATCTTTGCAGGGCATGACACCATATGAAGCTTGGTGGGGTAAGAGACCTACATTAGATCATTGCAAAGTATTTGGTTGCTTAGCCTATGATTATGTTCCTTCTCAATTAAGACATAAGTTGGAACCAAAGGCTGAGTTCATTGGTTATGATGATAAGCAAATGGGATACAGGTTGTGGAGTCCATCTATAAAGAAATTTCTTGTACCAAAGGATGTCACATTTGATGAGCAAAGTACTTGGTACTCAAGTACTGTTGATATATTTAGGTAGTGATGTGTGTGAACACACTAGGACCGCCGGGGCACTTTTTTCCCTCTTTAGGAGGTTTTTTTTCCCCCGGCTTGTATATACGCCTATTGCCCTAATGGGCTACTTATCTTTGTACATTCTCTGGTAATACATTCAGTATTGTGTGTTTGTGCTCCAAGCTTCTTCTTCTTCCTTGTGATGTTCGCATGCTTCCACAGACATCTATCTCCAACAATTGGTATCAGAGCAGGTCGTCGCTTCATCTAGGGCGTCGTTGATACTCCTCCGTTTGCAGTCTCAAAATCGCACGAATTTTGGTGAGCATACTCAGCGTGTTTCCGAGATCAAAACAGCTTCGCATTGTGGTGCCGAAATCATGATCTGAGCTCGTTTCGGCCTCCGAACGCACTATCGTAGTGCTTGTGCAGGCTATTTCGTCTTTTTGTGCCAAAGGTATATACCAGTTTCTGTTTGCCAATTTAAGCGTCTCGAAGTCTGCTACAGGTCTAGCAAAACTCGTCTGGGCAGTTATGTTCAACTTTTTGAGATACAGTCAATTTTCTGCATCAAGGTATTTTAGTCACCAGCCATGGCTGAAAGCAGTGATGTATTCTGTATGTTGGTTGTTGAGGATAAGTTGGATGGTACCAACTACCCATTATGGGCTTATATGATGCGACATGTTTTGGTTGCAAAAGGATTGTGGAACATTGTGCAGGGTGTTGAAAGACATCCTGTTACCCCTGTAACGACAGGTACTGCAAATACAGGTGTTGGAGCTGATGAAGATGGTGTCGAAGATGATATTCCGCAGATTCCTGTTCGTGCTGCTGTTTCTGTTGCACCTACTGCAGAGCAAATTTGTTGGGATGGCAGAGATGCCCAGGCACATGCATTGATAGCTTTGTCTGTAAAACGTGCCATTATTCCTCATATTCGCTCTTGCAGAACAGCTAGGGATGCTTGGGATACACTTACCACATTGTACCAAGCTAGAAATGAGGCTCGTGTTGCTTCCCTCCGAAAACAATTGGAGAGTGAGCACATGAATGAAGGTGATTCTATGGACAGTTTCCTAATGACAATCAAAGATTTGAAGGAACAGTTGATTTCTGTTGATGAGGTTATACCAGATAGCTCACTTGTGCAGACCGTTCTGAATGGTCTTCCTGATTCATATCAGAGTTTTGTTTCTACTCTTCGGTTGATGATGAAAGGCAACCGAATGCCTTATCATTTGAGGAGTTAGTCTCTGTTCTGTTGCAGGAAGATCAATCCAGGCAGAACAGGTCCATTATGCGTGTTGCAGATCAAGCTTTCCTGGCTAATCAGAAGGGTAAAGGAAAATGGAGCTCTTCTACTAGTAAGCAAAAATCTGCAAATGTTGCACATTCGAAGAACCAGGATAAAGATGAGAAGAAATCAGAAAAGCAGAAATTGTTTTGCGAGTACTGTAAAGGGAATGTTCATATCATAAAGAATTGTCCAAAACTGGTTGCAAAAGAGGCAAAGAAAAAGGAGGCTAGAATGGTTGTTGCAGAAGCCTCTACACCAAAAACAGAGTCTGCTAATCTTGTGCAGGAAGAAGAATGGGCGTTTACTACTGTTTGCAGTTTTGACCCATCTTCTCATGAGCAGTGCATGTCTGCAGTGGACTCAGATGTTTGGTACTTTGACAGTGGGGCGACCAAACATATTACCTCGCAGCACAGTTTCTTCTCTTCACTCGAGCCTGCCCCTACAGGGAATACTGTCACATGTGCCAACAACTCCTCTTATCCTGTTATGGGAGTTGGTAAGATCATTCTGACTACTGTTGATGGTAGTTCTTTCACCTTGTCAGATGCTTTATTTGTGCCAGGGATCAAGAAGAATCTGTTATCAGTTTCTGCATTAGCCAAGATTGGCTTGGTTGTGAAATTCGTTGATGATAGGTGTACAGTTCATGATCTATCAAATGGCGATGTGATTATCGCTTCTGGCATTTTGTGTCGTGGGCTGTATAAGCTCATAGACTATGAAAGATCTATGAATGATTCGGCATATGCAGTTCATGATTCTCAGGCTATGTCAGATGCAAATCTTTGGCATGCACGCTTTGGTCATCTGAATTTTGCTAGTTTGCTATGCCTGCAGAAATCTAATATAGTGTCCTCTTTGCCCAAGCTTGAGGCACCTGGAAAACATGTATGTGAAGGCTGTATTTTGGGCAAAATGCAGCGTTCCTCCTTTCCAAAATATGGTTCAGTTCGGGCTACGCAGAAATTGCAGCTTGTACATAGCGATGTCTGTGGTCCTATGCAGACACCCTCTTTTGGGAATTACCTTTACTTCGTGTCATTGATGATTTTTCCAGGCATGCATGGGTATATCCACTCAAAACAAAGTCCGAAGTGTTCATGTGCTTTAAACAGTTTTCGGTTCTGGCTGAAAATCTGTCAGCATGTAAAATGGGCACCCTCCGTGCTAATCGAGGGGGGGAATATATGTCTTCTGATTTTAATGCATTTCTAGCTGAACGTGGGATAAAATACCAGTGTACAATGCGGTATACACCTCAATAGAATGGAGTTGCTAAACGAAAGAACAGGTCACTCATGGAGATGGCGAGGTGCATGGTCAAGAGTCAGGCTTTACCACATAGTTTCTCGCTTGAGGCTATCATGTGTGCAGCATATGTACTGAACAGGTGTCCCACTAAAGCGCTGCAGTCTATCACTCCATATCAGGCTTGGCATGCCCGCAAGCCATCTGTTGCTCATCTGCGTGTTTTTGGTTGTTTGGCATATGCATTAGTGCCTGAACAACATTGCAGAAAATTGGATGATAAGGCAGTAAAATGCATTTTTGTTGGGTACAGTTCTGAAAGTAAAGGCTATCGTCTGTATCATCCACAGACTAAATGCATTCTGGTTAGCCGTGATGTTGTCTTTGTGGAAGATGCTATTCAGTCATTGCTTTCATGTACTAAGGAGACATCTGTTAGCTCCAAAGACATGTATGATACGTTGATGCCTCTTTTTACAGGTGGACAGTCTAGTGCTGGTCCTAATGAGGCAACTTCTCAACCTTTGCAGGTTTCATATGATAATGCAGATCATTCTATTTCTGATGCAGATTTACATGATGCACTTGTTGATGAGAGAGCTGATATTGAGCAAGCAAAAACTATGCCAAAATGGCTGGTGCAAACTTTGCGTGACAGCAAATTAGATGCACCTTTGTCATATTGTACTCGTTCAGGCTCTCATAGTGCCTCCTTTGCATAAGATTGCTATGCTATGGCTGCGTCTAGTCTCTGTTATGAGAATGAGCCTGTTTCTTTTGATGAAGCACAGAATTCAAAAAATTGGATGGTTGCCATGCAATTTGAATATGATGCTATAATGAAGAATGGTACATGGTCTTTATGTGACTTGCCTCCTGGCAAGAAGGCCATTGGCACTAAGTGGGTATACAAGCTGAAGCATAAACCTGATGGTACAGTTGATAGGTATAAGGCTAGGCTTGTTGCAAAGGGTTATGCGCAGGAAAGAGGCGTTGATTTTGATGAGACCTTTGCACCTACATGCCGTACGACTACTGTTCGGAGCATTTGTGCACTTGCAGCCCATCATGGTTGGAATGTACATCAGTTCGACATTAAAACAACATTTTTGAATGGTGACTTGCATGAAGAAGTGTATGTTTTTCAGCCCCGTGGCTTTGTGCAGAAAGGGCATGAAAATCAGGTGTGCAGGTTAAAGAAGGCATTATATGGTTTAAAGCAAGCACCACGTGCTTGGTATGAGAAGATACATGCCTATCTGGTTGCACATGGTTTTGTGAACAGTCCACCTGAAAGCACCTTATATGTTAAGCATGCTAATCATGTGCTTCTGATCATTGTTGTCTATGTTGATGACATGCTGCTCACTGGTCCTATTGAGAAGCATATTGCTGATTTCAAGGCTGATTTGCATGCCTCATTTGAGATGTCTAATTTGGGGCATTTGCATCACTATTTGGCCATTCAGTTTATGCAAGTTGATGGTGGAATGGCTTTCTGTCAAACGAAATATATTGACACATTATTGCAGCATTTTGGCCTTGAAGACTGTAAGCCTATTGCCACTCCTATGGAGACAGGTTTACGATTCAGTCTTCATGATGCTGGAGATGCATTTGATGTTGTTCTCTATCAACAGGCTGTTGGATGCTTGATTTACTTATGCATTACTCGGCCAGATATTCAGTTTGTTGTCTCATAGATGAGCAGGTTTATGCATTGCCCAGGAGTCACGCATTGAAGGCGGTTAAGCGCATCTTTCGCTACTTGAGTGGTACTCGGCTACTTGGGATGTTTTATCCCAAGGGGGGATCACTACCGCCAGATTTGCATGCTTTTTCTGACTCAGATTGGGCTGGTTGCTATGACAGTCGTGTGTCCACCAGTGGTTTTTGCTTCATGCTTGGTACCTCATGTATATCTTGGTTGAGTAAGAAGCAGCCTATTGTGGCCACTTCCAGTTGTGAGGCTGAGTATAGGGCAACTTTCACAGCGACTGTTGAGTGTGTGTGGCTCAGACGCCTTATGGCAGATTTGGGTGTTGGCCAGTCTTCTGCCACCACCATCTTCACTGACAGTCAGAGTGCATTGGCAGTTGCGAGGAACCCTGTGTTCCATGCTCGCACTAAGCACATTGAGGTGCATTATCACTATGTCAGGGAGAGGTTCTCTGCTGGGGAGATCAGCTTGGCATATGTGCCCATGCAGGAGCACATTGCAGAACTTTTCACGAAGGCTCTGCCTAGGGAGAAGTTTGAAGCTTTCCACAAAGCTTTGGGCTTACTTCCTTTTGTGGAGTGATTTCCACATAGCTTGGCACTTCCTTATACATGAGTGCTAGCTACTTGTTCACCGCATCACTCCTAGGGGGGATTTGTTGGTATATTTAGGTAGTGATGTGTGTGAACACACTAGGAACGCCGGGGCACTTTTTTCCCTCTTTAGGAGGTTTTTTTTTCCCCAGCTTGTATATACGCCTATTGCCCTAATGGGCTACTTATCTTTGTACATTCTCTGGTAATACATTCAGTATTGTGTGTTTGTGCTCCAAGCTTCTTCTTCTTCCTTGTGTTGTTCGCGTGCTTCCTCAGACATCTATCTCCAACAAGTACAAATAATACTTATGCAGGTCTTGATGACATTGAACTAGAATAAAGGTAAATTAAAGGTTCCAATATTTGATGAAGAAGAGAACAATGAAGCACAAGTTGATGTTGAAGAAATGCCAAGGTTTCATCCAAAATGTGATGAACCAGAAACTTCAAGAAGTGGAGAACTCAGAAGGTCATCAAGGCACAAATGGCAACCAACAAGGTACAACTATGATACTTCATTCTTGACTACTAAAGATTATGCTTATATGATAAAAGGAGATGAAGACCCATCCACATATGATGAAGCCAAAAGAGAGGAGAATTGGGAAAAATCTATGAAAGAAGATTATGATGCACTCATTGAGAATGAGATTTGGGAATTGGTACATAAACCAATCAATCAAAATGTAATTGGATGTAAGTGGGTTTACAAAACAAAAAGATTTGCAGATGGAAATGTGTCTAGGTACAAAGCCAAGCTTGTTGTAAAATGATATGCGTAGACATATGGTGTGGAATATGATGAAACTTATAGTCTTGTTGCAAAGATGACAACCATAAGAATCTCATAGCTATTGCTGCTTGCAAAGGTTGGAAGTTATCTCAATTAGATGTGAAGAATGCATTTCTGAATGGGTACATTTCATATGAAGTTTACACAGAACAACTAGATGGTTTTAAAGATAAATTTTATCCAGATCATGTGTGTAATCTCAAGAGACCTTTGTATGGCTTAAAGCAGGCCCCAAGGGCATGGAATTACAGGCTTGTAAAGTTCTTGAAGGAACTTGGGTTTCAAGCATCAAAGGTAGATGACATAATACTTACAGGAACATATGACAAAGGCATACAAATGCGTAAGAAGTAGATGGAGAAAGAATTCAAGATCAGTGACTTGGGCAATTTGTCATATTTCTTGGGAATGGAGATTTCATATACACAACTTGGAGTATATGTAACTCAAGAAAGGTATTTGAAGAATTTGCTAACCAAATTTAAAATGGAAGATTGCAGGATAGCACCAACTCCAATGGAGGTGAATCACAAATTGAGTAGATATGGAGGAGAAGAATTCAAAGACATGAAGCTTTATCAAAGTTTGGTGGGTATCTTGATTTATGCTACATTAACAAGGCCTCACTTATCATATGCAGTTGGAGTTTTATCTAAGTTCATGCATTGCCCTAGAAAGGCACATTGGATTGCAAGACAAAGGGTGCTTAGGTATATCAAGGGCACACTTAAAGTAGGTTTGTACTATGGGTTTACTTCAGATACAAGGATCAAGATATATAGTGATGTAGATTGGGCAGGTAACTCTGATGATAGAAGCAATGATCAACACATGGGTATTTGTGTTATGTGGGAGATAAGTTAATTTCATGGTATTTAAAGAAGCAACATACAGTTGCTTTATCATCCACAGAAGCAGAGTACAAAGGTATGGTAAAAGCTGCAAAGGAAGTCATATGGCTAAAAACTCTTATGAAGAGTTTTGATATCATTCAGAGTACTCCTATCATTTGTGGAGACAATATGAGTTCTTTGTATTTGGCAGCTAACCCTGTGTTTCATGCCAGGACCAAACATATTGAGATTCAATATCATTTTCTGAGAGAGAAGGTTGTTGATAAAGAAATAGAAATCATGCATACTCCTACAAAGGATCAACTTGCAGATATGTTGACAAAGAGTTTGGATGGACCCAAGTTGCAGAGATTTAAAAATATGGCAAGGATAAAGAAGATGCACGTTGTCGTAGAGATTCTCATCTTTACTCTTGGTGAAGCCTACACCAATTCAAAGGGCTTGTATTCATCCAGCTTATCATCAAGTGAAGGATTGATCAAGCATGCAAGCTTTTGGAAGAGTTGCTTCAAGCAACATGAAAGAGTGAAGAAAAAAAAATAGACGCAAAAGAGACTCTCTTCATAAGAAGCTTTCTACTTCTAAGCTCGAGGGAACTCATTCCTTACCTTGGAAGGATGTAACTCTGAATGATTCCATTATGGTGCATGTTGGAGTTGAACATGGAGGATTCAAGTGCTTAGGGATCTTTTTTGCATGAGACGCTCATGGAGCCTTCAACTTGAGGAGAGATTACACCACAATATAACAATACAATACATGAAAATGAATAAGATTGAAGTCATTGAATTGACGAGTCATAATGGAGAATAGATTGGCAATGCAATAGCAGCAACATGGTGGAAGAACAAAACAGCTATGTTTCCAAGGAGGCTTCAGATGCTTTAATGAACCATTTGAAGTGGTGGAATGCATTTGCTCCACTAGGCCCTATGTCTTTGAACGTCATATTCAAACGGGGTTGATGAGAACAATTTGAACAATTCCTTGTCACAAATTCTCTTGATCAAAAGAAATAGCATGTAGAGCATACGACTGGAAAAACAAGTTGGTCTTCGTTACTGATCACTCTAAAAAAAAGGATTGGTTAATAGAGAAGAATAGGTGCTTTTTAGCAGCAAATGGGACGCACAGGAGAACAGGGTCGGGTGCTGTTCTTCGGACGTTAAAAAAAAGATCCAGAAAAGGAGGGCCAGTAGCGCATGCGACGGAAAATCAGGAGGATCGATGTTCTTTGGGGAAGCTTTATTGGAGGTGACGATAGGAGAGAGAGATAAGTTTTTCTGACGAGATCGTATATGGAGGAATCAGCTATTCTGAAGGACGTCGCGTATAGATGGGAAAGTATCTGATCTGAGGAGAGGTGGCCAAATTCACGTTTTATGTGGCACACATGCACTCCATCAACAGGCAGCGTGTCTCAAGAAGTAGGCGGAGAAGGAATGCTTGCCAGGCAGAAAGTCTGCGGCAGGCCTAATCCTCACTTTTTGAAGGCCATTGTCAGAGGCGTAAATCAAGCTGCAGAGGATAATGTTATGTGGAAGAGAAGGGAATTCGATGGATCCGGAGACAGAGAGGCAATTCGCAATGTTGATAATGGAGGAGGCAGCGCTTTCTCCTAATCATTCACATCTGATGAGATGAACTCTAACGTGGAGCATCTCTGACAAACTCTAATGCTCCTCTGTCCGTTTGTTGCTATTTCTAAATGAGCTTTGATTAATTCTGATTCTGCCTCTGATTGATAGCTGTTGTATTATGAGAACTTGTCAAATGATTCTGATACTAACAAACTGTTCCTCCATCCATACTCATGTTTGATTTAAGTCTTTCAAATTTTGTGGAGATCATGCGTCCATCGATTGTTCTTTATAAAGAAAGTTATTTTGCGCAATGCATGAAAATTTATTGATGGTTTGGTTGCATGCTAAAAATGTCTGATGGGAAAGTTATACATGCAACGTAATTGGCAGATTTAGTTGTGCTCTTACGCCTTCTGATGAAGAGGTTGTGTGATAATCATTGTTTTTGCTATATGCGCACTTCTGACGGAGCCTGGAGACTCTAGGGTTTTTCACTCTAAATCATGTCTTCTATTTTTAGTTTAAGTATAGGCACAGTCTACTAATTTACTATGCGAATTCTAACTCCGCTTTGAATCAAGTCCTCTATCGGGTTTATGTTTTAGAATGAATAGATATTACCTTTGAAAATTCAAATTATTTATGCCAGAAAGATTTCATTCACAAAGTTGTTTGACAATACATCTTGAAAAAAACTAATGCATCTTAGTAACTAAACTACTCTTAATCTCTTTGAGTTTTCACATTACCTGAGACCATTGCAAGCACCCGGCGTGCACCGTATTTCTGGCAATTGGCTTGATCCACCGATCGTCGCTTTCGCGCCGACAACGTAATCACAATTGAT
Source organism: Ceratopteris richardii (assembly GCA_020310875.1). Classification (NCBI taxonomy): domain Eukaryota; kingdom Viridiplantae; phylum Streptophyta; class Polypodiopsida; order Polypodiales; family Pteridaceae; genus Ceratopteris; species Ceratopteris richardii. Next base: position 119,645,291 of record CM035440.1, on the reverse strand, counting down.
GATTGAGGGGGAGTTGTTGGAGCAAGACAATCAACAATTGATGATTATATGAAGCTTAGGAGTGAAGGCATGAAGAAAAGATTGAAGCCTAAGAGCATGAAGTGAACTAGAGGTTCAGAAAGAGATGTTCTATATACACATGTATATTAGCTTTGTAAATACTTCACAAATATTTGAAGTAATGACGAATCCACACTCATATGTATATATATACACTTGTATATGGTCGTGGTATATTAGAGAGATGAAATATAGATGAGATAGAGAGGAATAGATTATGAGTTATGTGAGTATCATCCATCAAATGTAAGATGAGTTGAATAGAAGACGTTTTCTAAGAATTGCGTGTCGATCTTTCCTCTATTCCTCCTTCAGTGTTTGATCATTTTAGGAATCATTGTGTAAATTTCTAAGTCCACACTTAATGCATCTATGGTTAAGATTTGAGATCCTAATTGTAATCAGCCTGAGAGAATTGTGAGTAGGAACATTTGTATGTGAAAAAGTGATAAGTTTCTTCTGAAATAGGCGCAATCTCAATGATCAAAGAATTGATAAAATTGCCATGCATAGTGTAACGTTTTACACAAATGAGGAGTCAAAATATAAGTTGGAAGGTAAGCCATCTGTGGCTAAAAGCATTTGAATAAAAGGGATCTAGTTTGGGAGAACCATGCATTAGAAGTTGCAGGTGTCAAAATTGACTATATAGAAGTACATTTTCAGACATAGGTACATTGTTTGAATCATATCTCAAGATTTACTGAATTGTTTGAGAAGTTTTAACTTGGAGAAGGTGTGACACCTTGTAGAAAGTTTCATTAGAAACTTCACACACTAAGTTAGTCAATGAATGAATTAAGTGCAGTAGACTTTTTTGTGTAATGACTTTCTCCACAGTTAGCTAAAGTCTTGATAATTTGGCATTGGTCTTCCAAAATTGGTTGAGGTTTTGAGTTGTTCTTGATATAGAGGTGCTCTGACATCAAGGATAGCTTGTCTTTTGGAGATTAATCATCTCCATATACACACACATACACACACATACACACACATATGCATACATATGCATACATAATGCACATGCATATGCATAGATATATGCTTACATGGATACGCATACACACATAGATACATACACACACATAGATACATACACACACATGGACACATACACACATATACACATACACACACATATACACACAAATTTACACACACACTTACAAATGCATACACATAGACATACACACATAGACACACACACACTTACACACATAGACATACATACATACACACATACAAACTTACACACACACATATATAAACAAACACATACACACATAGATACATACAGATGCACACATATACACACACATAGACACACACATATACACACACATACATACATAGACACATGCATATTTACACAAACACATACACACATCCACACACATTTACACACATACATACACATGCATAGACACATATATACAGATACACACGTATATATACATAGACACACACATACACACACATGGACACATACACACATATATGTGCATAGACAGACACATAGAGACATACACACATATATATGCATACACACACATAGAGACACATACACACACACATACACATGCATGCATACATATGCATACATAATGCATATGCATATGCATACATACATACTTACATGCATACACACACACATACACACACATGCATACATTTGCATACATAATGCACATGCATATGCATACATACATGCTTACATGCATACACACACTCACATATACACCTACATACACATATACACACATACATATGTACACATATATATATTGATTTCTAACCCATTTTGTTTTATATGTACAGGTATTATGGATCCTAGTAGAGAGAGAAAGGCAAAACTCACTCTCATAAAAATTCTTATGAGAACAAGAGTTCTGCCTGATACTCTAGGGATCATCATGCATGAGTACTCAGAGATGCCTGATGATGAGCTAGATTATACGATCCAGATGCTTACCCAGCGACCAGAGGAGGGCTCTTCTGCGGCTCCACATGCAGGAAGACAGTTATCTGCTCATAGGTATGTTTTTTTTTTCATAAATTTTTTTAATGATATTATGACACATATTTTTATTTATTTTTATCTATCTATTTTGAGGACACCTATACCACCTCCAGATCATGATAGCACAGCAAAGGTGCCTATGAGAACATGCATAGGCACCTTAGGCCTAGAGTGCGATATAGAGCCAGAGGGGAACATTGTGTACATAGGGAATGGATTGGAGTTCAAGAGAAGAATGTCAGCATTATGCGACTCTTACCTGCACCTTGTCCACTTACAGGGGAAGTAAGTATAAATTTTATATATAAATTGAAATAAATACCTTATGTTTTATTTCCATTATTTTTTTAGTTTTGTAGTGAGCATGATGAGAGGGATGAAAAATACGTACTTAGTTCACTTGAGATAGAGTTTGGGATAGGATGGTCACATAAGTGGTGTCTAAAAGAGATGCGAACACTTATGGCTCATCATCGTGATAATGCACGGTACGCATTGCTTTTATGTATATATACATGGATATGAGTATGTGTGTTTATGTATGTATGTATGTATGTATGTATATGAGAGAGAAAGAGAGAGAAAGAGAGAGAAAAGAGTGAGACTAGAGGTACAAATACACGCATACACACACATATACATCATACATGAACATTTATACATACACACACATACATGCACATTTTTACACACGCATACATATGCATGCACTTACACACATATAATGAATACACATAGACACATACACATACACATACATAATTATATGTGCACACACATAGACTCACATAATCATATTTACATGCATATACACATATACACATGCATATATACACACACACAACACATGCATACGCACATATAGATACACATACATACACACACCTGCATACGCACATATAGATACACATACATACACATATGCATACTGATATCATTATGTATATATATATACACACACACACACATATATAAATATATATATATATATATATATATATATATATATATATATATATATATATATATATATATATATATTTATTTATTTATTTATTTATTTATTTATTTATTAATATATGTGTGTGTGTATGTGTGTGTATACTTATATATCTATATATAAATAAATAAATAAATAAATAAATAAATCCTAAATCAAAAACACTAGTTTTGATATTAGGGTTTCAAAACCCTAATTTAGAAACTCTAATTCAGCCTTTTAGCCATATGATTGAAGTATATGTACACATTGCATCTATTCCTCCGACCTTCTACTAGAGAGATGTCTCTCCTCCCAACCTTATGCCTCTATATATAGCTACTCGAATCAACGAGGATCATAATATATATAAAGATATATACACATCATGTAGATACACATACATAAATATAAAAATGGAATAGATACATTATGCATCACACATACATGCCTAAATGCACACATAAATATATACATGCATACATCGTGACATAGACACATATACATATATGCATGTACACATCACATATACATGCCTACATGCACAAATGTATACTTGTACATGCATACACAATTATAAACACTTGCATATATTACACGAATACATGAATATTTTACACAAATGCATATGCATATATACACATGCATACTAACACATTGACTAGTACTTCATCAACATAAACAACAATTATCAGAAATACATCATCAGCACGCTTAACATATATGGTGCTCTCAATTGGATTTTTCTCAAAACCATGTGCAATTAAGTAGGCATGTATCTTTTCATACCAAGTAGGTGGTGCTTGCTTCAAAACATATAATGCCTTTTCAACCTGCACACTTTGTTTTCATGTCGTCTCTATGAAAACTACGAGGCTAAAATACATACACTTCTTCATGTAAGTCACCATTCAAAATGCAGTTTTAATATTCAATTGATGTACATTCAAAGCATGATGAGTTGCAAGTGTGCATATGCTACAGATGCTGGATATTCTGCATGTGGGAGGAAAGGTCTCATCAAAATCATTGCCTCTCTCTTGATCATATCATTTTGCAACAAGCATAGCCTTATACCTATCAAGAGTCCCATTTGTCTTATGTTTCAACTTGCATACCCATTTAGTTTCAATTGCCTTTTTGCCTCGATGTAAATCACATAAAGACCAAGTATTATTCTTCATAATAGCATCATATTGTGCTTTCACCATTTCATATTTTTACAGGCATAGAAAACTAGAAAAATTCAAATGACCAAAGCTTTGCATCTAAGATAACTTGAGAATCTTGAATAGCACATGTTGAATCATTCATAGATCTTGCATAGTCTATGAGCTTATACAAACCATGACATAAAATGCCAATAGTAATAATAACATCCCCATTTGAGAGATTATGAATTGTACATCTGTCATCAACAAATTTGACAACCAAGCTAATCTTGATTGATGCTAAAACTCATAATCGATTTTTCTTAATCCTTGGCACATACAAAGCATCTGACAATGTGAAAGAACTACCATCAACAGTAGTCGAAATGATCTTTCCAACTCTTATTACATGATAAGAGGGGTTTTTCGTGCATGATAGTATTCCCTATAGGGGCAAGCTTGAGTGAATTCAAGAAAGTGTGCTGCAAGGTAATATGTTTGATTGCCCCACTATCAAAATACCAAACATCTGAGTTTGTTGTAAACATAAACTACTCATGAGAAGAGGTTTCATATCTATAAACAGTAGTAAATTTCAATTATTCATTCTACACAAGATTATCAAACTCTATTTTAGGTGTAGAGGCCTCTATAACAACCATAACAGCCTCTTTCTTCTTTGCCTCTTTTGCAACCAATTGTGGCCAACTCTTTATGATATGATAATTTCCTTTATAGTATTTTCAATAGTGTTTTTGTTGTTCTATTTTCTTTTCATCTTTGTCTTCCTTCTTTGAGTGTGTAGCATTAGCAGATTTTGGCTTAATAGTATATGAGATCCATTTACCCTTGCTTTTTTGACTAGCTAAGAAAGCTTGGTCTACAACACGCAAAATTGACATGTTTACCTTGGACACATCTTCCTACAACAAAATAGAGACTAACTCCTCAAATGTTAAGGCATTTGGATCGCCTTTCATCGTCAAGGGAAGAGTAGAAGAAAAACTCTTATATGAATTTGGAAGATCGTTAAGAACATTCTACAAAAATTAAACTATCTGATAAGACTTCAACAACAAAAATCAATTGCTCCTTCATTGATCTTTGTCAAAAAATTGTTCATGAAATCTCCTTCATCCATATGCTCACTCTCCAATTATTTTTGGAGGTAAGAAACACGAGCCTCATTTCTTGCTTTGTATAAAGTTGTAAGTGTATCCTAAGCATCCTTTGCTATCTTGCAAGAGAAAATGTGAGGGATAATGGCACGTTTGACAGATAGAGCTATCAATTCATGTGCCTAAGAATCTCTGCCATCCCAACAAAGTTGCTCTATAGTAGGAGCAATAGGACCCGCAACACAAACAAGAATATGAAGATCATCATCTTCAATGCTAGCTACATCACCTTCAATAATTGTATTTGCAGGTGTAGTAGTATGTTTTTCAATACCCGACACAACATTCCATATCCTTTTTGCTACGAATACATGATGCATCATATATGCCAACAATGGGTAATTAGTACCATCCAACTTATCCTCAACAGCCAACATATGAAAGACATCATTGCTTTCGGACATGGCCACTGATTAAATACCCTGATCTAGAAAAATGAATGTATCTAAAAATCTTGAACAGAAACACCATGTCAAGCTATGTTAAACCTATACAAGACTTTAAGGCACTTGTACTAGTAAACCAAAGCCTATATATATGTTTTGCACAAAAGGAAAAATGTTTTTACACAATCGCTTCAATAGCGTGCTCAGAGGCCAAGTCAATCTCATATAAAAAATTTAACACCCAAAATAGTACATTCACAGTCTAAAATGAGTGCAAATCAAAATTTGAACACATAGAGAAAAGTGCTTTTGAATTCCTAATCCCACTGAGTATGCTCAAAAATTTTCATGCAATTCTGAGACTATGATCGGAGCAGTGTCGACAATGCCCTAGACAAAGTGACAACCTACTTTGATAACAATTATTGGAGTTTGAGGTAGGCGGTGTCGTCGAGATTTTCTCTCCTCTCTCATTCATGAAGGCCTACAGGAAACAAAATTAGTGAAGGTAGCCCAAATTACCTGAGAAGTCCAAGATGCATCAAGGATGTCAAAGGCGATTCACATGCAAAGTTTGGAAGAAATCAAGCAAATCTAGGGTAGCAGTCAAAGCTGGTCAAATTTTGGAAATTAGGGTGAAAATTGAGCATGTGATTAAGACATCTCATTGTTTCTCTACTCTCGAGGAGTTAGAGCTATGTCTTCGATAAAATTCTAATTCCCATATTATTCTTCTTTCTTCCCTTGATGAGTATGCTCTAATCCAAGAGTATGCTCTCAATGGTGACAAGTGCTAAAAATTTAACCAAACACATGATGCCTTAGTTGAAACAAAGTACAGAATTATAGACAAAAAAATCAAACCCATAGCTCAACCATTACCCCAAGGAAGTAACAAAAAAATTATTGATGTGAAAAATGATCTAATTCTTCGGGATAAGAAAAACATAGGACATACATTGATAGATGAGACAATCAAACAGGTGAAAATTGGTAGAGATAATGAATTTCTTTTGCTATCAGAGAGATAAATTTGAGAGAGTCATATGTAGCCATGGAAAAGCCTTTACATGAGATTGGTTGCGCAGATCCTAAGCTAGTTGTACCCATGATAATCTTTACTATTCCACATCTTCCATGGAATCTTCACCCTATACCAATTCCAAAGGCTCACTTACCTAAGCTAATGAAACTACTTAAGGAGAAGATAAACATGAGAATTTTGGATCCATTTTTTGCACCTTACTCAAATAGATGAATCACTGTGCCTAAAAAGCATTGAAAACTATGTTTTATTCAAGATCTCCAACCCACCAATAAAGTCACCATAAGGAATCTTGGAACAGGATACATTGTAGATGAGTTTTTTGAATCATTTTCAAGACATTCTATCTATTCAATGGGTGATTTATATTTTGGGTATGACCAATTCCGATCAGCGATTGATAACCGTGACATAACCACAATGAAAACGCCTTTAGGCTAGTGTGAATGTGCACTTTACCTCAAAGACTGAATAATTTTGTGGCTCATATGATGAGTGCTATGAATATGGTCTTACATGATTTTATCCCTCATATAACCATGCCATTCATTGATGATATTCCAATTAAAGGGAGTGAGGAACCTGTAAAGGATATTACTCTGGATGTTGTAAATTTGTTCTTGACCATATTTCTAATTGTAAACGAATATTTCAATGATTTGAAGAGGTAGCTCTCACATTTTCCATAGAAAATTCTATTTTTGGTGTCAACAAGGTTCTTAATGTTGGACATTTATGTGGTCATTATTGTTGAAATCCATACCCACAAAAAGTTGACACCATAAGCAAGATTTCTAAAACATGTAACAATGTGAGTGAGGTACGTAGATTTCTTGGTCCTTGCATCTTTTATGTTATTTGGATCCCACACTTTTCTCATGTTGTAGATTATCTCTAAGACTTGTTGAGGAAGAAACGAAAATTTATTTGGACTGGCAAACACACACAAGCTATGCATAAATTGAAGAAGTTGTTGCTTGAAGCTCCCATCCTTAAGCGTATAGACTATTCTTTTAATAAACTTATCATATTGACTGTTGATACTAGTCCTACTGGTATAGGTTGGTTCATAAGTCAAGATGATAGTGAAGGGAATAGATATGCAATTAGGTTTGGGGCTAAAATTTTACATGAAACACACCCAAAATATACACATATCAAACGAGAACTATGGGGTATGGTGAGAGCTTTGAAAATAGACAAAGAATATTTCATAGGTGAAAATGTGAAAGTTGAGACTAATTGTTTGCCTCTCATTGGAATGATGGCCAATTGTTCATATCTTGATATATCCATGCTTAGATGGATCTCATATATTAACTTCATAAACCTAGAGTTAGTTCATATTTCAGGTAAGTCGAATTCAATTGCTGATATGCTATCAAGAGCTAGATTTGATGATGATCTTGAAAGTGATCTAATAAATAATGTGACCTTAGTTGACTATGTACCATATATATATATATATATATATATATATATATATATATGTATATATATATATATATATATATATATATATATATATATATATATATATATATATATATATATATATATATATATATATATATATGAGTTTGAGCAATTTCATGATTTTGAGTACGAAGATGAATGGAGAGACATAGGAAAGTATCTGAGCACATTGCAACCATGACCTAGTTGGACTACGAGTAGATTCTTTAACATTAGGAAACAAGCTTACAATTTTTTCCTACGTTTGGAGACATGCTAAGGGTAAGGTTAAGAATCCACAATGAGTCCTAGGAAAATGAGGTGTTCCATTGCAAGTAATGAAGGAAATGCATGAGAGATTATGGGCAGATCATAAAGGATTTTTTGGAACATATGAAAAAAATTAGAAGTACATATTATTGGCCTAAGATGTATGTTGACATTAGTAATTATGTTTCTACATGTTCGACTTGTCAACTTCATTCGTCAATCAAGCATAGATATCCTTTGCATCTTACTTATCCACCAAGATATGACTCAAAGAAAGAGAAATTATGATATTATCGATGTGAGTCAATCGATACAATAGCTTTGGAACTACAAGTGGGTAGTAGATCTTGCAACTATTCCTAAAGGTATTGAGAAAATATGTTGTATTATACTTGCAAGAGAGGACTTAACTAATCATGTAGAGAGACATGCACTCAATCTAAGACCACTTACAATGTTTGCAAATTCTTGCTTGAAGATGTCAAAAGTCACTTTGGGTACACATAGAAAGTAGTTGTTGATCGTGGAGAGTTAGATGTGAGAGAGGATAAAGAATTTTTTGAACATTATGGTATTCATTTGTCTCTGACTACTCCATATAATCTAGAGGCCAATGGTAAAATAGATAGAGGGCATCCACCTATTGTGAAAGCCATATCTAAAGCATGTAACGGTGACATTAAACAATGCCCTGGATTCTTACCTTTTGCACTTTGGGTAGATAGAATGATGTGCACATATACCATAGGGTATATGCCTCTTGAACTCATGTACTGTCAAAAACCATTATTTCCAATTAAGTCTCGTATTTTTGCATGGTCAAATTTACCTTCGTCTGAAAACATGCCTACTGATGATTTTTTGAGTTTGCACATTAAACAGTTAGAACAAGGTAAATTAAGACTTGATGATGCCTTGAAAGAGTAAGAGAATCTAGAATGAAGAACAAGCTTTATTTTGAAAAAACTCGTTGATTGCATCCTAAGCCTATTGAAGTAGGAGATTGGGTGCTCATTTATGATAGTACACTTGACTCTCAATAATATGCACGCAAAAAGCTCACTCAACGATGGTTTGGGCCATACATTGTATCAAATTTCAACAACAATGGTACATATGCTCTTTGTGAATTAAATGGTGTTGCATTAAAAACTTTGATTTCAGGTAAAAGGATAAAGCTATTCAAAAAACGTGATAATGACAAGTACATTTTAGATGAGGACATTGAAGAAGATGACAACAATGAGGCCCATTCATAAACAAGAGTATCCATGTAAAAAATAAATAAATAAATAAATCTATAAAAAATAAAAAATAATAATAAATAATAAATTAAAAGAAAATAAAAACATAATATCATTTCTTTTTCAAGTTCATGTTGTTTTGTTTTTTCAAGTTCATTCCAGTTTTTTCCCCATTCTTGCTTGTTTCCAATTTCACTTCATGCATGTTTCTTTTCAATCTTTGCATTGCATTGCATATCCACATCAGTGAGTCAAATGGCCAAAATGATGATTTCTCTACTTGTTGTGTAAAATTGTATCCTAATCAATAATGTAACTACTAAGAAATCAGCTATAATCTAGGGTTACAGAAAGATAGGAAATGTAAATTTGGAGGTTTATTTTGGTAACATGACTTTCATATATAAACATGCATATGTATCCTGTATCCAAAGCATAATTGTTGAAGTCCTAGCTCCTACTACTGCATGTTTCTACATCCTTAGTCCACCTCATAGTACTTGTATCAAAGTTTGACCGACTGTTCTCCATCATCAAAAATGATTGTACATGTATCGGGGTTTAATTTTTCCCCATCATCAAAAAAAAAATGATAAGCTAGTATATGTTACCAGGAAGTTTACACTTTCTTTCACCCCAAAAAAGTGAATGTAACCATAAAGTCATCGAATCTTCATTCAAAAAAAAGGATTAAAGGAAGTTAATGAGGCATAGAAGAATAAAGCATGGGATATATACGCAAATTTATGCATTAGTGGAGTTTAGTTAGATTTCCTTGCATGTAATTAGAGAAAGAGCATATTCATATTTATGTAGTAAAGAAGTTGATCTAAAAATAAGCCAAAGATGAAAGATGTCTCTTGAAAATTCAAAATCTTTGTTTATAATCGTATTAAAGTAGATTGCTTTATGAAAAAGATACAATTTTTTATTCACGATGAGAGCAACTAATGCCTAAAAATGACTCAATACATTCACTTCCACTTCATATTGATGCTGATCAATGTTTCTTGTTCATTTACATATATGTTGCATATTTGTTCATGCATATTCATGTTGCCTGTTTCAATTTTGTTTTTTTCATGCAAATTTTTCTTCATGTCAGGTTGCCTGCTCATTCATGCATATGATCAATTTTTTCTCCTATGTATCTTATGTTGCATATAAAAAAATTTGAGGCTTGGAACTTTTTGCTCTTCAGAGAGACTAGAGTGGCGCTTCTGAAGGAATCGCAGGTTTAATGGGGGTGAATGTCATCGAGATTTTCTCTCCTCTCTCATTCATGAAGACCTACAGGAAACACAATCAGTGAAGGTAGCCAAAATTCTCTGAGGATACCAATATGTATCAAGGATATCAAAGGCAGTTCACATGCAAAGTTTGGAAGAAATCAAGCAAATCCAGGGTAGCACTCAAAACTCGTCAAATTTTGGAAATCTAGGCAAAAATTTCAATGTCACCAAATCACATGAAAATTCATATAATTCTAAATCCTATCAAAGACAATGCATAGCCTAAATTTGACATGTAAATGCATTTTCTAGCACATTGATATGCCATGTGCATTTTGTAAAAATGTAATTTTCCCACTTAGACCCTACAAAATTGTGTATAGGAATTTTTGTTAGCCATATGGTTTGGCATATGTAAAGATCATATGTGGCTACATATTTGTACAAAAATTTCAAGGCTATCAAAGCTTCCTAGGCACCTTAATTCCACCTTGAAACTTCCAAACATAGTCAAACTCGTATAAGGGAGATTCAGATGAGAGTTTTTTCTATATATTCCTAAAGGAGACCTTTCAAGACATAGCCCTCCAAATTTTCATCTTCATCAAAGGATATTTGGAGGGTCAAAGAGCACAACATCAAGTTTTCAAGGTCACAGCAATTTTCGAGAATAATCAAATTGAAGGCTCCAAGGATTGCCACATGGCAAACAATGATTGAACCATGTTGTACAGTCAAGATGAGCTCACATTCAAGGGTGGAGATGCACTAAAGCTTAAAGCAAGGGGGATCCACGAGTTTTTTCCATCGGATAAGATTATTTTGATGACCAAAGATCAATAATGCAAAGTTCTTCCAAAAATAGTAGCTTATCTTATCCAAATTGATGTGAGCACTGATCTGACGGTCTAGACTTCCCCATATCCAATGGTGGAGAATGAAGGCGCCTATTTTTCCCCCCTTTGCCCTAGATATCATATAAAGACTTAATCCTAGACATCCATTTGATAAATCTATTGGTTGTAATGAAAAGAAGTTGATCCTAGGGTTGAGAGTTGATTTTCATAGATCCAAGGGATAAAATTCATTCAAAAAAACTATAAAAACCCCCCTGCAAATTCATAGAGCATCATTGTTAGGCGTCCATAGGGCCTTTGCTAGCACATGGTTTCCTTGAGATGATCACCCGGAGTTGAGCGTGTGAGGATCCAAGGTGGGCTAGTAAGAGCATAGTTCCTAGAATCAATTTTAAGTTAAACTTCCAAGATAGGATAGGCTCATAAACCCAATGGTTTTTCTATCTTTGCTCACCCTTAGTGGAGCGTGTGAGTGAGTTAAAGTTAGTTTTATGAGTCTTAGACTTCTTTAGATAAACTTTATGTTCCTAGAAAGATATAGGGTCAATGAAGTGGAACATATCCTCTTATGTCTGACATTCAGTTGAATTGTCATGGTGGGAGGGTCGTGCAGGCTGCCCTTGACCAGTAGATTGCTTAGCTTGACGTATCATAATGCTCATGTATATGTATTCCATTACAATCTCATTTAGTCTCTTGTCTCTTGACGCTTATGTGTTTTTACATGTCTCCTTTTAACTCTTTCTATGTCTGAGAGGGCTCCACAATCTTGCATTGAACAAGTGAGGATTATCCATTGATATTGTGAGGATAAGTTTCTATATATTCATAAATCATTACCCTCATGCATGCATACTATCCACAAACACCCATGCATATGCTTCAATTTTGAAAGTGTATAAGAAGATCCATTTTTGGACCATTCTTCCTTTCCAAATCGATTCATGTGTATGGTTTTCTTTTGTTCTCAGCATGCATACATTCCATCCACAAGAACCCATGCATATGAATTAAATTTTGAAAGTGTATAAGAAACTCCGTTTTTGGACCATTTTTTTCTTTCAAAATCAATTCATGTGAATGGTTTTCTTTTGTTCTCATTATTTATGTTCGTGGATTTATCTTGAATTCATATGTTCCCCTTCCCATAATCAAATCATCACATCTCTCCTCTCCATAGCCTCCAAAATTTTGATCATATTAACCCTCCAACACTCACTAGCTTCATACACTCTGCATGTGCCACAAGTGGACCCGATCTAGCCAACTTGGGAGCACCTCCACAGTGGTGTCCTATAGGCTCTCAGTTGGGTGGATCAACTCCAACTATTGATGTTCCAAATGATGACACATGTGGGGTGCTTAAAGCAAGCTCAAGTGATGGAATGAAGACTCAATTCATATGCATGTACATAAGTCCTTTTCATCACTCATAGTGCATAGGTAAAGCTCAAAAAGTGCCTTGATGCAAGGTGATGTAGTGAGACCGTATCATGCATATTTTATGTGCATCTTTCAAAAATTCATGGTGCAAATGGGGATAAATGGTTATCAATGATGAGGTTAAATTTGGAATTTGATTTTTTTTTCATGTTATTTACAAGTGCAAATAAACGTGCATTTATGAGAATTCAAAGAAATGTGCATATGCATCTTTTCATGCATACTCTAAGTGCAAAAATATTCAAGAATGTTTGAAAATATTATCATGCTCAACATTCTCATTTATCTCATCAATCAATCACTTTCAATAGATATCAAGCATCATCATCAAAGATAAGTTTGAAGAACCTTATCGAGATAATCCCTAACTCATGAAAACATCAAAGTTAGTTCAAAAAACATGGTTTACATTTAATCCTCACTGCAATTTCTCTCATCATATCATATCATTGGATCTCTCCATCTTCATTTCTTTTGTTCTTAATGGATCATTTTCAAAATCATGATTTGTATTCTCATCCTCATCAATTTCTTGTTTGATATTCTCATATCCACTTTGACTTTTCTCTTGTTTGTTCATATCATGGCTCAATTGGCCTTTCAAATTTTTAACTTTTTCTTGATCAAATAATTTGTCATTTTCTAGAAACTTTGGATCACATATTACATAGTATTATTCATGCTTCTTCTTTAGTTGTATTGACTTTTCACGTTCTTGCTCATTCTCTTCCAATATTTCTTGCAAAATTTGTTCAACTTTTTGTTTATTCAACTTTATTGTCATTTGATATCTTAATCTTTTGTTTAAAAGATTTTTCATCATCATATCTCTTTGGACTCCATTGTTTTCTAAATCTTTTAAATAATCTTGGCCTAGATTTTTTCTTATCAAAATATTCCTTCATCCCACCTCTTCCTAAATTCAAGTGCAAAGGTGAATGATCATGGTAATTGCAAATTTTCCTTTCAATTTCAGTGACCAATTTAAGTCTACATGCATTCTTATATGCGATACAATTCCAAAACATATGGCCAAGTTGATCACACAAAATGAATGTTTTTATCAAGAATCTGAGTAGACACTTGTACTTGATATTCATGTTCACACTTGCATGATTGAATTTCCTTTACTTGCTTGGACAAAGTTTCCAAATTATTTTTTGAACTTGATACTTCAAGATCAATCACCTTTGAGTCAACATATTACACATTGTTTGATTATTTTCAAAAAAGTCACATATTCCTTGAGTTCGACATAAGATTTTTTTCAAACTTTGATTGAATAGATGCATTTAGTCTAATCTCCATTTCCTTATATCACTCATCGTATTCTAAAGACGTCTTTCCAATTAATGCTTCCATAGTAGAATCTATGTCTTGTGTGGCTTGTTTTATGTCACTCTAGCACAATGGTAAGCACCAACGTGAAGAGATTCACCTCATAAACGTCAATCCGTGGAGACGTGAGGACTGGTACGAAGACCATGAGCAAGTGAAGGCACAAGTGCATGAGTGAAAGCACACTAGCATGCACACACATACACACATGTGCACAAGGTTAGAGCAAAGAGTGGAACAATGGAAGCACTTCAATTACAAAAGAAATTTATTACAAGAGCTCAAATCTACAACAAGCTAACCTCAAAAATGAGCTCTCTAGCTCTTTTTATAGTTTTTTGAGTGGTTTTGGCCCTGTCCAGACCTAGTGTCTGGCCTAGTTAAAAATTAGGTTCCAAGGCTTATTTGAGGGCTCAAATGGAGCCTAAAAATTATGAAAATTGGTCAGATGATACTTCTAATATCCTCAAGCTTGAGGACTTCTTGGCTTGAACAAAATGGAGTTGCAAAAATGTGAAATGGTATTTACAATGGTTTTTATTGATGAAAATCACTATTTTCATAGGGGTGTCTTCAGAAAATTTGACATGTGCTTCTTGGGGCTCCCTATATGCTCCTTCTTCTTGTGTGTCCACTTCTTTGATGCGTTCTTGCACCTCTTGCTTGACCTTGATTGCCAACATTTTACAAAGCCCTTTTTGTCCATCATTCACTTATGTAATGAATGCAATAGTAAAGATCAAGAAGAACTTGAATTATACGTACCTGGAATTGTCTTCAAATTATATCAACGGATTCACCAATTTTTGTGGAAAGTTCACATCGGGTTCAAATGTTGTGAAGGCGCCTAGTTGGGTGGATTAAATCCAACTATCAGTGTTCCAAGTGATGGCACATGTGGGGTGCTTAAAGCAAGCTCAAGTGATGGAATGAAGACTCAAAGAGAATATAAACTCAAGAAAAATGATTAGGTCACTTACAAAAAAACCTTATCAAATTCTCAAGTGCTTTGGAAACATAAGTTTTCATTCATTCTTATTATTGGAAAAAAACATCATATCACTCATGGTGTTTTTCATTGACAAACATATCAGCAAACAACAGGAATACATAATATCACTCACCATAAATTTGATCCCTATCACACATGATGGTCATAATGAAGGAAATAATATTACTTCACATAACTCATAAGATAAACAGAAATTCCAAAAGAGATTGGTGAAATTTTGGAAGAGGAAAGAACTATTGTATAGATAATAAGTGTTCAGATAAATTCTAATTGAAAATTACATGAAAGTTACCAAATAATCAAAAAATCTTCTTCATAGATCATAGATCTCCTCAATATCTCCTTTGAATCTCTATCAATACTCTCACTCATCTTCATAATAATCTCCACAGTTCCATCAAAGGTAGAGCACACTTCCTCTAAGTCAAGAAGACTTCCTCTAAGTAGAGCCACCTCTTCAAGTGTAGAGTCATCTCCTCCAAATCCTCAATGGTAGATAATCCTCAATGATGATCTTGAGTAAGAACGGATGATTTACAATGAGCATAGAGTCCTCATTATATCGTTTTTTGAACATCCCTTTTCCATAAAAATATGCGTTAAAATTATGATCGCATATCAAAAAGCAATCGTATATTTTAGTGATGCATATTTTCTTACGTTAAATTTGTCATGATGAAGGAGATAAGGAAGAGAGCTCACACACACACTCTCACTCTCAAGGAGAAGCACACACACAGATTGAGGCAAGGAAGAATGATCTTCTTCTTCTTCTATTACATAAAAGGAATGTACAAGAATGACCTAAAAACAAGAGTACAACAAGTGCAATATATAAAGATCAGTACATAAGGAAAAAACTAATATCCGCAAATGAGTGATTTGGCAAGTAACAAATGTGCCATCACTCTCAATAGATAAATCTAATAAAGCTCATTGAAGTATCCCTGACATATACTGGCATGACCACTATACATGTGAGAGAAACGAAAAACATCAGATGGATGTGAAGAATGCTTTCCTACATGGTGAGTTATAGGAAGAAGTATATATGGACTAACCACAAGGATATGAAGATTCAAAGCATCCAAAATATGTTTGCAGGTTGCAAAAGGCTTAGTATGGCCTGAAGCAAGATCCTTGTGCATGGCATGCAAGGATTGTTGATTACTTAACCAACATTGGTTTTTCTATGTGTGATGCAGATCATTCACTATATGCAAGGAAGGCTGATGATGGCATCACGATTGTGGCTATTTATGTTGATGACCTGATTTTAGGTGGTGATAATGAAGAAATAATGAAAGAGGTAAAGCAACTTCTTATGCACGAATTTAACATGAAAGATCTTGGTGTGCTGCACTATTTCTTGGGCATTGAGTTTATTCATAGAGAAATAGGTATATGGATGTCACAAAGGCAATATGCCTTGAATATGCTGCAAAAGTATGGTATGGCTTATTGCAAGCCAATTTCTATGCCATTAGATCAGAATTTGAAGTTAGATACTATGTCAGGTGAAGCATTGGAAAATGCTACTATGTACAAGAAAATTGTGGGAAGCTTGATATATCTTACAATTACGAGGCCTGATCTTAGCTACACTGTTGGACTTGAAAGTCAGTTTATGCAGGTTCCTAGGAAGCCACATTTGGAAGTTTTGAGGCGCACTCTACGTTATGTGAGTGCTACTTTGGATTATGCATTGTTTTATGAGGCTTGTGTAGATTTGCAGGTTTACGGATACACCGATGCAGATTGAGCCGGTAGCATTCCTGATAGAAGATCTACTAGTGGTTTTCTATTCTCACTTGGGAGCGCAACTATTACATGGAGCAGCCAGAAGCAACCCATTGTTGCTTTGTCGAGTACGGAGGCTGAGTATAGAGATGCTGCAATGGCAGCATGTGAGACATCATGGCTAGAAATGCTACTTGCATATTTAGGTGTGGAAGTGCGAAAGCCTATCACTATTTATTGTGATAATCTTAGCAGCATATAGTTAGCACAGAATCATGTTTTCCATGCTAGAACAAAGCATATCAAGGTACATTATCACTTCATCAGAGAGAAGGTATTGGCAGGTGATATTGATCTTGTTTATGTGAGAACAAATGAGCAGGTTGCTGATATTTTCACTAAAGCTCTTGGAGCAGAGAAGCTGAAGAAGTTTCAAAAGATGCTTGGATTAGAGGACATGACATTGAACTTGAGGGGGAGTGTTGAGATATCAAGCTCAACATGTGTCGATCGAGGATGACACATGTTCTGAAATTAGACATTTTAGCTACAGGGCTGAATGTTTCCTCGTAATCAATACCATATGTTTGTGCATATCCTTTAGCTACCAATCGTGCTTTATACCTGCCTATGCTACCATCAGCATTATGCTTTACCTTGTAAACCCATTTGCAGCCTATGGGTTTCTTTCCTTGTGGCAATGGAACCAACTTCCATGTATCATTCCCATAAAGTGAAGCCATCTCCTCATCCATAGCTTTTTTCCCAATCTGCATTTCCAATTGCATCTTCAAAACAAGAAGGTTCAACATCTTGTATTACCTTCATCATGTAGGCACAATGACGAGCCATATAACTATCAGACATCAACCGTTGCACTGAATTCCGCATCCTTGCAGATCTTCTTGGTCCTAGGTCACGTCTCCTTGTATCATCTCCATGTGCCCTTCTTACTCTTGGAGTCTTCACAGAGGGAAATCCAAGTTCCTCATCAAGACTCTTTTCTAAACCGCTTAAATCTCCATCAACATCTTCAAAACCTACACATGTTTTACTACCAACAGAAAGCTTTTCTTTACCTTTCTTGGATGTACTTGATGAATTTGCTGAACTGAAATTTCCACACAACGTTCCACTCCATGGATTTGACTTGGAACTATTGCTTGGTGATGCATCCGGTCCACTCAAAACTTGAGATTTTGCACTTGATTTTTCAGCATTTTCTTTGTCATTGGTTCAAGATTCAATCCTTGTTTGGCATCTGCATAGAAGCTTGACATTTCATCAAATACCACATCTCTGCTCACCTTCACCTATCGTGTGAGTGGGTTATAAAATTTGTACCCCTTTTGCTCAAGGGAATATCCAATGAAGACACATTTTTCTGCTTTCGGATCAAGCTTCATCCTCAACTCATCTAGAACATGTACATATGCAATACAACCAAAAACTTTCATATGTGATAAGTTTGGCTTTTTACTTGTAAACTTCCCTTCAGGTGTAACTTTATGTACAGCAGCAGTTGGAGTTCTATTTATGATGTATACAGCCGTATGCATAGCTTTTGCCTAATAACAATGAGGCATATTCTTTTCAGCCATCAAGGCTCTTGCTATTTTTGCAATATGTCTTTTTGCATTCAGCAACAGCATTCTATTGTGGTGTGTACCCACATGAAAAATGACATCGAATTCCATGACTTTTAAGAAAATTAAAGAACCCATAGATGTGGTCTTTGTAGGATCCAAAACATCTGTATGTACTATTTCTAGCACATTCTCACTAACATGCTTGTCATGTGGAAATGATGATCTTGAGTGTTTACCACGTTGACATGCTTCACATACCTTTTGCATCTCTGAAGCCTTTTTGGTAGTCCATGAATGATCTCCTTTGACTGCATCAGTTTTAGCCTTTGCAGATTTCCGTGTCCAATTCATTTGTGCCAGATCTCTATATCAACAATAACTCGTGCACCTTTTGCAAACATGGTTGCATTCATTTGTGGAATTTTCACATTTAAGGTGAACATCCTACCCACTTTGTTTCCTTTTGCGATCAATCGTCCACCCTATTTGTATTCTTCTACATATAACCCATCAGCATTGAACCTAGCTTGTAATCCATGGTCAACCATTTGTCCAATAGAAACCAGATTCTTTGTTATGTTTGGAACATGCAGCACATCAGCAAGATGTTTTACCTTCCCGTCCTCCATAGACAATACTATGTTTCCTGTATGCTCGATAGGATGTGATGTATCATCACCTATTTCAACATATCCAAGAACTTGTAATTTTTGCAAACTACTAAACCATTCTGCATGACTGGCCATGTGATTTGAAGCACCTGAATCAACATATCAGACATTATCATTCGATTTTGAAACACCAGCAGATATCGTATTCATCATGTGATGTTGAACCATGAACAATTTCTCAAAATCATATGCACTTGTGGATGCATAGTTATTCTGTTGCCTTTTATTATTTTGATTCTTCAACCTGCAATCACGTTCAAAGTGTCCAAGTTTACCACAATTCTAGCATCCTTTACTCTCATTACCTGATTCATTTCTTTGGAAATTTTTGCGGCCTCTTTGGCTTCCCCTGTCTTGAAATTGTCCTCTTCCTCCTACATGATTCTGTTGTTGACTTTGGTCTTGGTTACTATTTCCTCTTCCACTTCCAAAACATCCTCTGCCTCTTCCTCTGCCAGAGTAGAATACCTGCTCAGAACTAGATTCCTTGGGATTTTGAATCCTCACCAAGATTATTTTCTTCAATAATCAGCATAGATACCAGATCAACAAAATTTAGAATATTTTCCCTGGTCTGTATAGAAGTTATGAACTGCTTATATGTAGCTCCTAAACCACGAAGACGCACTTCCACCTTATCATCATCATCTACATTCGCGCCAATAGATGCAAGTGACTCACATATGCTTTTGATTTTCAAGGTGTAGTCACTTACTGACATGCTCTTCTTCTCCAATGTATGTAGCTAGTTCTTGAGTTGCAATTTCCGTGCCTTTGTATTGGTCTCATACAATGTGACCAAACTATTCCAAGCCTCTTTTGGAGTCTTGGCATCCTGTATGTGTCCAATCATGTTATCATGTATGCTAACAGATAGCCAGTACATTACCTTTCGTGCTCCTTGATTCCATTCCTCATATGCTTTTAACTGATCTGTAGTCCGATTCCTTTTTGGCAACTACGGAGCATTTTCATTCTCTCCTTCGATGTACTTCCAATAGCCTTTTCCCATCAGGAAATTTGTCATTCTGAATCTCCAAGCATGGAAATTGTTATTGTCCAGCTTATCGCTCATAACTGACTCATTCCATCTATGTTTGCGATTTATGCAGCAATTCTCAACACTGCAAAACACTACAAGCAGCACTTCTACTTGAACACTGTCGCACTATGATGTGAGAGTTTGATTCTCAAAAAAACACAATTTTCGTGTATCAACAGTACACGAAATTGCTTGAAATTTTGTATCTGAAATATATGAGTGTTTTCAAACACAAAAGTTACAGTTTCTGAAACTGACCTAGTTTTTCTATGGATCCCACCTTGTGAAAGAGAGATCGAGATGGCTCTGAAACTTTGATATGACAAAAACGAGTGACCCTAAAGGGATAACTCATGAAATATTTTGAGTTCTTCTACCTTCACACCGATTTTTGTAGCAAATGGAGATCGTTTGTGAATCACGTTTTCTACATGCCTTGTCGTGTACTCTTCACTGTCACCTTCTCCACGAGCTCTCTACAACCACACTGGCTTTGATACCATGTCATGAGGAAGAGAGATCACACACACACTCTCACTCTCAAGGAGAAGCACACACACAGATTGAGGCAAGGAAGAATGATGTTCTTCTTCTTCTATTACATAAAAGGAATGTACAAGAATGACCTAAAAACAAGAGTACAACAAGTGCAATATATAAAGATCAGTACATAAGGAACAAATTAATATCCGTGAATGAGTGAGCTGGCAAGTAACAAATGTGACATCACTCTCGATAGATGAATCTAATAAAGCTCAACAAAGTATTCTGGACATATCCCGGCATGACTTTGTTTTAAGTTTTGTTTTGTTTGCTTTTATTTTTATTGTTTTATTATATTTTATTAGTTATTTACTTTAAGTTTTGAATTAAGTGGTTTCACATTTAAATATTATAGCTTCATATGGAAATACACACAACTTTGACATATTGATTTTCGTTTTTATAAGCACACCCTTAATTAATGGATCTTCATCAATTCTTGTCAAAGATTACTTTGCATCTTTATCATTACAACCATGTTATATTTGGAAATGTATAAGAATAATGGTTTAGTTTAGAACATTATCATAATGACCAAAACCCAAAAGTACACCCGTAAATGGGTTTAGCTTGAAATGTAGAGATTTAAATCTCTACGACAATAGAAGAACACGAACAACACAAGGAAGAAGAAGAAGATTGGATCACAACACAATATTGAGTGTAGTGACAAGGGAATGTTCAAAGATAAGTCACTCATTAGGGTTATATGCATATATACAAGCTAGGGGGAAAACCTCATAAAGAGGGAAAAAATTACCTAGTGACCCCAAGCATGTTCACACATGTCACTACCGATATATATCAATAACTCACTTGGTAATACATTTAGTATTGTCTTGTGCTCCAAGCTTCTTCTTCTTCTTCCTTGCATTGTTCATGTGCTTCCGCAGACCTCCAATTCCAATGATTGGTATTAGAGAATGTCACTGCTTCATCTAGTGTGTCCTCGATACCCCTCTATTCATAGTTTTGAAATTGCATGAAACTTGGTGAGCATACTATGGGTGATTAGAAGTCCAAAACCACTTTGCTCCAACTGTCAAAATTTTTATTTGAGCTTGTTTGAGATCCTAAATGTAGTATTGCAGTGATAGTGCCTGCAATTTTGTTCTTTTTTGTGTCAAACATATATATAGGTTTCGATTTACCAGTACAAGTGCCTGAAAGTCACCTACAAGTTTAGCATAGTTTGACTTTCTATTCAACTTTTTGAGATACATTTAATTTTTTGCATCAAGGTATTTAGTGATTGGCCATGGCTAAAAGCAATTATGTATTCCATATGTTGGTTGTGAGGGTGATTTGGATGGTACTAATTACCCATTGTGGGCATGATGCATCATGTATTGGTAGAAAATGGGATGTGGAATATTGTGCAAGGTGTTGAAAAACAGCTTACTACACCTAAAAAAATTGTGATTGAAGGTGACGAAGATGGTGTTGAAGATGATGATCTTTAATTTCTTGGTCATGAAACAATTCCTATTGCACCTATTTTAGATCAACTTCATTGTGATGGCAAAGATGCACAAGCACATGCATTGATAGCTTTGTTTGTCAAACGTACTACTATCCCTCACATTCGCTCCTATATAACAATAAAAGATACTTGGGATACTCTTACAACATTGTACCAGGAAAGAAATGAGGCTCTTATTCCTTGCCTCTAAAAATGATTCGAGAGTCAACATATGAATGAATGAGATTGAATGGAATTTCCTTTGACAAAAATCAAAGCTTTGAGGAAGTAGATTTTACTTATGAAATCTTGCCAAATAATTCATTGTGAAAACTATTCTTAATGGTCTTCTATATTCATATCAAATTTTTCTTCTACTCTTTGATTGATGATGAAAGACAATCCAAATGTCTTAAAATTTGAGGATCTAGTTTTTCTTTTGTTGCAGGAAGATCAATCCATGCAAAATAGTTCAATTATGCATGGTGTATTGGAGTTCATGGTCTTCATAAGCACTTGAACTACACAAGGAAGAAGAAGAAGCTTGGATGTCAACACAATGCATAATGTATTACCAATTGAATGTACAATGATAAGTCACATTAGGGTTATAGGCATATATATAAGACGAGAGAAAAAACATCTTAAAGAGAGAAAAAAGTTCCCTGGCAATCATAAGTGTGTTCACACACATCACTAGCAAAATATATCAACAAATCCACTTATGAGTGATGCAAAGAACAAGGAGTTGGCACTCATGTGTAAGGAAGTTCCAAGCTATGTGGAAAGAAATCACTCCACAAAGTTAATTAAGCCCAAAGGTTGGCAAAAAGCTTCAAACTTCTCCCTAGGTAGAGCCTTTGTGAAAAGGTCAGCAACATTATCTTGTGTGGGCATTTAAGCCAAACTGATCTTTCCAATAGAGAACATCTCCCTAACATAATGATAGTGCACCTCAATGTGCTTTGTGCAAGCATGGAACATAGGTTTCCTCACAATTTTCAATGTGCTCTAATTGTCACTGAAGATGGTGGTGGTAGAAGACTGACCAACACCCAATAAAGCCAAAAGGCATTTGAGCTACACACACTCAACAGACGATATAAAATTTGCACTATACTCAGCCTCACAACTAGAAGTGACCATATTAGGCTGCTTCTTGCTCAATTAAGATATGCATGAGCTACCAAACATGAAGCAAAAAACATTAGTGGACACATAAGTGTCATAGCAACCATCCCACTTTGAATTAGAAAAGCATGTGAATCTAGTGACAGTGATCCCCCTAGGATAAAAGAATCCAAGAAGTCGGTCATCACTCAAGTAGGGAAAGATGCGCTTAATTGTCTGCCAATGCTTGACACCTGGGAAATGCATAAACTTGCTTATCTAAGGGAAAGAAAATTGAATATCAAGTTGAGTTATACATAAGTAAATCAATCATCCAATAGCCTACTGGTAGAGAACAACATCAAATGCATCTCTAGTATCATGAAGACTCAACTACAAACCTGTTTCCATAGAAGTGGAAACAAGATTGCAATTTTCAAGGCCAAAATGCTACAATAATGTTTCAATATATTTTTTTTTACACAAAGTTATTCCACCATCACCTTGCATAAATTGAATGCCCAAAAAATGATGCAAATACCCCAAATCTAACATAAAAACAGCATGCAAACCAACCTTAAATTCAGTAGTATGATTCTCATTAGGACCAAAGAGGTGCATGTCATCAACATATACAACAATGTTCAAAAGTACATTACCACCATGCTTGACATATAAGATGCTCTTATTTTGATTGTTCTCAAAATCATGTGCTAGAAAATAGGCATGTATCTTTTCATTTCAAGCATGTGGTGCAAACCATCTAATGTCTTTTTCCTCACTTGCACACTTTTTTTTCATGCCCTTTTGTGCAAAAAACATAGGGTCAAAGTACAAAAATTTTCTCATGTAAATCATCATTCGAAATTGTGTTTTTAATTTCCAATTGATGTACACTCCAAGCATGATGATTTGCAAGTGGCAAATGCTACAAATGGTTGTCATTCGGCATGTGGAAGCAAAGGTCTCATGAAAGTCAATGCCTTTCTCTTGAGCATAACCTTTTGCAACAAGCCTAGCCTTATACCTATCAATAATTCCATCAAGTTTACATTTTATCTTGTACACCCATTTAGTGCTAATGGCCTTTTTTCCTAGAGGCAAATCAGATAAAGACCAAGTAGCATTCTTCATGATAGCATCATATTCTAATTTCATGGCAGCCATCCAATTTCCTTGATTTTGTGCTTCATCAAAAGAAATAGGCTCATTCTCATCACAAAGACTAGAGATATCCATTTCATAACAATTTGATGCAAAGGAAGCACTATGAGAGCCTAAACGAGTATGATATGACATAGGTGAATCTAATTTGTTATCTCTCAAAGTCTACACCAGCCATTTAGGCATAGTTTTTACCTCTTGTATATCAACCCTCTCATTAATAAGTGCATCACGTAAATGTGCATTATAAATGGAGTGACCTACATCATTATTTGAAAGTTATAAAGGTTGAGAAATTGCCTCATTTGGACAAGCACTTGAATGTCCACCTATAAAAAAGGGTAGCAAAGTATCATACACATCTTCAGAGCTAATTGATGTCTTAGTACATGAAAGTAGTGGTTGAATCGCATCTTCCACAAAAACAATATCATGGCTAACCAAAATGTGTTTAATATGTGGATGATATAGACGATGGCCTTTGCTTTTAGAACTATACCCAACAAAACTACATTTTGCTACTTTATCATCCAGTTTTCTATGTTGTTCTTTAAGCACTAATATACATATGCCAGACAACCAAAGACACAGAAATGAGCAACAGATGGCTTGCAACTATGCCAAGCCTCATGTGGAGTGATAGATTGCATGCTTTGGTGGGAGACTTGTTAAGTACATATGTTGCACACATAACACCTTCAAGCCAAAATCTATGTGCTAAAGCCTAATTTTTTACCATACACCTTAATATCTCCATGAGAGACTTGTTCTTTCTTTCAAAAATCCATTTTTTTTAGGTGTATAAGGCTTTCTACACTCATATCTTATCCCACACTCAGCTAGAAATGCATTAAATGTTACCATTAGTGTCCATGTGAAAGACCAAATGGCCACCGGACACTTCTTTGTATATGTTCTTTAATAAAACATATAGTGGTCTGGTCAACCATAGACTGTAAGTTTGACCACATTTGTAACAACTAAGAAGCCTTTGTGTGTCCCCCTTGCGTATTGTGGTTTCTACGTATTCTGAAGCCTTTGTGTGGAGTACCCATGTGGGTTGCTTGGAGCTCGGTTTTTTCTACTCTAAGGATATATCCATGGAGCTCTGGAGAAGGAGAGCAGACTCTGGTGCATCATCATCAAAATACTTCACTGATATCACAGCTTTTTTGCACAAAAGCTTTGTTCCTTTTGTGCGAGCGAAAGTGAGCAACCATCCACCCACCCAAGGCCTTCTCCAAGGCTTATGACTAAGGTAGCAACCAAGGCATAGACCTTGGCATACCTTGTCATCTGAGTCAACAAAGTCACCATTCGTGCCATTGGTTGCACACGAGGAAGGACCTCAACAATCAAGGAAGACAGAGGTTCTTGGTACTTCCCAGGAGGTCACCCATCCTAGTATTGTTCCCCTTGGAGCTCTGCAATCTCTTGCCACTAAGCTACACTCTTGTGGTGCTTGAAGAAGGGGAAAGACTAAGGTTCACATTACCTTCAACAAGTTTTGGGCCCTCAAAGCTTCATTGTTTGCTTTCAAATCTTATCTTTGAAGCATCTTTGGGGTGATTTTTGGAGTCACTTTGGAGTATTTTCATGCATAGTTCTCTTCACAAAGGCCCAAGAACATCAAGAAGAGTGTTCTTTTTACTTCTTCGGCAATGAAAGTTCACCTTTTGGGGTTGTATTTTCAGCTACACTAGTTAATCTACATGTTTCTTGGAAGGTTTTAGTTGTGGTGGGAGCAGCCACCACAAGTCTATGCAGGTTTTTTGAGCCTAAAGAATACAATTGGCAGACACTTGCAAGTGTTGTTGACCAGTGTTTGGGTAGTGAATTCAGCCTTTCAATGCTTCTTTTGAATAACTCATTATATGCAGTGGAGTCAGCGATTCAGTATGCAGGTAAACATGTTAGTAATTGCAGTTTTATGAGATTGTGACACTGTTCATATGCTCATTTTGCAGAGGATATTCTAGCAAAAGTTTTCTAGATTTTCAGGTTTTATCAACTATACAGTGGTCGATTTACTCCTTGATACACTTATTGGTGTGAGCACATTTACTCTCACATAATCCTTCTAGTTGTTCATTACTGTTCATTAATTAATTTTTTTGGGAAGATTTCTAAATTCTCTCCCAGAATCTGACACTTAGCCATCCTTCTTTGTACCTTAGTGGTGTTTGGACTCTTCTAGCTCTGTTATCATTCTATTCAGTTTTCTACCATCGTGGTAAGTAGATCAGGGCCTAGTGCTAGTGTTCCAAGGAGGAGCTACAACTTGCATGGCAATGACCATTTTGAGATTCAAAAATTTGATGCACAAAATTTGATCTATGGAAGAACCAAATTAAAGATGTTTTGATTCAAAGGAGGCAATTAGTCGGTAAATGGAATCTCAAAGAAGCCTACTGACATGGATGAAGATGATTGGGATGAGTTAGATGAAATGGCCAGGTCTACCATTCGATTGCACCTGGTAGATAATGTTTACTTAAAAGTATTAGATAGTGAAAGTGTAGAGGAGCTTTGGAAGAAGTTATGCAATACATATGAAAAAGAGATGGCATCAAATAAAGTGTATCTAATGAGAAAGTTATATGACCTTGGCATGAAGGACATAGATAGTGTTGTTTCTCATCTAAATGATTTTGATGCTATATTCTCCCAATTACAGGCTCAGAAAATGGATATGGATAATGAAATGAAAGCAATCCTGTTGTTATGCAGCTTGCTATCATCATGGGATACATTTTGCACAATTATAAGCAATACTGCACCTGGTGGTAAACCGGTCTATGATGACATATGTGGAGCACTCTTGAGTGAGGAGATTCGTAGAAAATATATAGTTGGCACTCAGAGTGGAGATGCATATAATGTTTGTGACTCTTACCAAGGAAAGAATCAGCAATGTGGCAGGAGCAAGAACAAGGAAAAGAATGGTCAAAGGAATAAGAGTAGAAGTAAATCAAGGGAGAGGGATATCAAATGCCATTATTTTCATAAGAAAGGACACATGAAGAAAGATTGGTGTGCATTAAAGAATGCTAAAGGTCAAGGATAGAATGTTGATGGGAATGTTAAACAATTACCTGCACCATCTACTTCGACTATGAAGATTGAAGAAATTAATGTTATTTCTGATGATGTTGATGTGTTGACACTTGATAGTAATCTTTCAACTGAGGTTCTTATGGCTGATTCTCTTTCCCACACGTGGTTGCTAGATTATGGTTCTTCTTTCCATGTGACACCACAGAAAGAACGGTCCTCTAATTATGCAGCAAAGTCTCTTAGTACCGTGAGACTTGGTGACTCTTACCAATGTGACATTGTGGGAATTGGAGATGTGGTTGTGCAGTTCATTGATGGTTCAAAATATGCATAATGTACGCCATGTACCTCAGTTATCACGTAGTTTGATGTCAGTTGGTCAACGTGATGACCTTGGTTATAAGGTGGGCTGACCTTGGTTACAAGGTGGTCTTCTATGCTCAATCCTTTTGCATATCAAAGGGAAATATGGTTATAGCAAAAGGAAGCAAAGCTGGTTCACTTTATCCTTTATTTGTATCATAGAAAGAACACTTGTTAGCTTTTACTGAATAGCCCATGGTTTGTATTTGGCATGTTTGTTTGGGCCATATATCATGTAGTATAATGGAAAATCTTTCTCATTCTGGCTAGTTACCTATGTTATCTTTGTTTTCAAGATCTTGCTCACATGCACATAGAGGTTACGAATGCAGAAAACACACAAAAAAATAGAGACATCAAGAGACGAGACCAAACGCAGTATTGGGTGCAATCTCCCCCCATGCACTCTATTTCGACAGCTTACATAGTGCATGTATTTATAGGAATTTTGATTACATCCAAAAGAGTGGTTACATGAGAGCGGCTTCGAAAAGCATGTGTGAAAGTAAAAGTTGGTGAATTTTGTAGAAAGCCTTTGCTTTTAATATCAAAAATTGTGGTCTACAATGACCCTTATTCTTACCACTATTTTTCTAACTATTTCTAACAATAGAACCTTCTACGCGGGTTTATTTACAAACTACATTATAAATCAAAGTTATTGATGTCCGCCCTAAAGTCGGATTATTGATGTCCACCCTTTCACGCGTTCACGCCCTCACGAACCTTCAGCTGCTATATCAAAAACACCAAAACACATTAATACATTAATAAATTAGCGCTCCAACAATGCATTGTTCAACATATTCCATAGTTTATAACAATCTTTCTTTGATTTTTCACTTTGTGATCATTCTTAATATGGAAAGAAAACTAGGAATGTGCACAAAATGCACATTGACTCTTCAATTCAGCCTTTAGATCTCGTTCATACATATGTGTGTGGTCCTATGCCCACAAGGTCATTAGGGGATTCTCTTTATTTTTTCACTTTCATAGATGATGCTACTAGAAAATTCTGGGTACGTCCTATCAAAGCAAAGGATGAGGTATTCCCTACTTTCAAAAAATGGCTTGCTTTAGTTGAGACTGAAAAAGGAACTAAGCTTAAGGCTTTACGTTGAGATAATGGGGGTGAGTATACCTCACATGAATTCAGCCTTTTCTACCAATCTCGAGGAATTCATAGAGAGTTTACAGTTTCTTATACCCTAGTACAAAATGGTGTAGCTGAAAGTATGAATGGAACTATTTAGGATAGAGTAGTTTCTATGCTACATCATGCAAAAATTTCACAAGGCTTTTGGGTAGAAGCAGTATTGACTGCAGTTCATGTGATTAACCTTTCACCTAGTGCTACCAAAGGTCCGAATGTGGCACAAGCGTTATGGACAAGGAAGATGCCATATTATGATTATCTTCGAGTTTTTGGGTGTGATGCATATGTTCATATACCAAAGAATCTTAAACAAAATTTGGACCATAAGTCAAAGAAATGCATTTTTCTTGGATATGGTTGCGAAGGAAAATTTGGATATCACTCATGGGATCCTGAATCACGATCAGTAATCAGAAGTAGTGATGTCATTTTCAATGATTCTAAGATGCATAAACAACTCTGTTTGGAGTTAGATGTCTGCGGAAGCACACAAAAAACACAAGGAAGAAGAAGATGCTTGGAGCACAACACACAATACTGAATGTATTACTAGAGAATGTACAAAGATAAGTAGCCCATTAGGGCAATAGGCTTATATACAAGACGGGGAAAAAACCTCCTAAAGAGGGAAAAAAGTGTCCTAACGGTCCTAATGTGTTCACACACATCACTACCTAAATATCTCAACAAATCCCCCCTAGGAGTGATGTGGTGAATAGGAGTTGGCACTCATGTATAAGGAAGTGCCAAGTTATGTGGAATCAATCCACAAAAGGAAGTAAGCCCAAAGCTTTGCGAAAAGCTTTAAACTTCTCCCTAGGCAGAGCCTTCGTGAAAAGGTCTGCAATGTTTTCCTACGTGGGCACATATGCCAAGCTCATCTCCCCAGCAGAGAACCTCTCCCTGACATAAGGATAATGCACCTCAATGTGCTTAGTGCGAGCATGGAACATAGGGTTCCTTGCAACTTCCAATGCGCTCTGACTTTCGAGGAAGATGGTGGTGGCAGAAGACTGACCAACACCCAAATCAACCATAAGGCATCTGAACCACACACACTCAATAGTCGCTGTGAAAGTTGCCCTATACTCAGCCTCACAACTGGAAGTGGCCATAGTAGGTTGCTTCTTGCTCAGCCAAGGTATGCATGAGCCACCAAGCATGAAGCAAAACCCACTAGTGGAGAGTGTCATAGCAACCTGCCCAGTCAGAATCAGAAAAAGCATGCAAATCTGGCGGTACTGATCCCCCCTTGGGATAAAACAACCCAAGTAGCTAGGTACCACTCAAGTAGCAAAAGATGCGCTTAACTGCCTACGAATGCTTGAAACCTAGGCAATGCATGAACCTGCTCATATGTGAGACAGCAAACTGAATATCTGGCCGAGTAATGCATAAGTAAATCAGGCATCCAACAGCCTATTGATAGAGAATAGCATCAAATGCATCTCCAGCATCATGAAGACTCAATCGTAAACCTGTCTCCATAGGACTGGGAATAGGTTTATAGTCTTCAAGGCCAAAATGTTGCAATAATGTGTCAATATATTTCGTTTGACACAAAGCCAATATATTTCATTTGACACAAAGCCATTCCACCATCAACGTGCAAAAACTGAATGCCCAAATAATGATGCAAATGCCCCAAGTTCAACATCTCAAATGAGGCATGCAAATCAGCCTTAAAATCAGCAATATGCTTCTCAATAGGACCAGTGAGCAGCATCTCATCAACGTAGACAACAATGATCAGAAGCACATCATTAGCATGCTTAACATATAAGGTGCTTTCAGTTGGACTGTTCTCAAAACCATGTGCAATCAGATAGGCATGTATCTTCTCATACCAAGCACTTGGACCTTGCTTTAAACCATATAATGCTTTCTTTAACCTGCACACCTATTTTTCATGCCCTTTTTGCACAAAGCCACAGGGCTGAAAAACATACACTTCTTCATGCAAGTCACCATTCAGAAATGTTGTTTTAATGTCCAGTTGATATACATTCCAACCATGATGGGTTGCAAGTGCACAGATGCTCCGAACAGTAATCATATGACATGTAGGTGCAAAGGTCTCATCAAAATCAATGTCTCTTTCTTGTGCATAACCCTTTGCAACAAGCCTAGCCTTATACCTGTCAATTGTTCCATCAGGCTTACACTTCAGCGTGTAAACCCACTTAGTGCCAATGGCCTTCTTGCCAAGAGGCAAGCACACAAAGACCAAGTACCATTCTTCATTATAGCATCATATTCAGGTTGCATAGCAGCCATCCAATTTTTTGAATTTTGTGCTTCATCAAACAAAATAGGCTCATTCTCATCACAGAGACTAGATGTAGCCATAGCATAGAAAAACGATCCAAAAGAGGCACTATGAGAGCATGAATGAGTAAGATATGACAGAGGTGCATCTAATTTGTTGTCACCCAAGGTCTGCACTAGCCATTTTGGCATAGTTTTTGCCTCCTCAATATCAGCTCTATCATCAACAAGTGCATCATGTAAATCTGCATCAGAAATGGGATGATCTGCATCATCACATGAAACCTCCAAAGGTTAAGAAGTTACCTCATTAGGAGCAACACTAGACTTTCCACCTGTAAAAAGAGGAAGCAAAGTATCATACATGTCTTTGGAGCTAACAGATGTCTCCTTTGTACATGAAAGTAAGGGTTGAATAGCATCTTCCACAAAAACAACATCATGGCTAACCAGAATGCATTTAATCTGTGGATGATATAGAAAATAGCCTTTCCTTTCATAATTGTATCCAACAAAAATACATTTTACTGCTTTATCCTCCAATTTTCTACAATGTTGTTCAGGCACTAATGCATATGCCAGACAACCAAAAACACGCAGATGAGCAAAAAATGGCTTGCGACCATGCCAAGACTCATATGGAGTGATAGATTGTAGTGCTTTAGTGGGACATCTATTAAGTACATATGTTTCACACATGACAGCCTCAAGCTAGAAACTATATGGTAAAGCATGACTCTTGACCATACACCTCACCATCTCCATGAGTGACATGTTCTTCTATTCAGCAACTCCATTCTGTTGAGGTGTATACGGTACAGTGATGTTTTATCCCACATTCAGCCAGAAATGCATTAAATTCAGAATACATATATTCCCCCCTTGATCAGAACAGAGGGTGCCCATTTTACATGCTGACAGATTTTCAGCCAAAACCAAAAATTGTTTGACACACATAAACACTTGTGACTTTTCCTTCAATGGATATACCCATGCATGCCTAGAAAAATCATCAATGAAAGTCACGAAATAAAGATAGTTTCCAAAAGAAGTTGCCTGTATAGGACCACAAACATCACTATGTACAAGCTGCAATTTCTAACTAGCCCAAATTGAACCATCTTTTGGAAACAAGAATGGTACTTGGGAATTAGTACCTTTTCCAAAGGGTAGGAAAACTTTACCATGTAAATGAGTATATAAGCTAAAATTCACATCAGATAGTGCTTTTCCAAAGTATAAATCACGTCTTGTTGCAAAGGGTTTTAAGCAAACACATGGTGTTGATTTCGAGGAAATCGTCTCTCCAATGGTCAAGATGACTACATTGTGCATGTTGCTTGGATTCATTGCAATGGAGTACTTAGAGCCAATCCAAATGGATGTGAAAATTGCTTTCTTGCATGGAGATCTTACAGATGAGATCTATATGGAACAACTAAAGGGTTATGTAGTTCTTGGCAAAGAAAGTCTAGTTCGTAAGCTCAAGAAGAGCTTATGGACTTAAACATTCCCCTAGACAATGGTACCAAAAGTTTGGTGCTTTTATGAATTCTCAAGGCTATTCTCAAAGCAATGATGATCATTGTCTCTCCACAAAAAGATTCTCAAATGGCAGCTTGATATGCTTGATATTTTATGTCAATGATATGTTTCTTACTAGGAAGTCCTCTTATGACTTCTCAGTTCTCAAGAAGAAGTTGAGTCAGACATTTGATATGAAGGATTTGGGGGATGCCAAACATATTCTTGGCATGCACATTACTCATGATAGGAGTAAAAGATGCATATACTTAACTCAAAGTGAGTACATATACAAAGTACTTCACAGGTTCAATATGCAGGGTGGAAAGGCGTTGAGTACACCTTCACCCACATATGTGAAATTGAGCAAGGATGATTGCCCCAAATCAAATGAGGAAAAGGAATTCATGACCAAAATTCCTTATCAGCCTGCCATTGGTAGTCTCATGTATGCTATGGTAGCTACAAGACCAGACACTGCATTTGCAGTGGGATTTGTGAGCAAATATATGTCTAATCCTGACAAGAAACATTGGCAAGTGGTCAAGATGATTTTGAGATATCTGAGTGGGACTAAGGACAAGTGTCTATGCTTAGGTAGAGGGAAAGCATCCACTATTGGTTACACAGATTCTAACTATGTTGGTTATGTAGACAATCGTAAATCTACATCAAGGTACATTTTTCATTTTTTTGGAGGTGCTATCTCTTGGAGATCTCATCTTCAAGAATGTACAGTTGTTTCCACCATAGAAGCAGAGTATGTTGTAGCAAGTGAGGCATGTAAGGAAGCATTGTGACTTTTTTATCTTACTTGTGATATGGGTCTACCTCAGCATGTACCTTGTTTGCTCAGTGATAGTCAGAGTGTCGTTGCTTCGGCTAAGAATCCGATCTATCATGCAAAGACCAAGCACATTGAGGTGAGGTATCACTTCACTAGAGATTGCTTAGCCACTGAGTGCATTATTCTTAAGAAGGTTCATACTCGAGATAATGTTATAGATGCTTTGACTAAAGCCCTACCACAAGATAGCTTTCAACATTGTTGTCACTTGATGGGGATTACTTGATTCATGATCTTACAGAGTCACTTGTATACTGTGTAACATGCCCATCAGGTGGGAGGTATATTTTGTATACTTACACTCAATGTATTCTTTATCATTCTTTATTTTTCTCCCATAGTTACTTTGGCCATATTCGCCTTTAGTGGGAGATTATTACCATTAGTGTCCATGTGCAAGGCCAAATGACCATCCGACACTTATTTGTATATGTTCTTTAATAAAACATATAGTTTCCTGGTTAGCCATAGGCTGTAAATTCGATCCCATTTGTAACACCTAAGAAGTCTATGTTCATGCCCCTTGTGTATTTCATTTTCTGCATATTATGTATCCTCTCTGCAGAATACTAGTGTGCAGCACTTGGAACTCGATTTTTTCTACTCTAAGGATACCGTCATGGGGCTTTGGAGAAGGAGAGCAGATTGTGGTGCATGACCATCGAAATACTTCATTAAAATCAAATGACATCCCCCCTGATCATAATAGAGGGTGCCCAATTTACATGTTGACAGATTTTGAACCAAAAGTAGAAACTATTCAAGAACATAAACACTTTGGACTTTGATTTCAATGGAAGAATCCATACAGCAATCATCAATAAAAGTCAAAAAGTAAAGATAGTTCACAAAAGAAGGTGTTTGCATAGGGCCACAGTGGCATCACTCAAATCAAGCTATGATTTATTAGCAACTTGAAGCCATCTTTTGGGAAGGAGGGACATTGCATTTTGCCCAAAATATAGCCTTCACTAACATGTTTACAAGGTGCCCCAAGTTTGAGTAGAGAGGACATCATTTCATATTTTTTAGGTGAAGAAAACTAGCAAAATTCAAATGATTAAAGCATGCATGTCAAAGCTTTGCATTTGAGATAACCTGAGAATCTTGAATTACACATGCTGAATCATTCACTGTTTTTTAATAGTTTATGAATATATACAATCCACAGCATAAAATGCTATAAGGAATAATAACAATACTGTTAGAGCGATCATGTATTGTACATTTGTCATCAAAAACTTTGACAAACAAGCTAATATTGGCTCATGTTGAAACTGACAATAAATTTTTCTTGATCCGTGGCACATTCAAAGCATCTACAAATGTGAAAGAACTGCCATATACAGTAGTCAAAATGGTCAAAATGATCTTACCGAATCCCATTATAGGATAAGAGGAGTTGTTAGCACATGTGATAGTATTTCCTCTAGGGGCAAGCTCAGTTGAACTAAAGAAACTATGTTGCAAGGTAATATGTTTGGTTGCCCCACTATCAAAACATATGTCTACTATAGATACAAAATGCTCATGAGAAGATGGGTTATAACTGAAAATAGTAGTAAATTCTTCATTCTCAACAAGATTGATAGAGAGAGGGGAAGCACGCTAGAATATATGGAGAAAAGATGTACATTCAACTTTGATGGCCATACAAAAGAATGGTCGATTGAAAAATCCCTTGGCTTGTTAGATAGAAAATTTTTAATTATAAACAATCATTTCTTTTTAGACACCATAGGATGTTTGTTTTGAAAAAAAACAAGATTAAAAGCAAGTGGGTTGCTCATGAGGGCAACAAAAAAAATATTAACCCCCTTTGTAACTTGCTTTAAATTGTTAGTCACCTGCCAAATCTTAGGTCTCCTACCATTTTTTGACTATCATAGCTTTTATGCCTCCAAGCCATCCTAAACTGATTTGTGGGATACAAGGTGTCCCAAGGGCACTAAACCCATTCATTCTATAATTGTTCTTTTATTACTTTAGGCATGGGAGATTAGGCCTCAGCCACACTTCCTTTTGATTAAAAAAAGATTAGTAGACTCTCTTTTAGGTTTAGAGACCACTACAACAAACATTCTAACCTCTTTCCTCTTTGCCTCTTTTTGTTTTTGATAAAAGGAAGTTTGGCAGTAGCCTGCTCTCCCACTCTTTAATTAATAGAAAGAACAACTATACAAGTGAACGGACCTAGCACCCATGGGACCCCCGAATCCCACAAAGTAGGGGTTGCTTAAAACTTTTTAGAACACGTTACAAAGAAGTTTGATAACCTCTTTGCCTCTTTTGCAACTAGCCTTGGACAATTTTTTATGACATGATCATTTTGCTTATAGTATATGAAAAATTATTTTGCTTTTCTGATTTCTTTTTATCTTTGTTTTCCTTCTTTGATTGTGCACCATTAGAAAAATTTTGCATACCAGTAGATGATTTTCATTTACCTTTTCCCTCCTCACTATCTAAGAAAGATTGATCTGCAACATGCATAATTGTTTTGCCTAGATTGATATTCACTCAACAAACTACAGACTAACTCCTCAAATGTCAAGGCATCTAGATTCCCTTTCATTATCAATGGAGGGGTAGAAGCAAAACTCTGATATGAATCTAGAAGAGCATTAAGAAAAGTTTGCATAAGAAAACTATCTAGAAAGACTTCATTAATAGAGATCAACTGCTCCAAATCTCTGAACTTTGTCAAAGTCCATGGAATCTCCATTCATATTCTTGGTCTCCAGCTATTTTCAAAGGTAAGCAAAATGAGCCTCGTTTCTTGAAGGTATAAGTGTATCCAAAGCATCCTTTTTTGTCTTGTAGGAAAGAATGTGAGGAATAATGGCACGTTTGATAGAAAAAGATATCAATGCATGTCCTTGAGCATCTTCACCATCCCAACAAATTATCTTTGCAATAGGTGTAGCAAGAACCACGTCACCTTCAATGCCTTCTGTGTCACCTTCAATAATTGTATTGCATATGTAGTAGGATGTTTTTCAACATCTTGCACAATATCAATAGCCCTTTTGCTATCAATACATGATGCATCATATATTCCCATATAGGTAATGACTCATCCAAATCCTCAACAGCCAACATACGAAATACATCATTGCTTTCAGCCATGGCCAATGAATAAATACCTTGATGTAGAAAAATGATTGTATCTCAAAACGTTGAACAAAAGCACCCTATCAAGGTCTACTAAACCTATAGCAAACTTCAATCCACTTGTACTAGTGAACCAAAACTTTTATATATGTTTGGCACAAAAGGAAAAAATTACCTGCATCATCACTGTGATAGTGCATTTGGAGTCTGAAACAAGATCAAATCAAATTTCAGTGCCACAAAGTAAAATCATTTTGAAATCCTAATCACCCCAAGTATGCTCACCAATTTTTGTGTGATTATGAGACTGTGATTAGTGTTGGAGTTAGATGTATGTGGAAGCACACGAACAGCACAAGGAAGAAGAAGAAGCTTAGAGCACAACACAAAATATTGAATGTATTACCACTAGAATGTACAAAGATAAGTAACCCATTAGGGCTATAGGCGTATATACAAGTCAGGGGAAAAAACCTCCTAAAGAGGGAAAAAAGTGTCTCGGTGGTCCTAGAGTGTTAACACACATCATTACCTAAATATATCAACAAGCCCCCCTTGGGCATAATGCGGTGAACAAGGAGATCGCACTCATGTATAAGAAAGTGCCAAGCTATGTGGAATCAATCCACAAAATGAAGTAAGTCCAAAGCTTTGCAGAAAGCTTCAAACTTCTCCCTAGGCAGAGCCTTCGTAAAAAGGTCTGCAATGTTCTCCTATGTGGGCACATATGCCAAGCTGATCTCCCTAGCAGAGAACCTCTTCCTGACATAATGATGATGCACCTCAATGTGCTTAGTGCGAGCATGGAACACATGGTTCCTCACAATTTCCAATGCACTCTGATTATCAGTGAAGATGGTGGTGGTAGAAGACTAACCAACACCCAAATCAACCATAAGGCATTTGAGCCACACACACTCAACAGTCACTATGAAGACTTCCCTATACTCAGCCTCATAACTGGAAAGTGAAGTCATTCGGCAAGTAGGAGCAAAGGTCTCATCAAAATCAATGCCTCTTTCCTATGCACAACCCTTTGCAACAAGCTTAGCCTTATACCTGTCAATCGTTCCATCAAGTTTACACTTTAGCTTGTATACCCACTTAGTGCCAACGGCCTTCTTGCCAAGAGGCAAGTCACATAAAGGTCGAGTACGATTTTCCATGATAGCATCATATTCAGATTGCATTGTAGCCATCCAATGTTAAGAATTTTGTGCTTCATCAAATGAAACAGGCTCAGTCTCATCACAAAGACTAGATGCAGCCATAACATAGAAATCTGATGCAAAAGAGGCACTATGAGAGCCTGAACGAGTACGATATGATGTAGGTGCATCTAATTTGATGTCACGCAAAGTTTGCACCATCCATTTTGGCATAGTTTTTGCTTCCTCAATATTAGTTCTCTCATCAACAAGTGCATCATGTAATCTGCATCAGAAATAGAATGATCTACATCATCACATGAAACTTGCAATGGACAAGAAGTTGCCTCATTAGGACCAGCACTAGACTATCCACCTGCAAAAAGAGGTAGAAAAGTATCATACATGTCTTTGGAGCTAACAAATGTCTCCTTTGTACATGAAAGTAAAGGCTGAATAGCATCTTTGACAAAAACAACATCATGGCTAACCAAAATGTGTTTAATATGTGGATGATACAGACGATAGCCTTTGATTTCTGAACTGTACCCAACAAAAATACATTTTTACTACTTTATCATCCAATTTCTTGTGATGTTGTTCAGGCATTAATGCATATACCAGACAACCAAAAACATGCAGATGAGCAACCGATGGGTTGCAACCATGCCAAGCCTCATATGGAGTGATAGACTGTAGTGCTTTAGTGGGACAAGTGTTAAGTACATATGTTGCACACATTACTGCCTCAAGCCAGAAGCTATGTGGTAAAGTCTGACTCTTGACCATACACCTCACCATCTCCATGAGTGACCTGTTCTTCTGTTCAACAACTCCATTCTATTGAGGTGTATACGGCACTGTACACTGATGTTTTATCCCACGTTCAACCAGAAATGCATTAAAGTCAAAAGATATATATTCCCCCCCTAGATCAAAATGGAGGGTGGCGATTTTACATGTTGACATATTTTTAGCCAAAACCAAAAACTATTTGAAGCACATGAACACTTTGGACTTTGCTTTGAGTGGATATACCCATGCATGCCTGGAAAAATCATCAATGAAAGTCACAAAGTAAATATAGTTTCCAAAAGAAGGTGTCTACATAGGACCACATACATCACTATGTATAAGCTGCAATTTGGAGTAGCCCGAACTGAACCATCTTTTGGGAAGGATGATCTCTAAATTTTGCCCAAAATACAGCCTTGTAGCTCAAGGGTAAGCACCACCTTGTTTACTTGTCAATCCGCGGAGACGTGAGGATTGGTATGAAGACCATGAGCATGTGAAGGCACAAATGTGTGAGTGAGAACCACACTAGCATGCACACATGTAGCTCAACCGTAAGCACCACCTCCTTTACTTGTCAATCCGCGGAGACGTGAGGACCGGTATGAAGACCACGAGCAAGTGAAGGCACAAGTGCGTGAGTGAAAGCACACAAACATGCACACACATACACACACACGCGCACAAAGTAAGATCAAAGAGAGGAACAATGGAAAGCTTAGATTGCAAAAGAGTTCTCTTGAAAAAGTTCTATTCTCTCACAAGCCAACCCCAAAAATGAGCTCTCTAGCTCTTTTTATAGTTTTTTGACTAGTTTTGGCCCTGTCCAGACCTAGTGTCCGGCCTA
This sequence comes from Ceratopteris richardii, assembly GCA_020310875.1. Taxonomy (NCBI): domain Eukaryota; kingdom Viridiplantae; phylum Streptophyta; class Polypodiopsida; order Polypodiales; family Pteridaceae; genus Ceratopteris; species Ceratopteris richardii. The sequence continues at coordinate 119,605,178 of CM035440.1, read as the reverse complement.
GTTAAAAATTAGGTTCCAGGGCTTATTTGAGGGCTCAAACGAAGTCTAAAAATTATGAAAATTGGTACAATGGTACTTCTAATACTCCTCAAGCTCGAGGACTCCTCGGCTTGAACAAAATGGAGTTACTAAAAATAGATAATGGTATTTACAATGGTTTTTAGTGATGAAAATCACTATTTTTGTAGGGGATTCTTCTGAAAATTTGACATACACTTCTTGGAGCTCCCTACTTGCTCCCTTTCCTTGTGTGTCCACCTTTTGATGTGCTTCCATGCTTTGTCCTTGACTTTGAGCTTCAACACTCCCCCCCCTCTCGAGTCTGTCGTCCCTGACAGACCCTTGTTGGAAGGGCTGTTCCATGTAGTGCTTTGAGAGGTGGTGTCCATCCGTTGTATGAGCTGGTTCCTTGGATTCCAGCAAGAATGTGTCGTTGTGAGCTTTCAAAACTGCAAGTTGCTCAAAAGAGGTTGTCAAGAGTGATTTGGAGCAACTACTGGCTTCAATTTGCTTCTGAGATATGGATGTTGTTCCCATAACGTCCGCTAGCTCTTCCAAAGATGATGTTGAGAGCAGTCATGCCAACTACTCATAACCCATAATGAATGATGGGTAAGTGTGTTCGTGCCTGGGTTGAAAAAAGTATGTGCCTTGTGCACGGCCTTGTCATGTAGCCCTACGCATGCTTACTTGGAAAATGCATTGGAAGAAGCATGGTGCAAAAATTGCGGGTCTTGAGCTAAGTGCTCAAGGGTATGCTGACGAAGAGGTTTCCTAAACTATCATGGTTATGGTGTTTCCAGAGTAAAGATACTTACCATGGAGAAGGTTGATGGATGTTTGTCTCTTCGTGTTGTACACTCGGCCTTTGGGATGGAACATTGTTGATGAATGTCCATGTTGATTGTCCACTGATGAGATCTTTTGAGTGGTGGATCTCCTCTCCTCTTTTCAAAGCAACATTTGTCAAATACTGAGAATTGAATTTCTTTATATTCCTTGGCAAGCAACATCGGGTAACTACACCAAGCTGAGTTTCACATATTCTCTTTAGCTCACCATATGCAGGAGTCTTCTCCTCTAAAACTACCCTTTGCAGATATCTCCTTGGATGCTCTTGTACATGAAGTAGTTAAGCATCACTCAAGTTGCGGACCTTCAAGCTCTTCATTCCTACCATGGTAAGAGAAAATCATAGTTGTAGATGCCATGTTCATGCCAAATGCTTGTCATCTACCAGATAAGGTAGCAATAATCTCACTGCTGGCCGAGACACACTTCTATCCAAATTGATAAATGCCTAGTAATCAACAGTTCCACCTTCAACTAAGCATGACTCATTCATGTTTCATAAGCCAAATCTGGGAACAAGCTCTCTCCCACTTTTCTTTCACCTTTTTTTTTTTTTTTTTGGAACAGGATATCACAAAACAAGAACACAAAAGTTAGTATCAATAGAAATGTTTGACATATGTCACTGTGCTCTTGTGCATGGGATTCTCAAGTGTGTCTATGCACGGCCGTTTAATGTGGCCCTATATTAATGCATACTTTGGAAATGCATGACCTGAATGGTGCAAAAGACAGGGTTGTGCAAGGAGCACATGGTTGTTGCTCGTTCGAGGCTTTCGATGTTATTTGTGGAGGTTGATGCCGAACTTGGTGGAGGTATCCATTGAGTCTCGAACTGATGTAATCCTCCTTATTGGAGTCCATTTTAGAACATCATTTGGCACTGTAGAGGTCACTTCAGGCGCCTTTCTCTTTGGATGCTTTCTGAACTGTGGTATCCAGTGTGGTTGACGCTTTGGTTCAGTGGAGGCTACTTGCACTTTTGGCTTCCAAACCCATATCCTTTTTGCATGTCTTCCTACTAATGTTGAAGAGCTGATTTGATCTTCCTTTGGTCTCTGTACGTGGTTCTTACCCTTTTCTCTTTTTGGCTTCTTTGTTGAAACCTTTTGCATGTGGGAGAACAAAGGTTGTTGTGGAGGTAGGAGTTTCTTAGGTACCCACATCTGTCATTGCCCTTGCCCTTGTTGAGCTGCAGCTAACTTCTTAGGCACCCAAACTTGTTGGATACTTGTGATTGAGCTTGTCTGAGCTGCTTCCTTCGTCTTCTGGCCTGGTTGGTGTGCATGGATGGGATTTGTGGGGGCAAGGCTGGTGGTTGCTCTCCTTTGCGTACCCATATCTGCTTCATGCTCGGAACTGCTTTTTTATTGAATGGTGTCTTTCTATTTGATGTAGCAGTTGTCGTGAACGGTTGTGTTTGCTTGTGTGGTGGACTCACTACTGTGGCTACTTGATTCTTTGGAGAAGAAGAAAGATCCACCCGCCTTCGAACCTGGTCTTCCACGATTGACTCCTTCTGCATCATAGAGCTTTTGACACATACAACATCTTCTTTCATATGATTAGTCTTGGAAGAACTAAGAGAGTGTGTGGTGCCATGATTTAGGAGCATGCAGTTCTCTAATTCTAATGTAATGCATTGTTCATGTACCCAAACTTGAAGAATTTGACTTCTTAGGTTTAAGTTAACTGCATGGTCATAGATCCAATCTTGACCCAAGACAAGTGGTTCTGTAAGGTTCTCATCTTGACATACTAGCGCTTTGACTTTCATTGGAACATCTTGAAGGTAGATGGGAAGTTCCACCTTGCCCAAACAAGGGGTTTCCACACCTCCCAATCCTATGAGATAAGCTTCTATGGGATTGATGTTCAACCCCAAGTCTTGGCAGTAGGAAAGTCTAACTGCACTACTTGCTGCACCTGAGTCAATCAATGCTTTCACCGTCCTTGCACCCTTCCCTTGTCCTATCTCTATGGTCACAAAGGGTCTTCGGTCAATGACCTGAGAAGTCGCTATGCCTGACTTTTGACACATATCCATGTGATATTTTGGGGCTTTTGAGTTGACTTCTAGGCCTAATCGCCTTAACTTATTTCGCCTAATACGCTCTCTGGCCTCTACCTGTGCTTCTTCTCTCACTCTTAACTCTTCATCTTTTCGCTTCTTAGCAGTGTTGAGTCTCATTAGCATATCCTCAGTAAGAGGTTCTTGCTATAGCTTGACTCTACAGCCACTAATATAGTTTGGCAAGATATCTCCTTCTAGAGTGGCCAACTGAACTGCACCACTAGTGGAAATTCTATTAATGATCATGGGTCCGTATCCTCTTTTTTCCAACTTACGGGCATGTTGTTTTAGTGTGTATACCAACACTAGATCTCCCTCTTTCAATCCCTTATCCTTGATGTGTGCATCAAAGTATGCCTTTTGCCTCTTCTTTGCAGCGTAGATGCCTGCTGCCGCTCGTAGCCTCGTCTCACCCAAGCGATCGAGATCAAAGATCCTAGAGGACAATTCATGCCCATTCCACTCATACTCTTGTGCTACTTTTAAGGCAGGGATTAAGAAATCTAATGGTAGCACAGCGTTCTGTCCGAAGACCATCTGAAATGGGGTGGCGTTGAGTACCGTTTTGTAGGCAACTCGATAAGCCCAAACAGCATGATGAAGTTGTTTGTCCCAATCAGAGCGTTTATTATTTACCAGTTTTGTCAATACGTTACAGAGGATCTTATTGGTACTCTCGGCTTGTCCGTTGGCTTGTGGGTGATAGGGGGCAGATTTCTTATGTATCACCAAGAATTCTTGGAGAAGATTTTCAATGACTTCATTCAAGAAGTTTGTGCCTCTATCGCTCACCAACTCTATTGGTAGTCCATATCTCGTGAACACATTCTCGAATAAGAACTTAGCCGTAGTCTGAGCATCATTCTTTGTTGTGGCTTTGACTTCTACCCACTTTGTAAGGTAATCTGTGGCTACAATGATGTACTCTGCATGGGAGTTTCTAGCTGGGGGGTTAATAGGACCTATGAAGTGTATGCCCCACTTCAAAAATGCACGTCCTCCCATCATTGGCCTCAAGGGCATCTCGTCTTTTCTCACTTGATATTGTGCACGTTGGCATGTGTCACATTTCTTCACATAGGTATGTGCGTCCGTATGAAGAGTGGGCCACCAAAGTCCTGAGAATAGAATGGTCTTGATCACTCGGTCAGGACCAAAATGTCCACTTGCAACACCGCTGTGTGCAGTCTCTAAGACCTTTAAATAGTCTGATTCATGAACGCATAGTCTTAAGTAACCATCTTTGCCTCTTCGGTATAGGTTGTCCCCTACTAAGGCATAGCCTTGAGCCTCTTGCTCCATGCTTCGTCTTCTTGCTAGACTAGCCTCTTTGGGTAATCTTCCCGATCTCATAAACTCTACCAATGGAGCACTCCAATCTGGAATTAATGACACTTGATAAAGGGTCGCATGCTCCACTGGGGGTCTCTCTCTGCACCTTGGACAATTCTTAATCCATTCATGTATTTCTTTGTCCATGCTAGGCCAATACACTCCTAAACGCTTTAGATTCTGCAATGTTCATTGTTTAGAATAGTGATTTCCTAGCATTCCTTCATGGGCTTGTTGCAACCAACTACTATGTTCATCATCCTCCACACAACAAGCTAATACACCCTCAGTATCTTGTTTGTACATGCTTTCTGCTAATATGTGATATTTTTGTGATTTTACAATTTCTTCTTGTGATGTTTTCACATTCTTATTTGCAGGGCCAAAGGTTAGGACTGGTACCAACTTATTTGCCCATTTAGGAACAACTTCTAAATTGAACAGATAAGCATCGGGTAATTCGTCAGACACTCCTTGCGGCGACTCTCCTGAAGTGATGCGAGAAAGGTGATCTGCCCGAAGGTGGGTTCTACCTTTCCTGACAACAACTTCAAAGTCATATTCCATTAGTAAGAGGAACCATCTTACTAAGCGTCCAGTATTGCAAGGTTTATTGACCAAATATAACAAAGCTTGATGATCAGTGAAAAACTTGAACTTGTTGGCCAATAAATAGTGTCTAAACTTCTTCACAGCATATACCATGCCTAAGCCCTCTCGCTCAGTTGTGGTATAGTTCCGTTCAGCTGCAGTGAGCTGTCTACTAGCATATGCTATGGGCAAATCTAAGTTTCCTTCACTTGTGGGTTGTGCTAGCACACATCCTATGGCATGATTGGATGCATCCACATGGACATGGAATGGTTTATTCCAATCAGGAGTGGTGAGTATTGGTGCCGTGCACAAACGTTTCTTCAGTTCGTTGAAAGAATTCTCGCATTCGTCGTTCCACTCAAAATTAGACAACAAGGCATAAAGGGGTCTAGCTATGATCGCGTACATGTGGATAAACCTACGGTAGTATCCACAATGGCCCATAAAGGCTTGTACCTCTTTAATATTCCTTGGCCTTGGTAGCTCCGTTATGGCTCGTACCTTATCTTCATCTGTTGAGATTCCATTCTTAGAAACAATATGACCTAAGATTTTACCTAGACGCACCATAAACACACACTTTTCTGGGTTCAGACACACTCGATATTCTCTACACTTGTTGAAGATTTGTCTGAGCTCAGGGATGTGAAACCTTCTTTCTTGGGAATGAGCACATAAATCATCCACATACACTTCTAAGCTCTTTCGCAAGAACTCTTTGAAGACATGACACATGAGCCTTTGGAATGCTGCAGGTGCATTGGTGAGCCCGAATGGCATCACACGAAATGCAAAGATTCCCCACTCTGTAGCAAAAGCTGTTTTGTGTTGATCTTCTGGGGCAATGGCTACTTGATTGTAACCTGAAAATCCATCAAGGAAGCTATAAACTTCCTTGCCTGCAACACGCTCCAATAGGTGTTCTATGATTGGAAGTGGATAACTATCTCTAATCGTAGCGGCATTAACTTTTTTAAGGTTAATACACACTCGCAACTTCCCGTTCTTCTTGGGTACCACAACAATGGGGGACACCCATTCGGTATGCTCAATCTCATAGATGAATCTAGCTTCAATCAACCTATCAATTTCTTCTTTTATTTTGGCTGCATAGGTATCATTATATGTGTAGGGCTTCTGTTTGGTGGGCTTAGCATCAGCAGTCATGGGGATAGTATGAGAGCAAATTCTTGGATCTACCCCTTTCAAGTCTCTATAGTGCCATGCAAACACATCCCTATACTCCCTTAATAGAGCTATGAGCTCCATTTCTTCTCTTGCACTTAGGTCATCTCCTATATATGTGCATCTCTCTTCGTTCTCTTCAATGGTCACTACAATCTTCTTGGTCTTTTCTTTATTATCATATGATTCTCCTATGATGGCCTCTCTCTTAGGCATTCGTACCAAAATTTTGCGGTCGTCAACTTCATATTTCTTGAAGTTTTCTGGTACTTCAAACAATGATTCCTCCTCTTCTTGTTTCACTGCTTTTCTTTTCTTTTTCTTTTGACTACTCTCACTTCCATCCTTTGAGTTTACTGTTTTAATACTTGTGAGAGGTTCTTCTTCTTTCTGGGTGAACACTCCTATATCTTCTAGATAGTGCAGCTCTGAGTTAAAGCAACTATCCATCACAATAGACTCCAGATCATCGTCATTCTCTTCTTCTTCTATGACATCACTAGGGTCACACTCTTCTAGCAAGGGTTGACACATGAACACTGAGATATCATAACCCTCCTCATCACAATGAGGTGTCCACTGTTCCTCATTGACAGCAATGTCCATGGTGGCTAAGATTTTTGGCCAGCCATGAGGCTCAAACTCCTCATCTGAAAGATCATCGGTGTGTAGGCTGGGTCTCTAACTGGTCTATCTCCTAGCGAAGTTCCTTCTTCTCTTGCCTTTAAACGTTTTTCCTCTTCCTTTGCGACCTTGCACATCCACAAATGAGTATCTTCATGCAGCCATGATGGATCAGGTGAACTTTTAGAATGCACAGAGATGGAATCTTCTTTCGCTTTGTGGATAGAATTCCACTGTAGGGGTGGTACATCTCTGAAGGTGTAATCCTTCAAATTGACCTTGGTGGTGACCCCTAAGTGCTGTAAGTACAAGGAGTTAGTTCCCCAATCCTGTACTATTTGCAATTGTCGTAGGAAGGGTCTTCCTAGGATCATCTCATAGACATTATTTTTCTCAAAGTCACATATAGCAAATGTGTGCTCAAACTCTACACCACAAGTGGTTAGAGTGATCCCTTCTAGCAATCCTAGAGGTCTTTCAAAATGACCATCAGCCATTTGAAGCTTCATTCTAGTTGGTCTTAGTGTGGGCTTGCCCCATTGCTTCCACAAGGAGGTGGTCGCAATAGCAACACCAGCACCTGAATCTATGATTGCTTTGGTTATGTAACCTTGGTAGGTGATTGGAAGATAAGTATTACCTTCTTCACCCTCACACATGTCCCCTATTTTGTCTAGAGGTATCTCTGGTACCCTTTGCTTGGAGCCTGCTTTTGGCATGTTGGAATCAAGTTCTGGAACCTGATCCTTCACCTGATTCCAAAGCTCAGGTTTTGCTTTGAGCAGCTCTTCTACAGTGAGATGACACTGAACCTTAGTGCTCTTCACGACATCCGTGTTCCTTGGAACCACTGAGTCTTCATTTCTTACTAGTATTGTGGGAGCTCTAATCTGGAGAGATTCAGATTCCCATGGGCCTGGAAATTGAGGCAGTTCTTCTAAGGTATTAGATTCAAAATCTAACCTTTCGTCTTCTTGTTGTTCTGCTTCATCTCCGTAAATAGATGGAATGTCTTGGGGAAATTGATCATGAAGATCATCAATCTCAGGAATAGGAGGGGAATTACCCTTCTCCTTGGCCCATTTCTCTTCTTGTATTTCCCGCAAGAATTCTTGAGAGTACTGTTGAATTGAAGGAGGTATTCCTGGATCCGTGGAATTAGGAACATAAGCTCCCATTGGTGGTGAGCTTCCTCTTTCAATAATTGGTTGAGCCTGTGGAGGTAAAGAAACTTGTGGTTTGTTTACCAACTGCTCTAATCGTTCTAGTAAGCCCTGGAAATGCAAATCCCCTTTGTCAGAGTTTGTCTTATTGAACTTTTGACTAGTCTCAAGTATAGCTTGAGCTTGTTCTACCATTTTCATGCACATTTTCATCCGTTCAATCTCTAAGTCCGCTCTAGGGTAACTCTTATCTAGGTTTGCAGCTGTAGGCCCTTCTTAAAGTCGAGCCTGGTAGGCCTTGAACATCATGTCCAAGCCTTCTGGGGTTGGATCTGCAAGAACAGACCCTGGTTGCGGTCTATTTACAATGGGTGGTGGGGTGCGATGAGGTGGAATGGATGGAGTTTCGGCATGCGAGGGGTTTTGAGATGCAATGTCTTCTATTTTTGTTTTTGCGTCTTTCAAGCTTTCTTCTAGTTCCGATAACTTTTTATTCCACTTACGATTGGCCTTTTCTCTGGTATCCTTCCATGTTCTTGTTTTCCTCTTACTAGGCTCTCTTGATTCACTCGACTCTGATTGCTCTGCTGGTTTATCTTGTTTTAATGCGTGTGCCCTAGTAACTGCCTGTATAGGTGCCACATTACTGCTACTTGAACTTGAATCCGCCACTAAGCCTACCACATTAATGGGTGTAATCTTGGGTGCACTGGAGGGGTTTCTTGGACAATCTCTAGGGAGATGGTCTTTGCCACAATCAGGGCAAAAAGTCTGTATTGTGATAGCCTGTCCTTGACTCGGAGATGATGGGTGGGGACAGTCACGAATGAAATGATCACCTTGACATCTAAAACAAGATCCTCTAGGGGCTTGTGGTCTCATTTGTCTCAATTGGGGCCTAGGGTTAGGATTTGTGTACATGACATTGGAGTATTCTGGCTCCCAATTTTGCTCCATAGGTGGTGCCTCATATTGATACGAGTAAATCTCACTATGTTCAGGTGACTCTGTGTAATACGCATGTGGACTACCTTCATGGGAGTAGTCTGAACTATGAGCATGAGAATCATTATCTGGTATCAATGGGGTTAGGGGCACCAATGCTCTATTTGGATTTTCCTCTCCCACAACATATTTGACTGGAATCACGTTGGCTGGAGCTGGTGGTTGGTTTCCCAAGACAGGTTGTGGCCTATATGGTACCTGATATTGCTGTTGTGGTCTATAATATGGCTGTTGGTATTGGTTCTGATACCTACCTTGTGGGTAAGGTTGTTGATAATTCTGTCTAACAGCCTGCCTATTGTAGGGACAATCTTGAGCCGTGTGGTTTGTGTATTTTCTCTCAATAGTGCAATATGGAGCATTCCTTTCTCTAATGTTTTGGTTTTGCATTGGGCATACATTAGCCATGTGGTCGCCTCCGCAAGTATAGCACCGATTCAATGGGGTGACTCTCTGTGTTTGTCTATTTTGGACTCCCAGCTTCTTGGCAACTTGCTCAGCTATCTCCTCTATTTCTGTGGAGATCTTTGAAGTATGACTAGTAGAACTATCTGAATCTTTGTAGAGTTTGGACAATCCTAACTCCTCACCCAAGTTATCTTCTATGTCGATGCACGTCCGCACGCACTCTTCTATGGATCTAGGCTCTTTCAAGTACACATATGATCTTAACTTTGTGCTCAGTAAGCCATCTAAGAACAAAGCCACTTGTTTAGCTGGTGTGGGTAACTCTGGAGTAGGGCATCTTTCTAGGTACTGTCTGAACCTTCTACCTGCTAGTCGCACTGTTTCTTGGGGTGTCTGCTTGAAACTATGGATCAGGGACGATGTGTTATGCCTGATACCACTCTTGGAAAATTCTACAATGAATTCGTCTAACAGTTGACCTATATCACGATAGTTGCGACTACTCAGTGGTTGAAACCAAGCCAAGGCAGTGCCCTTAAGAGTCAAACCAAATGCCTCGTACTAGGTGAACAAGTCCTCAACCTGTTCAGCTCTTAACACTTGTTTGAACTCGGCCACATGATCATAAGGATCTCCTGACCCGTCAAAATAATTCTTCATTGCCTTGATCACTTGAGTGGGTCTAAGGGTTCTTGGGTGCTCTCGGGGTCTAGGCAATGGAAAATCATGTTCATCTCTTTGTTGCCTATGTGCTTGATGTCTCTCTCTTTTAGGTCTTTCATTTTCAAATCCTGATCTATTCCTGCCTACGGTGTGTGCAAAACTTACCTCAGGTCTCTCTCTAGCTCTTTCTCTCTGAGCTTCATGAGCGTGGGAAGATCCTACTCCTTGGAGGCCATGGGAAACATTGGATCTTGGTGGGGGGAAAATCATTTCATTCTTCCAAGTATATGCATGTCTATCATGTTCTGTTACCAAGAAAATTTTCTCTGATGTGTTATCCAGGTAGACAAATTTGCCTGGTATCTCTGGATCCTTGAACTCGTAGATGATGACTACGCCCAATTGGCTAGGTTGATCTGGCTTGAATCTCCAAAAGGCTTCCTCTGTTTCTCTATTCAAAAATAGTTCTATGCTTTTGTTATCTTGAGGGATCCAGTCTGGAGTGATCACTCGGGTCAAAACTGACTTACCTCTAGGAGTCTGGGGTCCTTGTCCTACATTTCCTTGTTCTAGGTCTCCTATTTCATTCTCAGGAATGACATTTCCAAACTCATCAGTCCTATCTGGTAGGTTGGTGACCACATACATGGTTCCTTCCTTATCAATGTATGAACCCTCTTCGAACTTGACCACCGGGTGTTCAAGTCCAAAGGATTGATCTGGATTTTTGAGTTGGACCACTGATCGCCTCAGACCATCCTCATAGATGCGAGCACCTAATTGGTTGGTCCGAATATATTCCAACTGTGTCTTATAGGGACCTTCTGGTGTTTGTAGATGGGCAGTCCCTGAGCCACCTGCAGGTTTTCCCATACTAAAAGACATTTCTGAATCACTTGTGTCTGAACTTAGTAAAAGATGACCACTTAGTTGTTGTGCCCAAGACTTAGATGTATGGTTGACACTAGCCTCAGAAGATCTAATGCTTTGTTTATCCTTGCCTAAGTGTCTACCAGATCTCAGGTTCATAAGCTTTAGTCAAGAGTCCAAATTTTCCCCTTGGTATGGTTCAAAATTCTTTGGAGACCCCTTGGTTCCCTAGTCCCACTTGAGGGTCAACTTCAAATTATCCTATCTCAAAATCAACGCGTTATTCTTGAAAAAAACAGTTGAGGTCGTGTAGGATTTGAAACGAGCTTTCCAACGAGCTATAGAGCTCAAAAAATGGACTTTGGATGAAAAAGTTATGCCAATTCAGGCTCCTGGGGGTCAAAACAGGCAAACAGGACCTTTGGAGAAAATCGCGATTTTGTGAACTTTCAGAGAATCGCGATTTTGTGAACTCAGAAAATCGCGATGTTGAGCACAAAATCGTGTTTCTGAAAATCGCGATGTTGAGCACAAAATCGTGTTTCTGAAAATCGCGATGTTGAGCACAAAATCGTGTTTTTGAAAATCGCGATGTTGAGCACAAAATCGTGTTTTTGAAAATCGCGATTTTGACTCAGAGAATCGTGATTTACAAAATCGTGTTTTTCCACAGAATCGTGTTTTCTTAGAATCGTGAAAATCGCGATTTTGAGCACAGAATCGTGTTTTAGAGAATCGTGTTTTAGAGAATCGTGTTTTTTGACATGAAAATCGCGATTTTGAGCACAGAATCGTGGTTTTGAAAATCGCGATTTTGACTCAGAGAATCGTGATTCACAAAATCGTGTTTTTCGCTGAAAATCGTGATTTGTGAGAATCGCGATTTTGAGCCCGCTGAAAATCGTATTTTCTCAGAATCGTGTTTTTGGCATGAAAATCGCGATGTTGAGCACAAAATCGTGTTTTTAGAAAATCGCAATTTTGAGCAAAAAATCGTGATTACACAGAATCGCCTTTTTTTCACAAAATCGTGTTTTTTTACTGAAAATCGTGATTTTTTGAGAATCGTGATTTTGAGTAGGGAATCGTGTTTTCACAAAATCGTGTTTTTTGACTGAAAATCGTGATTTTTTGAGAATCGCGATTTTGAGCACAATCACAGAATCGTGATTCTGAGAATGACCACAGAATCGTGATTTTTTCAGCTAACTTTTAGGCGGGAAAACAGAAAATCATGATTTTTCAAAAAATTTTGAATTTTCACAGAATCGTGTTTTTTGGCGGGAAATTCAAATTTCTGAGCGGCGGCTATGGCGAGCTCCGTACGAGCAGAAAATCATGAAAAAAACACAGCGCTTGCTCTCCCTTGCTTCTCCTAACTCCTTCCCACACAATAATGCATGAAAAATGGTATGAAGATGGTGAAAATGCACTAAAAAACAAGAATTTTCTATGAAGAAGAAGATGGAAGAAGGTGGAGATGATGATGATGATGAAGATGAAGAGGAAAAAACAGAAAATGAACTGAAATGACAGTTTTTTTACCTTCCAACGTCGCAAATCTACGATCTTACCATCACAACGCTCGTCCTCGAAGCTCTCTCCCCGGCAACGGCACCAAAATTTGGTGTAGCTCAAGCGTAAGCACCACCTCCTTTACTTGTCAATCCGCGGAGACGTGAGGACCGGTATGAAGACCACGAGCAAGTGAAGGCACAAGTGCGTGAGTGAAAGCACACAAACATGCACACACATACACACACACGCGCACAAAGTAAGATCAAAGAGAGGAACAATGGAAAGCTTAGATTGCAAAAGAGTTCTCTTGAAAAAGTTCTATTCTCTCACAAGCCAACCCCAAAAATGAGCTCTCTAGCTCTTTTTATAGTTTTTTGACTAGTTTTGGCCCTGTCCAGACCTAGTGTCCGGCCTAGTTAAAAATTAGGTTCCAAGGCTTATTTAAGGGCTCAAACGAAGTCTAAAAATTATGAAAATTGGTACGATGGTACTTCTAATACTCCTCAAGCTCGAGGACTCCTCGGCTTGAACAAAATGGAGTTAATAAAAATAGATAATGGTATTTACAATGGTTTTTAGTGATGAAAATCACTATTTTTGTAGGGGATTCTTCTGAAAATTTGACATACACTTCTTGGAGCTCCCTACTTGCTCCCTTTCCTTGTGTGTCCACCTTTTGATGTGCTTCCATGCTTTGTCCTTGACTTTGAGCTTCAACAACACACATACATACACACACACACACAAGGCAAGATCAAAGAGAGGAACAATGGAAAGCTTTGATTACAAAAAGATTTCTCTTACAAAAGCTCAAATCTACAACAAGTTCACTCTCTAACAAGCTAACCTCAAAAATGAGCTCTCTAGCTCTTTTCATAGTTTTTTGACTAGTTTTGGCCCTGTCGAGACCTAGTGTCTGGCTTAGTTAAAAATTAGGTTCCAGGGCTTTTTTGAGGGCTCAAACGGAGTATAAAAATTATGAAAATTGGTAGGATAATACTTCTAATACTCCTCAAGCTTGAGGAGTCCTTGGCTTGAACAAAATGGAGTTAAAAAATATGAAATGGTATTTACAATGGCTTTTAGTGATGAAAATCACTATTTTTGTAGGGATTTCTTCTGAAAAATTTGACATGTACTTCTTGGAGCGCCCTAATTGCTCCTTCTTCTTGTATGTCCAAGTTTTTTATGTGCTTCCATGCTTGTGCTTGACCTTGAGTTCCAATACCCCCCTCTCGAGTCTATCATCCCTAATAGATCCTTGTTGGAGTGGGTGTTCCCTGTAGTACCTGGAGAGGTAATGTCCATCATGTATCAGCCATAGTAGGTTGCTTCTTTCTCAACCAAGATATACATGAGCTGCCAAGCATGAAGAAAAAACCATTGGTGGACACACAAGTGTCATTGCAACCAACCCAATCACTGTCAGAAAAGCATGCAAATCTAGCGATAGTGATCCCCCGTTGGGATAAAACAATCCAAGAAGCCAGGTACCACTCAAGCAGTGAAAGATGCACTTAATTGCCTACCAATGCTTGGCACATGGGCAATGCATAAACCTGCTCATATGTGAGACAGCAAACTGAATATCTAGCCGCGTAATGCATAAGTAAATCAAGCATCCAATAGCCTACTGATAGAGAAAAACATCAAATGCATCTCCAGCATCATGAAGACTTAATTGTAAACCTGTCTCCATAGGAGTGCCAATAGGCTTATAGTCTTCAAGGCCAAAATGCTACAATAATGTGTCAATATATTTCGTTTGACACAAAGTTATTCCACCATCAACTTCTGTAAATTGAATGCCCAAATAGTGATGAAAATGACCCAAATCAGACATCTCAAATGAGGCATGCAAATCAGCCTTAAAATCAGCAATATGTGAGTCATGAGGACCAATGAGCAATATGTCATCAACATACACAACAATGATCAAAAGCACATCATTAGCACGCTTAACATATTAGGTGCTTTTAGTTGGACTGTTCACAAAACCATGTGCAATCAAATAGGCATGTATCTTTTCATACCAAGCACATGGTGCTTGCTTTAAACCATATAATGCCTTCTTTAACTTGCACACTTGGTTTTCATGCCCTTTTTGCACAAAGCCATGGGGCTGAAAAACATACACTTCTTCATGCAAGTCATCATTTAGAAATGTTATTTTAATGTCCAACTGATGTACATTCCAACCATGATGAGCTGCAAGTGCATAGATGCTACAAACAGTAGTCATTCGGCAAGTAGGTGAAAAGGTTTCATCAAAATCAATGCCTCTTTCTTGTGCATTACCCTTTGCAACAAGCCTAGCCTTATACCAGTCAACTATTCCATCACGTTTACACTTCAGCTTGTATACCCACTTAGTGCCAATGGCCTTCTTGCTAGAAGGCAAGTCACATAAAGACCAGGTACCATTTTTCATGATAGCATCATATTCAGATTGCATTACAGCCATCCAATGTTCAAAATTTTGTGCTTCATCAAACGAAACAGGTTCAGTCTCATCACAAAGACTAGGTGGAGCCATAGCATAGCAATTTGATGGAAAAGAGGCACTATGAGAGCCTGAACGAGTACGGTATGATAGAGGTGCATCTAATTTGCTTTCACGCAAAGTCTGCACCAGCCATTTTGGCATAGTTTTTGCCTCCTCAATATCAACTCTCTCATCAGCAAGTGCATCATGTAAATCTGCATCAGAAGTAGAATGATATGCATCATCACATGAAACCTACAATCGCTGAGAAGTTTCCTCATTAGGACAACACTAGACTATCCACCTATAAAAAGAGGAAGCAAAGTATCATACATGTCTTTGGAGCTATTAGATGTCTCCTTCGTACATGAAAGTAAGGGTTGAATAGCATCTTCCACAAAAACAACATCACGGCTAACCAGAATGCATTAAGTATGTGGATGATATAAAAAATAGCCTTTGCTTTCATGATTGTATCCAATAGAAATACATTTTATTGCTTTATCCTCCAATTTTCTGCAATGTTGTTTAGGCACTAATGCATATGCCAGATAACCAAAAACATGCACATGAGAAACAGATGGCTTCTGACCATGATAAGACTCATATGGAGTGATAGATTATAGTGCTTTAGTGGGCCATCTATTAAGTAAATATGTTGCACACATGACAGCCTCAAGCTAGAAACTATGTGGTAAAGCCTGACTCTTGACCATACACCTTGCCATCTCCATGAGTGACATGTTCTTCTGTTTAGCAACTCCATTATATTGAGGCCTATACGGCATTGTACAGTGATGTTTTATCCCACATTCAGCCATAAATGCATTAAAGTCAGAAGATATGTATCCCCCCCCAATCAGAACGAAGGGTGCCCATTTTACATGTTGACAGATTTTCAGCCAAAACTAGAAATTGTTTGAAGCACATAAACACTTGTGACTTTGCCTTCAATGGATATACCCATGCATGCCTAGAAAAATCATTGATGAAAGTCATGAGTTAAAGATAGTTTCCAAAAGAAGGTGTCTAGATAGGACCACAAACATCACTATGTACAAGCTGCAATTTCTAAGTAGCCCGAAATGAACCATGTGTTGGAAAGGAGGAATGCTGCATTTTTCCCAAAATATAGCCTTCACAAACATGTTTTCCAGGTCCCTCAAGTTTGGGCAAAGAAATCACCATTTCAGATTTCTGTAGGCGTAGCAAACTAGCAAAATTCAATGAACCAAAGCATGCATGTCAAATCTTTGCATGTGACATAGCCTGAGAATCATGTACTACACATGCCGAATTATTTACAGATCTTTCATAGTCTATGAGCTTATAGAGCCCACGACATAAAATGCTATAAGCAATAATGACATTGTCATTTGAGAGATCATGAAATCTACATTTTTCATCAACAAATTTCACAACCAAGCCAATCTTGGCTAATGCAGAAAGTGATAATAGGTTTTTCTTGATCCCTGGCACAAATAAAGTATCTGACAAAGTGAAAGAACTACCATCAGCAATAGTCAAAATGATCTTACCAACTCCCATAACAGGATAAGAGGATTTGTTGGCACATGCAACAATATTCCCTGTAGGGGCAGGCTCAAGTGAAGTGAAGAAATTGCACTGCGAGTAATATGTTTGGTTGCCCCATTAAAATACCAAACATCTGAGTCTAGTGCAGACATGCACTGCTCATGAGAAGATGGGTAAAACTACAAACAATAGTAAACACCCATTCTTCATCTTGCACAAGATTAGCAGACTCTGTTTTCGGTGTAGAGGTCTCTGGAACAACCATTCCAGCCTCTTTCTACTGCTTTTCTAATTTCTTCTCATCTTTGTCTTCCTTCTTCGAATGTGCAGCATTTGCAGATTTTTGCTTACTAGTAGAAGAGCTCTATTTCCTTTTGCCTTTCTGACTAGCCAGGAAAGCTTGATCTACAACACGCATAATAGACTTGTTCTACCTAGACTGGTTTTCCCTGCAACAAAACAGAAACTAAATCTTCAAATGATAGGGCATTTGGATTGCCTTTCATCATCGAACTAAGAGTAGAAGCAAAACTTTGATATGAGTTAGGAAGACCATTCAAAATAGTCTGCACAAGCGAACTGTGAGGAAGGACTTCATCTGTAGAAATCAATTGTTCCTTCAAATCCTTGATCTTTGTCAGAAACTATCCATACAATCACCTTCATTCATGTGCTCACTCTCCAACCATTTTCGGAGGTAAGCAACTCAATCCTCATTCCTAGCCTGGTACAATGTGGTAAGTGTATCCCAAGCATCCTTAGCTATTCTGCAAGAGGGAATGTGAGGAATAATGGCACGTTTGACAAACAAAGCTATCAATGCATGTGCTTGAGCATCTCTGCCATCCCAACGAATTTTCTCTATAGTAGGTGCAACAAAAATAGCAGCATGAATAGGAATCTGTAGAATATCACCATCTTCAATACCATATCCATCAGCTCTAGTACCTATATTTGCAGTACCTGTATTCGCACGTGTAACAAGGCATCTTTCAACACCCTACACAATATTCCATAGTCCTTTTGCAACCAATACATGACGCATCATATAAGTGTTGGGTGTGTGTAGAAGTGCGAGAGACACACAAGAAGCACACACAAGGAGCACAAACGTAGCAAGACACATGGAGAAGATGATGGCTGGAATAGCTCTCTCTATTGACGATGAACTAAATAGAAGTAAGAGCTAAATATTATCCCTAAGTACAAAGTACCACCACTTATGAGAGTATCAAGTATGTGGTAACATGGGGAAAAAACCTCTCGCCATCACTAGAGTAAAAAGTTCCCATGTATAGGGAAAAGGTTCACACCAAAGCTACTTGAGGATCACATAAGTGTAACAAACCCTCCTGGAGCGAATGATGTGAACACACACAGGGAGTGACAGATCAGCCCCCAGAAGGTAATAAACCTAAAGCTTTGCGAAACGCTTCAAACTTTTCCCGTGGAAGAGCTTTGGTGAATATGTCTGCCACATTATCTTGTGTAGGCACATATACCAAATCAATATCTCCTGCATGAAGGCGCTCTCTCACATAGTGATAATGCACCTCAATATGTTTGGTCCGTGCATGAAACACTGGGTTTCGTGCAACAGCCAAAGCACTCTGACTATCAGTGAGAATATGAGTAGCAGCATCAACCTCCACGCAAAGATCCATCAATAGGCATCTCAGCCATATACACTCCACTATAGCTGTGAAAAGTGCCCTGTACTCAGCTTCACAACTCAATGTCGCCACTATAGGTTGCTTCTTACTCAACCAAGGTATGCATGAGTCTCCAAGGAAAAAGCAATTACCACTAGTGGACATGCAAGTATCATAACAACCAGCCCAATCACTATCTGTAAAAGCATGCAAGCATGGTTGAATATCTCTGCCATAAAAGTGACCTAAACTCAAAGTGCCTCTAAGATATCTAAACACACGTTTTACCGCTTGCCAATGCTTAGTGCTAGGGCTATGCATGAATCGACTCAACTGGGAAACTGCATATTGTATATCCGGCCTTGTGTTGCATGCATAGATAAGACATCCCACAGCTTGCTGGTAAAGAGAAGTGTCAGATGCATCACTAGAATCCTAACCTGAATCCTGTCTCAATTTGTGTGGAAATGGGCTTGCAATGCTCAAAGGCAAAATGCTGAAGTAGTTTTTCAACATACTTTGGTTGATGCATAACAATTCCCCCCTCAACGGATACAAATTGGATGCAAAGGTAGTAGCTCAAAAGACCAAGATAAGTGACACCAAAAGTATGCTGCAAATCAGCCATAAGAATGTCAAGTTTTGCATCACATGACCCAGTCAAGAGTATGTCATCGACATAAAGAACAAGCACTATAAGATCAGCCCCATTTTGCGTACATAGAGTGTGCTTTCAATCGGGCTACATGTGAAGCCAAGAGCAATCAAGTGCTTATGGATTTTGTCATACCATGCACGTGGAGCTTGCTTGAGACCATACAAGGCTTTATGCAAGTGACAAACCAATGCTCTTTCCCTTTCATAGCAAATCCAGAAGGTTGCTTCACATAAACCTCAAGGGTACGAATGGTAGTCATGTGTGAAGTAGGTGCAAATGTTTCCTCATAATCAATGCCATATTGTTGCGCATATCCTTTGGCAACCAATCTAGCTTTGTAGCGATCAATGCTACCATCATATTTTCTCTTAATCTTATAAACCCACTTTGTACCAATGGCATTCTTTCCTTTTGGCAATTCACATAACTCCCAAGTACCATTCCTATGTATGGAATCCATTTTTTATTGCATAGCACTCATCCATTGTGGATCGTCAATTGCATCTTCAAAAGAAAGTGGCTCTTCATTACATGTTGTAGCAATAAGAGAATAATCCACAAAATTACTTGATGCATGGTGAGAGCTTGATCTTGTTCTACCAAGTAAAGGTGCACTCAATTTGCTGCCTTGCAAAGTTTGTTGCAGCCACTTTGGCATAGTCTGTGCACTCTTGATACACATGCGTTCATTATGTAAAACATCTTCAATATGTACATCATTCGTGGGCTGAATTTCATGCTCATTTTCAGTCATATTTTGACACAAATGTTCAGCCATATGTGGCTGGAAATTTCTAGCAGTTTTGAGAATTTTTGGCTGAAATTTTTTAGCCATGTTTGGCTGGAAATTCTCTATATTTTCAGCCTATTTGGCTGGAATTTTTCAGCCCTTTGAACCTCAGCTGGCTGGTCTACATGGCCATAGTCAAGCGCACCATTTTGAATCAAAGAAATGAGTGTATCAAACACACCTTGTGAGCTAACTGTTGGCTGTTTTTGCATTCAAGTAGAGGGAAAACTGAATTTTCAGCAAATCGCACATCTCGACTCACAATGATTGTGTTCGTCAATGGATGGCACAAACAATATCCCTTACTTTCAGCACTATAACCAACAAATATGCATTTCTTTTCCTTGTCATCAAGTTTGTGACGTTGTTGTGATAGCACAAGAGCATATGCCAAACAACCAAACACACGTATATGACTAACCATAGGCTTATGACCATTCCAAGCCTCATAAGGCGTGATGGCTCTCAATGCTTTTGTAGGGTAGCGATTCAACACATAATTTGCACACATGACCACTTCCATCCAAAACTTATCAAGAAGATGCTTTCCTTTAACCATACATCGTGCCATTTCAAGTAGAGTTCTATTTTTACTCTCGGCAACACCATTTTGTTGAGGTGTATATGGAACCATATATTGGTGTGAAATACCTCTTTCATGAAGAAAAGCATTAAACTCATGTGACATGTATTCACCACCATGATTCGTGCGTAGAGTCAAAAGCTTTTGTGAAGAAAAATTTTCAGCCATAGCCAAAAATGCTTTGAAGCAATAAAATACCTCATTCTTTGCTTTCATAGGATACACCCATGTATGGCGAGTAGCATCATCAATGAAGGTAACAAAATATGCATGCTTCCCAAAAGATGGAGTCTTGACGGGACCACATACATCACTATGAACAAGCTGCAATTTTCTTGTAGTATGTGTATCACTATCTTTTGGAAAAGAAGAACGATGCATTTTTCCAAGAATGCAACCTTCACATGCATGCTTTTCAATGGACTCAAGTGTAGGCAAGCCAATAACCATGTTCTTCGTTTGCAAGTAAAGCAAACTATTGAAGTTTAAGTGACCAAAAGGAGAATGCCAAAGCTCCATTTCAGCCATGGAAGAAGTATGAGCAACCAAGGCATTTGAGGCAGCCCTCTTGTATGTATCCATGCAATACAAACCATTACATAATGTACTGGACATCACGATAATATTGCCATTGCTGAAATCATGAACCATACACTTATCATCAACAAAGTGTACATGAAGTCCAGCTTTGGCAACCAACAGAACTGAAATTAAGTTCTTCTTTATATCGGGCACATAGAATGCATTTTTCAAGATAATCACACCTCCATTTGCAGCCGTAAGCTCAATTTCTCCTACTCCAATGATAGGATAAGAGGCATTGTTTGCACACACCACATGTCCTCCTTTAGGTGCATCTTTCAAAGAGGCAAAAAATCTTTTGCATGATGTTATGTGCTTTGAAGCACCACTATCAAAGAACCAATCCGAATCAGCCTCACTCACAACCATACATTTAGAATGCAAAGAAGCATCATAATGACATGTAACAACACATGCCCAAAAGTCTTGAGCCATGTTAGCTTCATCATTCTTTACATTTGCCAAATTTTCAGCAATAGACATGCAGGATTCCTTCTTCATTTCATTGCGTTTAGCAAGCTTTCTACACTCATCAATATTTGCATCTCTTCTTCTTTTGCAAATCACTATCATTAGAGGAATGAGTGGAAGAGGAAGCTTGAGGCTTTGGTTTTGATGAACCCAAAGCTGAACCATACTTGCTTTTTCCCTTTTGTGAGATAGCAAGTGCTTGCGTTCCCTCAATCAAACCACTCCTATTCACTCTAGATTGCTCTTCTTGCAAAAGAAGAGACACAACCTCATCAAATGCATACATATTAGGATTTCCTTTTGCTACCAAACGGAGTGTAGTAGCAAAGCTTTGAAAAGATTCCGGTAATCCTTTCAACAATGTAGGAATGAGTGATGCATCCGGAACTATCTCATCTATGTTTGCCAATTGCTCTTTCAAGTCCTTGATGCATGTCACATACACATCCACCGACTCATTTTCAGCTATACATACATCCTCAAGTTGCTTCTGCAAGTATGCAACACGTGCTTCATTATGCACAGCATACAAAGAAGAAAGAGTGTCCCATATCTGTCGTGATGTAGAACATGACCAAATGTGTGGAACTATATGATGCTTCACAGAAAGCGCAATCAAAGCATGAGCTTGAGCATCTTTTCCATCCCATCTAAGCTGCTCCTATGTAGGTGGAGAAGGAGAAACCATTGTACTCGAAGAAGAAGCTCCATCTATGATAGTAAACTGTGAAGTAGAAGAACTTGTGGGTCTTCGATCTACATCTGCCACTATGTTCCAAAGTTGTTTTGCAACAAGACCATGATTCATCATGTAAGACCACATCCGATAGTTGGTCCCATCAAGATTATCTTCAGGTTGAAGCATGCCAAACAAGTCATTGTTGCCCGCCATTTCACAAAAGAACAAGGATGTGACAAAATCTTCACTTTGACGAAAGCTGAAAAGAATTCTGAAATTTCAGCTCACAAACCGTCACTCTGATGGCGATTCTGACTACACAAATGGCTTTGAAATGGGGGTAAAACCCCAGCGCACCTGATGGAAATGTTTCTTGGCTGCTAAAATTCACAGTTCTATGCTCCGATGTCGATTTGCACTGTTAAAATTGCACGCATGCCGTGACACGAAATACCAAAACTTGAGAAGGAGATGAATCTACTCTGATACCACTGTTGTTTGTGTCTAGAAGTGCGAGAGACGCACAAGAAGCACACACAAGGAGCACAAATGTAGCAAGACACACGGAGAAGACGATGGCTAGAATAGCTCTCTCTATTGAGGATGAAGTGAACAGAAGTAAGAGTTGAATATTATCCCTAAGTACAAAGTACCACCACTTATGAGAGTATCAAGTATTTGGTAACATGGGGAAAAAACCTCTAGCCAGCACTAGAGTAAGTGCCCATGTATTGGGAAAAGGTTCACATCAAAGCTATTGGAGGATCACATAAGTGTAACAATAAGCCCACAATGGATATTGCTACCATCCAACTTATCCTCAATAGCCAACATACGGAATACATCACTGCTTTCAGCCATGGCCATTGAATAAAATACCTTGATGCAAACAAATGAGTGTATCTGAAAACGTTGAACAAAACTACCCAAACGAGTTTGCTAGACCTGTAGCAGACTTTGAGATGCTTATACTGGGAAACCAAAATTGCTATATATTTTTGGCTCAGAAAGATGAAATAGCCTGCACAAGCACTACGATAGTGCATTCGGAGACTAAAACAAGCTTAGATTGTGATTTTGGCACCACATAGCAAAGTTGTTTTGGTCTATGAAACACCCTGGGTATGCTCACCAAATTTCATGCAATTCTAAGACTGCAATCAGAGAGGTGTCGACAATGCCCTAGATGAAACGGTGACCTGCTCTGATGCCAATTGTTGGAGTTAGATGTCTGTAGAAGCATGCGAATAGCACAAGGAAGAAGAAGATGCTTGGAGCACAACACACAATACTATATGTATTACCACTAGAATGTACAAAGATAAGTAACCCATTAGGGCTATAGGCGTATATACAAGCTGGGGGGAAAAAACCTCCTAAAGAGGGAAAAAAGTGCCCTAGTGGTCCTAGAGTGTTCACACACATTACTACCTAAATATATCAACAATTGGAGGGGTGTCAACAATGCCCTAGATGATGTTGGGAAAGATGGATGGACACTCCAAGAAATGAGTAGGTACTGCAAATCCCTGCTTTGTACCAGCCCCTTCTTGCTTCGGAGTTGATTTGTAGGTCCTCTTAGCTTTCCAATGACACTATACAAGTTCTTATGTACTTTGGAAATGATGTGAGAAATTACTGAACCAAAACAGACTACTTCCAAGTTGAAGGATCAATGAAAACCTTCTATTTTTGTTCACACACCTCTACTTGTTATGCTCAATGCTTCTAGTACAGTAGGAATTAGAAAAATTCCTTTTGGAGATATCAAACTAGCTTAATGAGCTAATGATTCCAAGTGGAATCACTTAAAATGATGCATTATACACAGAGCAATCAATTTAGCAATCAAATCATTACCCGTGATTTTTTAGGACCTCTGCAGAGTTTGACCAGTAGGTACTTCGATGCCCTTTTCTCCAAATCTGCTGAATGGATTATCCTCAAAATATTGTGAGCCTGTAGAGGACTTGCAGCTGATTTCAACAAGCTATAGAACTTTGAAAATGGTGAAGAAATGACTGAGATATGATCTGTACAAGTTGACTGTTATGAGTGACTATGACAGAGAGACAATAGATGAAAATATTGATCTATTGTATTAAAACACAATGTTGTACAAGATCATTGACGTGGTAATCAATGTCAAATGATAATGAGTAGTGTAGGCTATGAAGTGAGCCTCACTCTCTTATAAACTAATCAGCAATAGCTCAAAATTGAAGTGATCTCTCTCCGCAAGCTTTTCAAACTATCTTTTATAGATGAGCCATTTGAATTTGAATTTGAAATCTTCCTCTCACTAAAAGTGGTCCTCTAATCTAGGAGATATTCTCTCAAGTAGAGTCATGGATTTTCCAACTAATAAATCCCACGAGTTTGGTGGTGATTACAAATATTCTTTCAAGTCAAAAAAGACTTTTACAAATGGTAAAAGATAAAAGCTTCCTAGCAATGGTTTCCATGGAGCTTCAATAAACTCTAGCCAAATGTGTAGTCTTGGTATTTGCACCAACAGCTCTCCTCAAGCCGGACATTTGGTCTTCTTCTTCAATTTCTTGAATGTCCTGCAATCCAATCATAGACTTAAACATGCAAAGTTTTGTACCATCCAATGCTTTAGTCAATAAGTCTGCACATTGCATGTTAGTTGATACATATGCCAACTGAATTTCCTTGCTCAATAGCTTCTCTTTCACATAATGATAGTGGACCTCTATATGCTTGGTCCTAGCATGATAAATAGGATTTGCTGCAAGATGTAATGAGCTTGTATTATCTCCAAAAATCATTGGAGATGTAGTATGCAAGCCTAAATCTGTATATAACAATCTGATCCATATGGCCTCTTGAGTAGCATTGGCCAATCCTCTATACTCTACCTCTGTAGGAGACAAAGCAACAATAGGTTGTTTCTTTGAAGACCATGATATAGGTTTGTCACCTGCAAATGATAGGTAGCCTGAGGTACTCCTTCTATCATCTTTGCAACCTACTCAATCTACATGTGAATATATCTTGATGTCCAAGTCTGAGGTATAAGGAAAATACAATCCTTGATTTTGAGTGCCCTTCAAAATCCTCTTGGCAGCTTCCAAATGATGTGCCCTATGTTTGTGCATAAATTGTCTTAAAAACACTTACTTCATAAGCAATATCAATCATTGTCAATGTAGCATAATTTAAGCTTCCCACTATGCTTTGGTAACCTGCAATATTCTCAAGCACACCACCTTCATGAGCACTTAACTTTTGGTTTACCTCCATTAGAGTGCTTGCAACTTTGGCATCCTACAAATGAAACTTCTTTAACATGTCCTGTATATACTTTCTCTGAGTAATATTAATTCCAACGTTAGTATAGACTAACTCAAGTCCAAGAAAATATTTTAGTGATCCAAGGTCACTAATTTTGAACTCCTCCATCATCTGATTCTTAATCTGCTTGATGCCATTAGCATCATTACTTGTGAGTATGATATCATCAACATATACACATATGTATATTACCTTTGAATTACTTCTCTTAACAAACAAAGAAGTATCTGCTTTACTGAATCCTTGATCCTGAAGGTATGTATTCAACTTATGGTTCCATGCCCTAGGTGCGTGCTTCAGTCCATAAAGAGCTTTGTTCAATTTACATACATATGTTAACTTGTTTGGATCCTCATAGCCAGGAGGTTGAGACATGTACACCTCCTCTAAAATCCAGCCATTTAGAAATGCATTTTTTACATCCAATTGATACATGTTCCAATTCTTTGATGCAGCCACACTTACCAATACCCTGGTGGTTGGTATTTTTGCCACAGGTGAGAAGGTTTCTTCATAATCAACCCTTGGGTTTGTTCAAAACCGGTAGCCACAAGTCTAGCTTTGTACCTGCTTATTGATCCATCACAATTCCTCTTGATCTTATAGATCCATCTAGAACGAATTACCTTCATAGACTCCTTCTTTGGCACTAGCTCCCAAGTATCATTCTCCTTGAGTGCTTCAATTTCCTCATCCATAGCTTCCTTCCATTCTGTCTTGGTCTTTGCCTCTTCATATGATGATGGCTCTTCAAATGACGTCTTTTGCAAGATAAAAAGAGTGCTTAGTAACTAAGGAAGTGGCATACCCATATCTGATTGGCTTCTTGCTCTCCCTTTGTGATCTTCTGATTGCTTGGTTGTATGATTTAGGTATATCCTCCAACTTCTTCATCTTGACTTTCCCTTTGGATTTCCATGCCTTGAACTCTTCTAAGTTGATGATGTCCTCATCATCTAAGTTGATGTCTTCAATCTGATTAGGCTCCTCCTTAGTGAGGCTTGGAAACTCCTCTTCCAAGTCATAAGGTAGCTTTACTTTCCTGCATTCACTTTCAAACCAAGAGTCATTCTCATCAAAGAAAACATCTCAATTGACCATGAATCCTTTGTTTGAAGGATTGTAGAACCTATATCCTTTCTGATTTAAGTCATATCCTATGAAGATGCACTTCTCTGCCTTAGGTTCTAGCTTACCTCTTATTTGAGAAGGGATATGCACAGACGCAACACATCCAAATATCCTGCAATGGTCAAGTGAAGGTCTTCTACCATGCCATGCTTCATATGTGGTCATCCCATCAAGAGATTTGGATGGCAACCTGTTTACAAGATAAGTAGTAGTAGATAAACTCTCTGCCCATAAGTAATTAGGTATTTTTTTCTCATTTAACATTCACTTAGTTGTTTCAACATTAGTCTATTTCTCCTCTCTGCCACCCCATTTTGTTCAGGGGTATACCTTGTTGTAATTTCTCTCTTGATTCCTCTGTCCTGCAAGAATGCATCAAATTCATTTGAGAAGTACTCACCTCCTCCATCTGACCTTAGTCTCTTTAGACTTCTCCCTGTTTGGTTCTCAACAAGTGCAAGATACTTTTTTAAGCAACTAAATACTTCATCTTTGTGCTTCATAAAGTATAAGATAGTCCACCTACTGAAATCATCAATGAAAGATACATAATACCTTGATCCAGAGATTGAGGGATCCTTATTTGGTCCCCATACATCTGTATGGACAAGCTCTAGGTCGTCCTCATGCATGTAGCCTTTCCTTGAGAAGGGTAACCTATGAGATTTTCCAAACTGACAAGCACCATATTTATAGATCATGTGTTGCTTGGATACATTGGGTATCCCAAGCACACACTGATCTCTACAAATTTGCTTTAAGGTTCTTTCACCAACATGCCCTAATCTCGTATACCAAATTTCAAGCTCTAATAGTGTTTGGTCTTTGTAGCTATAAAGTGCAATATTCCTTGTATCTTCAAGTTCAAAAGTGAGTAATCTATCTGTCTTTTCTCCTTTGGCAATTCTCTTGAATCCATGTTGGGGATCCTCCTCAAATGCTCCATATTGGTTGAACTGACCTGCAAACCTTTTTCCACAATGTATCCAACACTCATCAAATTCTTGGTAATTGTAGGTACATATAGAACCCTGCTCAACATATTCTTATTTCCATCAGAGGTTTTAACATTTCCTACCTTAATCACTAAGTGCTTGGTGCCATCACCTGATTGTATCTGATGCTTACCCTTTGGTTCCTCAAGGTCAAAGAGAAGAGCTACATTGCCTGCCACATGGTTTGAGCATCCTGAGTCAATGTAGAAGAGATGGTCATCATTTATACTTGGTTTTGTAGTCATATTCATAATCAGAAGAGAATCCTCTTGCTCCTCAGTATAGTTGTTGTAATCTTTCATTGATTTGTAGCCTCCTTGGTAGTTGTTATTGTAGTTGTTGTTGTAGTTGTTATTGTATCCTTGATGGTGATTGAATCTTCCTCTTGATTGTCTATATCCACCTCTTTGATATCCTCTACCTCGCTGATTTTTGAAGTTCCTGAAACACTCATCTGTAATGTGATTTGACAATCCACAAATATTACATGGTGAGGAGTTATAAGGTCTCCCCCTACTTTGCTTACCTCCTCTGCCCCTTCCTCTTGAGGTTCTACCTCTCCCTGCATAGTTGGCTTGGGAGGTAGCTCCTTCATCCTGAATCTTCTTCTTCTTCCCTTTCTCTTTGGACTTACGTTTATCAGTGTATATGGCAGAAGAGCTATTACCTCTTGATGAATCTCCATTCTTGTTGAGCTTGGCTTCATGGGTAAAGAGTTGCCCCATTAGTGTGGTAAGGTCTGGAATCTGCATATCCATGTACAAGTCCATGGCAGTTGTGAAGCTCTCCCATTTGTCATCAACTTTAATACCATTGATTACTTGTCTTACAATCTGCTCCTCTTCAATTTCTTCTCCTATGCTTGCCAATTGATCAGTTACATCTTTGACTTTGGTCACATACTCTGAGATGCCTTGCTTGGGTTGCTTTCTTTGAGTGGTAAACTCAATCCACAATTGGTTCTTCCTAGCCCTTGTGTTGGAAGAACAATATGAAGACAATGTTTCCCAAGTCTCTTGGGATGTCTTAAAGTTCCTAATATGTGGAAGAAGAAAATCAGAGATTGATTTAAGTAAGTAAGACATTGCTAATGCCTCCTTGGCACACCATGTATTGAGTCTTTCATGCTCCTCTCTTGTATGTTGTCCTTTGCTTCTGAATATGGGCATCTCCTCATCTCTTGAGATGTATCCATAGAGGCTCCTTCCTTGCAAGTATGTCTTCATCCTCAAGTACCATGCTTGATAGTTGTTCCTGTCCAATTTATCAAAGAAAGAAGGAAAACCATCTCCCATTTTACCTTAGCTTTGCTTTGATACCACTGTTGGGAAAGATGGATGGACACTCCAAGAAATGAGTAGGTACTGCAAATCCCTGCTTTGTACCAGCCCCTTCTTGCTTCAAAGTTGAGTTGTAGGCCCTCTTAGCTTT
>CM035440.1:119499079-119571579 GCA_020310875.1 Ceratopteris richardii | reverse complement strand
GCATTTCGGTTTATTAAAACCCATGTTGATATAGGCTTTGGTACTTTTTAATGCATTATTGGTGCTTATAACAATGCCTATACTGATGTCAAGTTTTTAACATTTTCTCGAGAAGCTTCCAACTATCATATTGATGCCAGAGATGACCCTCGGTATGGATAGCATTGGTATGACCTTCATATGTTGTAGTAAAGGGTAAAAGCAAGTATAATTCAGCTTTGGATTCATCAAGAAAAAATTCTCAATTTTCCTCTTCCACCTCTTCCTCTGCAGAAGGTGATATGCAAAAGAAGAAGAGATGCAAGTATGTTGAAACGTTGGAATTACCATTGATGAATGTAGAAAGCTTTTCAAGCATAATGAAAAGAAAAAAGAATATAGCATGTCTATTGTTGAGTTTAAGACATCTAATACAAAGAATGATGAAGCTAATATTTCTCAAGATGTTTGGGCATGGTTTTTTACATTTTATTACAATTCATCATCACATTCTACATGTGTGATTATGAATGAGGCTGATTTGGATTGTTCTTTTTATAGTGGTGCTCCAAAGCATATCACTTCATGCAAAAGACTTTTTGCCTCTTTGAAAGATGCACCCAAAGGACATGTTGTGTGTGGGAAAAATGCTTTTAATCCTATTTTTGGAGTTGGAGAAATTTAGCTTATGGCTGCAAATGGAGGTATTGTTACTCTCAAGAATGCATTGCATGTACCCATTATCAAGAAAAACTTGATTTCAGGTCCTATTATTGCTAGTGTGGGACTTCATGTGCATTTTACTCATAACAGAAGTTTTATGGTTCATGATTTCAACAATGGAAATGTTATTGTGATGTTAGGTACATTATGCAATGGTTTGTATCATTTGAATACATATAAGAGAGCTTCCTCAAATGCCTTGCTTACTCATACTTTTTCTATGGCTAAAATGGAGTCATGGCATGCTTGTTTTGGCTATTTGAATTGCAATAGTTTGTTTTACTTGCAAAAGAAGGATATGGTTATTGGTTTTCTAACACTTGAATCCATTGAAAAGCATGCATGTGAAGTTTTTATACTCGGAAAGATGCATCATGCTTCTTTTTCCAAAGATAGTGGTACACATGCCACATGAAAATTGCAACTTGTTCATGTTCTGGTCAAAAGTAAGACAAGCATGTATAATTTGTTACCCTCATTGTTTACGCAAAATGCCATACTTGGTTGTATAGTATGAAAATAAAGAATGCGTTATTCACTTGCTTTAAAATATTTTCAACTATGGTTGAAAATTTCTGTGGCAACAAGCGTCTAACTCTTTGTATGGATCGTGGAGATGAATAAATTTTACATGAATTTAATGCTTTTCTTTGTAAAAGAGGTATTTCACACCAATGTATAATGCCATATTCATGTCAACAAAATGGTGTTGTAGAGCACAAGAATAGAATACTTCTGAAATGGCACAATGTATGGTTAAAGGAAAGCATCTTCCAAATAAGTTTTGGATGGAAGAAATCATGTTTGCAGACTATGTATTGAATCATTGTCCTACAATATAAATGTTAGTCATTACACCTTATGAGACTCCGAATGGGTGAAAGAAAATGGTTATTCATATGTGTATATTTTTTTTGTTTGGCATATGCTCTTGTGCCATCACAACAACATTACAAATTTGATGACAAGGCAAAGAAATGTATATTTGTTAGATGTAGTAGTGAGAGTAAAGGTTGAATGCCTTAGGTGGTCAGAAGAAGAGGTGCAAGGAGGAGATACAAGGGAGAGGGGAGAGAGAGAGAGAGAGAGAGAGAAGAGGAGATACACCCAAACTTGGGTGGGAGCCTCAAAACCCACATAATGATCTTTTGAAACAATGCTTTATAAAAGATGTATGTATATAAATATAGGGGTAAAGTTACATGACCCTCACATTCCTAACTATCTCCCACTTAAGGATCAATGTGACCATATGTGAAAACATATACAAATAATGATATGTAAGACTATTACCTAACATGCAAGAAGCATTCGAATCTCAACCCATACCAATCAACATACACAAACTACCTCAAACAAGGTGTCTCCATGAACCTCAAATTGATCTAGACTCATATCAATAAGAGTCAAGCTCACATATGACTGATTAAGAATTGGTGAAGTTCCTACAAAGCTCCACTTGATCTATGCATGTTTCAATCATCAAATGAGTGACAAATCCACGTTCAATTGCTCCAATAGTAATAATAATATCTAGTCTTGGTCATAATAACTAATACGTCAAACTCTCAAATGTTGATGAAACTTGTGCTATCCTGGTTTACTTTAGTATGTTAGTCATGCCTATATCCAAGGCATCCAAAGAACCATCATCAAGATCAACATGTCTTGATATATCCATGTCAACATCTAGCATGAGAAAATTCAAGAATAATTGCATAATTGTTGACTCTTCAACATCCAAATCAGTCATCCTATCAACTAGGGATGTGTCTAGCTATGCACCCTAAGAGCTAGTATTCTCTACCGCACAATGTGTATCTTAAGATATATCTTGCTCTACCACACCGTGTATAAACATGCTCCACATGAGCTAATTGCACAACATCAACACCAAGTCAAATGAACGATATAACTCTAACCAAGTATCACCAAAATGCTCTAAATGAGCATCCACACCATGCTCAAAAGCATCCAATTGATCATCCAAAGTTTGCTCCATGTGAGAATCTATATGATCAAAAAAAACATGCTCTACATAAGCATCATGAGCATCCAAATCATGTTCTACATGTGCATTCATATGACCATCTAAATCTTGCCATACATGTGCATCACAAATGTCAATAGAACTATGTGTAGGTAGAAAAAATGAGACACAACAAGTCTCACATCACACATAAGGTTTCTCCCATTGAGATAAGATTTTCTCTTGCTTTGAGTATTTGTATTGGGTATTTGTGTCCAATCCTAGAACCTCTGATAAGCATAAGTTGACCAACTTCAACTTAAAATAATGCTCACCAAAGAATGCATAATATCTTCTCTCTTGTTACTGACTAACTAAAATCAAGCTCATAGGGAATGAAGGCACATAACGTATATGTCGCAGTGTAATGCTCCATTGGGTAGCATAAGGCATACATCTCATGTACCTTCAATGTCATATGTTGATATGTCAAGCATGTGCACACATCCATGACTCTCACTTGAGAATCAACAAAATCACTCACAATGTGGACTGACGTGAAAAGTGGCTTATGCATCAAGCAACCAAGATATATGTGTTGTCCACTAAATAGAGGAATCATGAGATGAATCATAGGATAAAGTGATGGCCATCATTGGCATGGTAAATCACCATAGGCTCTCTTGAAACCACTGTTTGACTTGAATTAACATCATCATCACATCCACATGAGCAACATTGTCAAGTATGGCCTTCATGACCACAGTGCAAACACTTAAGTTGTCAATGTGATCTATGTCTCACATGAGTCAATGAACTCGCATACATGTCATGTAGTCTCTGCCATAATGTATTGCTTGTCTCCTCATGGATCATAGATTCATATATAGAATCCCCAAGTTGTGATTGGATAGTGGAGCTTGCCACTACATCCATATCCATCCATACATGGCCGAACATGCCACGAGGCCTCTATGCATTTCTATGCACGTACATGTGTAACCCTTCATGAACTAATGTATCCCATATGTGAGCTTTCTCAAAAAGTTAGTACCGTCAAATTGAGAAGACATCATGCTTGCAGTCCAAGAGACTAGCAAATAGACCACAAGTCAATATTCCACCAATAGGATCACACCTATATACATATGCATAACTCACATCACAAACATCTCATTGGCAAAGAAAACCATGTGAACCACCTGTCACATAACCATGCATCCACTAATGTCAAACCATAGTGGCAATCACATATAACGATCCATGAGTAATATGGCTCAATGTAAAGCCAACATACTTGAAAAAATGATAGATAGTTGAGGCTCCAATTGGATCATGTATCTACACAAAAACAAAAATACAAATACTAACCAAGATCCAATAATCAAGTCCCATAAATTGTGTGCAACTAACAATTAAAGTCATAACCAAGAGGTTGTTGGAGTTAGACGTCTGTGGAAGCACGCGAACAGCACAAGGAAGAAGAAGAAGCTTGGAGCACAACACACAATACTGAATGAATTACCACTAGAATGTACAAAGATTAGTAGCCCATTAGGGCAATAGGCGTATAGACAAGCCGAGGGAAAAAAACCTCCTAAAGAGGGAAAAAAGTGCCCGGCGGGCCTAGAGTGTTCACACACATCACTACCTAAATATATCAACAAATCCCCCCTCGGAGAGATACGGTGAACAAGTATCTGGCACTCATGTATAAGGAAGTGCCAAGCTATGTGGAAATCACTCCACAAAAGGAAGTAAGTCCAAAGCTTTGCGGAAAGCTTCAAACTTCTCCCTAGGCATAGCCTTCGTGAAAAGATCTCCAATGCTCTCCTGCGTGGGCACATATGCCAAGCTAATCTCCCCAGTAGAGACCCTCTCCTTGACATAATGATAATGCACCTCAATGTGCTTAGTGTGAGCATGGAACACAGGGTTCCTCGCAATTGCCAATGCGCTCGGACTGTCAATGAAGATGGTGGTGGCAGAAGACTGACCAACACCCAAATCAGCCATAAGGTGTCTGAGCCACACACACTCAACAGTCGCTGTGAAATCTACCCTATACTCAGCCTCATAGCTGGAAGTGGCCACAATAGGCTGCATCTTGCTCAATCAAGATATACATGAGCTTCCAAGCATAAAGCAAAATCCACTAGTGGACACACGAGTGTCATAGCAACCAGCCCAGTCTCAGTCAGAAAAAGCATGCAAATCTGGTGGTAGTGATCCCCCCTTGGGACAAAACAACCCAAGTAGCTGAGTACCACTCAAGTAGCAAAAGATATGCTTAACTGCCTGCCAATGCTTGACACCTGTGCAATGCATAAACCTGCTCATCTGTTAGACAACAAACTGAATATATGGCCGAGTAATGCATAAGTAAATCAGGCATCCAACAACCTGCTGATAGAGGACAAAATCAAATGCATCTCCCATCATGAAGACTCAATCATAAATGTGTCTCCATAGGAGTGGCAATAGGCTTACGGTCTTCAAAGCCAAAATGTTGCAATAATGTGTCAATATATTTCATTTGACACAAAGCCATCCCACCATCAACTTGCATAAACTGAATGCCCAAATAGTGATACAAATGCCCCAAATCAGACATCTCAAATGAGACATGCAAATCAGCCTTAAAATCAGCAATATGCTTCTCAATAGGACCAGTGAGCAGCATCTCATCAACATAGACAACAATTATCAGAAGCACATCATTAGCACGCTTAATATATAAAATGCTCTCAGTTGGACTGTTCTCAAAACCATGTGCAACCAGATAGGCATGTATCTTCTCATACCAAGCACGTGGTACTTGCATTAAACCATGTAATGCCTTCTTTAACATGCACACCTGGTTTTCACGCCTTTTCTGCACAAAGCCACAGGGATGAAAAACATACACTTCTTCATGCAAGTCACCATTTAGAAATGCATTTTTAATGTCCAACTGATGTACATTCCAACCATGATGGGCTGCAAGTGCACAGATGCTCCCAACAGTAGTCATACGGCATGTAGGTGCAAAGGTCTCATCAAAATCAATGCCTCTTTCCTATGCATAACCCTTTGCAACAAGCCTAGCCTTATACCTACCAACTGTTCCATCAGGCGTACGCTTTAGCTTGTAAACCCACTTAGTGCCAATGGCCTTGTTGCCAGGAGGCAACTCACATAAAGACCAAGTACTGTTCTTCATTATAGCATCATATTCAGATTGCATAGCAGCCATCCAATTTTCTAAATTTTGTGGTTCATCAAATGAAACAGACACAAGCTCATTCTCATCACAGAGACTAGATGCAGCCATAACATAGCAATCTGATGCAAAAGAGGCACTATGAGAGCTTGAACGAGTATGATATGACATAGGTGCATCTAATTTGTTGTCATGCAAAGTCTACACCAGCCATTTTGGCATAGTTTTTGCCTGCTCAATATTACCTCTTTCATCAACAAGTGCATCATGTAAATCTGCATCAGAAATGGAATGATCTGCATCATCACATGAAACCTGTAAAGGTTGAGAAGTTGCCTCATTAGGACTAGCACTAGACTATCCACCTATAAAAAGAGGCAGCAAAGTATCATACATGTCTTCGGAGCTAACAAATGTCTCCAGAGACATGAAAGCAATGGCTGAATAGCATCTTCCACAAAAACAACATCAAGGCTAAGTAGAATAGATTTAGTCTGTGGATGATATAGACAATCACCTTTACTTTCAGAACTATACCCAACAAAAATACATTACTACTTTATCATCCAATTTTCTACGTTGTTGTTCACGCACTAATGCAAATGCCAAACAACCAAAAACACACAGATGAGGAACAGATGTCTTGCAATCATGCCAAGCCTCATATGGAGTGATAGAGTGTAGCGCATTAATGGAACACCTGTTAAGTACATATGTTGCACACATGACACCCTCAAGCCAGAAACTATGTGGTAAAGCCTGACTCTTGACCATACACCTCGCCATCTCCATGAGTGTCATGTTCTTTTGTTCAGCAACTTCATTCTATTGAGGTGTATACGGCACTGCACATTGGTGTTTTATCCCACGTTCAGCTAGAAATGCATTAAAACCAGAAGACATATATTCCCCCCCTCGATCAAAATGGAGGATGCCCATTTTACATGCTGACATATTTTCCGCCAAAACCAAAAACTATTTGAAGCACATGAACACTTCGGACTTTGCCTTCAATGGATATACCCATGCATGCTTGGAAAAATCATCAATGAAGTCATGAAGAACAGATAATTTCCAAAAGAAGGTGTCTACATAGGACCACAGACATCGCTATGTACAAGCTGCAATTTCAGAGTAGCCTTGAACTGAACCATCTTTTGGAAACGAGGAACGCTGCATTTTGCCCAAAACACAGCTTTCATAAACATTTTTTCCAGGTGCCTCAAGTTTGGGCAAAGAGCACACCATTTCAGATTTTTGCAGGCATAGCAAACTAGCAAAATTCAAATGATCAAAGCATGCATGCCAAAGCTTTGCATCTAACATAGCCTGAGAATCATGTACTACACATGTTGAATCATTTACAGATCTTTCATAGTCTATGAGCTCATACAGCCCATGACATAAAATTCCAGACGCAATAATCACATTGCCATTTAACATATCATGAACTGTACATTGGTCATCAACAAATTTCACAACCAAGCCAATCTTGGCTAATGCGGAAACTTATAACAGATTTTTCTTGATCCCTGGCACAAACAAAGCATCTGACAAAGTGAAAGAACTACCATCAGCAATAGCCAAAATGATATTACCAACTCCCATAACTGGATAAGAGGAGTTTTTGGCGCATGTAATAGTATTCCATCTAGGAATAGGCTCGAGTGAAGAGAAGAAACTACACTGCGGGGTAATATGTTTAGTTGCCCCACTGTCAAAGTACCAAACATCTGAGTCTACTATAGATATGCACTGCTCATGAGAAGATGGGTCAAAAATGCAAACAGTAGTAAATGCCCATTCTTCTTCCTACACAAGATTAGTAGACTTTGTTTTTGGTGTAGAGGCCTCTGCAACAACCATTCTAGCCTCTTTCTTCTTTGCCTCTTTAGTAGCCAGTTTTGGATAGTTCTTTATGATATGATCATTTCCTTTACAATGCAAAACAATTTCTGCTTTTCTGATTTCTTTTCATCTTTTTCTTCCCTCTTTGATTTTGCAGAATTAGTAGATTTTTGTTTACTAATTGAAGAGCTCCATTTTCCTTTGCCCTTCTGACTAGCCAGAAAAGCTTTAACTGCAACACGCATAATGGACCTATTTTGCCTGGATTGATCCTCCTGCAATAGAACAGAGACTAACTCCTCAAATGCTAAGGCATTTGTATTGCCTTTCATCATCAACCAAAGAGTGGAAGCAAAACTCTAATATGAATGAGGAAGATCATTCAGAACGATCTGCACAAGTGAGCTATCTAGTATAACCTCATCAGCAGAAATCAACTATTCCTTCAAGTCTTTGATCTTTGTTAGAAAATTGTCCGTAGAATCACCTTCATTCATGTGCTCACTCTCCAACTTATTTTGGAGATAAGCAACACGAGCCTCATTCCTAGCTTGGTACAATGTGGTAAGTGTATCCCAAGCATCCTTAGTTGTTCTGCAAGAGCGAATATGAGGAATAATGGCACGTTTGACAGACAAAGCTATCAATGCATGTGCCTGGGCATCTCTACCATCCCAACAAATTTGCTCTGCAGTAGGTGCAGCAAAAATTGTAGCATGAACAGCAATATGCAGAATATCATCTTCGACAACTTCTGCATCAGTTTCAGTACCTGCAGTTGTAACAATTGCAGGTGTGATACGATGTTTTTCAACACCCTGTACAATGTGCCACATTCCTTTTGCAACCAATACATGTCGCATCATATAATCCCATAACGGGTAGTTGGTACCATCCAACTTATCCTCAATAGCCAACATATGGAATACATCATTGCTTTCAGCCATGGCCAGTGACTAAAATACCTTGATGCAGAAAATTGACTGTATCTCAAAAAGTTGAACAAAACTGCCTAGACGAATTCTGCTAGACTTGTAGTAGACTTTTGAGATGCTTATACTGGCGAACCAAAACTAGTATATACCTTTGGCACAAAAAGACAAAATAGCTTGCACAAGCGCTATGATAGTGCGTTCGAAGGTCAAAATGAGCTCAGATCGTGATTTCGCCACCACAAATCAAAGCTGTTTTAATCTCGGAAACACGTTGAGTATGCTCACCAAAATTCGTGCAATTTTGAGAGTGCAACCGAAGAGGTGTCGATGATGCCCTAGATGAAGCAGCGACCTGCTCTGATACCAATTATTGGAGTTAGATGTCTATGGAAGCACACGAACAGCACAAGGAAGAAGAAGAAGCTTGGAGCACATCACACAATACTAAATGAATTACCACTAGAATGTACAAAGATTAGTATCCCATTAGGGCAATAGACGTATATACAAGCCGGGGGAAAAAACCTCCTAAAGAGGGAAAAAGTGCCCCGACGGACCTAGAGTGTTCATACACATCACTACCTAAATATATCAACAGAGGCATAAATTGGATATAGAACACAATGCCACTATACATCCATTGACAATGCTATGACCAAAATCATGATGGCATAACTTGAAAGGGATACCACAATACCATCTTACATGTGAAACACTTTATAAGATCATGCTCTACTCTCATACAAAGGAGCTACCACAATGGTCATACATGATCATATGGAAACCAAGATCAATGCACAAGAGCTCACACACACTTTTTACAACTCTCCACCAATGAAGCTCTAAACCAAGAGCTCTGAATAGATTTGAAGATAACTTCAATCTTCAACTATCTTTAGGGTTGCATAGAAAAATTATGATAGTTTGTATATTGCATTTTTGTTGCTCCAAGCTTTACATTTTTCCTCGAATTCTTAATCAAACTGAAGATCTCAATCTCAGCTATAATTTTCATGTTAAAATCATGAAAATTGAAGATCTCAATCTCAGCTATAATTTTCATGTTAAATGCATCTCTAGCATCATGAAGACTCAATTGTAAACCTGTCTCCATAGGAGTGGCAATAGATTTGCGGTCTTCAAGGCCTAAATGCTGCAATAATATGTCAATATATTTCGTTCAACAGAGAGCTATTTTGCCATCAACTTAAATAAATTGGATGCCCAAATAATGATGCAAATGCGCCAAATATGATATCTCAAATGAGGCATGCAAATCAGCCTTAAAATTAGCAATATGCCTCTCATGAGGACCAGTGATCAGCATGTCATCAACATACATAACAATGATCAAACGTGCATCATTAGCACGCTTAACATATATGGTGCTTATAGCCGAACTGTTTTCAAAACCATGTACAATCATATATGCATGTATCTTTCCATACCAAGCACGTGGTGCTTGCTTTAAACCATATAATGCCTTCTTTAACCTGCACACCTAGTTTTCATTCTCTTTTTGCACAAAGCCATAGGGCTGAAAAACATACACTTCTTATTGCAAATCACCATTCACAAATGTAGTTTTAATGTCCAGTTGATGTACATTCCAACCATGATGAGCTGCAAGTGCATAGATGCTATGAACAGTAGTCATTTAGCAAGTAGGTGCAAAGGTCTCGTCAAAATGCCTCTTTCCTATGCATAACCCTTTGCAATAAGCCTATCCTTATACTTGTCAACTCTTCCATCAGGCTTACACTTTAGCTTGTATACCCACATAGTGCCAATGGCCTTCTTGCCAAGAGGCAATTCACATAAAGACGAGGTACCATTTTTCATGATAACATCATATTCTGATTGCATAGTAGCCATCCAATTTTCAGAATTTTGTGTTTCATCAAAGGAAATAGGCTCATTCTCATCACAGAGACTAGAGCCAGCCATAGCATAGCAATCTGATGAAAAAGAGGTACTATGAGAGCCTAAACAAGTATGATATGATAGAGGTGCATCTAATTTGTTGTCACACAAAGTCTGCACAAGCCATTTGGGCATAGTTTTTGCCTCCTCAATATCACCTCTCTCATCAACAAGTGCATCATGCAAATATGAATCAAAAATGGAATGATATGCACCATCACATGAAACTTGTAAAGGCTGAAAAGTTGCCTCATTAGGACCAGCACTAGATTGTTCACCTGTAAAAAAAGGCAGCAAAGTATCATACATGTCTTTGGAGCTAATAGATGTCTCCTTAGTACATGAAAGTAGTGGTTGAATAGCATCTTTCACAAAAACAACATTACGGTTAACCAAAATGTGTTTATTCTGTAATGATATAGAAGATAGCCTTTGCTTTCAGAACTGTACCCAACAAAAATACATTTCACTCTTTTATCATCCAATTTCCTGCATTGTTGTTTAGGTACTAATGTATATGCCAGACAACCAAAAATATGCAGGTGAGCAACAGATGGCTTATGACCATGCCAAGCATCATATGGAGTGACAAACTACAATGCTTTAGTGGGACACCTATTAAGTACATAAGTTGCACACATGATAGCCTCAAGATAGAAACTATGTGGTAAAGCCTGATTGTTGACCATACACCTCGCCATCTCCATGAGTGACATGTTCTTCTGTTCAGAAAATAAATTCTGTTGAGGTGTATATGATGATGTACAATGATGTTTTATCCCACGCTCAGCCAAAAATGCATTAAAGTCAGAAGACATATATTCCCCCCTTCGATTAGAATGAAGGGTGACCGTTTTACATGCTGACAGATTTTCAGCCAAAACTGAAAACTGTTTGAAGAACATAAACACTTCAGACTTTGCTTTCAATGGATATACCCATGCATGACTGGAAAAATCATCGATGAAATTCATGAAGTAAAGATCATTCCCAAAAGAGGGTGTTTGCATAGGACCACAGACATCACTGTGAACAAGCTACAATTTTTTAGTAGCTCAAATTGAACCATCTTTTGGGAATGAGGAATGCTTCTCTTTGCCCAAAATATAGCCTTCACATACATCTCTACCAGATGCCTCAATTTTGGGCAGAGAGGACACCATTTCAGATTTCTACAGACGTAGCAAAAAAGCAAAATTGAGATGACCAAAGCATGCATGCCAAAGCTTCGC
This sequence comes from Ceratopteris richardii, assembly GCA_020310875.1. NCBI lineage: Eukaryota > Viridiplantae > Streptophyta > Polypodiopsida > Polypodiales > Pteridaceae > Ceratopteris > Ceratopteris richardii. Next base: position 119,559,768 of record CM035440.1, on the reverse strand, counting down.
ATCTGACATAGCCTGAGAATCATGTATTGCACATGCTAAATCATTCACAGATTTTTCATAGTCTATGAGCTTATACAACCCATGACATAAAATGCCAAAAGCAATAATCACATTGCCATTTGACAGATCATGAACTGCACATCTGTCATCAACAAATTTCACAACCAAGCCAATCTTGGCTAAAGCTAAAACTGATAATAGATTCTTCTTGATCCCTGGCACAAATAAAGCATCCAACAATGTAAAAGAACTACCATCAATAGTAGTCAGAATGATCTTACCAACTCCCATGACAAGATAAGAGGAGTTTTTGGTGCATGTGATAGTATTCCCTGTAGAGGCAGGTTGGAGTGAAGTGAAGAAACTAGGTTGCGAGGTAACATGTTTGGTTGCCCCACTATCAAAGTACCAAACATCTAAGTCTACAGCAGACATACACTATTCAGGAGAAGATGCGTCAAAACTATACACATAGTAAATACCCATTCTTCTTCTGCACTAGATTAGTAGACTCTCTTTTTGGTATAGAGGCCTCTACAACAACCATTCCAACCTCTTTTTTCTTTGCCTATTTTGCAGCCAATTTTGGATAATTCTTTATGATGATCATTTGCTTTACACTACTTGCAAAACAATTTCTGCTTTTCTATTTTCTTGTCTTCTTTTTCATCCTTCTTTGATTGTGCAAAATTAGCATATTTTTGCTTATTACTAGAAGAGCTCAATTTAGCTTTGCCCTTCTGTCTAGCCAAGAAAGCTTGATCTGTGCACAATTTTGGCACCACATAGTGAAGTTGTTTTGATCTCCTAATCACCCTGAGTATGCTCACCAAATTTTGTTCGATTCTGAGACTGTGATCGGAGGGGTGTCGATGATGAAGCGACGACCTGCTTTGACACCAATTGTTGGAGTTTGAGGTCTTTGAAAACAGCACAAGGAAGAAGGAGAAGAAGCTTGGAGCACAACACACAATGTTGAATGTATTAGAATGTACAAAGATAAGTAACCTGCTAGGGCAATAGGCATATGTACAAGTCGGGGGAAAAAAACCTCCAAAAGAGGGAAAAAGTGCCCTGACAGTCCTAGTGTGTTCACATACATCACTACCTAAATACATCAACAACTTTATGGACTGGACATAAGGGTTTTGTGGCTACATATGAAAAAATTAGAAAAAGTTATTGGTGGCTAGGAATCTATCAATGTAAGGGATTATGTTAATTCTTGTGCTATATGTCAAATGCATTCATCAATTAAGCATATGGATCCTTTACATCCCACATATCCACCATGTATTCATTATAAGTGGGCGGTTGACTTAGTGACCATGCCCAAAGGTGTAGATAAAATGTGGTCTGTAGTACTTGCAAGAGAAGACCTTACAAACCATGTAGAAGGCCGAGCCCAACGATCTATAACAACATACAATGTTTGTAAATTTTTACTTGAAGATGTAATATCAGGATTTGGTTATGTTGAGAAAGTAGTGGCTTATAGGAGTGAGTTAGATGCTCAAGAGGCTAGAGACTTATTTGCATAGCATGGAATTCTTTTAGCACTTACAATGGCTTATAACCCTGAGGCTAATGGGAAAATAGAAAGAGGGAAATCTCCAATTGTAAAAGCAATCCCGAAAGCATGTTGGTGATATTGAAAATTGGCCAAAATTTCTACCTTTTGCATTATGGGCTGATAGAATGACTTGCACTAGGACAATGGGGTATATGCCAACATAATTAATGTAGTATCAAAAACCTATTTTTTCTAGTACATACACAAATACTTACATGATCTACTCTTTCATGGCATGATAATCTGTCTACAGAAGCTCTTGGCTCTAAGAATTCAACACCTTGAGCAAGGAAATGAAAAGTAAGATGAAGCTATTGCTAAGTTAAAAGAATAAAGGATTAAGAATAAGAGGTATTTTGATAAGTCACATAGATTAAGGCCAAAACAAATTCAAATTGATATTTGGGTTTTGATTTATGATAGTACATTTGATTTCCAATACGATGCGCATACTCTTTGTGGAAATTTAATCTTTCCCCTTGCATGTCTCCAAATTAATCCATCTTTTAAGGAATAATTATAAGCTTGTTTTCTAATATCCTTGAACCCATTTCTAGACCATGCAAGTGATTTAATCAAAGCACTAAGATATCTTCCAATGTCTTGCCATTCTCCTTCATATTCATCAATTTTAAATTGTTCATACACATATGCTTGAGATTCATAATTAATTGCATTAATATCTAAGTCTACTACTTCATCTTCATCATACCTGGCTCTCGAAAGCATCTCTGCAAAAAAATTAGACTTTCTTGCAATATGTATTAACACCAGATTTATAAATTTAATGTATGAAATCCATCTTAACATAGCGATATCAGGTAATGAACATTTTGTTATCATTCCTATGAGTGATAAGCAATCTATATCTACAACTACATTAGCTCCAATAAAATATTCTTTATTAGTCTTTAATGCAATAACTAAACCCCAAAGTTCTATTTTAATTTGTGGATATTTCCTTTCAGTTTCATATAATCTTTTATCTCCAAATCTAATTGCATATCTTTTCCCCTCTTCATCATCCTGACCAATAAACCATCCTATGCCTATTGCGATTGTGTCGATAGTCAAGATAATGGATTTTTGTTAACAATAATTAACACGTTTCAAAATAGGAGCATTAAGAAGTAATTTCCTTAATTTCCTCATAGCTTTTGAATGCTCTTTCATCCATAAAAACTTCTTATTCTTTCTTAGAAAATCATGCAGATAGTTAGCAACATGTGCATAGTTAGGAATCCAAATTGAATAGAATAAACAAGCACCAAGGAATTTCCTCACTTCACTAATATTTCCACATGTCTCAAAAATCTTATTTATGGCATCAACCTTAGGTGGATATGGTCTTTGACCATAATGTCCACATAAATGTCCAACTATTAGCACCTCGTTAACACCAAAAACAAACTTTTCAATTGAAAATATAAGACCAACCTCTTCAGATCTTTGAAAAATATGTTCACAATCAGAGATATGGTCCACAACAAATTTTCTACAGCCAAAAGAAACTAGAGTTTCATCTTTTACATTTTCTTCACATCCTTTTATAGTATATCATTTATAAAAGGCATGGTTATATTAGGAATGAAGTTATGTAGGACCATATTCATGGAATTCATCATGTGTGCTACTAAGTTTCTAGCTCTTGTGGCAAGGTACACATACAAACTAAGCCTAGAGGAGCTTTCATAATCATGATATCCCTAGTCTAGATAGCAAGCTAAAATTGATCATAGCCATAATATAAATTGCCCATTGAATAGATAGAATGGCTATCAAATGCTTCAATAAATTCTCCTACAATAGGACCAGTTCCTACATTCCTAATTGTAACTTCATTAACACATTGTAAATCTTGTATAAACCTTAATTTTTCATTTTTCTTAAGTATCATGAACCATCTATTTGAATATGGTGTTGAAGATGGCTCAAGAATCCTCGTGTGAATCTTCTCCTTAAGTAGTCTCATCAACTCACGTAATTGAGCTTTTGGGACCAGTATAGGATGAAGATTCCATGGGATATGAGGTAGAGTAAAGATAATCACTAGAGGTATGAGTTGCAGATTGGCACAACCTATTTCTTGAGGATGAAATGAAAAAGCTTTACCATGATTTTTAATAGTTCTTCGGAATAAATCGTGTTCAGTAGGTAACAAGAATTGATCATCATTTCCTATTTTAATTAGTTTCAAAGTTTCATTTGTAAGTGTATGACCAATATTTGTAGGCTCTCATAAACTAGAATCTTTTGATACCTGTTTTTAATTTCTCTTCACTTCCTTTAGGTAAGGATTGAGCAATAGGGTTAATCTTCTTATCAGCTATTTTATATTTTGTGTCAACTTTGCTTCTTTGTAGATGTGATTCATAACAAATTTTGTAATCAATTCATATTCTTTGATTGCAATTAAGAGCACAAATCTAAAAATATCCTTTTCATGCAAAGTACATTGGAGTTCTTCAAATAATGAAAATGTAGATGAAGTTTCAATATGTTCTTCAGATGAAATATATTGTTTTTCTCTGTAAGATTTTTCATAATTTTTTATAATTTTTTTAGGGATTTTTTTATTATGTATAAATTGGGATAGTTGAAGAAGTATATATGGATCAACCCCATGGTTTTAAAGATTCAAAATTTCTAGAACATGTATTCAGGTTAAGGAAAGCTCTATATGGTCTAGTGCAAGCTCCAAGAGCTTGGAATCATAGACTTGTGAACTATTTGTGTGATAAGGGTTTCATTGTTAGCAAAGCAGACCCTTCACTCTTCATCAAGAGGAATCACCATAGTACTTTGTAACATCATTTATATCACCATAGTACTTTGTAACATCATTCCCAAAACACCATGTCAAAACAAATAACTTGTGTGTACAATATACCTTGAGAAAACCTTCTATTTATGGAAGAAGGCAATCAATGTTTCAATCAAAGCTCACAACTTGTGTAGCAATTGACCAGAGAGATTTTTCACACTTTCAAATGAAGTGTTGACTGAGCTATAACAAGTTATTTCGTGAATTTAGGAGGAATATACTTAGAGAAATGTGTATAAGAAGTTAGGGGGGTAATTCAGACTTTTCAAGAAGAAGTAAATATGCAAACACATGCACCTAGATTGGCTCCAAAATCAAGATTTATAAATCCAATGACTATGAAACTTTGTAGGCATGCTTAATCACAATTCTATATTTTTATTCCAATTGATAGATTGGATAATGAGTACACACATAGACAAATGGCTCAGAGAACTTGATAGACTTTACTCAATGCATTGTGATAGTGAACACATGTAGCGATGAAAATGAAGTATAAATGTATTGCTAATTGACATATGATACAATGAGAGAGTGGAGGACTTATCTATCTTTGAGAAATTACATAAGTCACACAAATTGAGTGTGATGAATAGTTCAAATTAGCTCACGTTCATGACTAAAATGTCTAGTGTATTCATACACTTATTCCTTGATGATTGTTGATAGATTCCACTGAAAGTGATCCATACTTTTAGAGAGTAATTTGAATTTTGAATCTGAATGGATTCATGGTATTTGGCTCCCAATAAGTCCAAGAGGTTCTCGCTAATTATTTCATTCATCTTTGACCATGATAAAGATATGATATTAACCTTAGACCATCCTCCATTGTATAATGTCTTGTTTGCAATATTAAGCCTCCAATATCAAGAGAAATCCTATGTGCATTTTTCAAGCACTTAGGTTGCTACTTCATGCACCAACAGTTCCCACTCAAGTGCAAGATGCTTGAGTCTTCAATACTTCAATATTTCTTGAAGTCCAATCATAGCTTTTAGCCTTCTTAATTTCACTCCATCCAATGCCTTGGTCATCATATCTGCACATTGTTGTTGAGTGGATACATATGAGAGTTGAATTTCCTTGCTTGTGACTTTTTCCCTAACATAGTGATAATGGACCTGGATGTGTTTGTTCCTTGCATGATAAATTGGATTTGGTGCAAGGTGAAGTGAACTTATATTATCTCCAAAGATACGAGGACTAGACTTTCTACCCAAATATGAGTACAGAGTCTTGATCTACATGGCTTCTTGAGTTGTATTTGACAAGCATCTATATTCAAATTTACCTGATGAGAGAGGAACAGTAGGTTGCTTCTTGGATGACCACAAAATGAGCTTTGTACTTGCAAATGTAAGATACCCTGAAGTGGTTCTCCTATCATTTTTAGAACTTTCTCAATCTCCATATGAAAATATCTTTATGTCTATATCTAGAATGGAGGGTGCCCAATCTACATGGTGACATATTTTCAGCCATAACCAAAAATTGTTTCAAGCACACAAACACTTTTTTTTTTGCTTTCAATGTATAAATGCATGCATGCGTGGAAAAATCATCAATGAACATCACAAAATAAAGGTAGTTCCCAAAAGAAGGTGTCTGTATAGAACCAGAGACATCACTATGAACAAGGTGCAATTTATGAGAAGCTCTAACTAACCCTCTTTAGGGAAGGAGGGACACTACATTTTTCCCAAAATACAGCCTTCAGATACATGTTTACAAGGTGCCTCGAGTTTGGGCAGAGATGACACCATATCCGTTTTTTGCAAGCATAGCAAACTAGCATAATTCATATGACCAAAGTGTGCATGCCAAAGCTTTGCATCTAAGATAGCCTAAGAATATTGAACTGCACATGTCGAATTGTTCATAGATTGGTCTATGAGCCCATGACATAAAATGCCAAAAGTAATAGTGACATCGCCATTTGAAAGATCATGAATTGTACACCTGTCATCAACAAATTTGACAGCAAAGAAAAATATTTTCTAATGTTGAAAGAATATGCTTCGATTTGTTTCTCATAAGAGTTACTTTGTTTTTACAAACTTATAGTGTCGTACAAAGAACAAGGTATAAGCTCTTGTTAAAGATATTTAGTATTTTAGTATTAAAACGATAAAGAAAAATATTTTTGTTTGTGAGTTAAAAACTATTGTGATTGTTTGAATGAACATTGATTCTTACTTCACAATAGTATATGTATGTGTGTGTATGATTGTGAGTAAAAATGTATTGTGATTGTTTTAAGCAATATTGATTCTTACTTCACAATAGCATGTGTATGTGTATGTGCATGTATGTCATATGATTGTGAGTGAATATCTAATGTGATTTTGTATGCACATGTATATGTGTGTGTATGATTGTGAATTGAAAACGATTGTATGTGTTGGAAAATGATTTATCTTCGTATTGATAATTCAACGGTTGAGAAGTGTTAATAAGTGAAGTAGAACTTTCTAGGTCTCTAGATGGCTTTGTCTTGTAGACTTATTGACACCTTCTCAGATCCTTGAATTGTAAAGGGATCCAACAAAGTTTCATCTGATAGTATGTGTATGTGCATATAAGTGTATAATTGTGAATGAAAATCTATTGTGATTGTCTGACTCAACATTGATTCTTACTTCATATAGTATGTGTAAGTGTATGTGCATATGATTGAGAATTTAAAATCTATTGTGATTGTCTGACTCAACATTGATTCTTACTTCAAAATAGTATGTGTAAATGTATATGTGTGTATTATCGAGAATTAAAATCTATTGTGATTGTTTGACTCAACAATGATTTTTACTTCACAATAGTATGTGTAATTGTATGTGGGTGTATGATTGAGAATTAAAATCTATTGTAATTGTCTGACTCAACATTGATTCTTATTTCACAATAGTATGTGTACTTGTATGTGTGTGTATTATTGAGAATTAAAATTTATTGTAATTGTTTGACTCAAAATTGATTCCTACTTCACATTGTATGTGTAACACTATGTGTGAGTATGATTGAGAATTAAAATATATTGTGATTGTTTGATGCAATATTGACTATAACTTCACAATATTATGCCTAAGTGTATGTGTGTGTAGATTGAGAATTAAAATCTATTGTAATTATTTGACTCAACATGGATTCTCACTTCACAATAGTATGTGGAATTGTATGTGCATGAGAATTAAAATCTATTGTAATTGACTGACTCAACATTGATTCTTACTTCACAATGGTATGTGTAATTTTATGTGTTTGTATGATTAAGAACTTTAATAGAAAATTTAAACATAGATTAATAGATTTAAAAAGTTTAAGAGAGATTTAGAGTAGTTTGTATATATTTTAAGATATATATTTAGTGGAATGTATATCTTATTTGATATTGATTTATGTTGTCTTTTTGTAGATATAAAGTCTTCATAAAGCAAGCATTATGGGAAAGGCAAAAGAATGTTCATATGTGATTATTCATCAAGAGGGTAAAACAATCTCCATAATACAATGTAAATGTTGTGGACATAGTTATGTAGGAGATGCAACTCAGATAAAAGAGCATCTTTTTAGTACAGGTAATAATGTGGTAGGATGCTCTAATCCAGACAGTGATATATGGGTACACTTTGCAAGTTATGTAAAAAAATGTGAATCTCAAGGTATCACATCAAAAAGATTTAAAAGCATGAGTACTTCATATCATGGAGTGATAATGATTTAGATGTAGATCACAACGATGGTTTAGACATAGAAGAAATAGATGACATGGTACCTATAATAGATGATATTCAAAATCAAGAAAATGATGTACTTTGAATACTTTGGTTAGATTAAATTGTAAAAATGGTGTCTTTATCATAAAGTGATGTCTTTGATTACAAAAAGCAACTTGTCTATTCAGTGTTTTGTTGATTGAATAATTCATTGATAGTGAACCGATCAAAAGATGATGATGCCTCTGATAGTCTTCCATATCCATTCTCATATGCATCAAGAGATATTTGTAAACTTTTCACTTGATATGCATCAAGCACAAGCATGGAAGCACATTAGAAAAGTGGACACACAAGAAGAAGGAGCAAGTAGGGCACTCCAAGAAGTACATGTCAAATTTTCAGAACAAATCCCTATAAAAATAGTGATTTTCATCACTAAAAGCCATTGTAAATACCATTTCATATTTTTTTTAATCCATTTTGTTCAGGGCGAGGAGTCCTCGAGCTTGAGGAGCATTAGAAGTATCATCCTACCAATTTTCATAATTTTTAGACTCCGTTTGAGCCCTCAAATAAGCCTTGGAACCTAATTTTTAACTAGGCCGGACACTAGGTCTGGACGGGGCCAAAACTAGTCAAAAAACTATAAAAAGAGCTAGAGAGCTCATTTTTTAGGTTATCTTGTTAGAGAGTGAGCTTGTTGTAGATTTGAGCTTTTGTAAGAGAACTATTTTTGTAATCGAAGCTTTCCATTGTTCCTCTCTTTGATCTTGACTTGTGTGCGTGTGTGTGTGTATGTGTGTGCATGCTAGTGTGCTTCTCACACACACATTTGTGCCTTCACATGCTCATGGTCTTCATACCAGTCCTCACGTCTCCGCGGATTGACAAGTAAAGGAGCTGGTGCTTATGCTTGAGCTACACCAAATTTTGGTGCCATTTTCGGGGAGAGAGCTTTGAGGACGAGCGTTGTGATGGTAAGATCGTATATTTGTGATGTTGAAAGGTAAAAAGTAGTTATTTTCTATTATTTTTCTAATTTTTCTTCTTCATCTTCATCATCCTCACCATCTCCATCTTCATCTTCACTGAAATTTTTTGTTTTTCACTCCATTTTCCACATTTTCACCTCATTTTTCATTCGTGGGTATGCAAGAAGGAGAGAGGGAGAAGCAAAGTGCTTGTGTGTGCAAGTTTTTGTGATTTCTATGGCTCTAAGCTCGACGCACAGGCCTCGGTGCTGAAATTCAAAGTTCCCACCAAAAATCTCAAAAAATCACGATTCTGTGATGAGAATCGGGATTTTGTGAAAAATTCTTTTTTTTTTGAAAATTGCGATTTTCTATTTCCCGCCTAAAAGCTTTTTGAAAAGAACACGATTCTGAGATCATTCTCAGAATCGTGATTCTCTAGTTGTGCTCAAAATTGCGATTCTCTATGTTTTTCAAAAACACGATTCTCTGGTCACCCTCAGAAGCATGATTTTTTGGCGATTCTCAAAAACATGATTTTTGGCCAAAATCACATTTTCAAGTCAAAACACGACTCTGAGCAAAAACACGATTTTCAATCAAAATCATGATTCTCACAAAATACGATTTTGAGGAAACACGATTTTCAATCAAAATCGCGATTTTCAGGTCATTCTCAAAATCGCGATTTTTAGGCCAAAAACACGGTTTTGACCAAACATGATTTTCAGTAAAAATCATGATTTTTTTATCATTCTCGAAATCGCAATTTTCCCAAAAATACGATTTTTGTAAGAATCGCGTTTTTCACGATTCTCACTCAAAATCGTGTTTTTCAGGATTCTGAGTCAGAATCGTATTTTCACTCAAAATCGCATTTTTCACGATTCTCACTCAAAAATCGCGTTCTTCATGATTCTCACTCAAAATCGTGTTTTTCACGATTCTCACTCAAAATTGCATTTTTCACGATTCTCACTCAAAATTGCTTTTTCTAGTGATTGCTCAAGATCGCGATTCTCACTCAAAATCGTGATTTCCAAGGGTGTTCAAGATCGTGATTTTCAGTCAAAATTGTGATTTTCTCATAAGATCCTGTTTCCCTGTTTTGACCCCTAGGAGCTTGATTTGACATAACTTTTTCATCAAAAGTCCATTTTTTGAGCTCTATAGCTCGTTGGAAAGTTCACCTCGAATCCCACATGGCCTGAACTTTTTTTTTCTAAGAATAATGTGTTGATTTTTAGATAGACTTATTTGAATTTGACCCTCAGATGGGACTAGGAAACCAAGGGGACTCCAAAGGATTTTGAGCAATACCAAGGGGAAATTTTGGACTCCTAACCAAGGCTTATGAGCCTCAGATATGGTAGACACTTAGGCAAGGATAGACAAAGCATTCGATCTTCTGAGGCTAGTGTCAACCATACAGTGAAGTCTTGGGCACAACAACTAAGTGGTTATCCTTACATACTAAGTTCAGACACAAGTGATTCAGAAATGTCTTTTAGCATGGGGAAACATGCAGGTGGCTCACGCACTGCCTATCTACAAACACCAAAAGGTCCATATAAGACACAGTTGGAATATATTCGAACCAACCGATTAGGTGCTCGCATCTATGAGGATGGCCTGAGGCGATTAGTGGTCCAACTCAAATCCAAGTCAACCCTTTGGACTTGAATGCCCAATAGTCAAGTTTGAAGAGGGTTCATACACTGAAAAGGAAGGAACTATGTATGTGGTTACTAACTTACCAGACAGGACAGATGAGTTTGGAAATATCATTCCTGAGAATGAGATAAGAGACCTAGAGCAGGGAGACCTAGGACAATAACCCAAGACTCCTCGAGGCAAATATGTCTTGACCAGAGTGATCACACCAAAGTGGGTTCCCCAAGACAACAAAAGCATAGAACTGTTCCTGAATAGATAAATAGAGGAATCCTTTTGGAGATTCAAGCCATATCAACCTAGTCCAATAGTCACCATTTACGAGTTTAAGGATCCGAAGATACCACGAAAATTTGTCTACCTGGATAACACATAAGAGAAAATGTTCTTGGTATCAGAGCATGGAAAGCATGCATACACTTGGCAAGGCGAATTGATTTTTCCTCCACCAAAATCTAATATTTCCCATGGCTTCCAAGGAGTAGGATCATCCCAGGCTTATGAAGCCCAGAGTGAAAGAACTAGAGAGAGACCTGAGATAAGCTTTATACACAATGTGGGTAGAGACAAATCAAGATGGGAAGGTGAAAGACCTGAAAGAGAAAGACAAGAAGCACATAGGCATCAAAGAACTGAACATGATTTTCCATTGCCTCGACCCCGTGAGCACCCAAGAACCCTTAGACCCTCTCAAGTGGTCAAGGCAATGAACAACTATTTTGACGGGACAAGAGATCCTTATGATCATGTGGCCGAGTTCAAACAAGTGTTAAGAGCTAAACACGCTGAGGACTTGTTCACCCAGTTCAAGGCATTTGGTTTGACTCTCAAGGGCACTACCTTAGCTTGGTTTCAACCACTAAACAGTCACAACTATCGAGATATAGGTCAACTGCTAGATTAATTCATTATAGAATTCTCCAAGAGTGACATCAGGCATAATACATCATCCTTGATCCACAACTTCAAGCAGACACCCCAAGAAGCAGTGCGACTAGCAGGAAGAAGATTCAGACAGTACATAGAAAGATGCCCTATTCCGGAATTACCCACACCGGCCAAACAAGTGGCTTTGTTTTTAGATGGCTTACTAAGCACAAAGTTAAGATCATATGTGTACTTGAAAGAGCCTAGATCCATAGAAGAGTGTGTGCGAAGGTGCATAGACATAGAAGACAACTTAGGTGAGGAGTTAGAATTGTCCAAACTCTATAGGGATTCTGATAGTTCTACTTGTCATACCTCTAGAACCTCCACTGAGATAGATGAAATAGCTTATCACATTGCCAAGAAGCTAGGAGTCCAAAATAGACAAACACCAAGGATCACAACATTGAAGCGATGTTATACTTGCGGAGGCGACCACATGGCTAATGTATGCCCATTGCAAAACCAAAACATGAGAGAAATGAATGCTTCATATTGCACTATTGAGATAAAATACACAAACCACTTGGCTCAAGATTGTCCATATAATAGGCAAGCTATCAGACAAAATTATTAGCAACCTTACCAACAAGGTAGGTATCAGAACCAATACCAACAGCCATATTATAGACCACAATAGCAATATCAGGCACCATATAGGTCACAACCAATCCTAGGAAACCAACCACCAGCTGCTTCCAATGTAATTCCAGTTAAGTATGCAGTGGCAGAAGAGAACCTTAATAGAGCATTGGTGCCAGTGACCCCACTAGTCTAAGAGAATGACCATCATGCTCAGAGCTTTGACTACTCCGATGAAGATAGTCCACAAGCTTATTACACATAGTCACCTGGGCATAGTGAGACTTATCGATATCAATACGAGGCACCACCTATGGAACCAAATCGGGAGTCAGAATACTCCAACATCATGTACACAAATCCTAATCACAGGCCCCATGCGAGACAAGTAAGACCACAAGCCCCTAGAGGACCATGTTTTAGATGTCAGGGTGACCATTTCATTCGTGAATGTCCCCACCCACAGGCTCCGGGACAAGGACAAAACATCACAATACAAAGCTTTTGTCCTGACTGCGGCAAAGAGCATCTTCCAAGAGATTGTTCCAGGAATCCCTCTAGTGAAACCAAGGTTACACCCATTAATGTGGTAGGCTTAGTGATGGATTCAAGTTCAAGTAGTGTTAACATGGCTCCTATACAGGCAGTTACTAGGGCACAAGCCTTACAACAAGCAAAACCAACTAAACAATCAGATTCAAGTGAATCCGGAGAGCGTAGTAAAAGGAAAACAAGAACATGGAAGGATACCAAGGAGAAGGCTAATCGCAAGTGGAATAAAAAGTTATCAGAACTAGAAGAAAGCCTGAAAGAAGCGAAAACAAAAATAGAAGACATTGCATCTCAAAGTCCCTCGCATGCCAAAACCCCATCCACAAAGCAGAAGAAGATTCAATCTCGGTGAACTCTGAAAGTTCTTCTGATCCATCCTGGATGCATGAAAATACTCATTTGTGGATGTGCAAAGTCGCAGAGGAAGAGGAAAAATGCTTAAGGGCAAGAGAAGAAGTAACTTCACTAGGAGATAGACCAGTTAGAGACCCAGCCTACACACCGATGATCTTTCCAGATGAGGAATTTCAGCCTCATGGTTGGGCAGAAATCTTAGCCACCATGGACATTGCAATCAATGAAGAAAATGGAAACCTCATTGTGATGAGGAGGGTTATGATATTTCAGTGTTCATGTGTCAGCCCTTGCTAGAAGAATGTGACCCTAGTGACTTCATAGAAGAAGAAGAGAATGACGACGATCTAGAGTCCATTATGATGGATACTTACTTTGAGTCAAAGCACCACTATCTAGAAGATGTAGGAATATTTACTCAAAAAGAATAAGAACCTCTCACAAGCATTAAAATGGTAAACTCAAGGGAGGGAAGTGAAGGTAGTCAAAAGAAAAAGAAAAGAAGAGTAGTGAAACAAGAAGAGGAGGAATCACTATTTGAAGTACTAGAGAATTTCAAGAAACATGAAGTTGAAGACCAAAAAAATTTGGTATGAATGCTTGAAAGAGAGGCCATCATAGGAGAATCATATGATAATAAAGAAAAGACCAAAAAAATTGTAGTAACCAGTGAAGAGAATGAAGATTGATGTACGTACATAGGAAAAGACCTAAGTGCAGACGACGAAGCATAGCTTGTAGCTCTATTAAGGGAATACAGGGACGTGTTTGCATGGCACTATAGAGACTTGAAGGGAGTAGATCCGGAAATTTGCTCTCATACGATCCCCATGATTGCTAATGCCAAGCCCACCAAACAAAAACCCTACACCTATAATGACACTTATGCAGCCAAGATAAAAGAAGTACTAGACAGGCTTATTGAAGTTGGATTTATCTATGAGATTGAGCATACTGAATGGGTGTCCCCCATTGTAGTGGTGCCCAAGAAGAATGGGAAGTTGCGATTATGTATTAACCTTAAAAAACTTAATGCCTCTATGATCAGAGATAGCTATCCGCTTCCAATCACCAAACATTTATTGGAGCGTGTTGCAGGCAAGGAAGTTTATAGCTTTCTTGATGGATTTTCAAGTTACAACCAAGTAGCCATTGCCCTAGAAGATCAACACAACACGGCGTTTGCCATAGAATGGGGAATCTTTGCATTCCATGTGATGCCATTTGGGTTCACCAATGCACCTGCAACATTCCAAAGACTCATGTGTCATGTCTTCAAAGCAAAAGAGCTTAGAAGTATATGTGGATGATTTATGTGCTCAGTCCCAAGAAACAAGACTCCACATCCTTGAGCTGAAACAAATCTTCAACAATTGTAGAGAATATTGAGTGTGCTTGAACCCAGAAAAGTGTGTGTTCATGGCACGACAAGGTAAAATATTAGGTCATATTGTTTCTAAGCACGGAATCTCAATAGATGAAGACAAAGTATGAGCCATAGCGGAATTGCCAAGGCCAAGGAATGTTAAAGAGGTACAAGCCTTTATGGGCCATTGTGGATATTACCCTAGGTTTATTCACATGTATGCAATCATAGCTAAGCCTCTTTATGCCTTGCTCACAAATTTTGAGTGGAATGATGAATGTGAAAATTCCTTCAATGAGTTGAAGAGACATTTGTGCATAGCACCAATATTGAACATTATTGATTGGAATAAACCATTTCATGTCCATGTAGATGCATCCAATCATGCAATAGGATGTGTGCTAGCACAACCCATAGGTGAAGGAAATTTAGATTTGCCCATAGCATATGCTAGTAGACAGCTAAATGCAGCTGATCGAAACTACACAACAACTGAAAGAGAAGGCTTAGGCATGGTATATTCTGTGAAGAAGTTTAGACACTATCTATTGGCCAACAAGTTCAAGTTCTTCACGGATCATCAAGCTTTATTATATTTGGTCAATAAACCTTGCAATACAGGACGCTTAGTAAGATGGTTCCTCTTACTAATGGAATATGACTTTGAAGATTTTTTTAGGAAAGGTAGTACCCACCTCAAGGCAGATCACCTTTCTCGCATCACTTCAGGAGAGGCACCAAAAGGAGTTTGTGATGAACTACCTGATGCTTATCTGTTTAATTTAGAAGTTGTTCCTAAATGGGCAAATAAGTTGGTACATGTCCTAACCTTTGGACCCACAAATAAGAATGTGAGCACAAACAAAGAAGAAATTGTAAAATCACAAAAATATTACATATTGGTAGGAAGCATGTACAAACAAGATACAGAGGGTGTACTAGCTTGTTGTGTCGAGGATGATGAACATAGCAGTTGGTTGCAACAAGCCCATGAAGGATTGCTAGGAATTCACTATTCTAAACAATGAACATTGTAGAATCTGAAACGTTTAGGAGTGTATTGGCCTAGCATGGACAAAGAAATACATGAATGGATTAAGAATTGTCCAGCATGCCATGAGAAACCCCCAGTGGAGTATGCTACCCTTTATCATGTATCGTTAATTCCAGATTGGAGCCCTCCATTGGTAGAATTCATGAGATCAGGAACACTACCTAGCGAGGCTATTCTAGCAAGAAAACGGAGCATGGAGCAAGAGGCTCAAGTCTATGCCTTGATAGGAGACAACCTATACCGAAGAGGCAAGGATGGTTACCTGAGATTGTGCGTTCATGAATCCGACTATTTGAAAATCTTAGAAACTGCACACAGTGGCATTGCAAGTGGACACTTTGGTCTTGATCGAGTAATTAAGACCATTCTATTCTCAGGACTTTGGTGGCCCACTCTTCATATGGATGCACATACCTATGTGAAGAGATGCGACACATGCCAACATGCACAATATCTGATCAGAAAAGATGAGATGCCTTTGAGACCAATGACGGGAGGACGTGCATTTTTGAAGTGGGGTATAGAGTTTGTAGGTCCTATTAACCCCCCAGCTAGAAACTCCCATGCAGAGTACATTATTGTAGCAACTGATTACCTTACAAAGTGGGTAGAAGTAAAAGCCACGACAAAGAATGATGCTCAAACGACGGCTAAGTTCTTATTCGAGAATGTGTTCACGAGATATGGATTACCAATAGAGTTAGTGAGCGATAGAGGCACACACTTCTTGAATGAAGTCATTGAAAATCTTCTCCAAGAATTCTTGGTGATACATAAGACGTCTTCCCCCTATCATCCACAAGCTAACGGACACGCTGAGAGCACAAATAAGATCCTATGTAATGTATTGACAAAACTGGTCAATAATAAATGCTCTGATTGGGACAAACAACTTCATCATGTTATTTGGGCTTATCGAGTTGCCTATAAAACGGTACTCAATGCCACCCCATTTTAGATGGTTTTTTGCTAGAATGTTGTGCTAGCATTGGACTTCCTAATACCACCCTTAAAAGTAGCACGAGAGCATGAGTGGAATGGACACGAGTTGTCCTCTAGGATCTTTGATCTAGAATGATTAGGTGAGACGAGGCTAAGAGTGGCAGCGGGCATTTATGCTGCAAAGAAAAGACAAAAGGCATACTTTGATGCATATATCAAGTATAAATGATTGAAAGAGGGAGACCTAGTGTTGGTTTATACACTCAAACAACAAGCCCAAAATTGGAGAAACGAGGATATGGACCCATGATCATTAATAGAAATTCCACTAGTGGTGTGGTTCAATTGGCCACCCTAGAAGGTGACATCTTGCCAAACTATATTAGTGGTTGTCGAGTCAAGCTATATCAAGAATCTCTTACAGAGGATATGCCAATGAGACTCAACATTGTCAAGAAGTGAAAAGAAGAAGAGTTAAGGGTGAGAGAAGAAGCATGGGCAGAAGCCAGAGAGCACATTAGGAAAAATAAGTTAAGGCGACTTGGCCTAGATGTCAATCTTGAAGCCCCATGATATGACATGGCCGTGTGCCAAACATTAAGTGCAATTGCTTCTCGAATGATTGACCGATGTTCCTTTGTGACCTTAGAAGTAGGACACAGAGAGAATGTAAGGACTGTGAGAGCATTGATTGACTCAGGTGCAGCAACTAGTGCAATTAGACTTTCATACTGCCAAGACTTGCAGTTGTACATCAATCCCATAGAAGCCTATCTCATAAGATTGGGAGGTGTGGAAACCCCTTGTTTGGGTGAGGTAGAGCTCCCCATCTATCTTCAAGATATCCCAATAAGAGTCAAAATGCTAGTGTGTGAAGATTAGGACCTCACAGATTCACTTGTCTTGGGTCAAGACTGAATCTATAACCATGCAGTAAACTTAAACCTAAGAAGTCAACTTCTTCAAGTTTGGGTACAGGAACAATGCATTACATTAGAATTAGAGAATTGCATGTGCACAAATCCAGGTGTCACACATTCTCTTAGTTCTTCTAAGACTAATCCTATAGAAGAAGATGTTGTATGTGTCAAAAGCTCTATGATGTAGAAGGAGTCAATCATGGAAGAACAGGCTCGAAGGCATGTGGATCTCTCTTCTTCTTCAAAGACTCATGCAACCACAGTAGTTCCACCACAACAACAAGCACAACAGTTCAAGACAACTGTTATATTAAATAGAAAGACACCATTTGACAAGAAAGCAGTTTCGGGCATGAAGCAGATCTAGGTACAAAAAGGAGGCCAACCACCGGCCTTGCCCCCACAATTCCCATCCAAGCAAGCGAACTAGACCAGAAGATGAATGAAGAAGCTAGATAAGCTCAACCACAAGGTATCCGACAAGTTTGGGTGCCTAAGAAATTAGCTATAGCTCAACAAGGACAATTACATATATGGGTACCCAAGAAGCTCTTAGGTACCCAAGAAGCAAGCCAACTAGACCAGAAGATGAATGAAGAAGCTAGGACAAGCTCAACCACAAGGTATCCGACAAGTTTGGGTGCCTAAGAAATTAGCTATAGCTCAACAAGGACAATTACATATATGGGTACATTAGTTGAACATTAAAACAACATTTCTGAATGGTGACTTGCATAAAGAATTGTATGTTTTTTAGCCTCATGGCTTTGCGTAGAAAGGGCATGAAAACCAGGCATGCAGGTTAAAAAAGGCATTATATGGTTTAAAGCAAGCATCACGTGCTTGGTATGAAAAGATGCCTATCTGATTGTACATGGTTTTGAGAACAGTCCAACTGAAGGCACCTTATATGTTAAGTGTTCTAATGATGTGCTTCTGATAATTGTTGTGTACATTGATGACATGCTGCTCACTGGTCCTCATGAGAAGCCTATTCCTGATTTTAAGGTGAATCTACATGCCTCATTTGAGATGTCTGATTCGAGGCATTTACATCATTATTTGGGCATTCAGTCTATGCAGGTTGATGGCGGAATAGCTTTGTGTCAAATGAAATATATTGACACATTATTGCAGCATTTTGGCCTTGAAGACTATAAACCTATTGCCACTCCTATGGAGACAGATTTACAATTGAGACTTCATGATGTTGGAGATGCATTTGATGTTGTTCCCTATTAGTAGGCTCTTGGATGCTTGATTTACTTATGCATTACTCGGCTAGATATTCAGTTGTTGTCTCACTAATGAGCAGATTTATGCATTGCCTAGGTGTCAAGAATTGACAAGTGGTTAAACACATCTTTTGCTACTTGAGTGGTACTCGACTACTTGGGTTGTTTTATCCCATAGGGGATCTATCGCTAGATTTGCATGCTTTTCTGACTCTGATTGGGTTGGTTGCTATGACACTCATGTGTCCACTAGTGGTTTTTGCTTCATGCTTGGTAGCTCATGAATATCTTGGTTGAGCAAGAAGTAGCCTACTCTGGCCACTTCTAGTTGTGAGGCTGAGTATAGGGCAGCTTTCACAGTGACTGTTGAGTGTGTGTGGCTCAGATGCCTTATGGCTGATTTGGGTGTTGGTCAGTCTTTTGCCAGCACCATCTTCACTGACAGTCAGAGCGCATTAAGATTGCATTAGATGAACTACATAAGAAGATTGATGTTGTACATGCAAGCCTTGATGTTGATTCTAATTTGAGGTGGAAAGATTTGAATGAGCAGTTCATTGATCATCGAGTTAAGACACCGAACACCAGCTCTAAGGAGAGGGATATATATCTCAACAAATAGTGAACATTGGAAGAAGCTACCAAAAGATCTAGGAGAACATGATTCTATTGACCTTTAACCTTTGTCTCTATAGATGGTGTATTTTGTGAGAGGAAAAACTGATCATTATGTGCTACTTATTTCAGTTATGCATCTTCAACTCATTTTCCATTGGCTATGAGCTATGGGAGTTGTGGGGAAGTCATAATACAAGATTGTGGAGGCATTTTCTACTAGTGGCCCTTCTTCCTTTTACATTAGGTCATATTGCACTACATATACCATCACATATGTTTCATGGCGCTCCTTGAAGTAATAATTCGTTAATGGGTGCATTGTATATGAGCAACAACATCACATCATCAAACATAACAGAAGGTGAGACTAGAGAGCTATCTTCTAGCATGCATCAAGGTAATGTCTCTTCATCGACATTTTCATGGGCATGAAAGGGCTTTGTGGTGACAATATGGTTGCTAGTAGTGGAAGCTCATTTGAATCTTTAGATGCAGTCATTGTTGCAACTATGTCTGGTATCATGATTGCTCTACTATGTGCACATTTTGGCCTTCATTTCTTGATCAAGTACATCAATAGATCTTGGTGGTGTAAATAGAGAAGTGGGCTTGGTCCAAGGCTTGGCAGTAGGGATCCGCCTGTTAATAAGAAGGAATGCTAAAAATGTTGTAGCCCATCTTGAAATGCAGGCAGCTCATTTGCAAGCACATGTGGAGCAAATGTTTGATGATTTTTGATGGTGCAAAGGATGTGGATGGAGCAAAGGACATACCATTTGATGGGCTACTTGGCATGCATGGACCTATGTTCCATCTATTGGGGAATGCTTTCACTATCTTGTCTATGAAGAGATGGATTTGTAGTTGATAAAGATGAAGTGGTGTTGCAAAAACTTTGCACAACACCAGCCAAATGGACTCCAAAGATATGTGGTGGGCCCTTTTAGCTTGCTAAAGGACGTATTAGACACGCTGTGTACCTTGGAAGATCACTCTCAAAAATTTGAATCAAAACACATAAGTTGGAGTAGATTCAAGAGCCAAAAAATTGTTATTTATGTTCATACACTTGTCTAAAGTTCTGAACAATTCTCTGGCCACATTAGCAATTGACTTAATTCCTTTTGGGGAACTCTTAATAGCTTAGTAAGTTAACAATCAAGAGTTATCTCAAAAAAAATGATGGACTACACAAGGAGAAAGAAGTTTAGCAAGTGATAGGATGACCCCGATTTTCCAGGGCTACAATAGTACACAGACCCGTGTGCATTAAAATAGAGATATCTCACGATTAAAGACTCCATTTCTAGTGAAAATATGTAAGCACATACTAGAAGGTATGAGGATTGTAACAAGTATTAAATCATGTAAAATGGTGAAGTACACACTGAGAAACAACTCTGACAAAATGTTTGTTCTAAGAGAGTGTTGGCAAAGAAGAAGAAAATGAGGTGACATAGTTGACTTCAAATGATCATAACTGAAGACTAAAACATCCAAATACAATGAAAATTGGTGAGCATACAGCAGACTTATAGAGATAACTTTAGCAAGCTGAGTCACTGAAAATGATGCACCAAGCTCAGATACATCATCTCTGCAATATGGCTGAGAAAACTAAGAGATATGGCAGTGAACAGTACACTTCACAGGAACATGAAAATATGAACTGAAATGATCATGAAAATGAAAGTATATTGATTGTAGAATACAATGGACTTACTGATACATATGTGTGCCTTGAAATCACACCTAGATATGGCATAAAGCTCAGCTCATTGAGGTCTTCTCATAACCACGACTAAAACTACCATGTATTTATAGTTAATCTTGGGAGCCTAACTTCCTACAATCACTCTCCAATCCATTAGTGATTGATTTGATTCTCCAACTACCTTCAATCATGAATTTGTGACTTTTCTTTCCTTTTTTGATCAAGTGGACTCAACCACTTTAGATTCATTTACTTTTACATCAAGTAAAGACAAAAATTACAAGAGGGAGTTCACAAGTGAAATCTACAAGGAGTAGACATTTCCTTCAAGTTTCTAAGCCTTTTGATGACTCAAGCCAATACTTAGGCTTGTCATACACTTGCTCCAATAGCTCTGCCTCAAGCCAAGTATGCTTGAGGTCTTCAATCTTCCAAGATTACCTACAAACCAATCATGGCTTTGAATTTGCAAAGCTTTGTACCATCCAATGCTTTGGTTAGAATATATGCACATTTTTTATGAGTGGACACATATGATATTTGAGTCTCCTTGCTCACAATCTTCTCTATTACATAGTGATAATGAACTTCAATATTTTTAGTCCTTGCATGAAAAATCAGATTAGCAGCTAAGTGAATAGAACTCATATTGTCACCAAAAATAGTTGGAGTGCCAAATTCCAATCCAAGATCTATGAATAGTGTCTTCATCCACATAGCTTCTTGAGTAGTTATAGCAAGACCTCTCTATTCAGCTTTAGGAGAAGAGAGTGCAACTGTGGGTTGCTTCTTGGATGACCATGAAACAATTTTTGAACCTGCAAAGGTAAGATAACCTAAGGTGCTCCTTTTGTCTTCGTTGGAGCCAACCCAATCTACATCAGAGAACAATTTCAAACCTAAATCAGATACATAAGGGTAATATAACCCCTCATTCATGGTCCCTTTGAGATATTTGAGTATCCTCTTGGCATCCCCCATGTGAGGTTTCCTAGGTGTGTGCATAAATTGACTTAGCACACTCACACTATAACATATATCAACCCTTGTCAATGTGGCATAGTTCAAACTACCCACAAGGCTTCGATAACCTGTCACATCTTCTATGAGTTCAACTTCATGTGAGATCAACTTATGATTAACCTCCATTGGAGTATCTGCAATCTTGCAATCTTGCATCTTGAATTTTGCAAACATGTCTTTGATGTACTTTCTTTGAGTAAGAAACAAACCATGATCTTTGTAGACAACTTCCAATCCTAGGAAGAAGGTAAGTGAACCCAAATCACTTATCTTGAATTCTTCTCTCATATGTTCTTTGATTCTCTTCATGCCATCTGTATCATTTCCTGTAAGTATAATATCATCTACATACACACATAAATAGATGACTTCAGAACTACTCCTTTTTATGAATAGTGATGGATCTGCCTTGCTAAGTTGAAATCCTTTGTCCTGCAAGAATGAGACAAGCCTGTGATTCCAAGCCCTTGGGGCTTGCTTGAGTCCATATAAAGCTTTATTAAGTTTACACACATAATCAGGATATATGTGATTCTCAAAACACCCATTAAGAAATGCATTTTTCACATCCAATTGAAGTATCTTCCAATTCTTGGAAGAGGCAATACTAAGCAAAACCCTAATAGTAGGCATCTTTGCCATAGGAGAGAAGGTCTCCTCATAATCAATTCCCTGAGTTTGTGCAAAGCCTTTTGCCACAAGCCTTGCCTTATACCTGTTCTTCTTCAATTTGTAGATCCACCTTGAGCCTATCTCTTTCATTGATGGAGACTTGGGAACCTATTCCCAAGTGTTATTCTCCTCAAGAGCTTCAATTTCTTCTTCCATTGCATGCCTCCATTCTAATTTCTTCTTTGCTTCCTCAAATGTTGAAGGTTCATCTTGATTTATGCCATGTGCTAGCTAGATTGAATGTTTAGTGACTAGAGAAATATCAAACCCATACCTTTCTGGCTTTCTTTTCTCCCTCATGGACCTTCTTAGGCCATGATGTGATGATTTTGCCACTTGTCCAAGTTCTTGCATTTTTGCTTTACCTTTAGACTTCCACATTTTGATTTTTTCATACTGAGTTGCTTCATCATCTTCTAAGGTATCCTTCTCTTCAACTTTAGAAGGATTATCCTTAAGAATTTTTGGAAAATCTTCTTCAAGATCATAAGGTAGGTTGACCTTTCTACATGAATCTGTAGCCCTTTTGATTGTTGTCATATCCAATGAATACACACCTTTATGATTTGGGATCCATCTTGCCTCTAACCTGTGCAGGAACATGAGCAAAAGCAACACATCCAAAAATCTTACAATGATCCAAGCTAGGTCTTCTTCCATTCCAAGCCTCATATGGTCTCATGCCATCAAGTGATTTTGAACGTAACCTGTTAATCAAATAAGTGGATGTGGATACAGCCTCAACCCATACGTAATGAGCTAAGTACTTTTCATTTAGCATAGACCTTGCAGCTTCAACAATTGTCATATTCCTTCTTTCTGCCACTCCATTTTGCTCAGGAGTGTACCTTGTAGTGATCTCTCTTTTGATACCTCTTTCTTGAAGAAAGGAGTCAAATTCATGGGAGAAGTATTCTCCCCCTCCATCTGACCTTAGCCTTTTTAGTGTTTTACCTGTTTGATTCTCCACAAGAGCCAAATATCTTTTGAAGCATGAAAAGACTTCATCTTTGTGTTTCATAAAGTATAATATAGTCCACCTACTACAATCATCAATGAAGGAGACATAATACCTTGATCCAGATATTGAAGCATCCTTGCTAGATCCCCATACATCTGTATGAACCAACTCCAAGAGATCTCCATGCATATATCCTTTCTTCATGAATGGTACCTTGTGAGACTTTCCAAATTGACATGCACTACACTTATAAATCATGTTTTGTTTTGACAAGTTAGGGAGTCCAAGTACACTTTGGTCCCTGCAAATTTGCTTTAATGATCTTTCACCAATATGTGCTAACCTTTTGTGCCATACTTCCAATTCTGTGAGTTTCTGACTACCATAATTAAAGAGGGCAATGTTTTTAGTGTCTTGTAATTCAAATGTGAACAATCTACCTCTATTTTCACCTTTTGCAGTTCTTTTGAATCCTTGACTTGGATCTTCAACAAATGCTCCTGCTTTTGTGAACCTGACTTGCAACCCTTTCTCTACTATATGCCCAACACTTATCAAATTCTTTCTAATGGTAGGGACATAGAGTACCTTACTGAGTAAGTTGATGTTTCCATCAGGTGCTTTGACATTTCCTATTTTCTTCACAAGGTGTCTTGTATCATCTCCTATTTGTACCTCATGCTTGTTTCTTGGATCTTCTAAATTTGATAGGAGGGCCACATTTCCTGCCACATGATTGGAACAACCTAAATCTCTTTAGAAAACATGCTCATTAGATTTACCTTGTGGCATGGCCATATTCATGATTAGCAATGAGTCCTCTTGATTTGAGTCTTTTGTGTAGTTATTGAAGTCTCTTCTTCCTCTATTGCCTCCTTGATAGTTTGAATGGTTGTAATTATTGTGGTTGCCATGGTAATTGTTGAACCTTCCTCTTGAGTAGCCAGAGCTTCCTCTATTGTAGCCTCTGCCTCTTTGATTCCTGGAATTCTTAAAGAAATTTTCAGTTGTATGATTAGTTAATCCACAAATAGAGCATGAATTAGAGACTTGGGATCTCCCCCTGCCTTGTCTTCCTCCTCTGCCTCTACCTCTACCATGTCTTCTTCTACCTACATAGTTAGCTTCATGTGTACCTCCTTGATCATCTACTTTCTTTCCTCTTCCTTTGTTTTCTTTGGACTTGCTTTTATCAGTATACAAAGCTGAAGATTGATTACCTTTGGAGATTTCTCCATTCTTGATAAGCTTGGCCTCTTGAGTAAGTACTTGTCCTATGAGTGTGTTGAAATCTAGTACATGCATATCCATGTATACATCCATATCTGTGGTGAATGCTTCCTACTTGTCATCTGCCTTCAAGCCATTGATGACCTGCCTTACAATTTGTTCTTCATCTATTACCTCTCCAATGCTTCCCAATTGATCTCCTATGTCCTTGAGCTTTGTGACACAATGAGTCACATTTTTTTTAGGAGCTTTCTTGACAGTTGTGAAGCCTAGCCATAGTTGATGCTTCCTGGCCTTTGTACTTGAAGAGAAAAAGGCGTCAAGTGCATTCCACACTTCCTGAGATGTTTTACAACTTCCAATGTGAGGCAACAAAAAATCTGAGATAGAGTTGAGGAGATAAGACCTTGCAAGTGCATCCTCGGAGCACCATGTGCTCAATCTTTCTTGCTCTTCTTGCGTTGGTTGACTTTTGTTCCTGAAACTTGGCATAACTTCATCTCCAGCTATATAACCATATAAATTCCTTCCTTGAAGATAAGCTTCCATCCTTAATGACCAGGCTAAGTAGTTACCTCTATCCAATTTTTCAATTGATGAAGGAAATCCATCTGCCATGTCGTCCAACCTTGCTCTGATACCACTATGAAGAGATGGATTTGTAGTTGATGAAGATGAAGTGGTGCTTCAAAAACTTTGCACTACACTAGACAAATGAACTCCAAAGATATGTGGTGGGCCCTTTTATCTTGGCAAAGGATGTATTAGACACCCTATGTACCTTGGAAGATCACTCTCAAAAAGTTGAATCAAAACAAATAAGTTGGAGTAGATTCAAGAGCCAAAAACTTTCAATTTATGTTCATACACTTGTCCAAAGTTTTGAACAATTCTCTGGCCATAGAAGCAACTAACTTAATTCCTTTTGGGGAACTCTTACTAGCTTATTAAGCTAACAATCAAGAGTTATTTCAAAAAAAAATGATGGACTACACAAGGAGAAAGAAGTTTAGCAAGTGATAGGATGACCTCGATTTTCTCAGGCTGCAACAATACACAAGCATATACTAGACAGTATGAGAATTCTAACAAGCTTTAAATCATGGAAAATGGTGAAGTACACACTGAGAATTAACTCTGACAAAATGATTGTTCTGAGAGAGTGCTGATAGAGAAGAAGAATATGAGGTGACACAATTGACTTCAAATGATCATAACTGAAGATTGAAACAATTAAATATAATGAAAATTGGTGAGCATACAGTAGACTTAGAGAGCTAACTTTACCAAGTTGAATCAATGAAAATCATGCACTAAGCTCAGAGAAATCATCTCTGCAATCTGACTCAAAAAACTGAGAGATATGGCAGTGAACAATACACTTCACAAGAACATGAAAATATGAACTCAAATGATCATGAAAATGAAAGTATATTGATTGTACAATACAATGGACTTACTGATACATATGTGTGCATTGAAATCACACCTTGATATGGCATAAAGCTTAGCTCATGGAGTTCTTCTCATAACCATGACTAAAACTACCATGTAGGTACTTAGGGATGTTATTTAGCTCTTATTTCAGTTCTAAACATTGTCAATAGAGAGAGCTATTCTAGCCATCCGTCTTCTCCATGTATCTTGTTGTGTTTGTGCGCCTTGTTTGTGCTTCTCGTGTTCTCTCACACTTATACACACATCCAACAGTGGTATCAAAGCAAGTTCAGCTCCTTCTCAAGTTTCGGTTTTCAGTGTCGCAGTATGCATGCACTCTTAATAGTGCAAATCAACTTCGAACCATAGCACAATGAATTTCAAGAGCCAAGAAACATTTCCATCAATTGCAGTGAGGTTTTACCCCCATTTCAAAGCCATTCATGGAGTCAAAATTGTCATCAGAGTGACGGATTATGAGCTAAAATTTCACGTTTCATCAAAAATATTTTGTCACATTCTTGTTCTTTAATGAAATGGTAGCCAATAATGACTTGTTTGGCATGCTTCAAGCCAAAGATAAACTTGATGGGATCAACTATATAATGTGGTCTTACATGGTGAAACATGTTCTTGTTGCGAAACAACTATGGAACATAGTGGCGGATGTAGATTGAAGACCCACAAGTTCTTCTACTTCATAGCCTACTGTCACAAATGGAGCTTCTTCTTCAAGTACAGTGGTTACTCCTTCTCCACCTACACACGAGCAACTTAGATGGGATGGAAAAGATGCTCAAGCACGTAGAAAATTGGATGATAAAGCATTGAAATGAAGAGTAGAGGCAAAACTCTGATATGAGTCAGGAAGACCATTCAGAACGGTTTGCACAAGTGAGCTATCTGGTATAACCTCATTAGCAGAAATCAATTGTTCCTTCAGGTCTTTGATCTTTGTAAGAAAACTGTCCATAGAATCACCTTCATTCATGTGCTCACTCTCCAACTGTTTTCGGAGGTAAGCAACACGAGCCTCATTCCTAGCCTGGTACAAAGTGGTAAGTGTATCCCAAGCATCCTTTGCTATTCTGCAAGAGCGAATGTGAGGAATAATGGCACGTTTGACAGACAAAGCTATCAGTGCATGTGCCTGGGCATCTCTGCCATCCCAACGAATCTGCTCTGCAGTAGGTGCAACAGAAACAACAACACGAATAGGAATCTGCGGAATATCATCTTCGACACCATCTTCATCAGCTCCAACACCTGTATTTGTAGTACCTGTCGTAAAATACCTTGATGCAGAAAATTGACTGTATCTCAAAAAGTTGAACAGAACTGCCCAAACGAGTTTTGCTAGACCTGTAGCAGACTTCGAGACGCTTAAACTAGCGAACAGAAACTGGTATATACCTTTGGCACAAAAGGACGAAATAGCCTGCACAAGCACTGTGATAGTGCGTTCGGAGGCCGAAACGAGCTCAGATCGCAATTTCGGCACCACAAAGCGAAGATGTTTTGATCTCAGAAACACCCTGAGTATGCTCACCAAATTTCGTGCGAATCTGAGACTGCAAACGGAGGAGTGTCGACGGCGCCCTAGAAGAAGCGACGACCTGCTCTGATACCAATTGTTGGAGATAGACGTCTGCCGAAGCACGCGAACAGCACAAAGAAGAAGAAGAAGCTTGGAGCACAAACACACAATACTGAATGTATTACTAGAGAATGTACAAAGATAAGTAGCCCATTAGGGCAATAGACGTATGTACAAGCCGGGGGAAAAAAACCTCCTAAAGAGGGAAAAAAGTGCCCCGGCGGTCCTAGAGTGTTCACACACATCACTACCTAAATATATCAACAATTTTGTTTTCATGCTCTTTTTGCAAAAAACCATGGGGCTAAAATGCATAGAATTCTTCATGTAAGTCACCATTCAAAAATGTAGTTTTAATGTCCAATTGATGTAAATTCAACCATGATGAGCTTCAAGTGCACAAATGCTATGAACGGTGGTCATTCGACATGTTGGAGCAAAGGTCTCATGAAATCAATGCCTCTGAACATAAACTTTTGCAGCAAGTCTAGCCTTAGACCTCTAAATTTTTCCATCAGGCTTACACTTCAGCGTGTATACCCATTTAGTGCCAATGGCCTTTTTTCCTGGAGGCAAATCACATAAAGACCAAGTACCATTCTTCATAATAGCATCATATTCTGATTGCATAACAACCATCCAATTTTCTGAATTTTGTGCTTTATCAAAAGAAATAGGCTCAATCTCATCACAAAGACTAGAGACAACCATTGCATAGCATTCTCATGCAAAACAAGCATTATGAGACCTGGAACGAGTACGGTATGACATAAGTGCATCTACTTTTCTATCTTGCAAAGTTTGCACCAACCATTTGGTCATATTTTTTGCCTCATCTATATCAATCCTCTCATCAACAAGTGCATCAGGTAAATTTACATAAGAAATGGAATGATCTACATCATATGTGAAGAGCTAACTAATGTCACCTTAGTACATGAAAGTAATGGATGAATTGCATCTTTGACAAAAACAACATCATGACTAAGTCTGCAAATCTTATGCAGGAAGAAGAATGGGCGTTTACTATTGTCTACAATTTTGACCCATCTTCTCATGATCAGTGCATGTCTGCAGTAGACTCAGATGTTTGGTACTTTGACAGTGGGGCGACCAAACATATTACCTCGCAGCACAGTTTCTTCTCTTCACTCGAGCCTGTCCCTACAAGGAATACTGTCACATGCGCCAATAACTCCTCTTATCCTGTTATGGGAGTTGGTAAGATCATTCTGACTACTACTGATGGTAGTTCTTTCACTTTGTTAGATGCTTTATTTGTGCCAGGGATAAAAAAGAACCTGTTATCAGTTTCTGCATTAGCCAAGATTGGCTTGGTTGTGAAATTCGTTGATGACAGGTGTACAGTCCATGATCTCTCAAATGGCAATGTGATTATTGCTTCTGGCATTTTATGTCGTGGGCTGTATAAGCTCATAGACTATGAAAGATCTGTGAATGATTCGGCATGTGCAGTTCATGATTCTCAGGCTATGTCAGATGCAAAGCTTTGGCATGCACGCTTTGGTCATCTGAATTTTGCTAGTTTGTTACGCCTGCAGAAATCTGAAATGGTGTCCTCTTTGCCCAAATTTGAGGCACCTGGAAAACATGTTTGT
The DNA here is from genome assembly GCA_020310875.1 of Ceratopteris richardii. Taxonomy (NCBI): domain Eukaryota; kingdom Viridiplantae; phylum Streptophyta; class Polypodiopsida; order Polypodiales; family Pteridaceae; genus Ceratopteris; species Ceratopteris richardii. The sequence goes on along the minus strand of CM035440.1, from coordinate 119,530,204 downwards.
GAAGGCTATATTTTGGGCAAAATGCAGCGTTCTTCCTTTCCAAAAGATGGTTCAGTTCGGGCTACGCAGAAATTGCAACTTGTACATAGTGATGTCTGTGGTCCTATGCAGACACCCTCTTTTGGAAATTACCTTTACTTCGTGACTTTCATTGATGATTTTTCAAGGCATGCATGGGTATATCCACTCAAAGCAAAGTCCGAAGTGTTCATGTGCTTCAAACAGTTTTTGGTTTTGGCTGAAAATCTGTCAGCATGTAAAATGGGCACCCTCCGTTCTGATCGAGGGGGGGGAATATATGTCTTCAGATTTTAATGCATTTCTGGTTGAACGTGAGATAAAACACCAGTGTACAGTGTGTGGCCGTATACACCTCAACAGAATGGAGTTGCTGAACGAAAGAACAGGTCACTCATAGAGATGGCGAGGTGCATGGTCAAAAGTCAGGCTTTACCACATAGTTTCTGGCTTGAGGTTGTCATGTGTGCAGCATATGTACTGAACAGGTGTCCCACTAAAGCGTTGCAGTCTATCACTCTATATGAGGCTTGGCATGACCGCAAGCCATCTGTTGCTCATCTGCGTGTTTTTGGTTGTTTGGCATATGCATTAGTGCATGAACAACATCACAGAAAATTGGATGATAAGGCAAAAAAATGTATTTTTGTTGGGTACAGTTCTGAAAGTAAAGGCTATCGTCTGTATCATCCACAGACTAAACGCATTCTAGCCGTGATGTTGTCTTTGTGGAAGACGCTATTCAGCCATTGCTTTCATGTACTAAGGAGACATTTGTTAGCTCCAAAGACATGTATGATACTTTGATGCCTCTTTTTACAGGTGGAAAGGCTAGTGCTGGTCCTAATGAGGCAACTTCTCAGCCTTTGTAGGTTTCATATGATGATGCAGATCATTCCATTTCTGATGCAGATTTACATGATCCACTTGTTGATGAGAGAGCTGATATTGAGCAGGCAAAAACTATGCCAAAATGGCTAGTGCAGACTTTGCGTGACAGCAAATTAGATGCACCTTTGTCATATCGTACTCGTTCAGGCTCTCATAGTGCCTCCTTTGCATCAGATTGCTATGCTATGGCTGCATCTAGTCTCTGTGATGAGAATGAGCCTGTTTCTTTTGATGAAGCACAAAATTCAGAAAATTGGATGGCTGCTATGCAATCTGAATATGATGCTATAATGAAGAATGGTACATGGTCTTTATGTGACTTGCCTCCTGGCAAGAAGGCCATTGGCACTAAGTGGGTATACAAGCTGAAGCGTAAACCTGATGGTACAGTTGACATGTATAAGGCTAGGCTTGTTGCAAAGGGTTATGCACAGGAAAGAGGCATTGATTTTGATGAGACCTTTGCACCTACATGCCGTATGACTACTGTTCGGAGCATTTGTGCACTTGCAGCCCATCATGGTTGGAATGTACATCAGTTGGACATTAAAATAGCATTTCTGAATGGTGACTTGCATGAAGAAGTGTATGTTTTTCAGCCCCGTGGCTTTGTGCAGAAAGGGCATGAAAACCAGGTTTGCAGGTTAAAGAAGGCATTATATAGTTTAAAGCAAGCACCATGTGCTTGGTATGAGAAGATACATGCCTATCTGATTGCACATGGTTTTGAGAACAGTCCAACTGAAAGCACCTTATATGTTAAACGTGCTAATGATGTGCTTTTGATCATTGTTGTCTATGTTGATGACATGCTGCTCACTGGTCCTATTGAGACACATATTGCTGATTTTAAGGCTGATTTGCATGCCTCATTTGAGATGTCTGATTTGGGGCATTTGCATCACTATTTGGGCATTCAGTTTATGCACGTTGATGGTGGAATGGCTTTGTGTCAAACGAAATATATTGACACATTATTGCAGCGTTTTGGCCTTGAAGACTGTAAGCCTATTGCCACTCCTATGGAGACAGGTTTACGATTGAGTCTTCATGATGTTGGAGATGCATTTGATGTTGTTCTCTATCAGCAGGCTGTTGGATGCTTGATTTACTTATGCATTACTCTGCCAGATATTCAGTTTGTTGTCTCACAGATGAGCAGGTTTATGCATTGCCCAAGAGTCACGCATTGGAAAGCGGTTAAGCGCATCTTTCGCTACTTGAGTGGTACTCGGCTACTTGGGTTGTTTTATCCCAAGGGGGGATCACTACCGCCAGATTTGCATGCTTTTTCTGACTCAGATTGGGCTGGTTGCTATGACACTCGTGTGTCCACCAGTGGTTTTTGCTTCATGCTTGGTAGCTCATGTATATCTTGGTTGAGCAAGAAGCAGCCTACTGTGGCCACTTCCAGTTGTGAGGCTGAGTATAAGGCAGCTTTCACAGCGACTGTTGAGTGTGTGTGGCTCAGACGCCTTATGGCTGATTTGGGTGTTGGCCAGTCTTCTGCCACCACCATCTTCACTGACAGTCAGAGCGCATTGGCAGTTGCGAGGAACCCTGTGTTCCATGCTCGCACTAAGCACATTGAGGTGCATTATCACTATGTCAGAGAGAGGTTCTCTGCTGGGGAGATCAGCTTGGCATATGTGCCCACGCAGGAGAACATTGCAGGCCTTTTCACGAAGGCTCTGCCTAGGGAGAAGTTTGAAGTTTTCCGCAAAGCTTTGGGCTTACTTCCTTTTGTGGAGTGATTTCCACATAGCTTGGCACTTCCTTATACATGAGTGCCAGCTCCTTATTCACCGCATCACTCCCAGGGGGGATTTGTTGATATATTTAGGTAGTGATGTGTGTGAACACTCTAGGACCGCCGGGGCACTTTTTTCCCTCTTTAGGAGGTTTTTTTCCCCCGGCTTGTACATACGACTATTGCCCTAATGGGCTACTTATCTTTGTACATTCTCTAGTAATACATTCAGTATTGTGTGTTTGTGCTCCAAGCTTCTTCTTCTTCTTTGTGTTGTTCGCGTGCTTCCGCAGACGTCTATCTCCAACAAAAATGTGTAGGATGAAAAAGGCATTATATGGTTTGAAGCAAGCACCACATGCTTGGTATGAAGAGATACATGCCTACTTGATTGCACATGGTTTTGAGAATAGTCCAACTGCGAGCACCTTATATGTTAAGGGTGCAAATGATGTGCTTCTAATCATTATTGTCTATGTTGATCACATGTTGGTCATTGGTCCTAATGAGAAGCATATTGCTAATTTTAAGGCTGATTTGCATGCTTCCTTTGAGATGTCAGATTTTGGGCATTTGCATCATTATTTCGGCATTCAGTTTATGCAAGTTGATGGTGGGATAGTTCTATTTCAAACAAAACATATCGACACATTATTGCAGTGTCTTGGCCTTGAAGATTGCAAATTTATTGCCACTCTATGGAAACATGTTTATGGTTGAGTCTTCATGATGCTGGAGATGCATTTGATGTTGTTCTCTATCAGGAGGCTGTTAATTGCTTGATTTACTAATGCATAACTCGGCATGATGTTCAATTTTCTATCGCTTAGATGAGAAAGTTTATGCATTGTCCAAGTGTCAAACATTGGCAGGCAGTTAAGCATATCTTTCGCTACTTGAGTGGCAACCATTTATTTGGATTGTTTTATCCCAAGGGGGGATTACTACTGCCAGATTTACATGCTTTTTCTAACTCTAACTGGGTTGGTTGTAAAGATACTCTTGTGTCCACTAGTGGTTTTTGCTTCATGCTTGGTAGCTCATGCATATCTTGGTTGAGCAAGAAGCAACCTATTGTGGCCACTTTTAGTTATGACATTGAGTATAGGGAAGCCTTCACAGTGACTATATAGTGTGTGTGGCTTAGATGCCTTTGCTGATTTGGGTGTTGGTCAATCTTTTGCCACCATCATCTTCACTGATAGTTAGAGTGCATTGGGAGTTGCGATGAACCCTATGTTCCATGCTTGCATAGAGCACATCGAGGTGCATTATTATTATGCCAGGGTGAGGTTCTTTGTTGGGGAGACCAGTTTGGCATATGTGCCCACATAGTTTAACATTGTAGATCTTTTCACAAAGGCCCTACCTCTGGAAAAGTTTGAAGCTTTCTGCAATGCTTTGGGCTTACTTTCTTTTGTGGATTGATCTCTTTCAACATAGCTTGGCACTTCCTTATACATGAGTGTGAGCTCCTTGTTCACGGTATCACTCCCAAGATATGGTTTGTTGATATATTTTGGTAGTGATATGTGTGAACACACTAGGACCACAAGGGCACTTTTTTCCTCTTTAGAAGGTTTCTTTTTTCCTTGGCTTGTTTATATGCATATAAACCTGTTGTAGTTTGAGGTATGCAGAAGCACGCGAACAATGCAAGGAGGAAGAAGAAGAAGCTTGGAGCACAACACTCAATATTCAATGTATTACCACTAGAATGTACAAAGATAAGTGACCCGTTAGGGTTATATGCATATATCTAAGAGGGGGGAAACCTCCTAAAGAGGGAAAAAAGTACCCCGATGTTCCTAGCGTGTTCACACACATCACTACCTAAATAGATCAACAAATCCCCTTGGGAGTGATGCGGTGGACAAGGACCTCTCACTCATGTATAAGGAAGTGCCAAGCTATGTGGAATCAATCCACGAAAGGAAGTAAGCCCAAAGCTTTGCGAAAGAACCTTTCCCTGACATAATGATAGTACACCTCAATGTGCTTGCTTAGTGCGAGCATGGAACACAAGGTTCCTCGCAACTCCCAATGCACTCTGACTATCCGAATGAAGATGGTGGTGGCAGAAGACTGACCAACACCCAAATCAACCATAAGGCATCTGAGCCACACACACTCAACAATCCCTGTGAAAGTTGCCCTATACTCTAGGGTGCTTCTTGCTCAACCAAGATATGCATGAGCTACCAAGCATGAAGCAAAAACCATTGGTGGACACACGAGTTTCCTAGCAACCAACCCAGTCAGAGTCAGAAAAAGCATGTAAATCTAGCGATAGTGATCCCCCCTTGGGATAAAACAATCCAAGTAGTAGGGTACCATTCAGCTAGTGAAAGATGTGCTTAACCACCTACCAATGCTTGACACTTGGGCAATGCATAAACCTGCTCATTTATGAGACAACAAATTGAATGTTTAGCCGAGTAATGCATAAGTAAACCAAGCATCCAACAACCTACTCATAGAGATCAAATGCATTCTCAACATCATGAAGACTCAATCATAAATCTGTCTCCATAGGAGTAGTAATAGCTTTGTAGTCTTCAAGGCCAAATCGGTGCAATAATGTGTCAATATATTTGGTTTGACACAAACTATTCTGCCATCAACTTGCATAAATTGAATGCCCAAATAATGATGCAAATGCCCAAATCTGATATCTCAAATGGGGCATGCAAATCAGCCTTAAAATCAGCAATATGCTTCTCATGAGGACCAATGAGCAGCATGTCACTAACATAGACAACAATGATCAGAAGCACATCATTTGCATGCTTAACATATAAGGTGCTCTTAGTTGGACCATTCTCAAAACCATGTTCAATAAGATAAGCAATTATCTTTTCATACCAAGCATGTGGTGCTTGCTTCAAACCATATAATGCCTTTTTCAACTTGCACACTTTGTTTTCATGCCCCTTCTGCACAAAGCCATGGGGCTGAAAAACATACACTTCTTCATGCAAGTCACCATTTAGAAATGCAGTTTTAATGTCCAACTAATGTACATTCAAACCATGATGAGCTGCAAGTGCATAGATGCTACGAACAGTAATCATTTGGCAAATAGGAGCAAAGGTCTCATCAAAATCAATGCCTCTTTCCTAAACATAACCATTTGCAACAAGTCTAGCCTTATACCTGTCAACTATTCCATCATGATTACACTTCAGTTTATATTCCCACTTAGTGCCAATGGCCTTCTTGCCAGGAGGCAAGTCACATAAAAACCAGGTACCATTCTTCATTATAGCATCATATTTAGATTACATAGCAGCCATCCAATTTTTTGAATTTTGTGCTTCATCAAACAAAACAGGCTCATTCTCATCACAAAGACTAGAGACAGCTTTTTGAAGTGCCACCCTCATGTATCTTCTACTGGACGTAATGAAAATACCTATGAATACATATACTCTGATAGAATCATCCATCAAGGTATGTGGGGGAAGATTGTACCCAATCTTATGTTCAATCTCTTGTCTCTCTCTTTTATGTGTGTGCTTTTGCGAGATTTCATTTATGTACTATCTTTGCATATGTGCATCTACAAGATCTGATCAACAATGGCATCAAAGCTTGCACACGTCTACAGAGGTGTACTTCTCGATGTCCGTTCATGATTCATGGTGTCCGTTCATGATTCACGGTGTCCGCTCGTGATTCAGCATCCCTTTTGGTTTGTTAATTCTCATCCAATCCAGGTTTCCATTTGTCAATTCATTTTTTTTTTTGGTTTGTCGATGCCTTTTTCAATTTTCTCTGAATCTATTATTGTTCCTTGTGCACTACGTAGTGTGCTACTATGCTTACTATGACACTGTCACACTGTGTTCACTGTACTCACTGTACTCACTGTACTCACTATACTCACTATACTCACTGTGCTCAGTGTGTACTGTACCAATTCTGGTTCAATTCATTTTATATTTTTTTATTATAAATTTGCTTTATCCATTCAATTATATCTTCACTGTCACAATATCACATTGTGCTCACTGTGCACTATTCCAGTTTTGATTTGGATCATTTTATAAATTTGGTTTATCAATTTGATTATATATATGTGATTACTCCTATGGTTTATAAATTTGGTTTATCAATTCGGTTATATCCGTTTGGTTATTCCTAAAGCTTACTCCAAGATCTCGACTAAGGCATAGAACTATGGCATAACTATGGCATCTTTGACTTCTCTAGCACTCATGGTTCTCTTTGGTTCACTTTGGTTCCCTTTGGCAGCCATTGGCTATGCACCAACCATCTCTAACTAATAAGCGGCAAGAAGAGCTTACTTATTCCTCTCTTTAGCATGTAGGGATTTGAGCCCACCACCTCTCACCATAAGAAATATGATTTAACCACTAGCCTATTTTCACATCTTGATACCCCATTCCTTTTTAACTTATATTTAACATAACTTCTAACACTCTTCCCCTTCTTTATTTATTTATGTAACACTCTCTTATATATATAGCGAAGACAAAACCTTTCCCTTTCTATTTCATTTCCAATATTGTGAAAATTCTTTTCAATTGCTTACTAATAGGTTTTGTTTGTATATAAGGCCATGGACCCTACCCATACTACAAAGGATTTTTGTACATCACCCCTATCCGGGGTATCGCTTGAGCAACAATTGGAGCTTTTGTGGCACGAGCTCCAAGATGCTCAAAACAAGATAAAGGAACGTGATGTTGCACTCCAGCAAACACAAAGTGATCACAACGATCTAGTTAGGGTGGTGAATGCCATTATCACCGCTCAAGAGGAAGGCATGCATTCCAAGATTGGTGCCAAAAATTTCCAATTTTCTCGATCCGATGGGCAAAAGGATGGCCAATGTTTTCTTTCACGGCCATCCCAATTTGATGACTTTTATTCTGACGAATCATATTCTGAAATTGAAAAGGTGAAATTTGTGACTCATTATTTGGTGGGTAAAGATCAGTTATGGTGGAATGTTTTGTGGCATAGCACCAATCGCCCACCACATGGATTGCATTTCAAGAAAAGATCAAGGAGTCCTTCCTTGGTCCCTAGTTCCACTTACAAGCTCATCGATCATGGACAACTTTTGGATGGAAAGATGGAGATACTATGTCTACATATATTGAACGCTTTTGGTAATGACTACTACTAACTCATTTGCTTGAAATGATTCCTAAAGATACCTTGCAATGGAAGTATGAAGATGGATTGGAGATGGGAATCCAAGCCAAGCTCAACACAATACATCCTATGACCCTCTATGAAGCTATCTCTTTTGCACATGATGCTGAGAAGGAGTTTCAGTCCATCACCAATTCCATCACCAAGTCCATCCCCTTACAATAAACATGTCAACGACAACAACCAATCAAGCCAAATTTTCCTCTCAAGAGTACTTTCACTACTTTTTAGTGCCCTTCCCAATCCAATTTTTCACCAGCGCATGAGACAACCCCCTTACAACCTAAAAAACCTCCAATCCTTCAAACTATGATGATGGATGCTCAACAAAAAAGACCCCATATCACTTGTTGGCATTGTGGTAAGTTTGGTCATACTAAAACTAAATGTAGGTTGTGAACTAACAATATGAAACCTGTTGGAGCTCAAGTACACAACACGGAGGTGGTTCATGAACACATTCAACTTGATTGGACCAAATAAGCATTGAAAAAAGATGTAAGTACCTTGGGTAACAAAAATTCTATCCATTCTTTACTTTTCATGCAGGGTACTATTAATGGTAAAGTTGTTAATATTTTACATGATGATGGTAGTTCTCATGATTTTATTTTTTATACACTAGCGCAAGACCTCCAATTAAACCAACTTCCTTCTATATATGAAGTTAAGGCTGCATTTCAATGAAATAGATATAATGTTACAAGTGAAGTGCATAATGTTCAGATTTATATAGGTTCGTATGTAGATGAACGTACATTCTTAATTGCTCCTTTTTAATCCTATGATGTTGTACTTGGTATGTCTTTTTTTCATCATTATAATCCATGCATTTATTATCATACACATACAATGAGTTTTAAGTGCAATCAAGATATTTCTTTGTCTTTAATGCATCACTTCCAACCATTTCCATTAATTAGCCATACTCAAGTAAAACGTGCATTTAGAAAATGCTACAATTCATGTATTATTTTTGTTAATAACATCAATGAATATACACATACACTTCCTAATGCACATAAATCATTTATGGATTCCTATCAATATTGCTTTATGGCTGATTTTCTTTCTAAACTACCACCTTCTAGGGGATCTCTTGACCATAGTATAGACTTAATTCCTGGTAGTTTTCCTCTCCATAAAGCACCATAAAAAAGAAATAGCTAATCAAGTTAAGGATGTACTCCAGAAAGGACTTATAAGGCCTAGTTCTTCTCCCTTTGGAACACTTTTTCTCTTAGTGGAAAAGAAGAACAAGACTTATAGGATGTGCATTGAATATACTCAATAAGATCACAATAAAAAATAGATATCCTATTCCTAGGATAGGTGATTTTCTAGACAGACTTCGTAGAGCACGTATTTTAAGCAAAATTGATTTTAAATCTGGGTATCATTAGATATGAATGACACAAAATGACATTTATAAGATTGCCTTTAGAGCTCAAACTAGTCACTTTGAATTCATGGTAATGCCTTTTGGACTCACCAATGCACCTGCTACATTTGCATGTATGATGAATAACATTTTTCTTGATTACCAAGCTTTTGTTCTTATTTTCTTTGATGATCTACTTGTCTACAATGAGAATGATGATGACCATGAAAAAAATTTAGCAACAGTCTTTAATTTGTTATGCAAAAACAAACTTTATGCCAATCCTGAAAAGAGTTCTTTTTTTCACAAAGAATCTAATAGAATATTTAGGACATATTGTTTCTAGTCAAGGCGTTCATGTAGATCCAATGTACCTCGATATGTGAATGATGTATGTTCTTTTCTAGGGTTTGTGAAAGTTTGTGAAAGGTTTTTCCTATTTAGCACTTCCACTCACATTATTATTGAAGAAAAAGTTAAAATTTGCATGGGGATTAGCACAACAAGTTGAAAAACTCAAACATGCACTTTCTCATGCCCCTATTTTGCAATTACTAGATTTTGCAAAACCTTTCCATGTAGTTATAGATGCTAGTGGTTTAGGTATAGGTGTTGTATTAATGAAAAATGATCATCCCATTGCATTTGAACGTAGGAAAATTAAACTTTCTAAAAAGAATTATAGTACATATGATAAGGAACTCTTGGTTGTTGTGCATGCTTTAAAATTTTGGAAACATTACCTTATAGGTTCTGAAGTTCTAATCAAAACCAATAAGCTATTAAGCATTTATTAAATCAACCATTGATTTCTGAAAGATACATCAAATGGGCTTCATTCATAAAAAAATTTCAACCAATAATTCAATATCAACCTAGCAAAGGTAATTATGTAGTTGATGGCCTTAGTTGTTTCCAATCACCACAAACAAATATTGTTTCAATCAATAATATTTATGGTATTCATATTCATTCATTTCATGACATGATTCCTACTTATGCATCTGAGTTGTCTTTTTCACAAACATGGACTACTTTCAATAATTCTACACCATCTAATGAGGATCACTACACTTTTCATCATGGATTCTTATATTTCCAACACAAGTTATGCATCACACAAGTTTTTTAAGAATTTGTTATGAAAGAGATGCATGAACCACCGTATATGGGTCATCGGGGCATACAAAGTACTATTTCTATGTGTAAAGAATTCTTCTTTTGGCCAAATATGGAAAATGATATTGCACATTATGTTTCCCAATGCATTGTGTATCAACATGTGAAACGACATCATGGTAAAGCATTTGGATTATTAATGCCACTTCCCATACCTAATGGACCATGGGAACAAATTTATATGGATTTCATTACTAGTCTTCCTACAACTTCATCTCATAATGATATGATTCAGACAATTATTGATAGGTTTAGTAAAAAAGCATATTTCATTCCTTTTAAAAAGACTTTATCTACACCTCAAGTTGCTAAGTTATTTATTAAATGTATTTTTCCACATCATGGTTTTCCAAAAGTTATTTTATCATATCAAGATGTTCATTTTTGTAATCGCTTTTGGGTTGCATTATTTTGAAAGTTAGTCTTTAGATAATCCAAGTAAATGCGATGAGAAAATTCCTTTATTACAGTTCACATATAATAACACAACACATACCACTACTCGACATGCACGGTATGAAATTGTTTATGGTAAAAAACTTCCCGCTTCCATGTCTATCACTCAAACTGATATACCTATGGCTGATTCTTTTGTACAAGATCATATTTCTACACTTCATGAGGTTCACGAGCACATTAAGAAGAGTCAAGAACATTACATTTGTAATTTTTAAATATAAAAATAACTCACTTGAAGAATCTGAATGGATTCATAAGACATCATCAACTCCACATTATGACCACTTGATTTTTGCATATCATTCACAATCACATTAAATTCCAATTTTCCATTTCCATGCATATGTTTTTACATGGAACATGCTTATGATTGTTCAATGATGGGACATGTGACTGGCCATCCATGTCTATTTTGTTCTTATCACTGAGGTCAGTTGCTTGTCAACTGGGAGGCATGCTATACTTTATGGAATATTGGAATGTTAAATGGATTTTAATCTCTTGAGGTTTTTAATGTGATTATGTTTTAAATTAGCAAGTGAAGAATCATGAGAGTATGAATGCATGTGGATTTATTCATATATTTTTGAAGATATTTAAAAGATAGCATTTTATATATTTTTTTGTAAAAATAGTAGATCTCTTAGAAAGAGACATTTCTCCAAGGCTTACAACTAAGGTGGTGACCAAGGCATAGACCTTGGCATACCTTGTCATTCGAGTCACCGAAGTCACCGTTGGTGCTGTTGGCTACACGCGAGGGAGGACCTCAATGATCAAGGAAGATAGAGGTTCCCGTTACTTCTCGGGAGGTCACCCATCCCAGTACTATTCCCCTAGAGCTTGCTTAACCGCGGCAATCTCTTGCCACTAAGCTACACTCTTGTGGTGTCTGAAGAAGGGGAAAGACTAAGGTTGACATTACCTTGAACATGTTTTGGTCCCTCAAAGCTTCATTCTTTGCTTTCAAAGCCTATTTTTGAAGCATTTTTGGGGTGTCTTTTGGAGCCATTTTGGAGTACTTTTGCACATAGTTCTCTTCAGACAGGTCCAAGAACATCAAGAAGAGTGTTCTTTGTACTTCTCTGACAATAAATATCAACCTTTGGGGATGTGTTTTCAGCCACACTCGTAAAACTACAAGTTTCTCGAAAGGTTTTCAGTTTTGGTGGGAGCAGCCGATGCAAATTTATGCAGGTTTTTTGAGCTTAAAATCTTAGAGTTGACAGACACTTGCACGTGTTGTTGGCGAGTTTTTGGGTTGTGCGTTCAGACATTTTTAGTGTCATTTTATTGCATATATTGAGCACATACACACCATGTACGCTTCTGTGGATACCACTTATGTACGTTGTGGAGGTGATCGCAATCCGGGTGGATCGGGTCCGGTCGTGGCACACACAGGGTGTATGAAGCTAATGAATATTGGAAGGTTTAAAGATGTGAAGGTGAAATTAATGTTGAGTATGGAGAAGAGAGAGATGTTGAAATAATTATGGGAATGGGAATGTAGGTGTGCAAGTTAGATTGATGACATGAATGATAAGAATGAAAGAGAACCATACACACGAATCAAATTTGGAAGGAAGAATGGTCCATTGGAGGAGCTTCTTAAACACTTCCTAATTCTAATCCATATGTATAGACTTCTTTGGATGATATGTATGCATGACGAGAATAGATGGAATCCTTACACATAAATCAGTTTCGAAAGGAAGAATGGTCCAATATTGGAGCTTCTTATACACTTTCAGAAACTAATAAATATGTATGGATTTGTATGGATTATATGCATGCAAGTGAATTATGATGATGGATTTTACTCACAAGCTCAAAGAAACATCCTCACTGGTTCAACGCAATACTGCGGAGCCTTCTCACACATAGAAGAAATAGAAGACATGTAAAAATACTTAAGAGATTGAGAGAGGTGACAAGAGACAAGTGACAAGTGACATGAATTAAAATAATTTGAATTAAGTTACATGTAAAAGATCGTAGTGGTACGTCATGCTAAGCAGTCTACTGATCAAAGGTGGTTCCGACCCTCAAACCATGACAGTTCAACCGAATGTCACACGTAAGAAGGTGAGTTCCACTCCAGTGACCCTATGTCTGTCTAGGCTCGTAACGTCTAACTAAAGAAGTCTAAGACTCATTAAAATCAGCTCTAACTCACTCACACGCTCCACCGAGGGTGAGTCAAGATAGAGATGCTGGTTTCAAGAGCCTATCCTAGATTGGAGTTCTAACTTAAATTTGAAACTAGGTTCTATACTCATACTAGCTCACCTTGGATCCTCACTCGCTCAACCGAGGGTGATCGTCTCAAGGAAACCGTAAGCTAGCATGAGCCCTATGGATGCCTAACAATGATGCTCTAGGAGTTTGGAGGGGGGTTTATATAGTTTTTTGAATGAATTTGGGCCCTTGGATCTAGAGAAATCAACTCTCAACTCTAGGATCACTACTTTCGATTACAACCATTTGATTAATCAAATCAATGGCTTGGAATTGTTCTTTCTATCAAATCTAGTGTAAAGGAGTGAAATTTAGGCGCCCTCATTCTCCACCATTGGATCTGGGGATGATTTGGACCGTCGGATCAGTGCTGACATCAATTCGAATAAGATAAGCCACTATTTTTGGAGAAACTTTGCATTATTGATCTTTAACTGTCAACAAAGTCTTCTTTTATGGAAAAAATTCGTGGATCCTCCTTCCTTTATGCTTTAGTGCATCTCCACCCTTGAATAGGAGCTCATCTTGACCGTACACCATGGTTCAATCATATTTTGACATGTGGCAGCCCTTCAAGCCTTCAATTTTCTTATACTAGAAAACTGCGATGATCCTGAAAACTGGACTTTGTACTCTTTGACCCTCCAAATAGGCTTTGATGAAGATGAAACTTTGTAGGACTATGTTTCCAAAGATCTCCTTCAGGAATATGCAGAAAAAACTCCCATCTGAATCTCCCTTGTACAAGTTTGACTACATTTGGAAGCTTGCAAGGTGGCATTAAGGTCTCTAGGAAGCTCTGATAGCCTTGAAAATTTGTACAAATATGTAGCCACATATGATCTTTATACATGCCAAACCATATGGCTAACATAAATTTCTATACAAGAATTTGTAGGGTCAAACTAGAAAAATTACATTTTTACAAAATGAGCATAGCATATCAATGTGCTACAAAATCCATTTTCTGCTGAAATTTGGGCTATAGACTGCCTTTGACAATCTTTACAAGTATATGGATTTTCATCTAATTTGGTGACAATGAAATTTTTGCCCTAATTTCCCAACTTTGACCAACTTTGACCAGCTTTGACCGCTACCATGGACTTTCTTGATTTCTTTGAAACTTTGTATGTGACCTTCCTTTGACATCCTTGATGCATCCTGGACTTCTCGGGGAATTCCGGCTACCTTCACCAAATATGTTTTTTGTAGGCCTTCACAAGTGAGAGAGGAGAGCAAATCTCGACGACATTCGCCCCCACTAAACCTGCGATTCCTCCGGAAGCGCCACTCTAGCATCTGTGAAAAACATAATGTTCCAGGCATCAAATTCTTTTATAGGCAACATAAGAAACATGGAAGGAAAATTGATTATATGCATGAATAAGTAGGTAACGTGACATGAAGCAAAATTTGCATGAAAGAAAGAATTGAAACAGGCAACATGAATATGCATGAACAAATAGGCAACATATATGCAAATGAACAAGCAACATTGGCAACAAGAAAGAAAAAAAAACAAGCATCAATATGAAGTGGAAGTGGATGTATTGAGTCGTTTTAAGCATCAGTTCCTCTCATCTTGAAGAAAATTTTGTACCTTTTTCATAAAGCAATCTACCTTAAATATGATTATAAACAAAGATTTAGGATTTTCAAGAGACATCTTTCATCTTTAGCTTATTTTAGATCAACTCCTTTCCTACATAAATATGAATATGCTCTTTCTCTAATAACATGCAAGGAAATCTAACTAAACTCCACTAATGCATAAATCTGCCTATATAGCCCGTGATTTATTCTACTATGCCTCTTTATCCTCCTTTGGCTTGCTCTTTTTTTTTTTTTTTTTTTTTTGATGATGATGATGATGATGATTCGGCAACTTTATGGTTACGATCACTTTTTTGGGGTGGAAGAAAGTGTAAACTTCTTGGTAACATGTAGCAATATTTTTTTTTTTTTTGATGACGGGGAAAAATTAAACCCCGATACAAGGTACAACCATTTTTGATGACGGAGAATAGTCGTTTAAACTCCGATCCAAGTGCTGTGAGATGGAGTAAGGATGTAGAAACATGCAATAGCAGGAGCTAGGATTTCAACAATTATGCTTTCGATATAGGATACATATGCATGTTTATATATGAAAGTCATGTCACCAAAATAAACCTCCAAATCTACATGCCCTATCTTTCCACAATCCTAGATTATAATCAATTCCTTAGTAGATAAGTTACTACTTAAGATACAATTTTACACAAGTAGAGAAATCATCATTTGCCTTTTTTGACTCAAGTGATGTGGATATGCAATGCGATGCAAAGACTGAAACAAATATGCATGAAACAAGCATGGAAAAAAAATAGAATGAACTTGAAAAAAAACAAAGCAACATGAACTTAAAAAATTAATGATATTTTTATACTTTTTTTTTTTTTTTTTTTAATAACATGGATACTCCTGTTTATGAATCAGCCTCATTGTTGTCATCTTCTTCAATGTCCTCATCCAAAATGTACTCGTCATTATCACGTTTCTTGAATAGCTTTATCCTTTTACCTGCAATCAAAGTTTTTAGTGCAACACCATTTAATTCACAAAGAGCATACGTACCATTGTTGTTGACTTTTGATACAATGTATGGCCCAAACCACCGTTGAGTGAGCTTTTTGCGTGCATCATATTGAGAGTCAAATGTACTATCATAAATGAGCACCCAATCTCCTACTTCAATTGGCTTAGGACGCAATCGATGAGTTTTATCAAAATAATGCTTGTTCTTCATTCTAGATTCTCTTAATTTTTCAACAGCATCATCAAGTCTTAATTTACCTTGTTCTAAGTGTTTAATACGCAAACTCAAAAAATCATCAGTAGACATGTTTTCAGACCAAGGCAAATTTGACCATGCAGAAATATGAGACTGAATTGGAAACAATGGTTTTTGACAGTACATGAGTTCAGCAGGCATATATCCAGTAGTACGTGTGCATGTCATTCTATCTGCCCAAAGTGCAAAAGGTAAGAATTTAGGCCATTGTTTGATGTCACCATTACATGCTTTAGATATGGCTTTCAAAATAGGTGGATGCCCTCTCTCTATTTTACCATTGGCCTCTGGGTTATATGCAGTAGTGAGAGACAAACGAATACCGTGACGCTCAAAGAACTCTTTAGCTTCTCTCGCATTTAACTCTCCACGATCGGCAACTACTTTCTCTATGTACCCAAAGCGACTTATGACATCTTCAAGCAAGAATTTGCAAACATTGTAAGTGGTCTTAGATCGTAGTGCACGTCCCTCTACATGATTAGTTAAGTCTTCTCTTGCAAGTACAATGTAACGCATTTTGTCGATACCTTTAGGCATAGTTACAAGATCTACTACCCACTTGTAGTGAATACAAGGTGGATAAGTAGGATGCAACGGATCTCTATGTTTGACTGATGAATGAAGTTGACAAGTAGAACATGTAGAAACATAGCTACTAATGTCAACATACATCCTAGGCCAATAATAGGTACTTCTAATTTTTTCATATGTTCCAAAAAATCCTTTATGACCGGCCCATAATGTCTCATGCATTTCCTTCATTACTTGCAATTGAAGACCTCGTTTTCCTAGGACTCGTTGTGGATTCTTAACCTTACCCTTAGCATGTCTCCAAAGATAACCATTACTTAGGAAAAAGTTATAAGCTCGTTTCCTAATGTTACGGAATCTATTCGTAGTCCAGTTAGGTAATGGTTGTAGTGTACTAAGATACTTTCCTATGTCTCTCCATTCATTTTCGTACTCAGACTCATGAAATTGCTCATACTCATATATATGTGGAACATAGTCAATTAAGTTCACATTCTTTATTAGATCACTTTCAAGATCATCATCAAATCTAGCTCTCGATAACATATCAGCAACTGAGTTTGACTTACCTGAAATATGAACTAACTCAGGATTTATGAACTTAATATATGAGATCCATCTAAGCATGGCTATATCAGGAGATGAACAATTGGCTATCATTCCAATGAGAGGCAAACAATCAGTCTCAACTTTGACATTTGCACCAATGAAATATTCTTTGTCTGTTTTCAAAGCTGTTACCATACCCCATAGTTCTCGTTTGATTTGTGGATATTTTCGTTGTGTTTCATGTAGAATTTTGGCACCAAACCTAATTGCATATCTATTCCCTTCACTATCATCTTGACTTATGACCCAACCTATACCAATAGGACTAGTATCAACAGTCAATATAATAGGTTTGTTAGCAGAATAGTCTACACGCTTAAGGATGGGAGCTTCAAGCAATAATTTCTTCAATTTACGCATAGCCTGAGTGTGTTTGTCAGTCCAAATAAATTTTCGTTTCTTCCTCAACAAGTCATAAAGACAATCAGTAACATGAGCAAAGTGAGGGATCCAAATAACATAAAAGATGCAAGCACCAAGAAATCTACGTACCTCACTCACGTTGTTACATGTTTCAGAAATCTTGCTAATGGCATCAACTTTTTGTGGGTATGGCTTTCGACCATAATGGCCACATAAATGTCCAACAATAAGTACCTCATTGACACCAAAAACAGATTTCTCTATGGAAAATGTGAGACCTACCTCTTCAAATCGTTTGAAATATTCTTTCACAATCAGAGATATGGTCAAGAACAAATTTACGACATCCCGATGAATCTAAAGTAATGTCCTTTACACGTTCCTCACTCCCTTTAATAGGAATATCATCAATGAATGGCATAGTTATATGAGGGATAAAGTCATGTAAGACCATATTCATAGCACTCATCATATGAGCCACAGAATTAGTCGCTCCTTGAGGTAAAGTACACATTCGCACTAAGCCTAAAGGAGTTTTCATTGTGGTTATGTCACGACTATCAATTGCTAATTGGAATTGGTCATATCCCGAATATAAATCACCCATTGAGTAGATAGAATGTCCTGAAAATGATTCAGCAAACTCATCTACAATGGGTCCTGTTCCTACATTCCTTATGGTGACTTTATTGACAGGTTGGAGATCTTGAATAAAACGTAGTTTCCCATTCTTTTTAGGCACAGTGAACCATCTGTTTGAGTAAGGTGCAAAAGATGGCTCTAAAATTCTCATGTTTATCTTCTCCTTAAGTAGTTTCATTAGCTCAGGTAAGTGAGCCTTTGGAACTGGTATAGGGCGAAGATTCCATGGAATATGTGGAATAGTAAAGATTATCATGGGTGCAACTAGCTTAGGATCTACACAACCAATCTCATGAGGATACATAGTAAAGGCTTTTCCATGGCTCCGTATAACTCTCTCAAATTTATCTCTCTCTGCTGGCAAAAGAAAGTCATCATCTCTACCAATTTTCACCTGTTTGATTGTCTCATCCGTGAATGTATGTCCTATGTTTTTCTTATCCCGAAGAATTGGATCATTTTTCACATCAATAATTTTTTCATTACTTCCTTGAGGTAATGGTTGAGCTATGGGTTTGATTTTTTTGTCTACAGTTTTGTACTTTGTTTCAACTAAGGCATCATGTGTTTGGTTAAATTTTGAGCACTTGTCAACATTGAGAGCATACTCTTGGATTAGAGCATACTCATCAAGGGAAGAAATAAGAATAATATGGGAATTAGAATTTTGTTGAAGACATAACTCTAACTCCTCAAGAGTAGAGAAACAATGAGATGTCTCAATCACATGCTCAATGTTCTCATCATGTTCCATGATTTTGTTGTTTTTATAATTTTTTTGGCTTTTTTGGATAAAAGACTTGGACAATTGACTCTTATGAAGAAAATCTAATCTAGAATGTGGAAAACAAAGTGACAAACTATTGTACATGTTGGTTGGATGCGAGATGTCAAACCAATATCCACTGTTGTCCCGCTCAACAATGGATTCTATCCGAAATTTTGATCATATGTAGCTCCAAACATGAATCGAGGTGCACAATCACTACAAGCATGCTCGTGACCCTGAGTAACAATAGGTTTCTTTCTAATTGACAATCGATTCCTAGGATGGTTCACTCCTACTGTCATGACTTGAAGTGATTGCATTCCATCCTTAGACTTAAATCTAGCATAGGTAGACCCATCATCCATGGCTTTAGTTTCCATACGACTCTCACAAATAAAGGGTTGACCTAAGAGAACTTCATAGGAGCAATTATCTTGAATAAAAAAGTGAAACTCTTCTGTGATTCCTCCTATGGATATGGGCACACTAGCACAAGCTCCATACAGGGTACCTACACCATTATCTGCAGTTCTCATACGCCATCCACAATCTTTATCTATGGGCCATCGAAACTTATCATAGACTTCTCTTGAAATCACATTGATTTCAGAGCCAGAATCTACTAATGCATTTACAGTGATAGTGTTCTTATCATTTCCTATTTTAACATGCATCTCTGATGTACCTCTAGACCAAAATGTTCTTTTAAAGTGACTTTCAGGATTGTTTTCATGATTTTCATGGTCAGGTTGAATAGGTCCTAAGAAATTTTTATTAACATTTACTTCATCATCATCAAAGTCCTCTTCATCAGATTCATCAAAGTTTAATGCTTCATTCATAGCTTGATCTTGATCTAGAGAATCTTGCATCTCAGTATCTAGATTAAGTGGAAACCTCTTCCTTTTAATTAGGCCGATAAAGTTATCTTTAAAAACAGGCTTTGCAATAGAGAAAACTTGTTCTAAAGACATAGTCACTTGACTCTTAAGCAAAATGTCATCTAAAATCTCCATAGGATCTATTTTTCTCTCAATTTCTGAAATCAAGATGGCTTTAGGTTTTCTCTTTGGTTTCTTTTGTTTTTGCTCAGGGTCTTGTTTTTGTTCATGTTCTCGTGTTTGGTCTTCAGTTTGTTTTGATTGTTCTTGTTTATCTAAAGGCTTTGGTTCTGTTTTTCTTTGCTTTGTCTTCTTCCCTTTTTGTTTCTCCTCTTGTTTTTGTTCATTGGGTTTTGATTCTTGTTTTTTATCTTTGGATTGTGATGTTTCTCCTTGCTCTATGATTGTTTCTATTCCCTCTGAGGTTTGTTTTCGAGTCACTCTTCTTTCACTAGGGTCAGCTTCATCTCTTTTTCGTTTTTCTTCCACATTGGATATGTGAGAAATAAGAGATTGATCTTCTATTGGTGATTCCCAAACTGTTATTCTCCTAATCTCATCTCGTGCTCTTACTAAAGCCTCTATGGAAAAATCACCTTCCTTTGTGGGTTTACTTGATTCTACTTGTTGTTCATCAAGAGCTTCTAGTTTCACTCCTCTAGTTCCTACGTCCATTATGGTTATATTTTCATAATGTTTTTTCATTCCTCCCTTACCATAATTTCCTTGCAAAGGTAGCCTAGATCGATAGTCACAGATTTTCTTGTCTATGTCTATTACTAGTCGTTGCTCCTTAGCAGCCTTCAATAATTCACAATCTCTCAAAAAGTGCTCTAACGAATCACACCAAGGACACCTACGAGGGCCACGCACAAAACCATTTTGATTTTGAGGATTTTGATTAACTTGTGGTGGGAAATTTTGAAATTGAGGATTTTGTTGATAAGGTATTGCTTGAACAGGATAATTAGGATTTTGAAAATGCAATTGATGTATTTGAGGAGCTTGGGGAGCAACATGTGGTACTTGAGGTGCAAGAGGAGCTTCCATATTATACGGTTGATGATTTTGAAAATTTTGATTTTGAGGATTTTGAAAAGCTATTTGAGAAGCTTGAGGATACATGTTTTGATACATTTGAGGATTTTGCACATGAGGATGAGGATTTTGCATTGAAGGATTATGCATTGGAGGAACTTGATATGCTTGAGTAGGAGCTACTTGTGGATTTTGATTGGTAGCTATAACATGTTGATTAGGCTCTTGAAAAGTCATTGGGTTCATTTGATTTTGGAAAGTTTTGGTGTAACTAGATTGTAAAGCATCTATAGTCTTGGCCAAATTGGATTGTGTAGCAATAAGACTTTCCATTTGCTTAGTGAGAATATCCACTTGAGATTGTTCAACTACACTTTTATTTGGCTCTACTTTAAAACCTTGAGTAGGCTCCATCATTTGAGGAATAGGAGTAGAGTCAAAAAGCATAGCATGGGATTGTTCTCTAACTTGCTCCTTAGTTTGTGGAAGGCTAGCTTGAGGAAGACTAGTTTGCTCATAAAGCATGGATTGTCTTTGATGTCTATGGGCTACAGCCTCTACTACTTTACGCACTTTTTGCCAATTGTCAATAAGACCATAGCGCTTATCTGGTTCTTCTAATCGCCGTTCAACTTCCCTACGAGTTTCAGGATGAAGAAGCTTAAGAAAATTGATCACAAGATCAGGTTCCAAAGTTATCTTATCCTCATTAGGAAGTTGTTCATAGCGTCTAATATACTCATTTTGTAAGTGAGTAATAGAGCTACTAGGCTTTGGAGAATTGACCCATCGTAAGAATCCATCTCGATTATGTTGGCTATAATCTTCAAGATAGAATTCTTTGAGCATCTCCTTTCTAAAATCACTCCAAGGAAGACTATCATATTGAGTGACACAGTTTATGATAGAGCTATCAACAATTCGTTCAAAGAATGATATCAAAAGATCTTCGGGAAGACCAAAAATCATAGCTTGCTCTTCAAACAAATCTAAGTAGCTTGTGATGTTGATGCCATTGAATTTTCCCTTCTCTCTCAACATAGAAGAGACTATTCTTTGGCCTTGTTTCTCAACAATAAGGGATTTGAATCCTTCCTCCATCTTATGTGAATAAGCAAGTGATGCACGATGCTCTAGATCTCTCACAAATGCGTTTACTTCACGACGAAGATGTGCGCGCTACTGTGAGAAATCCAGTGCAACACTCAAGACTGAGGATGATGATATGATGAGGATGAAAAATATGAAACAAAGGATATGGATCACAACCTCCCAACAAGATCAGAAGCAAATGCCACGAAGCGTTTCACGTCGGGTTCAAATGTGGAGGTGATCGCAATCCGGGTGGATCGGGTCCGGTCGTGGCACACACAGGGTGTATGAAGCTAATGAATATTGGAAGGTTTAAAGATGTGAAGGTGAAATTAATGTTGAGTATGGAGAAGAGAGAGATGTTGAAATAATTATGGGAATGGGAATGTAGGTGTGCAAGTTAGATTGATGACATGAATGATAAGAATGAAAGAGAACCATACACACGAATCAAATTTGGAAGGAAGAATGGTCCATTGGAGGAGCTTCTTAAACACTTCCTAATTCTAATCCATATGTATAGACTTCTTTGGATGATATGTATGCATGACGAGAATAGATGGAATCCTTACACATAAATCAGTTTCGAAAGGAAGAATGGTCCAATATTGGAGCTTCTTATACACTTTCAGAAACTAATAAATATGTATGGATTTGTATGGATTATATGCATGCAAGTGAATTATGATGATGGATTTTACTCACAAGCTCAAAGAAACATCCTCACTGGTTCAACGCAATACTGCGGAGCCTTCTCACACATAGAAGAAATAGAAGACATGTAAAAATACTTAAGAGACTGAGAGAGGTGACAAGAGACAAGTGACAAGTGACATGAGTTAAAATAATTTGAATTAAGTTACATGTAAAAGATCGTAGTGGTACGTCATGCTAAGCAGTCTACTGATCAAAGGTGGTTCCGACCCTCAAACCATGACAGTTCAACCGAATGTCACACGTAAGAAGGTGAGTTCCACTCCAGTGACCCTATGTCTGTCTAGGCTCGTAACGTCTAACTAAAGAAGTCTAAGACTCATTAAAATCAGCTCTAACTCACTCACACGCTCCACCGAGGGTGAGTCAAGATAGAGATGCTGGTTTCAAGAGCCTATCCTAGATTGGAGTTCTAACTTAAATTTGAAACTAGGTTCTATACTCATACTAGCTCACCTTGGATCCTCACTCGCTCAACCGAGGGTGATCGTCTCAAGGAAACCGTAAGCTAGCATGAGCCCTATGGATGCCTAACAATGATGCTCTAGGAGTTTGGAGGGGGGTTTATATAGTTTTTTGAATGAATTTGGGCCCTTGGATCTAGAGAAATCAACTCTCAACTCTAGGATCACTACTTTCGATTACAACCATTTGATTAATCAAATCAATGGCTTGGAATTGTTCTTTCTATCAAATCTAGTGTAAAGGAGTGAAATTTAGGCGCCCTCATTCTCCACCATTGGATCTGGGGATGATTTGGACCGTCGGATCAGTGCTGACATCAATTCGGATAAGATAAGCCACTATTTTTGGAGAAACTTTGCATTATTGATCTTTAACTGTCAACAAAGTCTTCTTTTATGGAAAAAATTCGTGGATCCTCCTTCCTTTATGCTTTAGTGCATCTCCACCCTTGAATAGGAGCTCATCTTGACCGTACACCATGGTTCAATCATATTTTGACATGTGGCAGCCCTTCAAGCCTTCAATTTTCTTATACTAGAAAACTGCGATGATCCTGAAAACTGGACTTTGTACTCTTTGACCCTCCAAATAGGCTTTGATGAAGATGAAACTTTGTAGGACTATGTTTCCAAAGATCTCCTTCAGGAATATGCAGAAAAAACTCCCATCTGAATCTCCCTTGTACAAGTTTGACTACATTTGGAAGCTTGCAAGGTGGCATTAAGGTCTCTAGGAAGCTCTGATAGCCTTGAAAATTTGTACAAATATGTAGCCACATATGATCTTTATACATGCCAAACCATATGGCTAACATAAATTTCTATACAAGAATTTGTAGGGTCAAACTAGAAAAATTACATTTTTACAAAATGAGCATAGCATATCAATGTGCTACAAAATCCATTTTCTGCTGAAATTTGGGCTATAGACTGCCTTTGACAATCTTTACAAGTATGTGGATTTTCATCTAATTTGGTGACAATGAAATTTTTGCCCTAATTTCCCAACTTTGACCAGCTTTGACCAGCTTTGACCGCTACCATGGACTTTCTTGATTTCTTTGAAACTTTGTATGTGACCTTCCTTTGACATCCTTGATGCATCCTGGACTTCTCGGGGAATTCCGGCTACCTTCACCAAATATGTTTTTTGTAGGCCTTCACAAGTGAGAGAGGAGAGCAAATCTCGACGACAACGTCCATGTGGTCATTGATATAGCGGTTACGTTTTTGCATAAAGCTTTTTACGTTTGATAAAGAGGTTTGTGGTGAGGTTTTCTTAGCTGGGAGACACCCAGATGTCGAGGTCTCTTCGGCGATGTAGGTGGAAGACTTACCAAGCCTCGCCATAGGAGATATATGATAGTTGTTCATAAGTGCTCGATAAGTCTAGTTGGCTTTTGCTGGGTAACATATTATATGCAGTGGAGTCAATGATTCACTATGCAAGAAAACATGTCAGTACTTGTAGTTTTATGATATTTTGACACTGGTCATATGCTATTTTGCAGAGGATACTACGGCAAAATTTTTCTAGATTTTTGGCTTAGCCAACTATACAGTGGTCGATTTACTCCTTGATACAATTATTCATTGGTTTTTGGACTCTTCTAGCCCCATTATCATTCTATCCAGTTCTCTACCATCATGGCATTAGAGGTCTCAGGCACATCTGGTGGATCACGGTCTAGTGCCAGTGTTCCAAGAAGGAGCTTTAACTTGCAGGGAAAAGACCATTTTGAGATCCGAAAATTTGATGGCACAAACTTTGCTCTATGGAAGAATCAGATTAAAGGTGTGCTGATTCAAAGGAGGCAATGGTGGGATTTCAAAGAAGCTTGCTGACATGGATGAAGATGATTGGGATGAGTTAGATGAAATGGCCAGGTCTACCATTCGCTTGCACATGACAGATAAAGTTTACTTTATAGTATTAGACTGTGAAAGTGTAGAGGAGCTTTGGAAGAAGTTATGCAATACATATGAAAAAGAGATGGCATCAAATAAAGTGTATCTGATGAGAAAATTATATGACCTTCGCATGAAGGACATAGATAGTGTTGCTGCTCATCTAAATGATATGGATGATGAGATGAAAGCAGTATTACTGTTATGCACCCTGCCATCATCATGGGATACGTACTGCACAGCTATTAGCAATAGTGCACCTGGTGGTAAACTCGTCTATGATGACATATGTGGAGCACTCTTGAGTGAGGAGATTCATAGAAAATCTATGGTTAGCACTCAGAGTGGAGATGCATATAATGTTTGTGATTCTTAACAAGGAAAGAATCAGCAACATGGCAGGAGCAAGAACAAGGAAAAGAATGGTCAACGGAATAAGAGTAGAAGTAAATCAAGGAAGAGGGATATGGAATGCCATTATTGTCATAAGAAAGGACAGAAAGACTGTTATGCATTAAAGAATGCTAAAGGTAAAGGATAGAATGTTGATGGGCATGTTAAACAGTTACCTGCACCATCTACTTCGACTGTGAAGATTGAAGAAATTAATGCTATCTCTAATGATGCTGATGTGTTGACACTTGATAGTACTGTGCCAACTGAGGCACTTATGGCTGATTCTCTTTCCCACGTGTGGCTACTAGATTCTAGTGCTTCTTTCCATGTGACATCACACAAACAATGGTTCTCTAATTATGCAACAAAGTTTCTTGGTACCATGAGACTTGGTGACTCTTACCAATGTGACCTTGTGGGGATTGGAGATGTGGTTGTGCAGTTCATTGATTGTTCAAAATTTACTAAGCATAATGTATGCCATGTACCTCCGTTATCACGCAGTTTGATGTGAGTTGGTCAACTTGATGACCTTGGTTACAAGGTGGTCTTCTATGCTCAATCCTTTCATATATCAAAGGGCAATATGGTTATTGCAAAAGGAATCAAAGTTGGCTCACTTTATCCTTTATTTGTATCATAGAAAGAACACTTGTTAGTTGTTACTAAACATCCTACGACTTGTATTTGGCATGGTCGTTTGGGCCATATATCTCGTAATGGAATGGAAAATATTTCTCGTTCTGGGTACTTACCTGTGTTATCTTTCTCTGATTTTTCATTTTGTGAGCATTGTCAATATCGAAAACAAACCAGAAATGTGCATAGAATGCACATTGAATCTTCAATTCAACCTTTAGATCTCGTCCATACAGATTTGTGTGGCCCTATGCCCACTAGGTCCTTAGGTGGTTCTCTTTACTTTTGTCACTTTCATAGATGATGCTACTCAAAAAGTCTGGGTATATCCTATCAAATCGAAGGATGAGGTATTCCCTACTTTCAGAAAATGGCTTGCTTCAGTTGAGACTGAAAAAGGATCTAAGCTTAAGGCTTTACATTCAAATAATGGGGGTGCATATACCTCACATGAATTCAGCCTTTTCTATCAGTCTAGAGGGATTCATAGAGAGTTTACAACTCCTTATACCCCAATACAGAATGGTGTGGCTGAAAGGATGAATAGAACTATTCAAGATAGAGTAGTTTCTATGTTGCATCATGCAAACCTCTCACAAGGCTTTTGGGCAGAAGCAGAATTGACTGCAATTCATGTGATTAACCTTTCACCTAGTACTGCCAAAGGTCTGAAAGTGGCATAAGAGTTATGGAGAGGGAAGCCACCATATTATGATCATCTTCTAGTTTTTGGGTGTGAAGCATATGTTCATATACCCAATAATCTTAGACAAAGGTTGGACCATAAGTCAAATAAATGCATTTTTCTTGGATATGGTCGAGAAGGACAATTTGGATATCGCTTATGGGATTCTGAAACACGGTCACTGATCAGAAGTAGTGACATCATTTTCAACGAGTCTAAGATGCATAAACAACCCAAAAAACCCATTAAGGAGGTTGAAGTGAGAAGAGTGGTGTTTGAGGATACTAGTCCTCCGGTTAGCATGCATAAAGATGCTGCACATAGGGATGTTCAAGAGAATGTCCATTCAGATCAGTCTACACATATTCATGTTCAACAACCATTGAGAAGTTATGCACATGTCTCACATCCACCTCATAGATATGTTCCAGGTTTAGATTTTGTTATGCTAACAGATGCCAGTGAGCCTTCTTGCTACAAAGAGGCTATGCAGATAGACGATCATGTCAAGTGGGAGCATGCCATGAAGAGTGAGTTGGATTCTATTCACAAGAATGGTACTTGGGATTTAGTACCTTTGCCAAAGGGCAAGAAAGCTTTACTATGTAAATGGGTATATAAGCTGAAATTCACATCAAATAGTGCTTCTCCAAAGTATAAAGCACGACTTGTTGCAAAGGGTTTTAAGGAACAACATGGTGTTGATTTTGAGGAAATCTTCCCTCTAGTGGTCAAGATGACTACCCTGCACATGTTGCTTGGATTCATTCCAATGGAGGACTTAGAGCTAGTCCAAATGGATGTGAAACCTGCTTTCTTGCATGGAGATCTTACATATGAGATCTATATGGAACAAATAGAGGGTTATGTAGTTCCTGACAAGGAAAGTCTAGTTTGTAAGCTCAAGAAGAGCTTGTATGGACTTAAACAGTCCCCTAGACAATGGTACCAAAAGTTTGATGCTTTTATGAAGTCTCAAGGCTATTCTCGAAGCAATGAGGATCATTGTCTCTACACAAAGAGATGCTCCAATGGCAGGTTGATATGGTTGATACTTAATGTCGATGATATGTTGATTGTTGGGAAGTCCTCTTACAACTTGTCAATTCTCAAAAAGAAGTTGAGTTAGACATTTGATATGAAGGATTTGGGGGATGCCAAACATATTCTTGGCATACACATTACTCGTGATAGAAGTAAAAGATGCATATACTTGTCTCAAAGTGAGTACATATCCAAAGTACTTCACAGGTTCAATATGTAGGGTGGAAAGGCATTGAATACACCTTTACCCACATATGTGAAATTGAGCAAGGATGATTGCCCCAAATGAGATGAGGAAAAGGAATTCATGACCAAAATTCCCTATCAATCTATTGTTGGTAGTCTCATGTATGCTATGGTAGCTACAAGACCAGACATTGCATTTGTAGTGGGAGTTGTGAGAAGATATATGTCTAATCCTGGCAAGAAACATTGGGAAGTGGTCAAGATGATTTTGAGATATCTGAGTGGCACTAAGGATAAGTGTCTATGCTTAGGTAGAGGGAAAACATCCATTATTGGTTACACAGATTCTAACTATGCTGATTTTGTAGATAATCGTAAGTCTACATTAGGGTACATTTTTCATTTTGCTGGAGGTGCTATCTCTTGGAGATCTCATCTTCAAGAATGTACAGCTGTTTCCACCACAGAAGCAGAGTATGTTGCAGCAAGTGAGGCATGTAAGGAAGCATTGTGGCTTTCTCGTCTTGCTTGTGATATGGGTTTACCTCAGCATGTACCTCATTTTCTCCGTGACAGTCAGAGTGTCATTGCTTTGGCTAAGAATCCGGTCTATCATGCAAAGACCAAGCACATTGAGGTAAGGTATCACTTCATAAGAGATTGCTTCGCCAGTGAGCGCATTATTCTTGAGAAGGTTCACACTCGAGATAATGTTGCAGATGCTTTGACTAAAGCTCTACCACATGATAACTTTTGACATTGTTGTCACTTGATGGGGGTTACTTGATTCATGATCTTACACAGTCACTTGTATACTGAGTAACATGCCCATCAGGTGGGAGGTATAGTTTGTATACTTACATTCAGGTATTCTTTATCATTCTTTATTTTTCTCCCATGATTACTTTGGCCATATTGGCCTTTAGTGGGAGATTGTTACCGTTAGTGTCCATGTGAAAGGCCAAATGGCCACTAGACACTTCTTTGTATATGTTCTTTAATAAAACATATAGTGGTTTGGTCAGCCGCAGATTGTAAGTTCGACCACATTTGTAAGACCTAAGAAGTCTGTCTTTGTGCTCCCTGTGTACTGTGTTTTTTGCATATTTTGCAGTCTCGTGCAGAGTACCGTGTGCGGCCGTAAGAGATCCGTTTTCTACTCAGAGGATATGGTCCTGGAGCTCTCGATAAGGAGAGCACACCATGGTGCATCACCATCGAATCCCTTCATCCTCTCCATACTCATGATTTGGAAGTCTAGACAATCAGTATATCCCTGTATTTGGACTTCCAAATTGGATACCATAGTATCTCATATCCTCTTATCTTCCCCTTGCTTCACAAATACTACATATTTATGTGTGCTGGGCTATTGGGGAATTTTCAACTTCTTGACCAGAGCATAATTTATGAAGTTATGAGTGGTGGAGTCATCTATCATGACTCTCACCCTAGTCCCATACACACTACCATGAATTTTAGCTAGGTTATGTGGTCCAAACTGAAGTGACCACAGTGATTGAGTTAAACAATAGTGTGTTCTATATCCTCGTGCATCACTTCGACCTCCTTGCAACTAGATCTTCCATGTACAAGAAGTGTTTGCACTAGGTGGACCACCTTCTTGCCCTTATAAGGGGCCATAATAGTCCCTAGTCCTCCCTTTTTTTCTTTCCCCTTCCTAAGTGGACAGTTCCATTGTGCATGGCTAGGACATAGGCACCTAAAACACAAGTTTTTCCTCTTGGCCCTCTCACACTACTCAATAGGTAACTTAGATCCTTGTGATCTTTGTTTCTTTAAAAACACTTTGTTTTCCTCCATAATTACTTTCTTCTTAAACGTTGCTGTAGTAAAAGGTTTGAGAGCATGATCCATCTCCATAGGAGTGTATTGAGGACGATAACGGTCCTCATAAATCTGAGCATATTTGATTGCCTCCTCAAAGGTCTTAGGTGCATTTCTTCGCACCTCTCTATTAATGTTCTTATCTAATCCCCTAACAAACCCTCTTGGTATTCTAAAAGTCATATAACCCCTTAAACTTCAGTATGATTTCTCTATAGTGGGATATGTAGATGGACAAAGGTCTACCTCTCTAGTTAATCCTATCCCACTCGTCCCAATTCACCTCTTCCTCTTTTTGAGGAAGAAAATCTTTCAAGAAAAAAGTTTCAAACTAAATCCACTCCATAGGGATGGAATTCGCCTCCTTGAGACTCATCCACCACTTACATGCACATGGGCCAAGCAAGAGACTCACTTCCAATACACAATACTCAGGTGGGGTTCCCTTCAATTGATGTAGATCATTCCACTTTTGCAAGAAAGAGTAGACCACATCCTTATTCCTCTCACGATCATCCCTCGTAAAGGTTGGTGGCTTGAGGTCTTTTAGAGGGGAGCCTCCCTTTAACTCTCTCCTTTGTTTTTTTTCCTTCCTTGCCATTTCTTATGTAGGAATATTGGAAATATCTCTTTCCGTCCTAGCTAGGAAAGAGGTAACCTAAGTCTGTCATGAGATCATCTGAGTCTTAAGTTGTTCTATTAAAGGGGTCATGCTACCAATGACTGTCTCTAACCTAAGGGTTTGGTCTTTGAGCTCATTGAATTATTTGTGCGATACAAACTCATCATGAAGCTCCACATAGGAATATTCCTCTTCTTGCTCGAGCTTTTGCTCTACCTCTTGTTCTTGCTCTACTTCTTACATTCTATGATCTAAATCCTCTAGGTTTTGCTCCCTAGGTGGAGAAGTATGTTCTAAAGGTTATTTTCCCTTAGATTTTATGTTTACTCCCCCCAATTAAGTAACTAGAGTGTTTATAATAAATGGAAGTAAATTTAATAAAGCAAGAAAGAGAGAAACATAACACTAGAACACTTCTATGATACAATGTAAGCTTTCCAAAGCTAATTTGAAGTGATCTTCCAAGTGTCGAAGCTCTGATTTGCATTGCTCGCTAGGCCCAAACAAAAACTTGAAATATCTGCTTGGTCTGAGAGGGGTCTTAGCATCAAAAACCAATGAAAATAAGGCCAAAAGCAAGTGGAAATAGCTCAAAACACCAAAACTGAGCAAAACTGATGCATGTTTGATCCTTGCTAATCTTTTCCAGTTACATATAAGTGGCCTAACACCTGCACATGAAAGCTATGCTTCCAATCCAAGTGACACAAGTTGATTTGGACACCAAATGATTAAAACGAGGCCCGAAA
>CM035440.1:119469079-119486579 GCA_020310875.1 Ceratopteris richardii | reverse complement strand
AGGGAGAGGCTCAAATGGCTTGGAATGGGAGGCTTCCTAGGTACCTCATATAATCTCTCAGCATAATCATGCCATGTGTGTAGGTTCCCAATAGGTGTGGTCGGGCGTGGCTCTTGTAGGATAAGCCATGCTGCAGCACTATCCATACTCATAAAGAGATGGTATAGCTCATGCTCTTCTGCCTCCTCAAAGGCTCGCCTCTTCTAACGTGTAAGAGTCTTCATCCTTCCCTTGGTCTCTTTCTCTGTGATCTCTCCCAATGCTCGCTGAGCTCGTAGTCGGCGGTAAAGATCTCTGCATTCCTCATCATACCAGCGATGTTGTGGCATAGTCCGAGGAGGAGGTGTCTCACCAGAATGGATGGCATGTGGGAAGGAGCTGATGTCTGATGTCTGATGTCTGGAGAACTGAGGCTATCTGTGAGGTGAGTAGGGATAGCGGAGTGTCAGGATGAAGCAAGAGAAGACCCTTCTTGACTTGAGCCGCATATATGTGAGCTAGCTCGTGTGTGTAATGGATGTGGTGTGGGATGCGTGATGCTGGTGTGCGTGTGGGGGTGTCTCGCTTGAGGGAGAGAGTGAGGTATGTGTGATCGACCCCAATTGGTATGGGTGGGATGGTGAATGAGGTAAGTAGGTGGATGGCCTCTCTGGATCCCATGACTTAATCTGCTGTACTTCCCCCGCCATGTGTTACCGAGTGTGGTATGCATGTCAATCCTCCTGAGGTAGGCCACTGAGCCATCCCGCTATAGATAACGAGATTATGTCGAGAGCCTAGTTTGAGTAAGTGAGTGCCATAATGAGTGTGTGTAGAGTCAGTTGAAACTCGAGCTGTAGACTCATCCGCTATGGTACATAGTATTTGTGGGTCTTTTGGGTCAAATATCTCACATTGATCATTGCCTGTCCTTGCATTGAAGTCTCCCATAAGGAAGACTTCCCCTAATGCAGAGTCCTCTATAATCTCTTCTGATAAGCAAGTGTATGGTGAGTCCTCTCTATCTATGATAGCGAACCTCGAGCTAGAAGGAGCAAAGTAGCATAATGCTATGAAGATGATCCGCTCCTGTGAGAGCTTGAGTTGAATCCAAAGATATCTTGTCTGTGAATCACGTGCGACTATCTGTATCTTGCTCTGAAGTGCATCTCTGAAGAGTATGGCTACTCGTCCTCATCCTCTGGTGGTGTGTTGACGTGTACACTCTCTGTATGTGGACTCCCACTGGAAATCATGGACTCGAGGTAGGCCCCGGTCCGGGGTCTCATGTGTCTCTGTGAGCATAATGATGTCTTTGCCTATTCGCACCTCTTTCAACCTCTCTGGGTGTGTCCGTAGATCTCCATTGCAGTTCCAAATTGCAAGGTGTATCTCCTCGAGTGTCTCACAAGCCGTGAATCCCTATGGGATGGCCTTGCCATCAATAATGACACGACCATTTTTGTATGAAGCCTTCTTTCTTTCTTTGCGAGCTTGTTGCACTCTTGGCATGCATGCACGGTGGTGTGCTACTTGCATTGGTGTGACATCATCATCAAGGTAGATGGGGGGCCATCAAGTGCTCTCAAAATCACCTTCTTGCGTAGGAAGTAGATCTTACATCTTCGGAAGGGAAGTGTAGAATGAGAGCTCTCCTCTTTGTGGGGTCTCGTCCCGTTCTCGAGGACTTGATGAATGGGGGGGACTCCTCTTTATAGCCGAGTATCTTGCATAGTGTCTTCCCATCGGACTCGGGGGTAGAGCTTTCTTTTTCTACAATGCCTGTGATGCGTACATTGAGACGACGGGCATGTCTCATCTTTTCTTCCTCAATGGTGGTGTGCACGATGAGTCCTCCTTCCTTTTTTGCTTCCTCTTTGGCTTCTTTTTTGATGTTCTTCTTCACTATGTCGATCCACCCTTCTTTGGTAGCTTCTAACTTGTTTTCCATGCTCGTGGTCAAAGCTTTGGTGAGTTCTTCTTTGAGAGCTTCTGTCTTGTTCATATTAATCATATATATATATCTATATATATATATATACACACACACACACACACACATAGAGAGAGAGAGAGAGAGAGAGAGAGAGAGAGAGAGAGAGAGAGAGAGAGAGAGAGAGAGAGAGAGAGAGAGAGAGAGAGAGAGAGAGAGAGACTCGTACTTCATTTTTAATTTTGAAATGACATGTATGATATTTTCAAATTTAGATTGAATCTTTATGATTTGAATATGTGTAAGTACTAACTTGAAACTTCTTAGACTGTGAATATATGTGTAAGTACTAACTTGGAACTTCTTAGATTGTCTGTCTGTCTCTCTACGAATACACACACACACACACACACATATATATATATATATATATATATATATATATATATATATATATATATATATATATATATATATATATATATATATATATATATATATATATATATATATATATATATATATATATATATATATATATATATGTGTGTGTGTGTGTGTGTGTGTATGTATCTATGTATGTGTATGTACTAACTTGAAAGTATGTATGTATGTGTAAGTACTAACTTGAATCTCTCTCTGTGAATACACACACACACATATATATATATATATATATATATATATATATATATATATATATATATATATATATATATATATATATATATATATATATATATATATATATATATATATATATATATATATATATATATATATATATATCAGTGTTGCATCGCAACGCGTTGCGATGCGTTCGCAACGTTCGCAACGCAACGTCGCAATGTTGCGACGCTCGCAACGCGTTGCGAACAAACACAAAAAAATTTGCCTCAAATGAGGCCGTTTCGCCGAAACGGCCTCATTGAGGCATTTTCATCTTAGCACCCGAGAGCGAATCCTGTTGCTGTCGACTGTGGAAGAGAGCAAAACAGAGCAAGAAGGTACTTTTATTACACACACATCCTCACACACCCCCCTATCTATTGCTTCTTATCCTCTCCAAGCTTTAAGCCTCTCCCATCACCATGCCTAAAGCAAAACAAGCATGTTGGGAATATGTGACAAGCCAAGGAAAGATGGGCTCCGGGGGTAGTGAGAGATGGACTTGCAAGCTTTGTGGCTATAGTGGAGCCGGTGGAGCTGATAGGATCAAGGCACACCTTGGAAGACTTAGTGGCACAGGAGTTGCACCTTGCAAAGAGCCTATTCCCGAAGCTATAAAGGTAGAGCTAATGGCATGGGTAGCTCAAAAAGCCCAAGGTAGAAGGAGTGGAGCCCAATCACAAGCTAGATCATTTGCAAGCGGTTCACATGGTTCTTGTGATCCCCAAACTCAAGCATCTCAAGCTCATGAGTCTTCCATAGACATTGACATAGAGCATGAGCCACCAAGAAAGAGTACAAGAGTAGAGCATGATCCACAAGAGCACCCACTTGGCTCTCTTGGAGGAGCATCTATACGTGCTAGCTTGCAACAACAACGTAAACAAGAAGCCACACAAGCCATCATGAAAGCTTTTATACAATGTGGTTTGTCTTTTAATGTTGCACGGACATCGGCATGGAGAAATGCCATTGAGAAGGTTTCACTATTAGGGTTTCGTTGGCAAGGGCCTACCTATGAAGACTTGAGGACAACGGAGCTGAAAAAAACAAAGGAAGCATTAGAGAGAGAGCTTGAGCCTATGAAAGAGACATGGGCAAAGTATGGATGCACAATCATGTGTGACGGATGGACGGACATACGAAAGAGAAATGTGTACAACATTTTGGTGCATTGTTGCAAAGGGACCATGTTCCTTCGAGCCATAGATGCATCAGCTGCTGGTACTACAATCACAGGTGAGTGAACTGATTTTTGAATTTTCAATTTATATTTGATTGTGCAATGATCAATCATGCTGCATGCATGTGGCATCTCACATGTGCATTTTCCTTGTGCATGTGCATGACACATGTGCACACTGCATTGTGCATGTGCATTTGCCATTGTGCATGCAGCATGACACATGTGCATTGTGCATGTCACCATGTGCATGTTGCCATGTGCATTGTGCATGTGCATGTGCATGTGCATGTGCATTGTGCATGTGCATTGTGCATGTGCATGTGCATGTGCATGTGCCATGTGCATGCAGCATGACACATGTGCATGCAGCATGACACATGTGCATGCAGCATGACACATGTGCATGCAGCATGACACATGTGCATGCAGCATGTGCATGTGGCATGTGCATGTGGCATGTGGCATGTGCATGTGCATGTGCATGTGCATGTGCATGTGGCATGTGCATGTGCATGTGCATGTGCATGTGCAATGTGCATGTGCATGTGCATGTGGCATGTGGCATGTGGCATGTGCATGTGCCATGTGCATGTGCAATGCATGTGGCATGTGCATGTGCATGTGGCATGTGCATGTGCATGACACATGTCAAGATAAATTATAATTTATCAATTGATTAATGATTCATTGTGTTATATGTAAACAGGTGGATTCATTTATGATCATATCCGTCAAGCTATCATGGACATTGGTGTAGAAAAGGTAGTCCAAGTGGTTACAGATAATGGAAGCAATTGTGTGGCTATGGGCAAGCTTCTAGAAGAAGAATTCCCTTCTATTGTGTGGACACCGTGTGCTGCCCATTGCATTGATTTGCTGATAGAGGATGTGGGGAAGATACCATGGATTTACACCATTTTTACCACTTGCATAAAAGTGGTCTCTTTGTTCACAAAGAGACCAAAATTGCTTGCTATATTTCGGTCTTACAGTGATATTGATTTGGTGAAGCCCGCGAAGACCAGATTTGCATACATGTGCATAGTCATGGAAAGATTATTAAGAGTGAGGCAAGCACTGATGCAGACAGTTGTATCACCTGATTGGTTAGCTTGGGATGGACATACTAGTCCAAAGGCAGAGCTTGTACGACGCACATGTTTGGATGACAGTTTTTGGAGGGATGTGGAGGGATTAGTGCGGGCCTTACAGCCCTTATATTCACTCATACGCATAGCAGATAGAGAGGGCTGCACACTTGGACTTGTTTATGAGTTCATGGATCGTGTCGGAGAGTCTATACAGAGATGTCCTTATTTGACATTGGAGAGGTAAGTTGAAACTTGGGTAACCATATTTTATTTTTTGTATGAGCATTCATGTTCAACTTTCAAGTCTTGACTCTTCAACATTCTTAAATCTTATTGTTTTCTAACTTCATTTGTTTTTTATCCATAGGATAGAGGAAATAAAAGGAATATGGAGGAAGAGGTGGGATTGGTTCCATCGCCCTATACATGGGATGGCCAATCTACTACATCCTTTATGGAGATCTGCATCACAGTCATTGGATATGGAGCTTGTGACTGCTTGGAATGACTATGTAGATCGATTGTATGGACCTTCTGATGTGGAGCTACGTGGGAAGTTGGAGCTTCAGCTCACCCAGTTTCAGAATAATGAAGGACTTTTTGGTAGAGACACGGCATGCTTGAGAAGCATGCAGTTGATGCCTGTGACATGGTGGGAGAGATACGGTGTTGGTACACCTGAGCTAGTAAGTGACAAGTCATTCTAATTTCCTTTTGAGTATTTAACTAATAAGTTATAACTTTGAAGTTTGTCTCATGAGTCATTCCTCTTCTTAATGAACTCTTTCTTTTTTATCTTGCAGAGAAAGTTAGCCATCCCCATACTTTCACAGGACTGTAGTGCAAGTTCATGTGAAAGGAATTGGAGTACATGGGCCCTCTTCCATACAAAGAAGAGGAATAGACTATCTACATTGCAGTTGGAGCGGCTTGTCTATTGCCACTGCAACTTGCGTTTATTGGAGCGTGGTGGCCACTCAGCAGAGGTGCGGCAGGTGAACGTTGATGAGCTTGATATAGAGAGGGTCCATGATATACCTAGCATTCCGGCAGAGGACCTTGATCTATATGACATGCTCTATCAGGAGTTGACAGTGCCACAACATGATACGAGGGCATCTCGGACTCGTTCTAGTCATAGAGCACACAGTGTACCAGGTCCATCTACTAGTAGGATGGAGGCATCTATTAGTCGAGCACCACATGATGATGATGATGATGATGATAGTGATGATGATGATAGTGACTCAGAGGATTTTGAGGATTGATGACTGCGCATGTGACATGTGTCACATGTCATATGTATTATGATATTATGACTTATGATTTACTTGATATTGATTGATCATTGTATTATTGACATTGCAGTTTATTGTTTGACTACTTAGTGATATCATGTATGATGTGACATGGATGATGGTTACTGGAGTTTGGTATGATCATTGATGTATATGTATTATGGACATTGATGATTGGATTCTGATATATCATATCACATATGAGTTATGAGTCATGATAGTCACCAGTGTCATAATTTTGAGATGAGGTTGACTTTTTCACATGTTTTTGTCATAAATTATAATTCTTTGAAGTTTGTTTTAAATTTCAATGTTACTTGTAAGTTGTATATAATAGTATTTGTCTGGACTCTCATCATTTATGTCCATGACTCCATTCAACATTGTCATATGAGTTGCTTGAATGTGCATTGTGAATTTGAATTTTAGAATGAGTCATTGAGTCATGATAATGATTAGTTGTAAATTCTGACATCATACATGTGCAATGTGCATTGTGCATCTTCCATCACTTCATTGAACAGGTGTCAAGGATTCGAGAATTTGGAATGAATCATAAATATTAAATATTCAATACATATTACATAAATTAACATAATACATACTATATAATACATATTATATATGGATATACTATAATATACATTTAGGTTACTATATTTGCAAAAAAAAATGAAAAAAAAAAAGAAATGGTTCGCAACGTTTTCGCAACGTCCAGGTCCAAACGTTGCGATGTTGCTAACGCGTTAGCAACACGTTGCCTTGGACGTTGCGAAAACGTTGCTAACAACCTTGATATATATATATATATATATATATATATATATATATATATATATATATATATATATATATATATGTGTGTGTGTGTGTATGTGTGTGTATGTATGTGTATGTATGTATCTATGTATGTGTATGTACTAACTTGAAAGTATGTATGTATGTGTAAGTACTAACTTTGAAACTTCTTAGACTTTGTCTGTGTGTGTCTCTCTCTCTGAACACACACACACACATATATACACACATATATATATATATATATATATATATATATATATATATATATATATGTATATATATATATATATATATATATATATATATATATATATATATATATATATATATATATATATATATATATGTACATATATATATATATATACATATATATACATATATATACATATATGTACATATATATATATATGTATATATATATATATATATATATATATATATATATATATATATATATATATATATATATATATATATATATATGTGTGTGTGTGTGTGTGTGTATGTGTATGTGTATGTGTATGTGTATGTGTCTTTGTGTATGTATGTATGTATGCACCTTTACCTCGGAGGTAAGGTTCAGTACTCGAACCTTAAGCACACCAAACGTACCGAACCGAACGCACCTAACTGCCTTGATACCCACAAAAACTATTCCACTTGATGTAGATGGCTGCAATAACCTTGGTACAGCAAGAAGATAGTGTAGAACAGAAAATCAACAGCTTAACAACAGTAAAACAGACATGAAAGCGTGTAGAAGGGGTGTAGGAGACATAATCAGCAGCACCAGAACAACTCACAACAGCTTACACTTGAGAAGTAAGTGTAAGAGAGTTATGAAGTGTGTGTACTCATGCCTTTTCTTAGATTAGCAGTTGCGTATGTAACAAAACAGCTTTAATTGGCCAAAAAGCTAATTCTAGGCAAAAGTTTTTGTTTTGCCTGAGCTTTTTTTGGTTTAATGAATGATGCGCTAATGATGTGTCACACCTAAATTAGATGCATGAAGTAATAGCCCTTGATTTGTTTGCCTTTTCCAACTTTCAATTAGCTTATGACGTTTGGCAATTAAAAAGCACTTGAAAAGTTGGAAGTTAGAGTTTTTAATTTGAGAGCCTTAGAGTGTTTGGGAAATGGTTTGCTACATAGTTGCATCGCAACCCGTTGCGAACGGTCCGCAACTTCGCAACGTTGCAACGTTCGCAACGCGTTGCTTTGCAGTCATTTTTTAAAATTCAAAAAATACCACAAAATTATATATTGTTTAAGGAAAAATAACAAATTATATAAAGTCTTATCTAAGATCTTATCCAAAATCTCTAATATATGCAATACAAAAAATGTGGAGAATGAGGAAGACATAAAAAGCTTTAGAAGGGTAGAGATTCATTTATGTATGCTTTTCTTTTTGGGCCTTATCATCTCGATATATATTGATACTTTGGATTTCCCATGTTCTTCTCATAATGCACTTAAACGCAATGCACATGTTGGACAAAAGCTTCATCCTTGGCCTTCAAAGCGAAGGGTACTCTTTTATGATGATTGATTTGACTATTGACATAGCTCTGAATGGTGAATCATTTAGTGATTAGTCTAGAGTCAATAATCTATGCTATGTAT
Source organism: Ceratopteris richardii (assembly GCA_020310875.1). Lineage (NCBI taxonomy): Eukaryota > Viridiplantae > Streptophyta > Polypodiopsida > Polypodiales > Pteridaceae > Ceratopteris > Ceratopteris richardii. Next base: position 119,477,993 of record CM035440.1, on the reverse strand, counting down.
GTCTTATACTACAATTTATGGTATATTTAGTCATATCCCACCTTATATATGTCAAAATATCCAAAATAACAGAAAAAATATACATACAAATCTCAAAAAATAAATAACTTTATTGCAACGCCTAGCTCCAAACGTTGCCCTCGTTGCTAACCCGTTGCTAACGCGTTGCCGTTGCCGTTGCCGTTGCCGTTGCTAAAACGTTACTTTCCACTATGGTTTGCTGAAATTAGGGTTTGAAGCTCAATGATGACATTTTTTCCTACGCATCTTTGTTCAAGTCCTAAGCTTCTTTATCCATGCTTAAACCTATCTTAGAATGGATGAAGAGTCTTTATATTTTTGATCTTAATTTTGTGTATATTCTCTTGTTTATGTGTGTGCATGGTTGTCTATGACTTGTGGCCTAACAAGGGTGGAGAGGAAGAGGGAGAAGGGGGGGGGGAGGGAGAAAGTTGGTGGGAAGGAGAAGGTTAGGAGAAGGTAGGGGGAAGGAGGGAGAACGGGGGTTTGGGGGGGGGGAGAGGGAGAAGGGTCTGCCAACACTAGTGTGACAATCTATCCATCTGTCACCTTCAACAAGACCAAGCTCCAATATCAAATGACATGCCTGGGGCGCACAATTGTGACAAACATCTTCTGCCCTTAAAATGGGATTGAAAACATACACAATTGCACAAGGGATATAAAATGAGCGTATAGATTGCCAAAAGAAAGCTAATATTGCTTGAACATAAGTCACGATGACAACATATCACAAGATGCTCGAGTATGGGATAACCACTTAGAAGAGTACTATCCCATATAGTTGCATACAATTCGATGCTGCAAGACATATCCCACGGTTAACCAAGATGGGTTGGACAGAAATACAAGGTTGTGATGTAACATGTTTTGGGTTGTGACATTTGGGGCAAGCTGTGACTTGGAGCACCAAGGGTATTAATGTGAAAATCTCACCAAGCCCTACCAATCGGTATCAGAATCGCAAGCTCTTTCTCTGCAGCAGACATGTTTGAAAGCCCATTTCATGCCACATCCAAGCTGAAGGTCAATTTTGGTTTTTCCAGTTTTATTGCAGAGAGTCTTTTGTTCCAGCTTTGAGTCTACTACTATTGTATTTACCTTGTGGGTCGTTGAGTTTGTAAAAAGTTCAATTACAATGGTTTTTTTTTTTTGTCATTTTTGGAGAAATTTAAGGTAGAGCAAGTGCTAAAAATTGGGGCTATTCGTTAAATTAGCCTATGATTGTATTGTCTTTGTGGTATGTATCAATATTGAGGTGGAATCTGCAAGATTTTGGTGAAGATATTGCATTTACAGGTTTTTCAAATTTTCTGAGAAAGAAACTCAGAAATTAATCTTTTCCTTATTTTTTAAGTTTCTTGCTTCATGCTTGGCATGCGGAAGCTTCAAGAAATTGTGCATACAAGGTTGAGAGGGATCACTATTTTTGGCACAACAGAATTTTAATTTCTAAGCGAAAATTTAAAGATGTGTTATTTGCATGTTTAGTATGCTGCTTGTGCAACTATGACTTCCTCCTCTGATGTCAAGAATCTCTTTGAAATGAAGAGTTTGAAGAGAATGGACTTGACGTTTGGAAAGAGAGGAATCAGGATGCAAAACATTGGATTTCTCAAAGATTGTGAAAGGTGCAGCTGAGCAAGTGAGACTTGTTCTCATGTTTGGTGATCTCAGGGTTAATTTGAACAAGAAGAGCATTGCATACATCAAGATGGCAGTATCAGAGAAAGATGCATATATAGATAGATCCCTTTGATTCTAGTGGAAGATAACATGGTTTGAAACAAAGTAGAAGGGGTAATCAGGGTAATTTAAAGTAGGGAGAGAAGCAGTTTTTCACTCAAGACAATAACTTGTTTAACTTAGAGAGAGGGAAAGAGCTGGGAGATCTAATTTCACTTAAAAGAATTATGAATGAAGATAATATGGCTCTGGAAACGGGAATAATGAATGCATATGTTGGAAGTGTTATGTTTGCATTTGTGAGGTGTAGAGGAATGAGAGTGGAGCCTAAGTGAGTGCCTTGTTTTACAATAAAAAAGACATGGATATCAACTTCATACGAGTCCGACACTATTTTATACTATCTTTATCCTCTCAAAGTGTTTCAACAAAAGTGAATCTATGAGAAACCAAGGTTCTTCCTAGGGTAATAGCATTCTATCCAAAGCAGCTTTGTTTTCTGTAGGCCTTCTATCCTTTAATTAGGCATCCAGACTAAAACTTCAACCCAACTATTACCATAGAAAAGAGGCAAGTAGAAAAGGCTCTTGCCATTGCAATCTCGTCCATGTATATCTCTTTGTGATGTCTTCCTATCTTTAAACCAGAATATTTATCAATAATTATCTCAGCAGGAAATCACCTTTGCATAATTGTTTGATTCTACCTTAGATTGTCTAGGGCTTTTTTCATCTAGCTCTTGTTTCATGGGTTAAATATGCCCAATGGAGGTAATCACTTCTCAAACAGTGAGCTTAGGTACTTGCTTCCATACCTGGTTGTCATGCGAAGTGCCTGTGGTTTCAATCTGTTGATGATCATAGACTATGTTATATGCCATTGCAGGATGAAAGGACCCTGATATGGCTCTCTGGAAAAGATGAGATGCAGCTGAGCTTAGATGCAGTGACCAGAATAATACCTGGTCAACGCACTGTAATGTCTATCCTGTATCACTTAACCTGTAGTTTGTTTAGAGTTGTTATATGCTCATACATGCAGTGCTCAATAAGGTGCTTACCTTTTTTCAGGTCAATTTCCAGCGAAATCCAACCCCAGAGAAGGAGTACCAATCTTTTTCTCTTATTTTTGGGCATGATGAACAATCGCTTGATCTTGTGAGCATATTTGTTTGAGCATACTTGTTTTGTGCCTTTTTTTCATATGATGACGTACATAAAAGCTTGTTCTCAAAATCCATTTGTTATTGGCTTCGCTGAGCATATTGCAGGTTTGTAAGGACAAGGATCAGGCAGAGTTATGGTTCGTTGGCTTGAAAGCCCTGATAAATGGCGGACAATCACATAAGCTGCGAATAGATACAAAAAGTGATGGAGCTATGTCTTCTGATGGCAACAGCCCTATGAGTCTTTTACGTAAAAAGTATATCGGAGGTGGTGGGTCTATGACTGGAATAAGTCTACATCAGGTAGCTGATTGCTGATATAAGGAGTTTGAATGGGTCAGACTTCAGAGTATTAAATGTTTATGGTTTTGGTATTTCTTGCAGGATATTGGGGATACATTCAGGAATACTTATGGAAGCCCTCCGCAATTGCTAGAGAAAACTTACTCTGTGGCCACTTCAAATTCTTTAGAGTCTAGGAAGAGCTATTTAGAAGGAAGCTTTATGGGAGATTCAGGGGATTTGGATACAGTTTCAGAGACCTTAAAAGTGCAGTTTAAAGACAGTAGTTCAGAGGCTTTTCGAGTAAGCCTGTCAAGTATGATTAGCTCCTCAAGTCATGGATCTGGACAAGATGATGGAGAAGCTTTAGGAGATGTATACATGTGGGGCGAAGGTCTTGGTGATGGGCTGTTGGGAGGTGGTTCTTGCAGAGCTGAGAGTGGCTTTAGCTTAAAAATGGACTCTTTGCTACCAAAGCATCTGGAATCAGCTGTTGTACTAGATGTTCACAATATTGCATGTGGTAGACAGCATGCCGCACTGGTAAGTAGACAGGGTGAAGTTTTCTGTTGGGGACAAGAATCGGGTGGTAGACTTGGCCATGGAGTTGATTCAGATGTAGCACATCCACAGCTTGTAGAAACTTTGGTAAATACTTGTGTGGAGCAAGTTGCTTGTGGGGAGTATCATACTTGTGCGGTGACAATCACAGGTGATCTGTACACGTGGGGTGATGGTACACGTAGCTTTGGTCTCCTTGGACAAGGTAATGATTTTAGTCACTGGATGCCTCGAAGAGTGCATCTTGCAGAGGGCATAAGAATTTCAAGTGTTGCATGTGGCCCCTGGCATACTGCAGTTATTACATCTGCAGGACAGCTCTTTACATTTGGTGATGGAACATTTGGAGCCCTTGGACATGGGAACAGAGCCAGTTGCTCGTTCCCTAAAGAAGTAGAGTCTTTGAAAGGTCTGAGGACAGTAAGAGTAGCTTGTGGTGTGTGGCATACCGCTGCAGTAGTAGAAGTAATCATGGCGTACTCTGAGAACAATGCATGTCCAGCTGGTAAGCTCTTCACTTGGGGTGATGCAGATAAGGGTCGCCTTGGCCATGGAGATAAGGAATTGAAGTCTGTTCCCACATGTGTTGCTGCTCTTGTAGATTATGACTTTCGTCAGGTTGCATGTGGTCACAGTCTTACTGTTGCTCTTACCACTTCTGGTACAGTATTCACTATGGGAAGTCCAGCTTATGGCCAGTTAGGGGATCCTCATGCAACTGGACAATATCCTTTACTTGTTGAGGGTAAGTTGTGGGAAGTATTTGTGGAAGAGATAGCATGTGGGGCACATCATGTTGCTGTGTTGACATCGAAGACGGAAGTATATACCTGGGGGAAGGGTGCCAATGGAAGACTTGGACATGGTGATGTTCAAGATAGGCACACTCCCACCTTAGTAGAGGCATTGAAAGATAAACAAGTCAAGAGCATCTCCTGCGGTTCAAGCTTTACAGCAGCAGTATGCTTACATAAGTGGCTTTCCGGAGCAGACCAGTCAGTTTGTTCAGGGTGTCGCTTTTCATTTGGATTCACAAGAAAGAGGCACAATTGCTATAATTGTGGGCATGTCTTTTGCCATGCTTGCAGCAATAAGAAGGCCACTAAAGCAACTTTAGCTCCTAGTCCAAAGAAACCTTATCGGGTTTGTGATCCCTGTTATTACAAATTGAAAATGGCAGCAGAGAGTGGAGTAAGTTCACAGGGAGCTGGCTTGAAGAAAAACAATGCTTTGCAAAAATCTTTGGAATCAAAGGAAAGAAGCGACAGAGCTGAAGCCAAACATTTGAAGGTGCAATTGTCATTACCCAGATTACCTCTAGATCAGTCAAGATTATATGGAGAGAAGTCTCCCTCAAAGCATAGCAAAAGGCCAGAGTCTTCAAGGCGAGTTTCACCAGTTCCAAGTGAGGGTAGCCTGAGGAATGCTGCTGCTGTTTCTCCTTTGTATGACACTGATTCTTCATCATATAGACATCCTGTGTCTCCAATATCGGTTCCACCTCCAAGGACATTTGCATCGGCATTATCACCGATATCAAGACGGTCAAGCCCTCCTCGGTCTGCCACCCCAACAAACATTTCCGACTTTACTTCTTCAGAGTATATCTTTGAGGACCTGAAAAGAACAAATCAGAGTTTGACCCAAGAAGTTTTGAAGCTGCAGGCACAGGTAATTTTGATGCAATTTTCGATTACATTGTCCTTAACAAACAAAGAGGGTTTCATTTTCATGCACAGCTAGGATCTCAAATAGTTCATGTGGGTGTTACAGGTTGAGTCTCTCACTGAACGATGTCAGGCCCAGGAGTTACAACTGCAACAAGCTGCCAAGGAACTTCAGGTTGCCAATGCAGTTGCAACAGAGGAAGCAGGAAAATGTAAAGCTGCTAAAGAAGTTATCAGATGTCTAACAGTACAGGTATAATACTATATCCTAAGCAATAGTTATTTATGCGGTAGTTCCCATGTATAGCCATGATTCAAATTTCTGGTGCCTGTGCAGCTTAAAGATCTGGCAGAGAAACTACCTCCTCAAGTTCATGATAGTAATGGTGGGATAATCACACCTTTATCTCCGATCCTAGATGCAGTGGGAGTAGCGCAGGCCGCAAATTTTGACTCTATCGGTGCACCAGAGGTTGAAGGCATCTGCTTCCGCGATCAAAAACATGGGGGAAGTGGAGGAAATCCAACTGTTCGAATAATCCGTGATACCGAGTCAAACGGAGCCACAAGCCCGTATGGAACACCTAATGGAGCCCTCCATTTGCCACATAGGATGGTCTCTCCTCATCATAATGCATTGAGGGTAATGGAAGATACAGAAGCAGATAGAATGCCTGATGGAATACATCCTGGTACAAAATATGTAGCAATGCAAGGTACTTCTAAGGGTTTAGAGGATAGCCAGATAAGTGAGAAGAATCTGGGTCTCTCAAGGACTACTAGGGGGACTACAGCAGGCATACTGGATGATGGTGAATTAAGCTGCAAGAGCACAGATGTTTCCAACAGTGGAAACACATCTTTATCTATGAATGGTAAGCATTCACCACAGCATGTGGAAACAGAATGGGTGAAGCAACATGAGCCTGGTGTATACATCACATTTACATCATTACCTGGTGGTGGCAAAGATTTGAAACGTGTGCGATTCAGGTGAGTACACATCAATGTTTCCTACTGGGGTTCTACATTTTTATCATTGTCTTATTATTATAATTGCTTTTTATACTCACCCACAATGATCTAATGCATGTGCATATTCTTAGAGGGAAGATGGTGGAAGTAGGAGAGGAATAAGCAATGATGTGTAAATTATGCAGTGCATGTATATTATAATAAGGAGAGTATCTGTAAGCTTTGTTGAGGGCAAACTAGCTTTCAAACAAGAATATCAAGGCTGGACTGCATGATTATGGCCTGGAATAACAAAATATTCTCAACTCTGGGATTCCAGCTACCAAAGTCCGTGCCTATGTTTCTATATATATACATAGGGCCCAAAGTAGGTGGGTGTTGCAGGAGCAGGAAGGACAGAGGAACGTGCAGAATATATATATATATATATATATATATATATATATATATATATATATATATATATATATATATATATATATATATATATATATATATATATATATAGAGAGAGAGAGAGAGAGAGAGAGAGAGAGAGAGAGAGAGAGAGAGAGAGAGAGAGAGAGAGAGAGAGAGAGAGAGAGAGAGAGAGAGAGAGAGAGAGAGAGAGAGAGAGAGAGAGAGAGAGAGAGAGAGAGAGAGAGAGAGAGAGAGAGAGAGAGAGAGAGAGAGAGAGAGAGAGAGAGAGAGAGAGAGAGAGAGAGAGAGATATAGATAGATAGATAGATAGATAGATAGATAGATACATACATACATACATACGCAGGTCCCAAAGTAGGTGGGTGTTGCAGGAGCAGGAAGGAGGGAAAATGGTGGAAGTAGGACAGAAATAAGCAATGATATGTAAATTATGCAGTGCATGTATATTATAATAAGGAGAGTATCTGTAAGCTTTGCTGAGGTCAAACTAGCTTTCAAACAAGAATATCAATGTTGGACTGCATGATTATGGCCTGGAATAATGAAATATTCTCAACTCTGGGATTCCAGCTACCAAAGTCCATGCCTATGTTTCTACATACATACATAGGTCCCAAAGTAGGTGGGTGTTGCAGGAGCAGGAAGGACAGAGGAACGTGTGGTTGAGTAAGCTTGGTGAAAGGAGAGGTGGAGAGACACTCATAATTTTCAGCCATCCTTTGAGGACATTGTGCCACTTCTAAGGGTTTTGCTGCATCCATTTTATCTACTTTTGCCATGTAATATACGGTTCCCGCTTGATTGGTCATTCTCCTTTGTTCCTTATAGTTATGGTTGTTCTAATTTAATTGCCATAGTATACTTAAGAATTGTGTCATGATTTTTTAGGTCTTCTCTTGTTGTTCTTGATTATAAGAGATTTGCAAGTTATCTGTATGAATGGATACATTATTAAAGGATTCCTCTTTAAAGGGATGCACTTTGCACCTAAACACATGTATGTGCTAAAGGGATGGAATTCATAATTTTGATGGATATAAATTTTGATATCAAATCTATTTCAAGAGGGATCAAGGTGTAATAGTTGAGTTTCAAAGGACATGACCCTTATTAAAGACACACTAATAATAATTTAACCTTTTGTTTTTTAAATTTCTCATATTATTGATCATATTTTAACAATGAACCTTTTCGCCATGAAAGCTTAAACAAACTTAGTGGTGAAAGTAAATCATTTTCTATAGGTGTAACTGAAGACTAAGTGAAAGACCACCTATTTTATCTAGGTTGCAACACGAAGAGAGTGCAACAATACTTGTTGGTGATGTAGCTTTGGTCCTTTCAATTTTTCTCACCATTTATCTTGGGGACACTATGCTTCCTTCCATAGTGGAAAGCAGCATTTTAGCAACGGCAACGGGTTAGCAATGGGTTAGCAACGAGGGCAACGTGTGGACCTAGGAGTTGCGATAAAGCTATTTATTTTTCAAAATGTATATATGTATTTTTCACGTATTTTGGGTCCTATGATATGTAATAAGGTGGGATATGACTATATATACCATAAAATACTTATTACAATATAAGATATATCATAAATAATAGAGATTATCAATCTAGCTTGGTCGTGACTCGTGAGTCATGAGTCGTGGAGTCCGGATTGATGATTGGTTAGTGGTCACTCATTACATCATTCATGTCACATGATCATAATATTAAAGTTTTAACATGTCATATCCATCAATTATTATTCAATGATCTGAATCCTGATTAAATAACATCTAACATGTTCCATGAATCATGATACATGATACATCATAAATTATAAGATTTAACATCAATAATCATAACATCATCATCTAGATTCTAACAACATAATGATCATAACATTTAATACCTAACTTTCAAGTTTCTAGTTTCTAAGTTCTAATTTCTAACTTTTAACAAATTACAATAAACATCATGATTCATAACATAAATGATAACACCTAGCACCATACATGTCATATGATCATATCATCGTTGATACATCAAAATAAAAACATAGAGATCACGATGACAAATGATAAATCATAAATCATATGACGCATGGCATAAATCATAAGTGGCAAATGATAAATATAAAGTCACAAGTGAG
>CM035440.1:119349079-119456579 GCA_020310875.1 Ceratopteris richardii | reverse complement strand
GGTGAATGTGGATACAACTATATTCACAAGTGGATATGTATACACTCTTGCAAGAGGTGCTATTTCGTGGTGCTGTAGACTTCAAAGGATAGCCTCACTATCGACTATAGAGGCTGAACATATTTCAGCCACAAAGGCTTTTAAAGAAGCCATTTGGGTAGCATGCCTATGCGGCGAGTTTTGTTTGCTTGACAAGACATCTTCATTGGCTGCAAGAATCAGAGACTCAGAGTGCCATTTCTCTTGCAAAGAATGTCATTTCATGCCCACACAAAGCATATAGATCACATACTTTACAGGGCGTCATCTTACTTCTTTACATGAGCTGGTAATCGAGGACACCAAGCTTGATATTATTTATTCTGATACTATATTTTTACATAAGCACATATTTAGTTCATTTCTCCAAGTTCGTGAGGTTTCTAGAGGGAACGTTTCATTTTCATGATGTATATTAGAGGGAATGGTGGAAATACCTGTTTAGGGATCATAGTTGTTATGAATGTTCTAAGAGGTTTGGAATGGTAGCATTGATTTTTTATTTCTGTGGACCAGCAGTTTTGTGTCCTAAACCAGTGCAGCAGCGAATGTTCCAATGAAGCCATTAAACAGCATTGAAGAAAGTGGACCTTAATTTCTGATCCTTTCTCATATTGTTGTGACCAAGCAATGTCTTTAAGCTTAATTTTAAATGAAGGTATTATATTAAAGTATTTTTAATTTTATTAGGCACTGTCTTTCTGCTTTGTTCGTGGGTTCTATTCTTAAGATAGGTAATATCTGTATCAATGGAGCTTCATGAGGCATGTTTTTGATGTAAGATTGGATGCTGATATTTATAGCTGTTGGTGCTAAGAAGATTTGAAGTCATATTATGGATGGCATATAGTTCTCTCATATGCTGAGTGCGGTATTTTTAGTTAAGTTCAAGTTTCGTTCTTCTTTGTTGTTGCATGAAATAAAATAAGAATAGGTCAATCTGGGGTCTGGGAGACTTTGTCTATGAAAAATGAAGTGGTTGATGAGCAAGGTATAGTTTGGAATATTGACTATTTGTGATTTACCAAACAGCCGGAAGAAATTCAGTGAGAAACAAGCGGAGCAGTGGTGGGCAGAGAATCGTGTCCAAGTTTACGAGCAATATAATGTGCGGGGCCTGAACAATCTTGCACTGGGTGCTCCAGTTGCAGAGAGAATAAGTGCTGCTTGAACATTTTTGTCACAAGATTGAGCTTGTTTTTCTTCAGCCGGAGAGCAAGGTAGTTCCATTCTGGATGAACACCTAGAATTCAAGATGACCGAGAAACAATCTGACACTACCACATGCCAACTGAAATTGCAAGCAGGATGAGCTCTCAACTATGATCCAGTTAATTTGGAAAATCAAATTTTCTTCAGCTATCGAAGGTAATGTTAATTGAGACAACTCAACTTGAAGATGTTTTTGCTATATCATTGCTCAAATTCCCTCAAACATGGTTTGCAATGGTGTACATCAGGAACTTGCAAGTGTATAGATTTTTCTGCGGGATATGCTGTACCAACAAAGGTTGCTTTCCTGTACATGACTGTATCGATTCCATTCGTTCTAGCTCACTTTAGGAGAGAAAACAGAGTAGATGATTCCTTGTCTTGTTCTAAGCAAAATCTTGCAGCCTACAGCCTCACTCTGCAAGTGTACAAAATATTTAATTAAGAGTAACTTACAGCCTCTCACTGCACGACAAAGAAAGCATTTTCTGGAATCGATCATTCAATTGTACAAAAATTGAGGGTTTCAGAGGGATCTAATTCATTATGCTTCTGGCTTCATTATAGTGTATGTGGCAAGATGGGTTGTGACAGTGTATTAAAGATCCTTTGCAGAAGTGTCCATTGCATTTGATGCATGTAGTATTTGGATGACTCCGTAGACTTGAATTGATCCTTGAAAATAATTTCTGCAAGCTCAATCATTTGAACTGGTGACTTGGGTCAAAATAACCACAATCTGTCTAGCTGTAGGTGTTCTGTAGGTGTAGCCCAGACCTGGTTTTTCTGCCTTCTAGATTCAGGAGAAATTCGTCATAGAAAAAGATTGTGATGGTTGACTGGTCATTCAGATCTCACCATGCATAGGAACAGCATCATCCACCCCCATTTCCTAATTTATTATTATTTTTTAGGTTTCGAAATGACAAATTTTAAGCTGTGCCAAAGTCAATCCACTATTGTCTCTATTTAACCATGCATGAGTCTCCTGGTTAATTGATTTCGATTTTAAGTGAACTCCTGGTTTACTGGACACTTCAGACAAGCCTTCATTCTTGAAGGGGATCAAAAAGATAAATAGCCTATGAATAAAAAAATTCTTTGCTTTACCTTCCTGTAGGTCAAATTTATTTTAAATCCTTCTGGTTGAGAATTTTTTAGAGACTTAAATTGTCCGTTCACCTGATATTGTTAATATGAAGTGCAAATAGTGGAAAGAATGATCATGTGAACATGCCATAAAATGGATGATTTTCACAGAAGGGAATATTTGTGGACGATTGCAATATATGCAGTATAAGAGAATCGGACATGGTGACCAACAAGGAACTCAAAGTAACTAGTAGTTTTTTGTTGTAGCTCTCAATTAAATTTTCCCAAGTTGGCCATCATTTGGGAGGCTTCCTCATTGTGATATCTCTGCCATTCTTAAAACATCTGGCAGTTCACTTATTATTGTTTAATGTGTGGATCCGAAAGGCATTTGAGTCATTCATTGATTTTTATAACCTAATAATCACTACTTTTTGGATGCTGATTTGGCATTCACATGTGTTTATGTCAACTAGTAGGAATAGCTCATGTCATAACATCAAGGTTATGCACGGGCTAATTTCATGGTTAGATGAAGACATGATAAGAGAAAAATAATTTTAGTTTTGTTTCTGAATAAAGCATAATTTGATTGGGAACCATTGCAAGGCTGTATTCTATTTAGCTTTTTGAGTTGTCCCCAAGATTCTGGTGTGCTTCAAGGATTTATACAGCAGATCACTGAGGGTAGTAAATTTGTGTATACAGTAGTAAATCAGAGAGGGCAGGTTGTTTGATATATATCATTTAATGGGATTTGCCTTGCAACTTATATGAAGGTAAATCTAAGATGAAAGTTTCCAAATGATCATACCAGCAGTTTAGAGTTACAAAAGGAACATGAACACTACATACCCTGGCTCAACTTTTATGAGAGTTTTGACTTCACTACAAATGTATTTGCGATTCTTGGACGACACCACTCTGGGATTGGAAAATAATATTTTTGTTGGAGTTTGATCTGCGGAAGCACATGAACAACACAAGGAAGAAGAAGCTTGGATCACAATACAATATTGAATGCATTACCAAGTGAATGTACAAAAATAAGTGAAGAGCTGACACCCATGTACAAGAAAGTGCTAAGTTGTGGATATAAATCAATCCAGAAAAGGAAGTAAGCTCAAAGGTATGTGGAAAGCTTCAAATTTCTCCCTTGGAGAGCCTTTGTGAAAAGGTTTGCAACATCATCTTATATGGGCACATAAGTGAAATTGATTTCTCCAAAACACCTCTCCTTGACATAATGATAGTGCACTTCAATGTGTTTTGTGCGAGCATGGAATACATAGCTCCTTGCAACTGTCAGTGCTCTGTGACTTTAAGTAAAGATGAGGGTGGTAGAAGATTGACCAATACCAAAATCATCCAAATGGCATTTGAGCCATACACACTCAATAATTGTTCTAAAAGTTACCTTATGCTCAACCTCACAACTACAAGTCGCCATAGTGGGCTGCTGCTTACTCAAGATATGCATGAGCTACCAAGCATGAAAGAAAAACAGGAGGTAACGTACGAGTGTCATAGCAACCATCCACGTCCAAAGCAATAAAAGCATGTAAATTTGGTAGTAATGACCTCCCCTTGGGACAAATGTCCAAGTAGTCGAGTACCACTCAAGCAACAAAAGATGGTATTCTATAATCAACCCTTTCATGAACGAGTGCTTCATATAAATCTGTATAAAAAATAGAATGAACTGCATCATCATTTTGGACCTATAAAGGTTGAGAAATTGCCTCATTTGGATGAGTACTTGATTGTGCACCTATAGAAAGAGGCAATAAAGTGTCATATACATCTTTTGAGCTAACTGATATCTCCTTGGTATGTGAAAGGAAGGGTTGAATTGCATTTTCAACAGAAACAACATCATGGCTAACCAAAATGCATTTAGTTTATGGATGATGTAATGATAGCCTTTGCTTTCAAAACTGTACTCAACCAAAATACATTTCACTACTTTATCATCAAGTTTTTTGCATTGTTGTGCTTTCAAAACTATACCCAACAAAAATACATTTCATTGCTTTATCGTCAAGTTTTTTTTGCATTGTTGTTCAGGCATTAATGCATATGCTAATTAACCAAAGAAGCAGATGAGCAATAGATGACTTGTGACCATGCAAGGGCTCATATGAAGTGATTGATTGCTGTGCTTTGGTGGGACACTACTTAAGTACATATGCTCGACACGTAACAACCTCAAGCCAAAGGTTATGGTAAAACTTGACCGTTTACCATAGAGCTCATTATTTCCATGAGAGACTTGTTCTTTCTTTTAGAAACTCCATTTTGTTGAGGTGTATACAACATTACATACTAATGTTTTAGCCCACACATGGCCATAACTGCATTAAAGTCAAAAGGTATGTTTTTCCTCCCTAGGTTAGAACAAAAGGTTCCTAATTTACATGCTAGCAATTTTCAACCATAACCAATAAATGTTTGAAGCACATAAATGCTTCGGAGTTTTCTTTCAATGGATGCAACCATGCATGCTTAGAAAACTTATCAATAAAGGTCATGAACTTTAGATAGTTTCCAAATGAAGGTATTTGCGTAGGACCACATACATCACTATGAACAAGCTATAATTTATGAGCAACTCTAACCAAACCATCTTTTGGGAAGGAGGAACGTTCCATTTTGCACAAAATGGAGCCTTCACAGACATGTTTAGAAGGTGTCTCAAGTTTGGGCAGCAAGGACATCATTTAAATTTTCGTATGTGTAGCAAACTAGCAAAATTCAATTGACCAAAGCATGCATGCCAAAGGTTTGCATCTCGGATAGCTTGAGAATCTTGAACTGCACATGTTGAATCATTCACATATTTTACATCATATATGACTTTATATATCTCACGACATAAATGTCAGAAGCAATAATAATATCACCATTGGAGACATCATGAACTGTACATTTATCGTCAAAAAGTTTGACAACTAAGTCAATCTTGTTGGCTCATGTTGAAATTGAAAACATATTTTTCTTGATCCTTGGGACATATAAAGCATCTGAGAATGTGAAAGAATTGCCATCAATAGTGGTCAGAATGATCTTTCCAACTCTCATTATAGGATAAGAGGATTTTTTAGCACATGTGAATGTGTTCCTTATAGGGGAAGGCTCAAAAAAATAGAAGAAACTACGTTGCAAGGTAATATGTTTGGTTGCACAATTATCAAAGTATCAAACATTTAAATCTACAATAGATATACACTGCTCATGTGAAGATGGGTCATAGCTACAAACGGTATTAAAATGCCCATTGTTCAATATGAATAAGGTTAGAAACCATTGTTTTAGGTGTAGAGGCCTCTACAGTAATCATTCCAATCTTTCTTCTTTGCCTCCTTTGCTACATGTATAAGACAACTCTTTATGACATGGTCATTTTCCTTACAATACTTGCAAAAATATTTTTGCTTTTCTATTTTTTTTATTATCTTTGTGTTCACTTTTTGACATTGCAACATTAACAAATTTTTGTTTATTGGTAGATGAGCTCCATTTACCTTTGGTCTTCTAACTAGTGAAGAAAAGCTTGATCTGCAACACATATAATTGACATGTTTTACCTGAATTGAGTTTCCTACAACAAAACAAGGACTAACTCTTGAAATGTTAACGCATTTGGATACCATTTCATCATCAATCAAAGAGTAGAAGAAACACTCTGCTATGAATTTGGAAGATCATTGAAAATAGTTTGCGCAAGTGACCTATCTGGAAAGATTTATGAGAAAAAATCAAGTCCTCCAAATCTATGATCTTGGTAAATATCTATCATTAGAATCTCCTTCATTTATATGCTCACTCTTGATCTTATTTGCTTGGTATAATAGGATCGTGAGCCTTATTTCTTGCTTGGTATAATGTTGTAAGAGTATCCCAAGGATCTTTTGCTGTCTTGTAGGAGCCAATACGAGGGATAATGACACATTTGATAGAGAAGGGTATCAATTGTGAAGAGATGGATTTGTAGTTGATGAAGATGAAGTGGTGTTGCAAAAACTTTGCACTACATCATCCAAATGAACTTCAAAGATATGTGGTGGGCCCTTTTAGCTTTCCAAAGGATGTATTAGACAACCTATGTACCTTGGAAGATCACTCTAAAAAAGATGAATCAAAACAGATAAGTTGAATTATATTTAAGAGCCAAAAACTTGCTATTCATGTTCATACACCTGTCCAAAGTTTTGAACAGTTCTCTGGCCATAGGAGCAATTAACTTGATTCCTTTCGGGGAACTCTTACTAACTTAATAAGATAACGATCAAGAGTTATTTCATAAAAAATGATGGATTACACAAGGAGAAAAGAACTTAGCAGGAAAGAGGCAGAATCATCACATCATGGCCTAAGAAGGTCCATGAGGGAGAAAAGAAAACCAGAAAGGTATGGGTTTGATACTTCTCTAGTCACTAAACATTCAATCTATCTAGCACAAGACATAAATCAAGATGAACCCTCAACATTTGAGGAAGCAAAGAAGAAATCAGAATGGAGGCGTGCAATGGAAGAAGAAATTGAAGCTCTTGAGGAGAATAACACTTGGGAGTTGGTTCCCAAGTCTCCATCAATGAAAGTGATAGGCTCAAGGTGCATTTGCAAATTGAACAAGAACTCAGATGGCTCCATTAATAGGTATAAGGCAAGGCTTGTGGCAAAAGGATTTGCACAAACTTAGGGAATTGATTATGAAGAGACCACCTCTCTTGTGGCAAAGATGCCCACAATTAGGGTTTTGCTTAGTATTGCCTCTTCCAAGAATTGGAAGATACTTCAATTCGATGTAAAAAATGCATTTCTTAATGGATGGATAACAGAAGAGGTATATATGGCACAATCACCTGGTTTTGAGAATCACATTTATCCTGATTATGTGTGTAAACTTAATAAAGCTTTATATGCACTCAAACAAGCCCCAAGGGCTTGGAATCACAGACTTGTCTCATTCTTGCAGGACAAAGGATTTCAACCTAGCAAGGCAGATCCATCATTATTCATAAAAAGGAGTCTTTCGGAAGTCATCTATTTGTGTGTGTATGTAGATGATATTATACTTACAGGAAATGATACAGATGGCATGAAGAGAATCAAAGAATAGATGAGAGAAGAATTCAAGATAAGTGATTTGGGTTCACTTACCTACTTCTTAGGGTTGGAAGTTTTCTACAAAGATCATGGTTTTTTTCTTACTCAAAGAAAGTACATTAAAGACATGTTGGCAAAATTCAAGATGCAAGATTGCAGGATTGCAGGTACTCCAGTGGAGGTTAATCATAAATTTAGCTCACATGAAGGTGAACTCATAGAAGATGTGACAGGTTATCAAAGCCTTCTAGGTAGTTTGAACTATGCCACATTGACAAGGGTGGATATATGTTATAGTGTGAGTGTGCTAAGTCAATTTATGCACACACCCAGAAAACCTCACATGGAGGCTGCCAAGAGGATACTCAAATATTTCAAAGGGACCATGAATGAGGGGTATACTACCCTTATGTATTTGATTTATGTTTGAAATTGTTCTCTGATGTAGATTGGGCTGGCTCCAAGGAAGACAGAACGAGGACCTCAAGTTATCTTACCTTTGTATATTCAAAACTTGTTTCATGCTCATCCAAGAAGCAACCCACAATTGCTCTCTCTTCTATTGAAGCTGAATACAGAGGTCTTGCTATAGCTACTCAAGAAGCTATATGGATGAAGAAACTATTCACAGATCTTGGATTGGAATTTGGGACTCCAACTATTTTTGTGACAATATGAGTTCTACTCACTTAGCTGCTAATCCAATTTTTCATGCAAGGACTAAACCTATTGAAATTCATTATCACTATGTAAGAGAGAAGATTATGAGCAAGGAGATTCAAATATCATAGGTTTCCACTCATCAACAATGTCCAGATATTCTAACCAAAGCATTGGATGGTACAAAGCTTTGCAAATTCAAGGCTATGATTGGTTTGCACGTAATCTTGGAAGATTGAAGGCCTCAAGATCACTTGACTTGAGGGGGAGCTGTTGGAACAAGTCCATAGCAAGTCCAACTGATGGCTTGGGTCATCAAAAGGCTTAAAAATTTAAAGGAAATGTAAACTCCTTGTAGAGTTCACTTGTGAACTACCTCTTGTAATTTTTGAAGACTTTACTTGATGTAAAAGTAAAGGAATCTAAGTGGTTGAGTCCACTTGATGA
The DNA here is from genome assembly GCA_020310875.1 of Ceratopteris richardii. Classification (NCBI taxonomy): domain Eukaryota; kingdom Viridiplantae; phylum Streptophyta; class Polypodiopsida; order Polypodiales; family Pteridaceae; genus Ceratopteris; species Ceratopteris richardii. Next base: position 119,448,020 of record CM035440.1, on the reverse strand, counting down.
AAAAGGAAAGAAAAGCCAAGAATTTTGATTAGGTGAGTAGGAGAATCAATCACCAAAAGATTGGAGAGTGATTTTAGGCAAGATTCAAATTCAAACCTTGGCTCCAAAGATGACTATAAATACATGGCTCTTTAGTCGCGTTTAGGAGACCTCCATGAGCTGAGCTTTATGCCATATCAAGGTGTGGTTTCAAGGCACACATATGTATTAGTAAGTCCTTTGTATTTTACAATCAATATACTTTCATTTTCATGATCATTTGAGTTCATATTTTCATGCTCTTGTGAAGTGTATTGTCCATCGCCATAGCTCTCAGTTTTCTCAATCAAATTGCAGAGATGATTTATCTGAGCTTGGTGCATCCTTTTCCATGATTCAACTTGGTAAAGTTAGCTCTCTACATCTACTATATAGTCACAAATTTTCATTGCAATTGAATGTTTCGATCGTCAGCTATGTTCATCTGAAGTCAACTGTATCACTTCATTTTCTACTTCTCTGTCAGCACTACTCTCAAAATAGTCATCTTTTGAGAGTTGTTTCTCAGTGTGTACATCACCATTTTTCATGATTCAAAGCTTTCTACAACCCTCACACTGTCTAGTATACGCATAAAAATTTACATAAGCATTGGATTCTTCAATCTTGATATATTGCCATTTTTCTACTCACAGGCCTGAGTACTGCTACAGCCCGTGAAAATCGAGATGGTCATTTTTGCTTTACCTTTAGACTTCCACATTTTGAGTTTTTCATACTGAGTTGCTTCATCATCTTCTGAGATATCCTGCTTTTCAACTTTAGAAGAATTATCCTTAACAAGTTTTGGAAAATCTTCTTCAAGATCATAAGGTAGGTTGACCTTTCTACATGAATCTTCATACCAAGAACTATTCTCATCAAATACTACATCTCTACTCACCAAGAATCCTTTGGTTGTTGGGTTGTATAATATGTAACCCTTTTGATTGTTGTCATATCCAATGAATACACACCTTTCTGCTTTGGGATCCATCTTGCCTCTAACCTGTGAAGGAACATGAGCAAAAGCAACACATCCAAAAATCTTACAATGATCCAAGCTTGGTCTTCTTCCATTCCAAGCCTCATATGGTGTCATGCCATCAAGTGATTTTGAAGGTAACCTGTTAATCAAATAAGTGGATGTGGATACAACCTCATCCACATAAGTAATTAGGTAAATGCTTCTCATTTTAGTATAGACCTTGCAACTTCAACAATTTTTCTATTCCTTCTTTTTGCCGCTCCACTTTGCTCAGGAGTGTACCTTGTAGTGATCTCTCTTTTGATTCCCCTCTCTTGAAGAAAGGAGTCGAATTCATGGGAGAAGTACTCTCTCCCTCCGTTTGACCTTAGCCTTTTCAATGTTTTACCTGTTTGATTCTCCACAAGAGCCAAATATCTTTTGAAGCATGAAAAGACTTCATCTTTGTGTTTCATAAAGTGTAATAGTCCACCTACTACAATCGTCAATGAAGGAGACATAATACCTTGATCCAAATATTGAAGCATCCTTGCTAGGTCCCCATACATCCGTATGAACCAAATCCAAGAGATCTCCATGCATATATCCTTTCTTCATGAATGGTAACCTGTGAGACTTTCCAAATTGACATGCACTAGACTTATAAATCATATGTTGTTTTGACAAATTGGGAAGTCCAAGTACACTTTGGTCCTTGCAAATTTTCTTTAATGATCTTTCACCAATGTGTGCTAACCTTTTGTGCCATACTTCCGATTTCTGTGAGTGTCTGACTACCATAATTAAAGAGAGCAATGTTTCTAGTATCTTGTAATTCAAATGTGAACAATCTACCTGTATTTTCACCTTTTGCAATCTCCTAAAACCTTGACTTGGATCTTCAACAAATGCTCCTACTTTTGTGAACCTGACTTGCAACCCTTTCTCTACTATTTGCCCAACACTTATCAATTTCTTTGTAATGGTAGGGATATAGAGTACCTTATTGAGTAAGTTGATGTTTCCATCAGGTGCTTTGACATTTCCTATTTTCTCCACAAGGTGTCTTGTATCATCTCTTGTTTGTACCTCATGCTTGTTCCTTGGATCTTCTAAATCTGATAGGAGGAACACATTTCCTGCCACATGATTGGAACAACCTGAATCTATGTAGAAAACATGCTCATCAAATTTACCTTGTGGCATGGCCATATTCATGATTAGCAATGCGTCCTCTTGATTTGAGTTTTCTGTGTACTTATTGAAGTCTCTTCTTCCCCTATTGCCTCCTTGATAGTTTGAATGGTTGTAATTGATGTGCTTGCCATGGTAATTGTTGAACCTTCCTCTTGAGTAGCCATAAATTCCTCTATTGTAGCCTTTGCCTCTTTGATTCCTGGAATTTCTAAAGCAATTTTCAGTTATATGATTAGTTAATCCACAAATAGAGCATGAATTAGAGCCTTGGGATCTCCCCCCCACCTTGTCTTCCTCCTCTGCCGCTACCTCTACCATGTCTTCCTCTACTTGCATAGTTAGCTTGATGTGTACCTGCTTCATCATCCACTTTCTTTCCTCTTCCTTTGTTTTCTTTTGACTTGCTTTTATCAATATACACAGTTGAAGATTGATTACCTTTGTTGTTTTCTCCATTCTTGATAAGCTTGGCCTCTTGACTAAGTAGTTATCCTATGAGTGTGTTGAAATCTAGTACATGCATATCCATGTATAGATCCATAGCTGTGGTGAATGCTTCCTACCTGTCATCTGCCTTCAAGCCATTGATGACCTCCCTTACAATTTGTTCTTCATCTATTACCTCTCCAATGCTTCCCAACTAATCTGTTATGTCCTTGAGCTTTGTGACAAAACCAGTCACATTTTGTTTGGGAGCTTTCTTGAGAGTTGTGAAGTCTAACCATAGTTGATGCTTCCTAGCCTTTGTACTTGAAGAGAAGAAGGCTTCAAGTGCATTCCACACTTCCTGAGATGTTTTACAACTTCTAATGTGAGGCAACAAAAAATCTGAGATAGAGTTGAGGGGATAAGACCTTGCAAGTGCATCCTTGGAGCACCATGTGCTCAATCTTTCTTGCTTTTCTTGTGTTGGTTGACCTTTGTTCCTAAAATTTTGCATAACTTCATCTCCAGCTATATAACCATACAAATTCCTTCCTTGAAGATAAGTTTCCATCCTTAATGACCAGGCTGAGCAGCTACGTCTGTCCAATTCTTCAATTGATGAAGGAAATCCATCTGCCATGTTGTCCAACCTTGCTCTAATACCACTATGAAGAGATGGATTTGTAAGTGATGAAGATGAAGTGGTGCTGTAAAGACTTTGCACTACACCAACCAAATGAACATTAGAGATATGCGGTGGGCCCTTTTATCTTGCCAAAGGATGTATTAGACACCCTATGTATCTTGGAAGATCACTCTCAAAAAGATAAATCAAAACAGATAAGTTGAAGTAGATTCAAGAGCCAAAAACTTGCTTTTTATGTCCATACACTTGTCCAAAGTTTTGAACAATTCTCTGGCCATAGTAGCAATTGACTTGATTCCTTTTGGGGAACTCTTATTAGCTTAATAAGCTAACAATCAAGAGTTATTTCATAAAAAATATTGGATTACACAAGGAGAAAAGAACTTAGCAAGTCATAGGACCGTCCCGATTTTCACGGACTGTAGCAGTACTCATACATGAGCATACTTGGGTGATTAGGAGTTCGAAAGAGCTTCACTATGTGGCATCAAAATTGTGATTTGAGCTCGTTTTGGCCTCTGAACACACTATCACAAGTGCGCATGCAATCTGGCCCTTTTGTGTGAAACATTTATATAGCTTTTAGTTTGTCAGTATAAGTTCCTCAAAGTCTGCTATAAGTTTAATAGAGCTTGCTAGGGTATTTTTGTTCAACTTTTAGAAATACCATCAATTTTTTGCATTAGTGATTCTTTTATTGTCCATGTTTGAAAGTAATAATGTATTTCGTATGTTGGCTGTTGAGGATAAGTTGGATTGCTTTAATTATCAATTGTGGGCATATATGATGCATCATGTATTAGTAGCAAAAGGGTTATGGAATTGTGCAAGTATTACACTTGCAAATAGAGTAATTGAAGGTCATGCAGATGATGTTGAAGAAGATGATCTTCAATTTCTTGGTCGTGCTGTGGCTCCTATTGCACCTACTATAGAGCAACTTTGTTAGGATGGGAGAGATGCACATGCACATGCATTGATAGCCTTGTCTATCAAACATGCCATTATCCCCCATATTTGCTCCTACAAAACAATAAAATATGCTTTGGATACTCTTACAACATTGTACTAAGAAAGAAATGAGAATCATGTTACTTAGCTTCAAAAATGATTGGAGAGTGAGCATATCAATGAAGGAGATTCTAATGATAATTTTTTGAAAAAAAATAAAAGATTTGAAGTAGTAGTTAATTTTTGTTGATGAAACCTTCCTAGATAGTTCACTTATGTAGACCATTCTTAATGGTCTTCCCGATTCATATTAGAGTTTCACTTCTACTTTTTGATTGATGATGAAAGGCAATCCAAATATTGTAACATTTGAGGAGTTGATCTCTATATTGTTGTAAGGAGATAAGTCTAGGCAAAACATGCCAATTATGGGTATTGAAAATCAAGGTTTCTTAGCTAGCCAAAAGGGCAAAGGTAAATGGAGCTTATCTAATAGTAAGGAAATCTATTAATGCTCCACAATAAAAAAGGAAGACACGATTGAAAAAACATAGAGAAGCAAATTTTACAAGTAATATAAGGGAAATGATCATGTCATAAAGAGTTTTCCTAAATTGGATGCAAAGGAGGAAAAGAAGAAAGAGACTAGAATGGTTGTTGTAGATGCCTCTACACCTAAAACAAAGTTTGTTTATCTTGTCCAGAATGAACAATGGGCATTTATTACTGTATGTAGCTAGGAACCAACTTCACATGATTTGTGTATAACTATTGTCAACTCAAAATTTTGGTACTTTCATTGTGGTACAACCAAACATATTACCTCGCACCATAACTTTTCCACTTCATTTGAGCTTGCCCCTACATGGAATACTATCACATATGTTAACAAATCCTCTTATCTTGTAATGGGAGTTGGATATATCATTTTGACTACTATTGATGGAAGCTCTTTCACATTTTTAGATGCTTAATATGTGCCAAAGATAGAGAAAAATCTATTATCACTTTCAGCATTAGCCAAGATTGGATTGGCTGTCAAATTTATTGATGATAGATGTAGAGTTCATGATCCTTTGAATGGTGATGTTATTATTCCTTCTAGCATTTTATGTCATGGGCTCTATAAGCTCATAGAATATGAAAAATTTGTGAATGATTCAACATGTGTAGTTCAAGGTTCTTAGGCTATTTTAGATGCAATGCTTTGGTCCTCTGAATTTTGGTAGTATGCTATGCAATGTGAAACATGAAATGGTGTGCTTGTCAAGAATTTGAGGCACCTTCTAAACATATTTGTGAAGGTTTTATTTTGGGAAAAATGCAACATTCCTCCTTCCATAAAGATGATTAAGTTAGAGATTTTAATTAATTGTATCTTTTTCATAGTGATTTCTATGGTCCTATGTAGACACCTTCATTTGGGAACTACCTATACTTCGTGATTTTTATTGATGAATTTTCTAGGCATTTATGGTTGTATTCATTGAAAGAAAAGTCTAAAGTGTTTATGTGCTTTAAATAGTTCTTGTTTATGTCTTAAAAATTTTTCAGCATGTAAATTGGGCATACTCCATCTTGATTGAGAGGGGAATACATTTCTTTTGATTTTAATGTACTTCTAACTGAGTGTGGGATAAAATATCAGTGTACAATGTCATATACACATCAGAAAAATGGATTTATTGAAAGAAAGAACAAGTCTCTCATGAAAATGGCAAGGTGTATGGTCAAAAGTCTGACTTTACCACATAACTTCTTGCTTGAGGTTGTTATTTGTGCATCATATGTGGCTAATGGGTGTCCCACCAAAGCACTGCAACTGATCACTCCACATGATGCTTGGCATGGTCACAAAGGCATCTGTTTCTCATTTGTGCATCTTTAGTTTTTTTGGCATATGCATCAATGCTTGAACAACAACATAGAAAACTAGATGATAAAGCAATGAAATGTATTTTTGTTGGGGTATAGTTTTGAAAGCAAAGGCTATCATCTATCATCCACATACTACCATGATGCTATTTTTTTGGAAGATGCAATTCAACCCTTTCTTTCATGTATGAAGGACACATCAATTAGCCCAAAAATATATGTTTATGACACTTTGCTACCTCTTTTTATAGGTGGAGAGTTAAGTGCTCGCCCAAAATGAGGCAACTTTTGAGCATTTTTGATAGAGATCTTTCCATTTTTGATGCAGCTTTACATGATGCACATATTGATGAGAGGGCTAACATACAAGAGTAAAAAACTATGCTAAATGGTTTGTGCAGACTTGCATCTTTGAAATATTGTACTCTTTTAGGCTCTCATACTGCTTCGTTTGCATCAAATTGTTATGCAACGGATGTCTCTAGTCTGTGTAATGAGAATGAGTATGTTTCTTTTGATGGAGAAAAAAATCCTAAAAATTGGATGAGTGGTACACAATCAAAATATGATGGTATTATGAAAAATGGTACCTTGTCTTTATATGATTTTCCTTGCGGCAAAAAGCTGAAATGTAAGCCTTTGTAATAGCTGATAGATATAAGTCTAGGCTTCTTGCTAAAGGTTGTGATCAAGAGAGGCATTGATTTTGATGAGGTCTTTGCTTCCACATGCCAAATGAACATTGTTGATTGCATTTGTGTACGTGTAGCTCATCATGGTTGACACATACAAGAGTTGGAAGTTAAAACTACATTTTTGAATGGTGACTTGCATGAAAAACTATATCTATTTCAACCTTGTGGTTTTACACAAAAACTTCATGAAAACAAAGTGTGGAGGTTTAAAAAGAAATTGTGTGGTTTGAAGCAAGCACCACATGCATGGTATAAGAAAACAAGTGCACACTTGCTAGCACATGGTTTTGAGAACAGTTCAACTAAGAGCACCTTATAGTTAAACATGCAGATGATGTACTTCTCATCATTCTTGTATATGTTGATGATATGTTGCTCACTAGTTTTAATGACAAGCATATTTTTGATCTTAAGCTTGATTTGGATGCCTCTTTTGAGATGTCAGACTTGGGGCATTTGCATCATTATTTGGGGCATTCATGTTATGCAACATTAGGGGACAAAAATGATCCCTGCATGGACATTTTGTTGGAGTTTGAGGTCTATGGAAGCACACAAAGAGCACAAGGAAGAAGAAGAAGATTGGAGCACAAGACACAATACTGAATGTATTACATAGAGAATGTACAAAGATAAATGACCTGTTAGGGTTATAGGCGTATATACAAGCCAGGGGAAAAAAACCTCCTAAAGAGGGAAAAAAGTGCCCTGACAATCCTAGTGTGTTTACACACATCACTACCTAAATATATTAGCAGATTCCCCCTGGGAGTGATGCGGTGAACAAGGAGCTGGCACTCATGTATAAGGAAGTGCCAAGCTATGTGGAATCAATCCACAAAAGGAAGTAAGCCCAAAGCTTTGCGAAAAGATTCAAACTTCTCCCTAGGTAGAGCCTTTGTGAAAAGGTATGCAATGTTCTCTTGTGTGGGCACGTATGCCAAACTGATCTCTCCAATAGAGAACCTCTCCTTGACATAATGGTATTGCATCTCAATGTTCTTAGTGCGAGCATGGAACACAAGGTTCCTCACAACTTCCAATGGGCTCTGACTATCACTGAAGATGGTGGTGGTAGAAGATTGACTAATGCCCAAATCAACCATAAGGTTTCTGAGCCACACACACTAAACAGTCATTGTAAAAGCTACCCTATACTCAGCAGCCTCATAACTAGAAGTTGCCACAATAGGCTACTTCTTGCTCAACCAAGATATACATGAACTACCAAGAATGAAGCAAAAGCCACTAGTGGACACACGAGTGTCATAGCAACTAGCCTAGTTAGAGTCAATAAAAGCATGTAAATCTAGTGATAGTGATCCCCCCTTGGGATAAAACAATTCAAGTAACCGGGTACCACTCAAGTAGCGAAATATACGCTTAACCACCTGTGAATGCTTGACACTTGGGCAACGCATGAACTTGCTTATTTGTGAGACAAAAAATTGAATATCTGGCTGAGTAGTGCATAAATAAATCAAGCATCCAATAGCTTGTTGATAGAGAACAACATAATGCATCTCCAGCATCATGAAGACTCAACCGTAAATTGTCTCCATAGGAGTGGCAATAGGTTTACATCTTCAAGGCCAAAACACTACAACAATGTGTCAATATATTTTGTTGGACACAAAGCTGTTCTACCATCAACTTGCATAAACTGAATGCCCAAATAATGATGAAAGTGCCCCAAATATGATATCTCAGACGAGGCCTACAAATCAGCCTTAAAATTAGAAATATGCTTCTCAATAGGACCAATGTGCAGCATGTCATCAACATACACAAGAATGATCAGAAGCACATCATTTTCACGCTTAACGTATAAGGTGATCTTAGTTGGAATGTGCTTTAAACCCTCTGCAATTATGGAGGCATGTATCTTTTCATATCAAGCACGTGGTGCTTGCTTCAAACATATAATGCCTTTTTCAACCTACACACGGTTTTCATGCCCTTTCTACACAAAGCCATGGGGCTGAAAAACATACACTTATTCATGTAAATCACCATTCAAAAATGCAGTTTTAATGTCCAACTAATGTACATTCCAAGCATGATGAGTTGAAAGTGCACAATGCTACAAACAATAGTCATTCCATATGTAGGAGCAAAGGTCTCATCAAAATCAATGCCTCTTTCCTAAGCATAATCCTTTGCAACAAGCCTAACTTTATACCTATCAATTGTTCCATCAAGATTACACTTCAGCTTGTATACCCACTTAGTGCCAATGGCCTTCTTGCAAGGAGGCAAGTCACATAAAGATCAGGTACCATTTTTCATGAAAGCATCATATTCGCGACTGCATAGCAACCATCCAATTTTTTGAATTTTGTACTTCATCAAACAAAACAGGCTCCTTCTCATCATAGAGACTAGAGGAAGCCATAGCATAGCAATTTGATGCAGAAGCACCATGAGAGCCTGGACGAGTATGATATGACAGAGTTGCATCTAACTTGCTATCATGCAAAGTCTGCACTAGCCATTTTGGAATAGTTTTTTCCTCTTCAATATAAACTCTCTCATTAACAAGTGCGTCATGTAAATCTGCATCAAAAATGGAATGATCTGCATCATCAAATGAAACCTATAAAGGCTGAGAAATTGCCTCATTTAGACTAGCACTAGACTGTCCACCTGTAAAAAGAGGTAGCAAAGTATCATACATATCTTTGGAGCTAATAGATGTCTCCTTAGTTCATGAAAGTAATGATTGAATATAATCTTCCACAAAAGCAACATCATGGCTAACCAAAATATGTCTAATCTATGGATGATATAAATGATAAGACTTTGCTTTCAGAACTGTACCCAACAAAAATACATTTCACTGCTTTATCATCCAATTTCTTGCGTTTTTGTTCAGACATTAATGCATAGGCCATATAACCAAAAAACACGCAGGTGAGCAACAGATGGTTTACGACCATGCCAAGCCTCATATGGAGTGTTAGACTACAATGCTTTAGTGGGACACCTATTAAGTACATATGCTACACACATAATAGCCTTAAGCCAGAAACTATGTGGTAAAGCCTGACTCTTGACCATACACCTTGCCATCTCCATGAGTGATTTGTTCTTCCTTTTAGCAACTCCATTCTGTTGAGGTGTATACGACACTGTACACTGATGTTTTATCCCATGTTCAACTAGAAATGCATTAAATTCAGAAGACATATGTTCTCCCTCTCCATCAAAATGGAGGGTGCCCATTTTACATGCTGATAGATTTCAACTAGAACCAAAAAGTGTTTGAAGCACATAAACACTTCAGAATTTACTTTCAATGGATATACGCATGCATGCATGGAAAAATCATTGATGAAAGTTACAAAGTAAAGATAGTTCCTAAAAGAAGGTTACATAGGACCAAATACATCATTGTGAACAAGCTACAATTTCTAAGTAGTTCGAACTGAACCATATTTTGGGAAGGAGGAACACTGCATTTTACTCAAAATAAAACCTTCAAATACATGTTTTCCAGGTGCCTCAAGTTTGCGCAAAGAGCACACCATTTCAGATTTCTGCAGACGTAACAAACTAGCACAATTCAGATAACTAAAGCATGCATGCCAAAGCTTTGCATCAAACATAGCCTGAGAATCATGTATTGCACATGCTGAATCATTTACAAATTTTTCATAGCCTATGAGCTTATACAACCCACGACATAAAATGCCAGAAGCAATAATGACGTTTCCATTTGATAGATCATGAACTATATATCTATCATCAACAAATTTCACAACCAAAACAATCTTGTAATAGATTCTTCTTGATCCTTGACACAAATAAAGAATCTAACAATGTAAAAGAACTACCATCAGTAGTAGTCAGAATGATCTTACGAAGTGCCACCATAGGATAAGAGGAGTTTTTGGCAGATGTGACAGTATTCTCTATAGGGGAAGGCTCGAGTGAAGTGAAGAAACTGCACTGCAAGGTAATATGTTTGGTTGCCCCACTATCAAAGTACCAAACACCTAAGTCTACTATAGACATACACTGTTAATTAGAAGATGGTTCATACCTACAAATAGTGGTAAATGCCCATTCTTCATTCTGGACAAGATCAGCAGACTCAGTTTTGGGTGTATAGGCCTCTGCAACAACCATTCTGGCCTCTTTCTTCCTTGCCTCTTTAGCTTCCAATTTTGGAAAACTCTTTATGACATGATCATTTTCTTTACAATATTTGCAAAAGAATTGTTGGCTTTCCGTTTTTTTCGCGTCTCTGTCATCCTTCTTTGATTGTGTAGAATTTGTAGATTTTTGCTTACTAATAGAAGAGCTCCATTTAGCTTTCCCTTTTGACTAGCCTAGAAAGCTTTATCAGCAACACCCATAATGGACCTATTCTTCCTAGATTGATCTTCCTACAACCGAACAGAGATTAACTCCTCAAATATTAAGGCATTTGGATTATCTTTCATCATCAATCAAAGAGTAGAAGCAAAACTCTAATATAAATCTGGAAGACCATTGAGAATATCTGCACAAGTGAACTTTCAAGCAAGACTTCATCAGCTGAAATCAATTGCTCCTTCAAATCTTTGATCTTTGTCAAAAAACTATCCATGGAATCTCCTTCATTCATGTGCTCACTCTCTAAATGTTTTAGGAGGTAAGTAACACGAGCCTCACTCCTTGCCTAGCATAAAGTGGTAAGTGTATCCCAAGCATCCTTTTCTATTCTACAAGAGTGAATGTGAGGAATAATGGCACGTTTGACAGACAAGGCTATCAATGCATGTGCCTGAGATCTCTACCATCCCAATGAATTTGCTCTGCAGTAGGTGCAACAAGAATCACAACATGAACAGGAACCTGAAGAATATCACCATCTTCAATGCCATCTGCATCACCTTCAAGCAACTGTGTTTGCAGGTGAAATATGAAATTTTTCAACACCCTAGACAATATTGCACAGTTCTTTTGCAACCAATAGATGATGCATCATATAAGCCCATAATGAATAGTTGGTACTATCCAAATTATCCTCAATAGCCAACATACAAAATACATCACTACTTTTAGCCATGGCCATTGATTAAGATACCATGATGCAAAAAAATTGGTAACCAAGTTTTGTGTGATTATGAGACTGTGATCGGAGGGCTGTCGAGGATGCCCTAGATGAAGTGGCGACCCGCCCTAATACCAATTGTTGGAGTTTGAGTACTACAGAAGCACACGAATAAGACAAGGAAGAAGAACAAGCTTAGAGCACAACACACAATACTGAATGTAATACCAAGAGAATGTACAAAGATAAATAACCCATTAGGGTTATAGATGTATGTACAAGCCAAGGAAAAAAACCTCCTAAAGAGGCAAAAAAGTGCCCCGGTGGTCATATTGTGTTCATACACATCACTACCTAAATATATCAACACTTTTAGATTAATGAGTGATTAGTGATGGACCAATCAGAAGAGGGTGGTGGCCATAGTCTATGCCATATAAAATACTAGGCTGAAGGGAGAGGGGACATATTTCTCCCTTATTTAATGAGCTATCTCTAAAGAGAGAAGGAATTTTGTAACTTGGGTGGACCCAAAAATTAAAAATGTCTAAAAAGTTAAAAAACTTATCATAACACCTGAGAATGGACCCCTCATTACTTTTTAGGGTCAAAGGTACTCTTTTTGACCCCAAATTCAAAGCTTGTGCATGTATTGAGCTGAAAAAATGACTTTTTTCAAAAATACTCAAAAAAGAGTTATTTCCCTCCTAAATCTACATTTTCATACCCAGGTCCCAAAAAGTCATCTTTTTTCACTACTTTCTCTCTGTAGCACACCATTGAAGCTTTTGTTTCTACATTCCAACCTACCTCCATGTCCTATCTCAAGCGACTATTGTAGCTTGAAGACCTTCAACTTCAATGGCAACATGTAAAGCTTCTAGACAACCAAAAGATGAAGTTCTCACATTAACATGTCACAATATCAAAGCTATAGATGGACAATGGCTATCACAAGAGTACTCCAAAGGTGCATGGATGTACATGCAACCCTCTAGAACTGGGCCTCATCGAGTTAGAGATCATGGGAACTTGGATCTTCATTTGAAGGGAAAGCCAGTTGGGTTCAAGAAGCACAAAGACATGGGATGGTTGCTATTGTACAACATGTTTTAACAATGGCAATTATGAAACTCGAAAACTCTATTAGAATGAGATATCATGTGAATTATAAGTATTACTCTACAATATTGTATGTTTTATAGTGTTGAATATATTTATGAACTATTTAGATATGCTTTTGTTTGTTTTAGATATATTTCCTTCTACTTTGTGGAAGAGCAACCACTTCATAGTCTTACATGTACTTTCCAGGCATTGCATGCAGATGTTGATGTAGTGGTCTTTCCAAAAATATCTCTTGCTCAACTTTACCATGATACAGTTTTTTTTACACATATGGATATGGTGTACCCTCTATAATGAATGGTTTTGGAAGGTTAGAGAGAATTGAAGTACATCCTCGTCTTAGCTTGGAGTGGCCAAAACTTGATATATTGTCTATATCATCTTTGAAGCACAAGATGGTAATGTATATATGATTGTCTATGTATGTTTCATCTTTGTACTCATTAAATGTCTATGTATAGAAAGCAATTGAAGTCGATAAATTTGCAGCAAGGAGTGGTGGTGATGGGTTGCCCGTGCCAATGGCTCTTCCTTGGAAAATTACATCGGAAGATCACCAAAGGAAGATTTTGTAATTATCCATAAGGACTTTGCCCCTCAAGGACACTTGATGACTTGGTGTTTGAAGGTCTTGAGCAAACTTTTGTGCCTATCTACAATAATGCAAGGGACCATCTCTAAAATTTTGGTTAGGAAGTCCTTTGTCCTTACTTATCTAGGAGTTAACTTTATAGGAAAAGTATTAGGTCAAATAGGAATAGCTTTGGGTCTTGGATTGACAGACCCCCATTTAATATCCCAATCAATTTTGAATTAACAATTGCTGCCATATTTCAAAGAAGAAAGAATGTAGTGGAGAGGCTCAAGGCCAAGAGGCAATCGTAAAAATTCAAAAGAGCAATTATGCTTTTGTCAATTCACATGTGCATTCAATTGTCTATTTTCTTTATGTTTTTGACAACTTCATATGTTTTGCATAGTTAAATCAATGTTTCTTTTAATTTTATGTTGCACAAAGTGCTTGCAATGGTCTAGGAATGCCAAAAAAGGGCTTGCCATCGAAATGCGAGATTGGGCCCTGCAAAAGTTTTCCAAGGCACAATCTTGCATTTCCGTGGCAGGCCCTTTTTTGACATTAATAGGCCATTGCAAGCACTATGGGCACAAAATGGAATGTCCATGTACATCAATTATAAGCTAAACTTGATGAACAATGTGGAAGACTCTTGTTATGTGCAATGAGTAGAGAACATTTGGACTCCTATGGGTGCATATAAACATGCAGCAAGGTATAAGTACATGTAAGTATGCATTAAGCTTATTAATCTCTTGTACAAAGTGTTTGCATGAATTGCACTTTAGATAAGGCTGACCATATCCTCCAATGTCTATGCCTTATGGTTTGATGGCCTAGAATAGCCCAAAAAAAGGCCTGCTACAAAAGCATGAGATTGGGCCCTGTAAACCTTCTGCAGGGCCCAATCCCATGTTTCTGTGACATGCCTTTTTTTGGATATTCTTGGCCATTGCAAGCACTCTAAGTATAAAATATATACCCCATGTACAAGAAATATTTGCTTAACTTGATAAATAATTTGGGAGAGAAAGATACTCATGTGCAATGACAAAGAGACACTTTTAGATACTTAGGAGACAAAGATTTCAAAACATGTACACTAAAAAACAAACACTTTGGAGAACAAATATAATAAGAAGAAGATTATATTAATAATTTGGGATATAAAAAAATTTCTCTCAACAAGAGAGTTTATAGATGTTAAGGGTTATTCCCCCTAATCTTTCTAGCTAGTTGCAGATCTTTAGGTTGTATTGTCACTCTCTTTGCATGGATATCACATAGGCTAGAGTCCTCCAACATTGAGATTATTCCTCTATAGCTTCTTGGAGTGCTTCAATGGCTATCCCTTGAATACGAAGTCCGGCGCAATAGCTTTGGAGCTCTTCCTTCACAACTCTTGAAAATGGCCTTGGTGGAATAAGAAGCTCCGCAAGCTTTTGATAATGCCGAATCTCTGCAAAGGCTCTAGTTTGCTTTCTGCACATTTATGGTGCTCTTGCATTTCGAGTGACGTTGGGTTCTGATCATTGTGGTGTATGACGTAGTTGATAATTATTCCTTCTTCTTGGAACATGCCTAGATGGTCCTGCCTCATCATTTACCTACCTTGCTCAACTTTGCTCTCTTTCTTAATCAACTGGTCCTTTTCCTTGTTCCCTTACACAGTCATTCATCTTATCATGGGGAGAAAGCAACGTTACACATTACATAGTAATTTTTGCTTATATTTTTTTATTTGGTCTTAAATACCATGTGTATATCTTATTGACCTGACCATAGCATATTATTTTTGCACATGGAGCATATTTTATGAATCAATATGGATCACTCGACATTTTTAGTACACAAGGAATGGAGAATTCACATTACACGGCTAGATGTGTTTACTTTAAAAACACCTATCACAGGGGTGGTCTACTGCAATCAAACTATTTAGAAGAAATGTTCAACTGGTTTTTTTGTACGACATTCACTAGAAAATATGTATTTGAACGAGCATGTGAGTCACAAATATCAAAGATTTCAAGAAAGATACAACATGATTGACAAAATTCAGGTGCAAGGAGACACTCTGGCAGCATTCCATCATGGGGGAATGAATCTTAACAACAAGAGAGAGATGTAACATAAGAAATGCAATCTTCCCCTTTTATATCTGATGATGAGCCCCCACAAAGGACATCATTCAAGGCAAGGCCCAAACAACAAGGATGCAGACAAATTGTATTGGAGACAACATCAAATTTAAAGAGTTCCTCGGACGAAGAAAGCGTTAACTAGCCACCATGGATCCATGATCATATCCCGGTGAACCATCGAGTAACACAAGGAGGCAAGACACTCCCCGCAAGACAAGGACAAAGACCAACCGATGGAGAAAGAGAGAAAAGTCGGGCAGAGCAGGTAAATGATGAGGCAAGACTATCTAGGCATGCTCCACTAAGAACTATCAACTATGTCGTAGATCACAATGACCACAACCCAACATCCCTCCAAATGTAAGAGCACCACAAAGACACAGAAAGCAAACCAGAGCCTCTGCAGAGATTCGACATTATCAAAAGTTTGGGGAGCTTCTTATTCCACGAAGGTCTTTTGCAAGAGTTGTGAAAGAAGAGATCCAAAGCTATTGCACTGGACTTTGTATTCAAGGGATAGCCATTGAAGCCCTCCAAGAAGCTGCAGAGTTGTATCTAATCTCAATGTTGGAGGACTCTAACCTATGTGCTATCCATGCAAAGAGAATGAAAATACAACCTAAAGATATGCAGCTAGCTAGAAGGATTAGAGGGAATAACCCTTAACATTTGTAAACTCTCTTGTATGGAGAACTTTTTGTATATCCCAAATGATTAATATAATCTTCTCCTTATTATATTTGCTCTCCCAAGTATTTGTTTCTTAGTGTACATGTTTTGAAGTCTATTTCTCCTATGTATCTAAAAGTGTCTTTGAAGTCATTGCACATGAGTATCCTAGTCTTCCACACATTTTATCAAGTTAAGGAAATATTTCATGTACATGGGTGTTTATTTGGTGATTAGATTGCTTGCAATGGCCTGAGCCGTGTTTTTGTGGCAGGCCTTTTTTATGCTATTCTAGGTCATTAAACCATATGCCATCCACATTGGAGCATATGATATGCCTTAGGTAGGGTGCAATTCATGCAAACCCTCTGACCAATAGAGCAACAAGCTTGATGAACACTCAAATGTACTTATACATTGATGCATGTTTATATGCACCTAGAGGAGTCTAGATATTCTCTAATCATTTCCCATCAAAAGAGTCTTCCACACTTTCCCAAGTTTAGGTTATAATTGATGTACATAAACTTTCAATATTGTGCCCATAGTGCATGCAATGGCCTAGAAATGCAAAACACAAGCCTTCCACAAAAACACAAGGATGGGCCCTGCAAAAGTTTTGTAGGGCCCATCCCTACGTTTCTATGGCAGACCTTTTTTTTGCATTCCTAGGCCACTACAAGCATTTTGGGAAACATCATTTAAAAGGAACTACTGGAAAAAGAATGATTTAACCATGCAAAACTTATGAAGTTGTCAAAAACATAAAGAGATAATAGACAATTGAATGCACATGGAAATTGAAAAAGGAATAATAGGTATTATAAATTTTTACAATTGGCTCTTGGCCTTGAGCCTCTCCACTGCATTCTTTATTCTCTGAAAAGATAGTGGCAATTGGTAAGTTAAAACTCATTGGGGTATTAAATGGGGGTCTGTCAACCCAAGACCCAAAGCTATTCCTATTTGACCTAATATTTTTCCTCTATAGTTAACTCTTAGGGTAGTAAGGGCAAAGGATTTCCTAACCAAAATTACACAGTTGGTCCCTTGCATTATTGTAGATAGGCACAAAAGTTTGCTCAAGGCCTTCAAACACCAAGTCATGAAGTATTCTTGAGGGGAAAAGTCCTTGTGGATTATAAAAAAATCTTCCTTTGGCAATTTTCCAATGTAGTGTGCCAAGGAAGAGCCACTACCATGCACAACACAGTCATCACCACTCCTTGCTACGAATTCATCGACTTCAATTGCTTCCTACACATAGACAATCATAAATTCCATTTCAGTGGCATTTTGATTGGCATCACTCAAAATATCTTCACACACAAATGCAATGGTGTCTGCAATTGAGTCCCCAAATGGAATGGTTGTCTTTTCAGTTTTGTCGGAAGCATTGTCCATGGGAACATCCAAGGTCGAGCAGAAAATACTTAGGCATTCGTCGAGGCATAAACCGAATGAGGCTTCTCAATATCATGTAGGAATAAAAATTCTTCTATGTCGACAAGTACCACTGAAAACATTTCCATCTCTACCTTAGGTAGAGTGGGTTCCATGGACTCTAAGTTGGAGGGTGGACTATTTTGTGCACTACTGGCTTCCTTCAATTTGTCCACTACCCCTTGTGGAAATTGTGTACAAATTTTTTCACTCTCTTCTAATAAGTTAAGAGCTTTTGTTTGTGGTTCCTTTTTGTCATCTACAAAACCCCTAGTAACAAGATGGGGTAGGTCCACAAGTGTAGGTTCAAGCTCCTCATTGACAAAAAAAGATTGTTGTTGCAACATAGGAGCGATATTTTCTTCCTATCTTCCTCTTCTTATTTAATTGCTTAATTAAAGGCACTAATGTCATCTAATAGGTGCCCTGCATCCTCAACAACAACCATGAAATGCTTTAGGCACTTCACAAAGGCCTCATCTCCTTTATGAATGTAAAAAAATAGATCACAGGGAACCCATTTACACTCATATGCTGGAATATCTATAGTGTATCTTAATATATGTTGGAAATTTAGTAGGCCCATAACTAATATCACAGGTCCAAGTTCCATAGGTCCAGGATCTACAACATAAATTTCAGCAATCTTCCAATATTGACAAAACATGAACATACCACACTTAATCATACAAATGATGAGACAAAGATAGAGAAAGATTAGACAACATGTGTAGAATGTTATGTAAGCCACTGCTTACTCACACTATCATATATACAAATGTCAATTTACAATGTGGGAGTAAAACTCTCAACCACTCTATGTGAACAGACATAGATGGATGAGTGAATATACAAATGTAATAAACATATTCAGATGTATGGACAAAAATCTGAATATATATGAGATGTGTAACCTGATAGGTTGTAGAAGAGTGAATATGAGTGACAGAAAGAGGAAGGTTCAGTCTAAAACTGATAATAAGAAAATCCTCATCTGAACTTAGGGTTTACATCTGAATAGAGATTTCTTTCATGGCAAGAAAGCTCATCTAAGAAGATAAATGTGGAGAGCATTGGTTTGTTTTCAGCCAATCTTGTGTTTAGTTGGTTGGATGTTTTTGCTCACATTTTGTATCTAGAGAGGTATAACTCTAGAAAGGTAATTCATCATTCAACCAAAAGGTTGGTGAATTCAGTCATATCACTCACATTTGAAGCAAAGTTTTGATTCTGAGATATGAGGATATGATAAAACATGTTTCTATGTTCACTTCTATTTGTATACCATGTTTGTTTTGTCTCTTACTCTTAGCATTAGAGGAAGAGAAAGAGTTCATTTGAAGAAGTTAAGAGTGCTTGCTACTTCAAGATGAAGAGAACAAAAGGTATGGAAGAGAAGTTTGAAGATGTCAACATCATGATCAGGTGGAAGAAAGATGCAGAAGAAGAAAGTCCAACATTTCCAAAGGAAAAGTAAGACTTCCTTTTCTCTCATATTTTCCATATACTTTTCCTATTTTATCCTCTACACCCAAAGACAAGTCTACGAGAACATCTTATGTGAAGATAGTTTAAAGAAGAAGCAGTTTCTTGTTTTGCACTATACTTGGTCATGTTTTAGTAGATTTGACAAAGAATTGCATTGAGAGAAAGAAAAGCAGCAGATTTTGAAGACAACTTGTATGTTTTGACTCATATGTATGAGTTATATATAAGTTGAAGTTTTTGAGTAGGCAGCTTATATGTTCCCTCAATGAATTCATGGAGTGTCAATTCTGAGCTACTTGGTATATGACAAGTTGCAGAGAAGTATTTTGCTTCTTTACCTAACTCTTGAGATAAAAGAGTATTTGTTGAATGTAATGGAGAAAGATTTGATCTTCATTGTATGCCAGCCCAAAGAAAACAATCCTAGCGCCACTTCTTTTAGTCCTTGAGAGTTTACCGCTCAAGATCCCCCTCATTTCATCTTTGTCAGGTCGGAAAAAATTCAGCCTTCAAATTTCAGCCCTCCAAATTTAGCCTTCAAAATTCAGCCCTCCAAAATTCAGCCTTCAAAATTCAGCCCTCCAAAATTCAGCCTTCGAAATTCAGCCCTCCAAATTCAGCCTTCAAAATTCAGCCCTCCAAAATTCAGCCTTCAAAATTCAGCCCTCCAAAATTCAGCCTTCAAAATTCAGCCCTCCAAATTCAGCCTTCAAAATTCAGCCCTCAAAAATTCAGCCTTCAAAATTCAGCCCTCCAAATTCAGCCTTCAAAATTCAGCCCTCCAAAATTGAGCCTTCAAAATTCAGCCCTCCAAAATTCAGCCTTCAAAATTCAGCCCTCCAAATTCAGCCTTCAAAATTCAGCCCTCCAAAATTCAGCCTTCAAAATTCAGCCCTCCAAAATTCAGCCTTCAAAATTCAGCCCTCCAAATTCAGCCTTCAAAATTCAGCCCTCCAAAATTCAGCCTTCAAAATTCAGCCCTCCAAAATTTGTCCCTCAAAATTCAGCCCTCAAAATTTGTCCCTCAAAATTCATCCTCGGCATCATTTTGCATCCCTCAAAATTCAGCCCTCAAAATTCATCCCTAAAAAATTCAGCCCTTAAAATTCATCCCTCAAAATTTGTCCCTCAAAATTTGCCCCTCAAAATTTGTCCCTCAGTCAAAATTTGTCCTTCAAAATTTATCCTTCAAAATTCATCCCTCAGTCAAAATTTGTCCTTCAGAATTTTCCTTCAAAATTTGTCCGTCAAAATTGTCCTTCAAAATTTGTCCCTCAAAATTTGTCCTTCAAAATTTGTCCCTCAAAATTTGTCCTTCAAAATTTGTTCTTCAAAATTTGTCCTTCAAAATTTGTCCCTCAAAATTGGTCCTTCAAAATTCGTCCTTGACGCCAGAATCAAGTCAGCTATTAGATTTATGATGGTGTTGATTCGTGAAAGAGTCTCACATTCAAGGCCATATTCCGAAGTCTTCAGGTGCTTTTGAGTCAGTTGGCTGTCAATACCAGAATTAGACCACCTACCCAAAATTAGCCAACTCTCCCTCCACTTTCATCAGACTAGTTTGGCGCGAACAGTGATGGTGCAGTAAATGATGGGATCCGGTGGAAGCCACTCTCTTGGCAGCGTGTGTGCAGTGAACAGTGATGGTGCCTTAAATGATGGAATCCGACGGAAGTCACTCTCTTGGCTCGAGATCTATATAAGAAGTAGTTTGCACTCGTTTGGGGTACAATACAGTACGTTCAGATGGTCAGAGATATATGTTAGCGAAGGGTCCATTCGGAAGAATATACAAAGAATTAGGAGGCTGAGGGATACACTCACTATCATCTCTCTGTGATTACACTCACTGTCATCTCTCTGTGATTCTAGCTTTTGTTAATTTGGGTCTACTTGTGTTACTGTGGTAATTGAGAATGTTCTAATCAGGCTTCTTCTTTATTATTCTCTGCTCACTGATGTGATTTTGCCCACTGTAGAAGAGGCTTCTCTGTTGGAGAATATACAGAGTGAGAGCTTCAGTGTTGGGGGCAGTCGGCATGACAATGAGATTGAATATACTAGGATAGTCATTTGTAAGCTGGAGTTCTTAGTATTGTATACCACACTTGTATAACCTCTGCGTTAGTATACTTTTTTTTGTGTTGAGATGTCCTAGTTCATCTTTCGAGTGATCAGACCTTTTGTACTATTAACAATTTTATCATTTTGTGAACTAGCGCAATTTTTTCAATCTTGGTCGAATTGGCCTTTTCAACATCTTTGTAACATTCTGACTGTTCTTGGTTTATCTTCTCAAGTAGTACCTCACACAATGATGTTACAGGGTATACTTCCCTAAGGAGAACCTCCCTTGAGTAGAAGGAGTACTGGAAGTATAGACCCGGTTACCCCCTCTACAGTTTGGCACGCACGGTGGGACCCTTGCATTTTTGTGTGAGGTAATTAGTGTAGTATAGAGTGTGTCACACTATTTCTTGGTTTTTTTTGCATCCTGTGAGTGGGTACATGACCCACACTCGAGTAGGCAGAGAACCTCTTCGTGTAGAAAGGAGCATCAAGAAGTCAGCTCTACCTTTGGCGAGTACCCCACTGCCTTTAAATTTGTCCGTTGAATTGGCTTCTACCCCACTCTCAAAAGAGAAGCTGAGGAGGATATTAGATTTTTCCTCAAATACTTCAGAAGAAGCACCAATGCCAATGGAGGATCTTTCTCATTTACTCTCTAGGTTGAATATCAAGTTCCCTACTTTTAAGGGGTTGGCTTATGAGGATGCATATGATCACGTGAGGAGATTCATTTCCTTATGTTGAGGACGAGGTCTGCAGAATCGAGAGGATGCAATGCTGGTACTCTTCCCATTTACATTGGAAGGTCTTGCTGACAAATGGTATAGTCAATATGCAGACAACCACTTCACTACGTGGGAGGTACTGAAGATGACATTCTCGCAGACATTCAGACCAAGTGACTCCTCGGAAAGAGCTCTAGATCAGCTAGAGAATCTGTGATTTCCTGGTTAAAAAATGGATAGAGAAAGCTTTACCCAAGTCATCTCAGCAGAAGCTTCGCGAATGTCTTAGATTGGATGCAACACTGGATGATTTTGTTGCAGCTGCATCACGCATTGAGGAAGCTAGGCTACATTTCGAAGGAGATACTCAACCATATTATGCATCACACTTAGATCCTATTGAGCAACTCAAGAAGGAGTTGGAAACGTTAAGAATACAGTAGAGTCAACAAGAAGAGAAGGTCATACCACCACCACCGCGCCACAATGTTGATGAAGTAGCTCAACTTTGTCGTGAGTTAGAAGATTTGCACACTACACAAGACATACGAAGGCAAGTTTGGTATACAATATGTAGCAAAAATGGACATTCAAATGTTAATTGTCCTCACAAGGTGAGCTGTCAATTCTGTGGCAAGGATGGTCATGAAGCAAGAGACTGCTACTACCTCAAGGGAGTACAACAGCATGGTAACCCTCCTGTTCTTGATTCGTATTATGCTAGTACTTCAAATGCACCTAATAGAGAAGAGACCCATCTAACTCGGCCTAGATATAATAGGCCACTGATGTGTTATTGCTGTGGTGAGTATGGCCATATGCAGAACATGTGTTCTCTACCTAAAGGTGCACCTCCCTGTCAGCATTGTCCAGATGCCAAGGATCACTATACCAGAGATTGCCCAAGAAGCCGCCCTGCTCCAATTCACATGATTGCAGTCTCCCCACAAGTAGAAGGTATGCCCACTCAGTCTTATGCTGTTTCATCTTCTTCAGTGCCCATGATGACTAGAGCCAGACAAGCGACAACCTGTAGAGAGGAACAAGAGGGACTCAAACATAGAGATGAGGAAAAGAAGGCTGGTTGGAAGGGCCAAGCAGACATTGAAGGAGCTTATGATATGGTGACTACTTCCCTTCAGGACCAACCTGCAAGCTCTCAAGAAGACACACAAGAGGTTAAGATTGAGGAAATCTTGAAAGGTATTCATCACAGAGTTAGTTTGTACCAACTCATAAAAATGGATTCGAAAGTAAGAAGTGATTTATTGAAAGTTATACACTCGGCCTACTTAAGCCCACCACCGAGAGTAGATGGTTTCATGGTTGACTTTGCGCCTGCACCCTTGGTAGACTATCAAAGCTCAAGGCTATCTGTGTTCATAAATGATGAAGGTCTGACTAGCATCATTATAGATGGAGGCTCTGGCATCAATCTGATGCCTGGTTTTACAATGAAGAAACTCAAACTGAACCTAACCAAGGCGGCACCCTTCACTGTCACATTAGCAGATCAGCATCGTGTTATGCCCCTCGGCATCATTTAGAAGGTACACATGTCTGTACAAGGTTGTCAATTCCTCCTAGATTTGGTTGTGATTGCCCTGCCACAGGAAAGCTCTTATCCTCTGCTTTTGGGAAGGCCTTGGTTAAGGCGAGCAAAAGCACTACAGAATTGGGGAAGAAACCAGATGTGGATCTCCTCAAAGACTAATAACCACTTACAGGTACACTTAGAAGAAGGATGTGACTCCAACAAGACAACTGGATATGTAGATACTCAGGTAATGCCTTCTGTACCCCAAGAAGAAGAAAATTTGTTAAATTGGATGATGGGTGGTGCAAAGTGTTGCACTGTTGAGATTACTAAAATAAATGAAGGACTTGCAAAAGAAGCCCAGGGAAGGGAAAAAGAGTCGAAAAATAAAAATTTAGGCTCAATCACTCACAAAGGAGAAAAAGTGAGTCCTTGCAGGAAAACAAAGACCGAGGTCAAGAAAGAGCCTTTGGAGATCAAATTTGGCCATTTTCACAAAATAGTCTTGGTGGTCAAAAAGTAGCAGAAAGTGAGTAAGTATCTTCGGGGGGCCCAAATAGTCAAATTGGGCCATCGGACCAAATTAAAGAACCTTTGGAGATCAAATTTGGCCATTTTTCACAAAATGGTCTTGGTGGTAAAAAAGTAGCAGAAAGTGAGTTAGTATCTTCGGGAGGCCCAAATAGTCGAATTGGGCCATCAGATCAAATTAAAGAGCCTTTGGAGATCGAATTTGGGCATTTTTTAGAAAATGGTCTTTGTGGTAAAAAATTAGCAGGAAGCGAGCAAAAAGTAGCAGGAAGTGAGTTAGTATCTTCACGAAGCCCAAATAGTCGAATTGGGCCATTAGAACAAATTGGTCCATTGGATCAAAATGGGCCAATCTTGCGAGGATGCACTACTACAGAGTTCTACGAAAGGGCAAAAAAGCCTAAAATTGACAAAATTGAAGAAGCCTTGGAGGAGGCTACTTTTGAGTCTCAAGGGCCCAATTTTGAGTCTGAGAGCAGAGAAGACCTTCTGTTTTCAGAAATTCCTCAAGGATGGATCAAGCAACATATTGTGGAACATAAGGTGAATTCCACCCCTGCTCACAATGCAGATGCTTTTTCAAGGGAAACGAGTCTTGAAATGCTAGTTCAAGAAGTGAACTTGGGAGATGAAGGAAATCCTCAAATAGTCCACTTAGCCTCCTGGTTGTGGCACTATCCCTTTTTACAATAGAGGGTAACTTCTCTCCTTTTCTCTTATAAAAATGTCTTTTCATGGTCCTACAAGGATCTAACAGGGATTCCAGAAGAGCTTGGATTACATCGAATACCCCTAGTAGAGGGAGTTGCACCTGCAAGAAGTAGGCCATATCGACTCAATCCAAAATATGCAGAGGTAGTAAAACTTGAAATCACAAAACTTGAGGAAGCAAGAATTATTGTTCCAGTAGAACATTCAAGGTGGCTTTCATCTATGCTTATTGTACCCAAGAAAAATAGTGAAAAAATAAAAATATGCGTTGATTTTCGTGCTTTAAATAAGGAAATTGTTCAAGATGGCTTCCCTCAACCTTTCACAGAACAAGTATTAGAAGAAGTAGCCGGTCACACTTTGTACAGTTTTCTTGATGGTTTCAATGGCTACAACCAAATATTAATTCATCCTGATAATAGAGACAAAACTGCCTTTGTCACTCCATGGGGCACTTATGTGTACACACATGGCTTTTGGGTTGTGAAATGCACCTGCTTCATTTAATAGAACAATGTATTTGATACTGGGGAAATGGTTGACAACTTTTTTGCACATTTTTATGGATGACTTTTCAGTGTTCTCAGGCACAGATAGAAGAGCAGTAGTCCAAGATTTTCACAATCACTTGGAAAATCTGAAGGAAATCTTTGAGCAGTGTCTTAGAACAGGTTTGAAGTTGAATCTTGCTAAATGTCATTTTTTGGTCACTAAAGGCACTCTCCTTGGTCACATCATGTCTGCAAATGGGATAACTGTAGATCCAGCAAAGGTCACTGCAATCCTTTCCATGCCCATTCCATGGACTCCTAAGGAAGTACAAAGCTTTTTAGGCCATGCAGGCTACCATAGGAGATTTATACGGATGTATTCAGAAATAGCTAAGCCTCTGTCAAGGCTTACAAGTAAGAAGACTCCTTTCTCATGGAGTCTTGAGGCTGAAAAGACATTTTTTGAACTAAAATTGAGGCTATGTACTGCTCCACTCTTAACTGTTCCTAACTGGTTAGTAGAGTTTCATGTGCATACAAATGCTAGTCTTCATGCAGTAGGAGCAGTTTTGGATCAACCCTCCATGCCCAAGGTGCCGAAGGTGGATCAACCTATAGCTTATGCTAGCAGACTACTTATCAGGATAGAAAGAAATTACAGCACTACGGAAAGGGAAGGTTTGGCTATTGTTTTCGCACTCCAAAAGTTTAGGCACTACCTTCTAGGTGTGCATTTCATTGTCATATCTGACCATCAGCCCCTCAAATACTTAATTAATAAGCCTAGAGTAGCTGGAAGGATTTGGCGTTGGCTACTACTGTTTCAAGAGTATGATTTTGAGATTCATATTAGGCTAGGAAAAGAACACTACATGGCAGATCAGTTGTCAAGGATGGCTATGAGCGAAAAGGCGACAAGTATTAATGATGAACTTGTAGATAGTAGTCTCTTCATGGTAGAGACTCAAACTGAGTGGTATGGTGAAATTCTGCATTTTCTCACTTCTGGAAAATTCCCTGAGAGCATAAAACCATTAGAGAAGAGGAGATTACTCTTTAAAGCCAAAGCATATTTGCTTATAAATGGCCATTTGTATAAATATTGTCATGATGGTATCTTGAGAAAATGTGTTTATCCAGAAGAGGTGAAGTTTTTGCTTGAAGCAGCACACAGTGAAGGGCATCTCAAAGGAGAGGAGTTGGCTCACAAAATTATCCACAAGGGATTATGGTGGCCTCATGTTTACAAAGATGCTATCAAGTTTGCCAAAGGATGTGATATTTGCTAGAGATATGCTCCCAAACCTAGTAGACTGAATTTTCAACCATTAGTTGTTGGTGCAGATCAATCACCAATTGAAGACTTGGAAGGTTAAAGAGTGAAGGAAAGATCAACCATTGAAGCTTGGAAGAAAGACATAATCAGAGGATAAGAGAAGTGTACACATATGTACATTAGTATAGTCATAGGTGACTCAGATCTTTGTTTGAGTAATAAACTTGTACAAATTATCTATAAATACTTTGAGAAAAGTCGGGGCATGTATGAGAGCTTATGAGAGCATTTGTAGAAGTCAAGATTGAGGAAGTTAGGAGTCAAGAGATAGAGAAAAGTTAGTTGAGTTAGCTCTCATCACTCAGTTGTAAATTTCTGAGTTAATGAAGAAATGTTGCGCCCGATGTTTCTGCGTCTGCTCTTTCTGTGTTTGATCAATTGTGAAATCCTTTTGAGGATATCTAAGTTGTTAGTTAATGAGCCTGTGACCTGAATTTCAGAGTCTAATTGTAAACAGGCTAGGAGAATTGTTAGTAGGAACATTCATATGTGTTGAGTGTCTACAGTTCTCTGAAACAGGCGCAAATTTCGAGTTTAATCTTTTGATCAGTGCTCACTCCATAGTTTAAAGTTTTGTGCAAGTAAGCACTTAATCTTTAAGTTGGAAGGTGATCTACTCGTGGCTAAAAGCATTTGGCAAAACGGGTTAGATATTGTGAGAACCAAAGTTAAGAAGTTAGGGGTGTCTAAATCGACTTCTCAGAAGTGCAGATTCAGACATAGGTAACTTGTGAAGACAATTTCTCAAGTTATACTAAAGCTTTTCAAGTGATTCAACTTGGAGGTGATGCGCAATCCCTAGGAGATGATTCGTACAAAGTTTCATCAAAAACTTTACACGTTTGATAAGTCAATGTGAAGAAATTCTGCAGCAGACTTTTATGTGTTTCACTTTCTTCACAGATTTTCTTAATTTTGATAATTTGGAGATTGGACCTCTAATTAAGTGAAGGTTTTGACTTACTCTTGATATAGAGGTGTTCTAAATTCAAGAGTAGGTTGTTCTTTTGGAGATTAACACTCTCCATCAGTGGTATCAGAGCAGGAGACATCAAAATCAAGGAAAGGAAGGTCCCGACTGCTGCAGATTCAAGAAGTTCAACATTTGAAGAACTAAGAAGTGAAAGCTTGGAGTCAAAAGCCTGAGGAGAAGTCTACTCGACATCAAGAAAGGCAAAAGGAGTCTAATTCGAAGTAAAGGTACATACATTGCTTGTAAAGCTTGAAGTTTTCAATACACAGGTGGACACAAGATGGGAGATGCTCTACAGATAGAGAAATTGGATAGGGAAAACTATCCTGCATGGTCAATGAGGATGGAAGCTCATCTTATGAGCAAAGATTTAATTGGTTACATCACAGGAGAAGAAGAGAAGCCAGAGTTCAGAGATCCTAGTGTTCCAACTAGGGAAGAGTTAGCAGATTTGAAAAATTGGATGAAGAAAGATGCTCAAGCTAGGAGCATTATCTATATGGGAGTCAATGATTACTTGTTACCTCATATTAGAGGTCTTGAAAGTGCAACTGACATATGGAATGCTTTGGAGGAGCATTTCCAGAACACTACAAAGTCAAGGAAGGCATCCTTATGGGCAGAGTTTACTACCTTCAAGAAGAAGGCCTCTCAATCCATCTCAGACTATGTAACAAGGATGAAAGATATTGCAGATGCTTTAGGAGCTGTTGATGAAGACATTGAGGAAGATAAGTTGGTAAGGCAAATCCTTACAGGGTTGAGAGGTGATGACAAATGGAAGCCATTTATTTTGTCTACAGAACTATCACTTGATCATTTCACTCCTGATTTAAATCAATTGTTAGGTCATATGCTAACATTTGAACAGGATGTTAAAGGAGATGGTGACAAGAGTACAGGTCATGCAATGTACTCAAAGGACAAGAAGAAGAATAGCAAAGGAAAACAACAAGCAGGTGAAGATGAAGGAACAACTACTCAAGCCAACTTCCTAAGAGGAAGAGGAGGTGGCAAAGGTAGAGGAAGAGGCAGGAACAACAAAGATGGAGGCAAAGCTTGCTGGATTTGTGGTAAGACAAATCACTTAGCTAATGATTGTTGGCACAATACTCAGAATAATAATGGATATAGTCAAAACTATAATGCAAGAGGAAGAGGTGGCAGAAATCAAAGAGGTAATTACAGAGGTAGAGGTGGAAGGAATTACTTTGGAAGAAATGCAGGTAGAGGATTCCAAAGTCAACAATACAACAACACCTACTACAATTATGCTTCAGATCAAAAGGAAGATTCAACATTGATAATGAATGCAACTTGTGAAAGGCAGAGTGAAGATCAAAGAGTCTTCTACATTGACTCAGGGTGTAGCAATCACCTGAGTGGTAACATATCTTTGATGACTGATTTGGAAAGTAAAGTTTTTAATCATGTTGTTCAAACAGGTGACAACACAAAGCACAATGTGAAGTCAATTGGATCAGTGAAGGCCAAGGATGGAAGCACCTTATTGAGTAAGGTCTTGTATGTTCCTACAATCCCTAAGAATTTGATAAGTGTAGGTCAAATTGTTGAAAAGGGATATGAAGTAAGGTTCACTAATGATGGAGTATATGTGGAAGACCCTAGCCAAGGGTATAAACAGATTGTTTCAGGAAAAAAGGAAGGAAGACTATTTACATTGAAGATTCAAGGCAATATTGGTCATGCTATGTTCACATATGGAGGACATAAGATCTCTGAGTTAGATCTTTGGCACAAGAGGCTTGGACATTTCAATGAAAGAGGTATTAAAGATATGGTTAACAATGGTTCAGTGCTTGGATTGCCTAATGTTGCAGGTCAACATATGACATACAAATGTGAGGCATGTCAATTAGGTAAGGCTCATAAACATTCATATTCCAAGCATGGTTTTATGCATTCAGAGAAGCTTGAGTTGGTACACACAGATGTGTGGGGACCATCAAAAGATTTCAGTATAAATGGATCAAGGTATTATGTGATTTATGTTGATGATGCTACTAGGTGGATCACTATCTATGTGATCAAAGATAAGTCAGAAGTGTTTAATACATTTAAACACTATCATGCATATGCAGAAAGAATTACAGGTCATAAGTTAAAAAGACTAAGGTCAGATGGAGGGGGAGAGTATTTCTCAAATGAGTTCAGTGATTATTTATGGAATGCAGGTATAAAAAGGGAAATTACTTGCAGGTACTCTCCTCAACAAAATGGTGTTGCAGAAAGGAGAAATAGAACTCTTGTTGAGTTTGCAAGATCCATGATGAAGGAGAAAAATTGCCCTAATTATTTGTGGGCTGAGGCTGTAAATACAGCCACTTATTTGGTCAATAGGTTACCATGTAAAGCCTT
Organism: Ceratopteris richardii; assembly: GCA_020310875.1. Classification (NCBI taxonomy): domain Eukaryota; kingdom Viridiplantae; phylum Streptophyta; class Polypodiopsida; order Polypodiales; family Pteridaceae; genus Ceratopteris; species Ceratopteris richardii. Next base: position 119,418,002 of record CM035440.1, on the reverse strand, counting down.
GCAGGGTATGACACCATATGAGGCTTGGTGGGGTAAAAGACCTACCTTGGATCATTGCAGAGTTTTTGGGTGTGTGGCATATGCATATGTGCCATCACAATTAAGACACAAATTGGAACCCAAAGCTGAAAAGTATGTTTTCATTGGCTATGATGACAAGCAGATGGGCTATAGATTGTGGAGTCCATCAACAAAGCAATTTATGGTTTCTAAAGATGTTACATTTGATGAACAAAGTACTTGGTATGCAGGTACAATCAATATCAATACAGGTGATGAAGAAGAAGTGAGTCAAAGAAAAGGTAAATCAAAAGTTCAAATATTTGATGAGCAAGAGAATAATGAAGTGCAGGTTGAAATGGAAGAGACACCAAGATTTGATCCTGAATGTGAAGAGCCAGAAACCTCAAGGAGTGGAGAACTCAGAAGGTCAACAAGAAATAGGTGGCAACCTACAAGGTATAGTTATGATACTTCATTTCTAGCCACAAAAGATTATGCTTATATGGTGAATACAGATGAAGACCCTTCTACATATGAAGAGGCAAAAGGTAAGGAAAAATGGGAGAATGCTATGCAGGAAGAATATGATGCACTATTGGAGAATCAAACTTGGGATTTGGTTCCTAAACCAAATAGTCAGAAGATTATTGGATGCAAGTGGGTCTACAAGACAAAAAGGTTTGCAGATGGAAGTGTGTCTAGATACAAGGCTAGACTTGTTGTCAAAGGCTTTGCTCAGACATATGGTATTGATTATGATGAGACCTATAGTCCTGTGGCAAAAATGACAACCATAAGGACACTTATTGCTATTGCTGCATGTAAAGGTTGGAAGCTATGTCAACTTGATGTGAAGAATGCTTTTTTGAATGGTTATATTTCAGATGATGTATTCATGGAGCAACCTCAAGGGTTCAGAGATAAAAGGTATCCAGATCATGTGTGCAAGCTCAAGAGAGCTTTGTATGGCTTGAAGCAGGCCCCAAGGGCATGGAACTATAGACTTGTGAAGTTCCTTAAAGAACTTGGTTTTCAGGTGTCTAAAGCAGATAGTAGCTTGCTTGTCAAGGCAAGTGAAAATGGTTTCATATACATGTGCATATATGTTGATGATATAATTCTTACAGGTACAGATGAAGAAGGAATACAAAGGCTTAAGAGGCAAATGGAAAAGGAGTTCAAGATAAGTGACTTGGGAGACTTATCATACTTCTTGGGCATGGAGATTACATATACTCAACATGGAGTATTTGTGACCCAAGAAAGGTATTTGAAGAATTTGTTAATCAAGTTTAAAATGGATGATTGCAGGGTAGCACCTACACCAATGGAGGTGAATCACAAATTGAGTAAGTATGGAGGTGAAGAATTCAAGGACATGAGACAATATCAGAGTTTGGTTGGTAGCCTTATCTATGCTACTCTAACTAGACTTGATTTATCATATGCAGTAGGGGTTTTGTCTCAATTTATGCATTGCCCAAGGAAAGAACATTGGATTGCAGGACAAAGGGTGTTGAGGTACATTAAGGGTACACTCAATGAAGGTTTGTATTATGGGTTTACCTCAGATACAAATATCAAAATTTATAGTGATGCAGATTGGGCAGGTAATCCAGATGATAGAAGATCTACATTTGGATACATGTGTTATGTGGGAGATAAACTTATATCATGGTGTTCCAAGAAGCAACATACAGTTGCTTTATCTTCTACAGAAGCAGAGTATAAAGGCATGGTTGAAGCTGCAAAAGAAGTGATTTGGCTCAAGACATTGATGAAGAGTTTTGACATTATGCATGGAGTACCAATCATATATGGAGATAACATGAGTTCATTGTATTTAGCTGCTAATCCTGTTTTTCATGCCAGGACCAAACACATTGAGATTCAGTATCACTTTCTAAGAGAGAAAGTGATGGACAAGGAGATTGAAGTTATACATACTTCAACAAAAGATCAGATAGCTGATATGCTTACAAAAAGCTTGGATGGACCAAAGCTACAGAAGTTTAAAGACATGGCAGGTATAAAGAAGAAAGGAGAAGACCTCAATTGATGATTGAGGGGGAGCTGTTGGTGCAGATCAATCACCAATTGAAGACTTGGAAGGTTAAAGAGTGAAGGAAAGATCAACCATTGAAGCTTGGAAGAAAGACATAATCAGAGGATAAGAGAAGTGTACACATATGTACATTAGTATAGTCATAGGTGACTCAGATCTTTGTTTGAGTAATAAACTTGTACAAATTATCTATAAATACTTTGAGAAAAGTCGGGGCATGTATGAGAGCTTATGAGAGCATTTGTAGAAGTCAAGATTGAGGAAGTTAGGAGTCAAGAGATAGAGAAAAGTTAGTTGAGTTAGCTCTCATCACTCAGTTGTAAATTTCTGAGTTAATGAAGAAATGTTGCGCCCGATGTTTCTGCGTCTGCTCTTTCTGTGTTTGATCAATTGTGAAATCCTTTTGAGGATATCTAAGTTGTTAGTTAATGAGCCTGTGACCTGAATTTCAGAGTCTAATTGTAAACAGGCTAGGAGAATTGTTAGTAGGAACATTCATATGTGTTGAGTGTCTACAGTTCTCTGAAACAGGCGCAAATTTCGAGTTTAATCTTTTGATCAGTGCTCACTCCATAGTTTAAAGTTTTGTGCAAGTAAGCACTTAATCTTTAAGTTGGAAGGTGATCTACTCGTGGCTAAAAGCATTTGGCAAAACGGGTTAGATATTGTGAGAACCAAAGTTAAGAAGTTAGGGGTGTCTAAATCGACTTCTCAGAAGTGCAGATTCAGACATAGGTAACTTGTGAAGACAATTTCTCAAGTTATACTAAAGCTTTTCAAGTGATTCAACTTGGAGGTGATGCGCAATCCCTAGGAGATGATTCGTACAAAGTTTCATAAAAAACTTTACACGTTTGATAAGTCAATGTGAAGAAATTCTGCAGCAGACTTTTATGTGTTTCACTTTCTTCACAGATTTTCTTAATTTTGATAATTTGGAGATTGGACCTCTAATTAAGTGAAGGTTTTGACTTACTCTTGATATAGAGGTGTTCTAAATTCAAGAGTAGGTTGTTCTTTTGGAGATTAACACTCTCCATCATTAGTAATCTCCACTGGATGGCTACCTTTCGAACGATGGGGTCTTGATTTCGTTGGACCAATCAACCCAACTGGTCAACCTGGTGGTAAGAAGTATATCTTGATGGCCACATGTTATTCTACTAAGTGGGTAGAAGCTAAGGCTACTGCTGATTGTACTTCCACTACAGTAGCCAAGTTCATGTATAAAAGAATATTCTCACGATTTGGCTGCCCACTTGAAGTCATCAGTGATAGAGGCACACACTTTGTAAACCAGTTGTTGCAAATAACCTTTGTTAGGTACAAGATCTTCCATAAGAAATCCTGTGCATACTACCCGAGAGCAAATGGGCAGGCAGAAAGTTCCAACAAAATTTTGATTGGATTATTACGCAAATTAGCCTTTGACTATCACAGTTCATGGCCACAAGCTCTCATTGGTGCAATATGGGCTTTTCGAACAACCAGAAGGGGCACCACTAGAGAGAGCCCATTTCTTTTAGTCTATGGGAAATAGGCATTAGCCCCTTTCGAATTCATCATCAAAAAAGAAATTGAAGCAAAAAGAATTGATGTTGACCCTCATATTAGAAGATTGGTAGCACTGGAGGAACATAGGGAAACAGCTATGAAGAGACTGCAGGAAAAGCAGGAACAAAGGAAACACATTCATGATAGACACTTAAGGACCAATAAAGTGGAAGAGGGAGCTCTAGTGCTGGTATATCAAATTCCATCCGTACCTACTAAATTGGCACCAAAATGTTCAGGACCATACAAAGTGTTGAGGATATTTCAACAAGGAGCAATACAAGTAGAGGACCTACAGGGTGAGAAATTGCCTCTGATCAACATCTCCAGGGTGAAGGCTTATCTAACTTGAAATATTTCGAGGAAAAAAATCAATCATTGTATATACCCTAGTTCTCATTTCAGCTTGTTTTGCCCATAGACAGTTCTAACTTTTTTCTTAGAAATTTTTAGCCAATATTGAAGAATTGCACCGAGACGGTGTAACATCTTGATGTGGGGGACTGTAATGGAGCAAGATTTGATCTTCATTGTATGCCAGCCCAAAAAAAAAAGTCCTAGCGCCACTTCTTTTTGTCCTTGAGAGTTTACCGCTCAAGATCCCCCTCATTTCATCTTTGTCGGGTCAGAAAAAATTCAGCCTTCAGATTTCAGCCCTCCAAAATTCAGCCCTCCAAATTTAACCTTCAAAATTCAGCCCTCCAAAATTCAGCCTTCAAAATTTAGCCCTCCAAAATTCAGCCTTCAAAATTCAGCCCTCCAAATTCAACCTTCAAAATTCAGCCCTCCAAAATTCAGCCTTCAAAATTCAGCCCTCCAAAATTCAGCCTTCAAAATTCAGCCCTCCAAATTCAGCCTTCAAAATTGCACCCTCCAAAATTCAGCCTTCAAAATTCAGCCCTCCAAATTCAGCCTTCAAAATTCAGCCCTCCAAAATTCAGCCTTCAAAATTCAGCCCTCCAAAATTCAGCCTTCAAAATTCAGCCCTCCAAATTCAGCCTTCAAAATTCAGCCCTCCAAAATTCAGCCTTCAAAATTCAGCCCTCCAAAATTCAGCCTTCAAAATTCAGCCCTCCAAATTCAGCCTTCAAAATTCAGCCCTCCAAAATTCAGCCTTCAAAATTCAGCCGTCCAAAATTTGTCCCTCAAAATTCAGCCCTCAAAATTTGTCCCTCAAAATTCATCCTTGGCATCATTTTTCATCCCTTAAAATTCAGCCCTCAAAATTCATCCCTAAAAAATTCAGCCCTCAAAATTCATCCCTCAAAATTTGTCCCTCAAAATTTGTCCCTCAGCCAAAATTTGTCCTTCAAAATTCATCCCTCAGTCAAAATTTGTCCTTCAAAATTTGTCCGTCAAAATTGTCCTTCAAAATTTGTCCCTCAAAATTTGTCCCTCAAAAATTGTCCTTCAAAATTTGTCCCTCAAAATTTGTCCTTCAAAATTTGTCCTTCAAAATTTATCCCTCAAAATTTGTCCTTCAAAATTCTTCCTCGACGCCAGAATCAAGTCAGCTATCAGATTTGTGATGAAGTGTTGATTCGTGAAAGAGTCTCGCATTCAAGGCCATATTCCAAAGTCTTCAGGCGCTTTTGAGTCAGTTGGCTGTCAATACCAGAATTAGACCACCTACCCAAAATTAGCCAACTCTCTCTCCACTTTCATCAGACTAGTTCGGTGCGAACAATGATGGTGCAGTAAATGATGGGATCTGGTGGAAGCCACTCTCTTGGCAGCACGTGTGCAGTGAACAGTGATGGTGCCTTAAATGATGGAATTCCGGCGAAAGTCACTCTCTTGGCTCGAGATCTATATAAGAAGCAGTTTGCACTCGTTTGGGGTACAATACAATACGTTCAGATGGTCAGAGATATATGTTAGCGAAGGGTCCATTTGGAAGAATATACAAAGATTTAGGAGGCTGAGGGATACACTCACTGTCATCTCTCTGTGATTACACTCACTATCATCTCTCTGTGATTCTAGCTTTTGTTAATTTGGGTCTACTTGTGTTACTGTGGTAATTGAGAATGTTCTAATCAGGCTTGTCCTTGATTATTCTCTGCTCACTGACGTGATTTTGCCCACTATAGAAGATGCTTCTCTGTTGGAGAATATACAGAGTGAGAGCTTTAGTGTTGGGGGCAGTCGGCATGACAGTGAGATTGAATATACTGGGATAGTCATTTGTAAGTTGGAGTTCTTAGTATTGTATACCACACTTGTATAACCTCTCTGCATTAGTATACTTTTTTCTGTGTTGAGATGTCCTAGTTCATCTTTCGAGTGATCAGACCTTTTGTAATGTTAACAATTTTATCATTTTGTGAACTAGCACAAATTTTTCAATCTTGGTCGAATCGGCCTTTTTAGCATCTTTGTAACATGCTGACTGTTCTTGGTTTATCTTCTCAAGTAGTATCTCACACAATGATGTTACAGGGTATACTTCCCTAAGGAGAACCTCCCTTGAGTAGAAGGAGTACTGGAAGTATAGACCCGGTTACCCCCTCTACATTGAAGATGTTGGAGCCTTGGAGAGAGGTTTTGTGTTTGGAAAAGTTAGCTCATATTCAGGAATTTCAGAAAACTTCAGAGAATTCAGATTTTTTGATGTAGCAGTCAGTTGAAGAGTCTACTTTCTATGATTGTCTTGATTTTTGGATACATGCTTGTATTCAAAAAAGGTGTTCCATCAGATCCTATCACTTGATTGATAAGTGGAGTTAGCCAAAAGAAAGTCAAGCAGGTACTATCACATTTCACCCGGGTAGAATATGAAGATATGAAGTATCAACTTGCAGCTTTTGGAGTTCTCAAGGTGAGAAGTTTGTCCACTTATGTTTCAAGTAGGAGTTGCAGATTCTTGGGAAGGATTTGGTTAAAGAAAAGTTTTACAACTTTATGTGAGAAGCATGGACACTTTGAGACATTCAGGAAGCAAATCAAACATTCAGTCATGAAGGTTTAATGAGAGTAGATTCTACGAAGGTATTTTGTTGGAGAGATCTTGATAGATCTTGAGTATTTATGAGTCAAATGTCTATCCTTTGTTTGTGAAGATTCTTAACATTGGAAGAAGTAAGTCAAGGATACACGTGTGTGAAAAGATCACATACTTACAAAAGTAGCAAATAATGCGAACAAGTTTGCTATCAGAAATCCTCAAACTCATATGAACATACCTTCTTGAACACCTCATCCAAATATGAATAAAGCATACATGTATTGATTCTCCTTTAGATATGCCGAATAGGACTCCTCCTGATATGGATGCCACTACCTCCATAAACTCCAAGTAGTATGTGTGTGCATAAAGATAATATGTACCTGAATTCTTAACATAAGATGCAAATCTTATGTTAACCACCATCCAATGTCTTTGAAGTAACCCGAAATATTCATGTAGAAGACAATCTTCAAATACATCATGTGAATGGCCGATCCATACCACCAAGATGCTGTGAGGTAAATCCTCTCCATAAGCAAGGGTGTGAGCACACTCTTCTTCTCTAAGAAGAACTCCATAGCCGCTCCTCAACATGCTCCAAAATAGCACCATGGCTGCCCCATGTGCTAAGAAGAACCACCTCTATTAAGGTACCAAAGCTCCAAATCTTGGTGTTGAACTTGGTGTAGGATGAATAAACAATGAGCCAATGACTTCTTATATAGCTTTGATTATCCTCCAAAAGCTCCTCCAAAAGCACTTCTCACAAAAACTCTACGATCGCTTATGAATAAAGCTACAAACCAAATCAATCATGGTTGGGAGGCATTTGATCTATCCAAGAGTGTTGGCATCATTTTGTTGTAGAGGGACTAGGATCCAAGTGTACACATGCTATAAACTAGAATATTTTGAGCAATATGGACCAATGAGACATTGTTTTCCAACAATATATAGAATACCAAAAAATCCGTGATCTCATCGAGCACGTCAGAGTTCATGGCTAGTGTCCCTTTAAGATTAGGGACTCTACAGACTAGGTCATACAAATCCGTATAAATGTTGTAGTCTGTAGTATCCAAGAACTCCATGAATAGATCTCGAGGAGATTTGATGGGAGTGGAAGTGCTAGTAGCCATTGCTTGCGCATGAGAATTCTATTGATTGGTTTGTGCTTTCTAGCTCTTTGTGAGTGCAAATGTGAGAAATGAGCACAAAACCCATTTTTATATCAGTTTCAAGTTTTTAAAGTGTTTGGGCCCACTTACATGATAAAATAGTGAAAGTTTAAAAAATGAATTTTTGATGACAAAATAATGCACACAAATGTTTAAACATAACACAACAAAAAACATGACCAACCACATTTCAAAGTAGTGCATTAGGAAAAATATGAGCCTTGCATGGGCCTTGTAAGGATTCCTAATTTTTAGGGATTAAAATGCTTAATCTAGTGGTTTAAGAGAGCATACAAAACCACCAGTGGTATTCTGAAATAAAATACTATTTGATAGCTTTTGTATTTGAATTACCAAATGGAATATTTTGAGCCCTTGCATGTTTGAATTGAATGGCTTGGATTGATTCGTAGTATCTCTAGAGAGAGAAGGCCAATAAGTTTGTGGGAGTTTGGACTATTTAGGCAGGCTTTCCCAAATCCTTCATATCAAATGTCTGACTCAATTTCTTTTTGAGAATAGACAAATCATAAGAGGATTTCGCAGCAATCAAGATATCATCGACATAAAGTATCAAACATATCAAGCTGACATCTGAGCATCTCTTTGTGTAGAGACAATGATCCTCATTGCTTCAAGAATAGCCTTGAGATTTCATAAAAGCATCAAACTTTTGGTACCATTGTCTAGGGGGCTGTTTAAGTCCATACAAGCTCTTCTTAAGCTTACAAACTAGACTTTCCTTGCCAAGAACTACATAACCCTCTGGTTGTTCCATATAGATCTCATCTGTAAGATCTCCATGCAAGAAACCAGTTTTCACATCCATTTGGACTAGCGCTAAGTTCTCCATTGCAACGAATCCACGCAACATGTGTAGGGTAGTCATCTTGACCACTGGAGAGAAGATTTCCTCGAAATCATGTTGTTGCTTAAAACCCTTTGCAACGAGTCATGCTTTATACTTTGGAGAAGCACTATTTGATGTGAATTTCAGCTTATATACCCATTTACATGGTAAAGCTTTCCTGCCCTTTGGCAAAGTTACTAAATCCCAAGTACCATTCTTGTGAATAGAATCCAACTCACTCTTCATGACACGCTCCCACTTGACATGATCCTCTATCTGCATAGCCTCTTTGTAGCAAGAAGGCTCACCGGCATCTGTTAGCATAACAAAATCTAAACCTAGAACATATCTATCAGGTGGATGTGAAACACGTGCAGAATGTCTCAATGTTTGCTGAATACGAACATGTGCAGGCTGATCTGAGTGGACATTCTCTTGAACATCCCTATGTGTAGCATTTTTATGCATGCTAACTGGAGGACTACTATCCTCAAACACCACTCTTCTCACTTCAACCTCTTTAATGGGCTGTTTATGCATCTTAGACTCATTGAAAATGATATCACTAGTTCTGACCACTATCCGTGTTTCAGGATCCCATAAGCGATATCCACATTGTCCTTCTCGACCATATCCAAAGAAAATGCATTTCTTTGACTTATGATCGAACTTTGTCTAAGATTCTTGGGTATATGAACATATGATTCACACCCAAAAACTCGAAGATGATCATAATATGGTGGCTTCCCTGTCCACAACTCTTGTGCCACTTTCAGACCTTTGGCAATACTAGGTGAAAGGTTAATCACATGAACTGCAGTCAATACTGCTTCTGCCCAAAAGCCTTGTGAGAGGTTTGCATGATGCAACATAGAGACTACTCTATCTTGAATAGTTCTATTCATCCTCTTAGCTACACCATTCTGTACTAGGGTATAAGGAGCTATAAACTCTCTACCAATCCCTCTAGACTAACAAAAAAGGCTGAATTCATGTGAGGTATACTCACCCCCATTATCTGAACGTAAAGCCTTAAGCTTAGTTCCTTTTTCAGTCTCAACTGAAGCAAGCCATTTTTTGAAAGTGGGGAATACCTCATCCTTTGATTTGATAGGATATACCCAAACTATTTTAATAGCATAATCTATGGACATTTCTGGTTTGCTTTTCATATTGACAATGCTCACAAATGAAAAATTGGAGAAAGATAACATAGGTAAGTACCCAGAACGAGAAAGATTTTCCATTCCACTATGAGATATATGGCCCAAATGACCATGCCAAATACAAGCCATAGGCTGTTCAGTAACAACTAACAAGTGTTCTTTCTGTGATACAAATAAAGGATAAAGTGAGCCAACTTTACTTCCTTTTTTAATAACCATATTACCCTTTGATATGCGAAAGGACTGAGCATAGAAGACCACCTTGTAACCAAGGTCATCAAGTTGACCAATTGACATCAAACTACGTGATAACTGAGGTACATGGCGTACATTATGCATAGTAAATTTTGAACCATCAATGAACTGCACAACCAGATCTCCAATTCCCACAAAATCACACTGGTAAGAGTCACCAAGTCTCACTGTACCAAGAGACTTTGCTGCATAATTAGATGACCATTCTCTATGTGGTGTCACATGGAAGGAAGCACTAGAATCTAGCAACCAAGTGTGGGAAAGAGAATCGGCCATAAGCACCTCAGATGGCACAATACTATCAAGTGTCAACACGTCAGCATCATAAAAAATAGCATTAATTTCTTCAATCTTCACAGTCGAAGTAGATGGTGCAGGTAACTGTTTAACATGCCCATCAACATTCTATCCTTTACCTTTAGCATTCTTTAATGCATAACAATCTTTCTTCATATGTCCTTTCTTATGACAATAATGGCATTCGATATCCCTCTTCCTTGATTTACTTCTACTCTTATTCCGTTGACCATTCTTTTCCTTGTTCTTGCTCCTACCACATTGTTGATTCTTTCCTTGGTAAGAATCACGAACATTATATGCATCTCCACTCTGAGTGCCAACCATAGATTTTCTACAAATCTCCTCACTCAAGAGTGCTCCACATATGTCATCATAGACAAGTTTACCACCAGGTGCACTATTGCTAATAGTTGTGCAAAATGTATCCCATGATGATGGCAGGGTGCATAACAACAATTCTGCTTTCATTTCGTTATCCATATCCATTTTTTGAGCCTGTAACTGAGAGAATATAGCATCAAACCCATTTAGATGAGCAGCAACACTATCTGTGTCCTTCATGCGAAGGTCATATAATTTTCTCATCAGATACACTTTATTTGATGCCATCTCTTTTTCATATGTATTGCATAACTTCTTCCAAAGCTCCTTTGCACTTTCACAGTCTAATATTGTAAAGTAAACATTATCTGCCAGGTGCAAGCGAATGGTAGACCTGACCATTTCATCTAACTCATCCCAATCATCTTCATCCATGTCAGTAGGCTTCTTTGAAATCCAACTTACTGGCTTCCATTGGCTCCTTTGAATGAACACATCTTTAGTCTGATTCTTCCATAGAGCAAAGTTTGTGCCATCAAATTTTTGGATCTCAAAATGGTCTTTGCCCTACAAGTTATAACTCCTCCTCGGAACACTAGCACTAGACCTTGATCCACCGGATGTGCCTGAGACCTCTGATGCCATGATGGTAGAGAAATGAATAGAATGATAATGGAGCTAGAAGATTCTGAACACCAACGAATAATTGTATCAAGGAGTAAATTGACCACTATATAGTTGACAAAAGCAAAAATCTAGAAAAATTTTGCCAGAGTATCCTCTGCAAAATGAGCGTATGAACAATGTCAAAATATCATAAAACTGCAACTACTGCTATGTTTTTCTGCATAGTGAATCGACTCCAGTGCATATAATCAGTTACCCAATAGAAGCCAACTAGGCTTATCGAGCACCTATGAACAACTATCATATATCTCCTATGGCGAGGTTGGGTAAGTCTTCCACCTGCATCACCGAAGAGACCCCGACATCTGGGTGTCTCCTAGTTAAGAAAACCTCACCACGACCCTCTTTATCAAACATAAAAGGCTTTATGCAAAGAACGTAACCGCTATATCAATGACCACATGGACGCACATAAGCGGTATCCACAGAAGCATACATGGTGTGTATGTGCTCAATATATGCAGTAAAATGACACTAAAGGCTGAAAACACAGCCCAAAAACTAGCCAATAACACCTGCAAAGTGTCTTTCAACTTTGATGTTTTAGGCTCAAAAAACCTCCATAAATTTGCAGCAGCTGCTCCCACCAAAACTGAATCCTTTCAGAAAACTTGTAGTTTTATGAGTGTGGCTGAAAACATAGCCCCAAAGGTTGATACTTATTGTCGGAGAAGTACAAAGAACACTCTTCTTGATGTTCTTGGACTTGTGTGAAGAGAGCTATGTGCGAAAGTACTCCCAAATGGCTCCAAAAGACACCCAAAAATGCTTCAAAAATAGGCTTTGAAAGCAAAGAATGAAGCTTTGAGGGACCAAAACATGTTCAAGGTAATGTCAACCTCTTTACCCTTCTTCAAACACCACAAGAGTGTAGCTTAGTGGCAAGAGATTGCCACGGTTAAGCGAGCTCTGGGGGGAACAATACTGGGATGGATGACCTCCCGGGAAGTATCGGAACCTCTATCTTCCTTGATCATTGAGGTTCTCCCTCATACACATCCAAGGGCGCCAACGGTGACTTTAGTGACTCAGATGACAAGGTATGCCAAGGTCTATGCCTTGGTCACCGCCTTGGTCATAAGCCTTGGAGAAAGCCTTGGGGCAGGTGCTCGCTTCGCTCACACAAAAGGAACAAAGATTTTTGCGTCGAATTGCTCTGATACCAGTGAAGTAATTCGATGTCGATGCACCACAGTGCGCTCTCCTTCTCGAGAGCTCCACAACGATATGGTTGGAGTAGAAAACCGAGCTCTTGAGGCCACACACAGTACTTCGGACAGAGGTTGCAGAAAACACAATACACAAAGAAGCACGAAGACAGACTTCTTAGGTCTTACAAATGCAGTCGAACGTACAGTTTGTGACTGACCAGCCACTATATGTTTTATTAAAGAACATATACAAGGAAGTGTCCAGTGGCCATTTGGCCTTTCACATGGACCCTAACAGGAACATCTAAAACTTCTAAAGAAGCTTGGGACACAGTAGAAAGGTCTATATGAGGATAAAATGCCTTCCAAGATTTATGCTTTAGAGGCCGAGTTTCACAGTCTTACTATTTTTCCTCAAGACACGGTATCATCAGAAAGGTGATAATACAGTTTGATGATTTTCAAAGAAAGTTAGCACTTTTTTGATGAAAGATCTTAAGTGGAGACATGGATATTAGATTTCTTAACAAGCTTTCAAGGTCCTATGAGATGTTTGTGACTGCTCTGTACAATAGAGGTCAATAGATAACTTGGGAAGAAACAATAAGACTTTTGCTTCTCCAGGACTCTAGGGAAAAGACCCAAGCTACCTAAGAAATAGTTATGAAGGACAAAGCCACTTTCAACAAGACCAAAATTCAATAAGGCACTCAAGAGTCTAAGGACAAGGTCAAGAAGAAGTTTACTTTCAACTTTTGTGGCAGTCCTGGACACATTGAAAAGTATTGCTTAAAGAAGAAAAACAAGGAAAAGTCCAAGTCTATCCCAAAGACCGAGCATCAACCACACTGCACACACTGAAAAAGAAGACTTTCATGATTTTTAAGAGCACAAAGGCCAAGTTTATCTTGGAGATAAGAGGTGCATTGAGATCCAAGGAAGAGTCAATGCTCAAGTCACAAGCTCAAAAGGTGAGACCAAGTCACTCAAAGATGTTCTTTATGTACCAAACCTTTGTAAGAACCTTCTCTCAATGAAGGTCATTACTAAGTGCAACATGGCAATGCAATTCGATCATGATAAGTTCAAGTCATCAATCAAGAATCCAAACAAGTGATAGCTCAAGGATTTGAAGACAAAGGTCCCTACAAGCTTTCACGTTTCATGGTCAAGGACTCATGCTTTAGCTTGTGGCATTTCAGATTAGGATACACCTCACTAAGATCTCTTCAAGTCTTCTTTATCAAGGCCTTATCCAAGATTGCATAGGTGGATTTGAACTACCAAGCACGTGCTAAGCAGACATTTACCCCTTTGCCTATGGAAGCATCCATTTTTGCATATAAACCCTTATCATTAGTCCATGTTGATCTTTCTAGACCTATGCGTACACCATCCCTAAGTGGGTCACTTTACTTCTTCTTGATAGTAAATGACTTCACTAGAGAGTTGGGTTTATTCAATTAAACATAAAGAGGACCCACTTTCCAAGTTCAAGGCATGGACACATACAATTTAAGAAGACTTTCTAAGTTCTTTGAAGACCATCGATCAGATGGAGATAGTGGCTTTGTCAACCACAATTTATGAAAGTATTTGAAGCAACAAGATATTAAGTACCAAGCAAAGAATGATACTCAGCAAGGTATTACTCTACAAAAGATTCAAAGTGTGATCCAGATGGCTAAGACTACGCTTCATCAAAAGCACCTTCTACTCAAGTTTTGGGGTGAAGCTGTACACACAATGGTGCATATTCTTAACAGAGGGTTCTCAAATGTTTTGAATAACTAACATTCAAGGCTTACTTTCAGAAGAATCCAAGTGTGAGATATTTTAGAGTCTTTGTTAGTGATGCCTATATGCAAGGCCTTGATGATGATAGGCCTAAGTAATATATTTTCATCAGTTATGGTGACCGTTAGAAGGCATACAAAATTTATGACCCTAAGATTCACTCGTTTATAGTCACCACCAGATGTTGCACTTTTGATGAATACTCTAAGTGTTAATCCCTTTTGGATTCTTCTAAGGATCTAGATCCTTACATTTCCTCTTCAGAGGAGGATCATTCCACTATTGGACAATCACACTATGTGGAACACACTCTCTTTGTACATGATTTTCTAGATCATGGTATAGTTTTGGAGCATGAGGACTCAGAGATATAATCTCCAGTTATACTAAAGATGGCTACACCTCCCATCATACCATCAAAGTTTGTCATTTCCCCTCAGCTTTAGTTGGGCTTTAATCTAGGATTAGTGACTCTTCATTTTTCATTCATATATTTGTGAGTGCACTTACCTTGTCTAGAACAATGTTGCAACATGGAGTCCAACATCTTTCCATTCTCCGCAAGATACTCTTGCATCTACTTGGCTACATCACTCAACTGGATCCTTTTTTGATCCAACTTCTCAGTTCAAAGGGGGCTTTCATGGTCCACTACTGACAAATATAAAGACATTATACACTTAGTGGAGAACTACAACATACAGATGTACTACCATGTCATTATGATATTATGTTTCATGTATTTCTTGCAATACCTTGGCAATAGACATATCATGGTGGACATTGTCAAAGCTTTGGAGGTTGCCACATACCACATGAAGTCGTCATATCTATCACACATGAAGGAGATCTTGTCGAGTGAGATATTGTTTTGTTCATGTACCTCGTTGGTGTCGTCCTATCTATCACACATGAAGGAGATCTTGTCGAGTGAGATATTGTTCTGTTCGTGTACCTTGTTGGAGGCATACCTATGGAGTATCTGCTTGATCCATATGGTGGATATCTTATGGAGTAGCTGGCAATCACACATGTCGATCCCACTTGGAGGCTATGGATCTCCACATGGAGCCTTTCCTTTTGGTGCTTGCATTGCTAGTGCTACACTCATGGTGTATATTTCTCTCACACCCTAGAAACCTCCATACTCTACAAAATGGAGTTGTAGAGGGGGTGTTGAGAATATGAGACTACATCTCCCTTTTGTATCTAGGAGACACTCCATCTCTGGTTCATTTCCATTTTATACTATATCTCTTTGTATTTGGGTACATTGCCATTTGCTTCTACCTATGTATTCATTCTCCTTCAAGGGTAATTATCCCACATATGATGTACTTTGGAGAGGTCACTCTAACTCTATATAAGGAGGGCCTCTACCCCCATTTGTACTGGTTTAGAAGCTTGAGGAGCCTAGTCCATGCCCTTGGAAAGCTCACTCTAATCCATGTGATTTTTCCCATTTCATGGTCTACTCACTTTTGAGTCTCACACTCTTTCATTTTGTGAATACACTCTTCTTTTCATTTTTCTTCCGCACATGTACTCTCTACAGTTTGAACTTGTCATAGAAGAATGTGAGCCTACCACATCTACACCTAGGGAATGTATTGATGAGGATGAGGAATCCATCATCATGGAACCATTTTGAGCCCTAGAGGAAGAATAGATTTATATGATAGAGGCTAAAACTTAAGAATGTGAAGGATGTGTGTTGGACAAGAAGTTGACGATGACAGGAGGTGACAAGCGCAAGAAAAAAAGGGAAGAAAAAAATAAGTTCCCCAAAAGAAGAAGAATCCTTGTTGGAAGTGCCTAAAAACTTCAAGAAGTACAAGATAGAGGATAGAAAGGCCATGATAAGAATGCCCAAATGAGAAGCATCAGTAGGAGAAGCCTATGGAAACAAAGAAAAGGCCAAAAAATTATAGTAACCATAGAAGATAGTGAAGATAGGTGTATGTGCATAAGACATGGACTAAGTGAGGAAGAAGAATGGGAGTTGATAAACATGTTGAGAGTTTAAAAGGAAATACACACTTGGCATTTTAGGGATTTGAAAGGAGTGGACCTAGATATCTATTCTCATAGAATCATGATGTCATTGGAAGCCAAGGACATAATATCCTATATGCAAGGATGAGATGCCAGTGAGACCCATGATGGGCGAATATGCATTCTCTAAGTGGGAGTAGACTTTGTAGGACCTATTAATCCCCTTGTTAAGACCACATGCTTAGTACATCATTGTCGTTACAGACTATCTAACAAATGGGTAGAAAATAAATGCAACTAAAAAGAACGATGCACAAATAACAACAAAATTTTTATTTGAAAATATATTCACGAGATATGGATTATCAATAGAGTTGGTAAGCGATCGAAGTACTCAATTCTTGAATGAATTCATTGAATATCTTTTACAAGAATTCAGGGTTTTTCACAAGAAGTCTGTCCCATATCACCCACAAGCAAATGAACAAGCTGAGAGCACGAATAAGATCATATGCATTGTGTTGACTAAGCTTGTTAATAAAAAAAAGCTTTGATTGGAAAAAATAGCTTCATGATGCTCTTTGGGCATATCAAGTTGCCTACAAAATGGTACTCAATGCCACTCCATTTCAGATGCTGTTTGGATAGAATGCTATTCTTCCATTAGATTTTTTGATACCTACACTCAAAGTGGCACAAAAGCATCAGTGGAATAGCCATGAGCTATCTTCAAGGATCTTGGATCTTGAAAGATTAGGCATGACAAGATTGAGAGCAACGTGGATATATATGCTACAAAGAAGAGGCAAAAATATACTTCGATGCACATGTGAAAGATAAGGGCTTAAAAGCGAGAGGTTTAGTTATAGTATATAGATTGAAGCAACACACACGGAAGGTGGGAAAACATGGCTATGGAGCAATGATTATCAATAGGATATCAACCAGTGGAGCTCTCCAATTAGCTATGTTAGAATGTGATGTATTACCAAGCTATATCAGTGGCTGTATAGTAAAGCGTTATCAAGAACTGTTGATAGAGAAGATACTAAACGACTCAATATATATAAGAAGTGCAAGGAGGAAGAGAAAAGAATCCAAGAAGAAGCATAAGTAGATGCCTTAGAGCGTATTAGATGTATGAAGTTGCAATGACAAGGCATAGATCAACCTACGCACATTGATTATGAGGCCCCAAGGTATCACATGGCTTTAAGCTTGACCAAGAGCAATCAATATCATCACACTATAGATAGACATCCTTTTATAACAATAGATTTAGGACAGGGTATGACCACCACAACCATCAAGGTTTTCATTGATTCCGGAGCAACTACTAGTGCTATAAGATATTCTTATTGTTAGGACATGGAATTGTCAATTAGTTCTATTGAAGCTTATCTTGTAGGATTAGAGGGAGTGGACACCCCTTGCATGGGCAAGGTGGAGCTTCGTGCATCTATTCAGGATGTCCATATGACAATAAAAGTGCTAATATACCATGACGAAGACCTTACTAGATCTCTCATCCTTGGTGAAGACCAGAGCTATGATCATGTAGTCAACTTAAACCTAAGGAGTAAAATTCTTTAGGTTTGGGTAAATGAACAATGTGTCATGATAGAACTAGGAAGCTTCACTATCAATGATCTAGGCATAACAAAGGATCCTAGTCCTTCTAGGGTTAATCATAAAGAAAAAATGCTATTTTTATCCAAAGCTATATGTTGCGAAAATATTTGACTGCTGAAGAACAAGCAAGAGAGAGGATGGAAATCTCTTCTTTTCCATTGAAACCAATGTTCTTAGTACCCCACTTGAGAACATATGATAAGTGGCTTAAAAAGACTATGGAATCTAGAAGAGAGATGACATATTGAGGCAAAGCAATCTGTGTTGTGAAGCTGATTTGGGTATGCAATGGTGAGCACCCACTGGCTCCCTTGCTAGGACAACCATTGATGAAGAAGTAGTCGAAGAAATCAAAGTGACCAATGGATTTACATTAGAGATTTCATTCACAAAATGTGCTATCCATTTGGCCACCAAAGCGGTCAATGAAGGTTGACCACAATCTTAGACAGATTTGGGTGCCTAGGGATTGCTTACGAGCTCAACTAGTTGCACATGAGCTCTTAGGAATCAACCAGTTCTCATCAATCCCAACCTGCAGAAACTTACACTACAAGTTTTTGAACACAAACATTCATGTGAAATCCAACCTAGAATAAATTGGGAATGGGTACCTAAAAAGTCCCATGACCAGGTGAAGTCATCACTCAAACCTTTATATGTATTCACAAGCAAAATTTATCATCCCATAAGGAAATTTTGGAGATTCAAGTCTTGTAACAAACCACCCCACCCCACCTTGAAACATTTCTATACACTACTAGATGCATCCGGAGCTCCTTGCATTTCCCAAGTATGCATCTAGGTTACATACTATCTGTTGAGATATCAATCTCAACATGTGATGATCTAGGATGACACATATCACTTTTTCATTTCTCTGACATGTATAGTGGTTACACTGGTATATGTCATGGATACTTCATTGAGATTTACTAGATTTATCTACTGAGGTGATGGAACATTTGTTTCTTGAGAGCTCACTCACTTGTGGACATTAGGATTGTCCTTATGTACTGTTCATTATATATTGCACTAGTTGTATTGTTGTTTTAGGTCATTCTTATATATTTCTTTTTATGTCATAGAAGACAAAGAAGAAGATCATTCTTCCTTGCCTCAATCTGTGTGTGTGCTCCTCTTTGAGTGTGAGAGTGTGTGTGTGAGCTATAGAGAGCTCGTGACATGATATCAGAGCCAGTGTGGCTATAGAGAGCTCGTGGCTATTAAACAACCTTAGATTGCTACGAAAATTGGCATGAAGGTACAAAGTCAAAATATTTTTGGGAGTTATCCTTTTAGGCTCAGTTTTTTTTCTCAGGTTTTTGTTTTGATCTTGACCTTCGTTTTGAGTCCACAAGGTGGGGCCAATAGAAAAAGAGGTGAATTTGCAAAAATATAACTTGTTTCTTGTTTGGTAACACACACATTCTAGAGCCAGAATTTTAAGCGATTCCATTTACTATTGATACACAAAAACTATGTTTTTCTGAGATCAAACTATCACATCATAGTGCAACGGTGCTCAAGCAAAAGTATTGTTTATAGTGTTTTTGTAGTATTGTGAATTGCTATAGAAATGATAAATGCGGATGGAATGAGTCAGCTTATGAGCGATAAGCTAGACAAGAATAACTTGCATGCATGGAGCTTTATAATGAAAAATTTCCTAATGGGAAAAGGCTACTAGACGTACATCAAAGGAGAGAACAAAAATGCTCCACAATTACTAGAGAGGAATCAGACTGCGGACCAATTAAGAGCATATGAGGAATGGAATCAAGGAGCACAAAAGGTAATGTATTGGCTATCTGTTAACATACAAGATAGCATGATTAAGCACATATAGGATGCCAAGACTCCAAAAGAGGCTTAGAACAATTTGGTTACATTGTATGAGACCAATACAAAGGCAAAAAAATTGGAACTCAAGAACGAGCTGCATACACTGGAGAAAAAGGTCATGTCGATAAGTGACTACACCCTAAAAATCAAAAGCATATGTGAGCCACTTGTATCTATTGGCGTGAATGTAGATGATGAAGATAAGGTGCAAGTGTGCCTTCATGGTTTAGGAGCTGCATATAAGCAATTCAGAACATCTATTCAGACCAAAGAAACTATTTCGAATTTTGTTGATCTGATGTCCATGTTGATTATTGAAGAAAATAATTTTGGTGAGGACTCAAACTCCCAAGGAAAACTTAGTTTTGAGTAGGTATTCTACTATGGGAGAGGAAGAGGTAGAGGTAGAGGCTTCAAAAGTGGAAGAGGACACAATAACCAAGATCAAGGTCAACAACAAAATCATGCACGAGGTAGAGGATAGTTTCAAGGCGAGAGAGCCAAAGAGGCCACCGAAATTTCCAAAGAAATGATTCAAGTAATGACAATAAAGGATGCTGGAATTGTGGTAAACCTAGCCAATTTGAACATGATTGCAAGCTAAAGAATCAAAATAAGAGAAGGCAATAAAACAAGTATGCATCCACAAGTGAAGATGATTATGAGAAGCTATCCATGGTCCAACATCACGATCAGTATGATGTCCGCTGATGTTTCAAAATCGAATGGTAATGTTTGGTATGTTGATTTAGGTGCTTCAAATCACGAGAACAGTCATGCGGAATGGTTTAGTAGTTTGTAGAAATCACCAGTTCCTGGATATGTTGAAATAGGTGATGACACATCACACCCTATCAAGCATACGAGAAACATAGCACTATGTATGGAGGATGAGAAGGCAAAACATTTTGTTGATGTGCTCCATGTTCCAAATATAACAAAGAATTGGGTTTCTATTGGACAAATGGTTGACCAGGGATTACAAGTCAAGTTCAATGCTGATGGGTTATATGTATGAGAGTACAAAGAGGATGGAAGATTGATTTCCAAAGGAAAAAAAGTGGATGGGATGTTCACCTTAAATGTGAAAATTCCTTAAATGAATGCAACCATGTTTGCAAAAGGTGTAGGATTTATTGCTCATATAGAGATTTGGCACAAACAAATTGTACATGCAAACTTGTAGAACTGAAATTGATGCAGACAAAGGAGATTGTCAATGGACTACCAAGTTTCAAGGTTGCAGAGATGCAAAAGGTATGTGCATCATGTCAATTTGGTAAACAATCAAGAGCATAATTTCTGCACGATAAGCATGTTAGTGAGAATGTGCTAGAAATAGCACATATAGATATTTGGGGTCCTGCAAAGACCACATCTATGGGCAATTGCAGGTTTTATGTTACTTTCATTGATGACCATACACAAAAAGTATGGGTATATTTCATGAAAGAGAAGAGTGAGGTGTTCACTCACTTTTAGAATTTTAAAGCTATGGTGGAAAAGAAAATAGGGAAGTATATTTGGACATTAAGATCTAATGGAGGAGGTGAATACATGTCAAATGATTTGATTAAATTTCTTAACAATCATGGAATTCGACATCAAGTTTCATGCAGGTACACACCACAAGAGAGTGGCATTATTGAATGCAAAAATAGACATATTGAGAAATAGTAAGAGCCTTGATGGCTGAGAAGGATATGCCTCATTGTTATTGAGTAGAAGTTGTGCACACTACTGTATACATCATGAACAAAACTCTGACTGTTGTTATACGTCAAGTTATACTTGATGAGAAGTTCGCACATATTATAAAGCCAAACTTATCACACATGAAAGTTTTTGGCAGCGTTGCATATGTACATATTCTAGATGAGTTGAGGACAAAGCTTGATCCACAAGTAGAAAAATGTATCTTCATTGGGTACTCCCTTGAGCAAAAGGGATATAAATGTTATAACCCACTCACATGATAGGTGAAGGTAAGTAGAGATGTGTTGTCTGATGAAATGTCAAGCTTCTATGAAGATGCCAAAGATGGGCTTAATCTTGAACCAAATGACAAAGAAAATGGCAGAACATCTAGTGCAAAGTCTCAAGTTTTGAGTGAACCAGACCTGTCACCAAGCAATAGTTCCAACTCAAATCCATGGAATCAAAGATTACGTGGAAATTTTAGTCCAGAAAATTTATCAAATTAATCTAGAAAGGTAAAGAAAAGCTTTCAGATAGTAGTAAAACATCTATAGGTTTTGAAGACATTGATGGAGATTCAAGTGGTTCAGAAAAGAGCCTTGATGAGGAACTTGGATTACCCTCTATGAAGACTCCAGGAGTAAGAAAGGCACATGAAGATGATACAAGAAGAAGTGACCCAGGACCAAAAGGATTTTGGAGGATGCAAAATTCAGTGCAACGATTGACGTATGATAGTTATATGGCTTATCATTGTGCCTACATGACCAAGGTAATACACGATGCTAAACCTTCTTGTTTTGAAGATGCAAGTGAAACTGCAGATTGGGAAAAACTATGGATGAGGAGATGGTTTCACTTTATGGAGACAAAACATGGAAGTTGGTTCCATTGCTGCAAGGAAAGAAACCCATAGGTTGCAAGTGGGTTTACAAGGTAAAGCACAATATTGATGGTAGCATAAGCATGTATAAAGCATGATTGAAAGCAAAAGGATATGTACAAACATATGGCATCAATTATGAGGAAACGTTTAGACTTGTAGCTAAAATGTCTATTGTTAGAGCACTTGTAGCATTAGCTACAACAAAAGGATGGACTTTGCATCAGATGGATGTGAAGAATGCTTCCCTACATGGTGAATTACAAGAAGAACTATACATGTACCAACCACAAGGATATGAAGTTTCAAACCACTGAGAATATGTTCATAGGCTTCAAAAGCCTTTCTATGGACTTAAACAAGCCACTCATGCTTGGCATGTAAGGATTGATGACTGCTCAACCACCATTGCATTTTCTATGTGTGATGTAGATCATTCATTATATGCAAAGAAGGGTGATAATGGCATCACGATTGTCGATATTTATGTTGATGACTTGATTATAGGTGGTGAAAATGAAGAAAGCATTAAAGAGGTAAAGCAACTCCTTATGCAAGAATTTGACATGAGAGATCTTGGTATGCTGCACTATTTCTTGGGCATTGAGTTTATACATACAAAAATAGGTATATGGATGTCACAAAGGCAATATGCCTTGAGTATGCTACAAAAGTTGGTAAATAGTGCCCCCTAATCAATGGTGTAGCCGATTTCAAGGATCGGATGAATATATGTGCAGTGGTCGCATTCTCAAGAGCGCAAGAGGCAAGTCAGCAAACTAATGGTCGGGACAGCGTAGAAGGTGAGCAAACAACAAAAGAGGGAAAAAAAATCATCCGAAAGCAAGGACGAGGGTAGGAGCCAATGATACTTGGCATCCTCTCTCTCTCTCTCTGAATATGCCCACAAAAGAAAGAACATAAAAAACGAATACGCACAAGAATATGCACATATAGACACACATACAGATACGCACGCATACACATAGCTTCTATTGCTAACTCACATAGCCACACACATACACATAACACATAGTTTCATGCATACTATATACACACGCGTTTACACTACTAATATATACATGGAAGCAAATGTGCACATTTCTTTTTATTTATTTTTGTTTTACTTCTAAGTTGACTTTGGATTATTTATTTTTATAATATTTTAAGTTTAATAGGGACACATAATTTCACATAATGTTACACATATTTGCATACTTCACACAAAATATACACACATTCACACATGAAACAGAAATACATTCATGCACTCACACATATGTACATAGACATAGGCAACATTCATACATAGATGCTACATAAACACATAACATATAGAGACATGTCCATACATGACCTCATATACATACCTACATACATAGATTCTTGCAATTATTAATCAACATAAGCACACATGTCCACAATTCATTATAATCATACATACATGCACACAAGTTGTGTGTGTGTGTGTGTGTGTGTGAGAGAGAGAGAGAGAGAGAGAGAGAGAGAGAGAGAGAGAGAGAGAGAGAGGATGCACTCCTATCATCTTCCTTCCTTTTAGCTGATTTTTTTTTCTCTTTTGTTGTTTTCTCACCTTCTCCAGTGTCCCGACCATGAGGTGGCTGACTTACCTCTTGCTCACGAGATTGCAACCACTGCACATATATTCATCTGAGATCGATCCTTGAGATTAACTTCACTATTGAATAGGTTTACAAGCCTTCTATGCTCTTCACCTTTGCAACAAGGCTTGCATGTAGAAAATATAATAAGCGAACACCCATTGGATGGACCAGCAAGTGATCCATGAACTTGTGTGAAGAAACACCTTCCTTATGTACCACATTTTTAGATCGAATAGGTTCTGATTTTTTTTTCAGAATCATATGCGCGCACACACACACACACACACATACATATATATATATATATATATATATATATATATATATATATATATATATATATATATATATATATATATATATATATATATATATATATATATATATATATATAGGGAGAGGATCTTTATCCATATCTCTTGAAGTCCTTCCATTGATATGTGTGCCATATCTCTAACTTGGATAATGTTTGTGATCCATATTTGAACAAAGCAATGCTCTCTATTTCTATTTCTCATATATATATATATATATATATATATATATATATATATATATATATATATATATATATATATATATATATATATATATATATATATATATATATATATATATAGGGAGAGGATCTTTATCCATATCTCTTGAAGTCCTTCCATTGATATGTGTGCCATATCTCTAACTTGGATAATGTTTGTGATCCATATTTGAACAAAGCAATGCTCTCTATTTCTATTTCTCGGAAAGATAAAAAATCTACCTTTTTTTTTTCTTCTTTGGAGATATTTTTGAAGCCTTGGAATGGGTCCTCCACGTAAGCTCCATATTTTATGAATCTAACTTGCAATACTTTGTCATATGTTTGTCCTAGGCTAATCAAGATCTTTGTAATACTTGGTACATAGAGAACTCTACTGAACAGATTTGTCTAACCATTTGAAGCCTTCATATTACCTATTTTCTCCACAACATGCTTACTTTCATCACCTATTTGAAATCCATGCTTCTATCTTGGATCCTCTAGATAAAAATCAAGAGCTACATTTTTTTTCCACATGATTTGGACAACCAGAATCAATGTAGATCATGTTTTCCCCTTTTCTTTATTCATGTTGAGATTCACGAGTTTGCAAAGGACCCTCTTGTGTTTTACCTTCTTCATAGTTTTGTTAGCCTCTCCTTCCTCTATATCCACTTTGATATCGACCTTGATCATTTATTTACTTGCTATATCCATAACATGCGTTGTATCTACCTTTAGATGTTCCATATCTACCTCTCAGACTAAATCTTCCTCTTGGATTTCTAGGATTTCTAAAGCATGCCTCAGTTGTGGTTGATAAGCCCACAAATGGTTTTGTGATATTGAACTGACCATGTGACAATAGAGGATGGCATGTACCACTTTCCATTTCTCTAACATGTATAGTGGTTACACCAATATATGTCAGGGATACTTTTAGTGAGCTTTAGTAGATTTATCTACCAAGAGTGATGGCACATTTTTTTCTTAACTGATATATGGAGTAATTCCATTGAGCCCTTTGAGTTTCTACATGGCTCTCCTCGGACAAAATTTTTTTAGGTAAGAAAGGATCTTGGGGTCTCTACTAGACTTTCATTACTCAAAAAATTAGAAGAGGTTTAGAGACACAATTGCAAGGCAAATGGCTTCCTCATTGGTAATTAATGGAGACCTTCAAATCTCCAATGTCACATCTACCTTGACTTAAGAACACCTTTATGTCAATTATAGACAAGACTTTACATCAATTACTACAAAACTTTCCAAGATTAAGACTGAAATATACTTCCTTCTTCAATTCTGAATTTCTATTGTATTTCAAATAGTCTACCTCAAGTTTCAACTTCATTACCTGCAAATCTCATGGATTTGAATGCTTTAAATTGCATAAGCATCTTTGTGTGATCCTTGCACAACCTTGAGGTACAAACCACCTTTGATTAGATTTATTAAAACTTTGATTCATCATTAAGATCAAAAGTATGTCTGGAACTAATGTTAAAAAATGGCGACTTTGACATAGGCAACTTCAACCTCTAATTTCTCTCAAACTATAATCCATTTTGCAAACCGACTTTGGAAATATCTTCCTTATCTCTCAACTTACATACATCACTGATATCTGACAAAACATTAATCAATGAGATGCGCTATTTTTGAGCAAGCACTTCAGAAAGTTGAGATATGAATGTTCCTATGAATCATACACACTCTATGAAAGGAATTAGGACATGAAAATTCAACCATAGCTTGGTTTACTATTGAAATAGATTTGTGTACAAGGAGTTTTGATCCACATGATCATCCTAAGAGAAATGTGAATTAGATTGAGCTCTAATCCTACATATTTCACTCAACATTTCTACCTCATCTATGATAATGAACTAACACAAATTCTAAAGCCATAATTGAATTATATAGCTACCAATTTGTAAGTAGATCATGACCAATAAGTTGTTATTCACTTGCTTTATCAATTGAATAACCATAATGCACTAATTAGGATCCTCTAAAGTGAATATATGCATAGTCATGTTTCATACTTTCTATCCATTGCTCTCTTTATTCTTCTTGATCCTTATTTGCACCAGACTTCTCTTTATCTTTGTCTATACTCTTGCTTGACTTCATTAATCTTCAAAAAGACCAATTTATGATTGGTCTACACCAATAGATCCCCCTCAATCACTAACAATGATTATGCTCTTCTTCTTTATTCCTGCCATCTCTTTGAACCTCTGTAACTTATGTCCATCTAGACTCTTGGTTAACATATCTGCTACGTGTTCTTTTGTTGGTGTATATGTGACTTAAATTTCTTTATCAAGTACCTTTTCCCTCAAGAAATGATGTTGAATATCAATATGTTTAGTCCTGGCATGAAAAATAGGATTAGCTACCAAATAAAGTGAACTCATGTTGTCACCATGTATAATTGGAACCCATTGTTTAACTCCAAGAATATATAAAAAATTCTTCATCCATATGAAATTCCTTTGCTACTTCTACCATTCCTTTATACTTAGCTTCTATGTATGACAAAGAAACTATGTGTTATAGCTACTATTTGCCTTTGATGTTTGATATCCAACTTCATTCAAGAACTTTTCAAGTCTATAGTTCCAAGCCCTTGGGGCTTGCATCATTCCATACAAAGCTATTTTGAGTTTACACACACAATTTGATCCACTTTGGATCTTTGAAGCCCTCTCATTGCTCCATGTATACTTCATCTAAATTGTATCCATTTAGAAAAGCATTTTTAACATCCAATTGTGATAGCTTCCATCCTTTGTAGGCCACAATAAGTATCAATGTTCTAATGGTAGACATATTAGCCATTGGACTATAAGTTTCATCATGTTCCACACCTTGTGTTTGAGCATATCCTTTGACCACTAGCCTAGCTTTATATCTAGACACCTTTCCATTTTTAAACGGTTTTGTTTTATTCACCCATCTACATCCAATTACCTTCTGATTCCTTGGTCTAGGTACCAAGTCCCATGTATCGTTCTCAACTAGAGCATCATGCTCTTCTTCATTTCTTTTTCCCAATTCTCTTTACCTTTAGCTTCTACATATGTTGATGGATCTTCATCTTTCTTTAATATGTATGCATAATCTTTGGTTGTGATGTAAGAAGTGTCATAGCTATACCTCATAGGTTTCTTTCTTTCTCTTGATGACCTTCTTATCTTTGCACTCCTTGAAGTCTCTGCCTCATCATACTCTGGATGAAATCTTTGTCTATCTTCATCTCCATCTTTATTATCACTTTCATCTTCATATACTTGCATATTTGATTTTCCTTTCCATGTCTTCATGACTTCTTCAAAATCTACATGAATATTATTTGAACCTGTATACCATGTCTTTTGTTCATTAAATGTCACATCTTTGGAGACAAGAAATGGTTTTGTAGGTGGACTCCACAACCTGTAAACCATTTGTTTATCATCATATCCTATGAAGACATACTTCTCTGCTTTAGGTTCTAGCTTATGTCTCAATTGAGATGGAACATAAGCATATGCTAAACATCCAAAAATTTTGCAATGATCAAGAGTATGTTTCTTACTCCACCATGTTTCATAAGGGGTTATATCATCCAAAGCTTTACAATGTAACCTATTTACAAGATAGGTTGCTATGTTAATAGCTTCTGTCCATAAGTAATTACAAAAATTCTTCTCCTTCATCATATATCTAAAAAATTCCACAAGTGTTCTATTCCCCCTTTTTGCAACTCCATTTTATTGAGGAGAGTACCTCCAAGATACTTCTGCTTTTATACCTGCATTTCACAAGTAATCATTAAATACTTTGGAGAAATATTCCCCCCCTCCATTTGACCTCAATCTTTTGAGTTTTTTTCTTGTAATCCTTTTTGCATATTCACGATAATGTTTAAATGTATTAAACACTTTTGATTTGTCCTTGATCACATAGAGTGTGACCCATCTTGTTGCATCATCTACAAAAAAAGAATAATATCTGGATCCATTGATACTATAATCCTTTGAAGGACCCCACACATCTGTGTGAATTAATTTAAGTTTGTTTGTATCCATAAATCCCTACTTTTATATGATTGTTTGTGTGCTTTACCTAATTGACAAGATTCAAACTTTTATGTCATGTATTGACCTTGAATATTGGGTAGAACTAGCATTGAGCCATTCTTTGCCATGTCTTTTATACCTCTTTCATTGAAATGACCTAATCGTTTATGCCATAGGTCCAACTCTATCATCTTTTGGTTTCCATATGTGAAGAAGGCATGTCCTACATTACCTTGTGCCTTCAGCATAAAAAGTCTTTCTTCTTTTTGACCTACAACAATACTCTTATATCCTTGATTTGGATCTTCAACATTAATTCTATCATTAGTGAATTTGACTTCATACCCTTTCTCAACAATTTGTCCTACATTGATTAAATTCTTTGGAATTGTAGGAACAAAGAGTACCTTACTCTGAAGTTTACTTCCATTCTTTCTCTTTATTGATCGAATGCTCTCCACTTTATGTTTGGTTTTGTCTCCTATTTGAATTGTGTGTCCATTCACCTTTTCTTCCATGTCAGTCATCAAGGAAATCTTGCCTCTCAGGTGATTGCTACACCCACAGTCAATGTAAAATACTCTTTGGTCATTTGTTGCTTGATGTGTAGCATTAGTAGGGGTTGTTGTAAGATTGATTCTGGAAGTTTCTTCCACCTCCTCTCCCATATATATTCCTACCATTTCTACCTCTAAAAGTACTTCTTTGGTTTCTTCTTGCTCTACCTCTTTGATTGTATTTTTGATTGTAATTGCCATTGTTCTGATTATTGTGCCAACGTTCATTTGCCAAGTGATTTGTTTTACCACAAACCCAACAAGATTTGCCATTGTATTTATTCTTTCCACCTCTTCCTCTACCTCTGTTATTTCCTTTACCTTTAGTAAATTTATCTTAATTTGAGATGCCTTCTTCTTCATTTGATTGTTGCTTGCCCTTAGCATTCTTCCTCTTGTACTTTGAATACAAAACTTGACTTACACTTTTCTCATGTTCTCCTTTAACATCATGTTCAAATGTTAGCATGTGTGCTAATAATTCATTTAGATCTAGAGTGAAGTGATGTAATGATAATTCAATGGACAATATGAAAGGCTATACCTTTTATCGCCTCTTATTCCGGTAAGAATCTATCTTACCAATTTATATTCTTCAATGTCTTCATCGCCTGCACCTATGCAATCTACAATATCTTTCATCTTTGTTACATAATCAGAAATTGATTGTGAAGCTTTATTTTTGAAGATTGTATATTATGCCCATACTTAGGCCGTCGTTGAGATAGTCATAGATCTGGCTACTTCAATTATTGTTTTGTTCTTTCTTTCAGCTACTCCATGGAGCTCAGGTGTATATCTAGTTGTCACCTCTCTTTTGATGCCTCTTTTTTGTAGGAAGGCACCAAATTCAGTTGAGAAGTATTCTCCACCACCATATGATCTGAGCTTCTTGAGACATCTACCTGTTTGATTCTCTACAAGAGCAAGATACCTTTTCAAACAGTTGAAGACTTCATCTTTATGCTTCATAAAGTATAGAATTTTCCATCTACTACAATCATCAATAAAAGATGCATAATGTTTTGAAGCTGAAATAGAAGGTTCTTTGCTTGGACCCCACACATCTGTGTGAATAAGATCCAATAATTCCTGATGGATATAACCTTTGAAAGGTTGTTTGTGGGCTTTGCCAAATTGACAAGCTCCACAATTGTATATCATATGTTGTTTTGTGATGTTGGGCAATCCAAGTACACTTTGATCCTGCAAATTTGTTTCAAAGTTCTCTCACCAATTCAGAGAGTGTTTGAGATCCATACCTCCAATTTAGAGAGTGTTTGAGATCCATAGCTAAATAGTGCCATACCTCCAATTCAGAGAGTGTTTGAGATCCATAGATAAATAGTGCTGCATTCTTTGTGTCCTCCACTTCAAAGGTGAAAAGTCTTCTTGTCTTTTCTCCTTTGGCAATCCTTCTAAATCCTTGCTTGGGGTCTTCCATATATGCTCCATACCTTGTAAACCTAACCTACAACCCTTTCTCCACAATTTGTCCAACACATATCAAGTTCTTGGTTATTGTAGGTACATACAAAACCTTGCTTAGAAGATTCATGTTGCCATTTGATGTCTTGACATTGCCTATCTTTTCCATTAAATTTCTTGTATCATCACTTGTCTGAACTTCATGTTTATTTTTTGGATCTTCTAAATCAGAGAGAAATTCTACATTTTCTGATACATGATTTGAGCATCCTGAGTCAATATAGAAAATATGATCATCATCCTTACCCTACTTCAATGATAGGTTCATGAGGAGTAACGAGTCTTCTTGACTTTGATCTTCAGCTTAGTTGTTGTAATCCTTTCTTCCTCTATATCCATTTTGATGGTTATTATTGTTGTAGTAATTTGTTGTACCCTAGTTGATCCATAACCACCTCTATATCTGCCTCTAGTTGATCCATAGCCACCTCTATTGAATCCTCTTCCTCTGAAATGCCTTAGGTTCTTGTAATACTCTTCAGTGGTATGATGAGAGTAACCATAGATATTACAAGGTTGAGATGCTTGGGGTCTCCCCCTGCCTTGCTTTCCTTCTCTGCCTCTACCTCTAGCTTTTCGTCTACCTGTGAAATTGGCATGTAAAGAGCTAACTTCATCTTCATTCTTTTTAGCCTTTGACTTATCCTTGGCTTTAGCTTTATCAAAATATAAGGTAGAAGACTCATAACCTCTTGAGGATTCTCCATTCTTGCTTATCTTTGCTTCATGTGTGAAGAGTTGGCCCATAAGAGTGTTGAGGTCAGGCACTTGCATGTCCATGTATAGGTCCATGGCAGTTGTGAAGGATTCCCACTTGTCATCATCCTTGATTCAATTGATGATTTCCTTATGATTTGCTCTTCTTCAATTCCAATGCTTCCTAATTGATCAAAGATCTCCTTCATTTTGGTGACATAATCAGTCACACTTTGCTTGGGACTTTTCTTCAAGTAGTGAACTCCATCCATAGCTGGTTCTTCCTTGCTCTAGCATTTGAAGAGAAGAAAGAAGCAAGAGCTTTCCAAGTTTCTCTTGAGGTCTTGCATCCTTTCACATGAGGTAAGAGAAAATCAAAGATTGAGTTTTAGATGTATGACCTGGCTAGTTCATCCTTTGAGAATCAAGTTGTAAGCCTTTCTTGTTCTTCATGTGATGGTTTTCCTTTGCTTCTCATTGTTGGCATGAATTCATTTTCAAATATGTATCCAAATAGATTTCTTCCTTGAAGTTAGGCTTCCACCCTCATAGACCAAGATTAGTAGTTTTTTCTATCCAATTTGTCAATGGTGGAAGGAAATCCATCTCTTATATTGATTTGACTTAGCTCTGATACCATTGTGAGGAGAGATGGTTGATACACTCCAAAGATGTGCCTCGTGTTGAAAAAACCTGCTCTACACATGCAAAGATAGCTTCAGTGATGATAGGTAGACACATTTCACTTGCTAAGGATGCATATAAACCATCCTAGTGCTTTGGCACATCAATATCAAATTGATTCATCAAGAGAGACTAGTTGACACAAAATAGATGCAACAAAACTTGTTATTTTTGGATGAGTTGCACTCTAGAAATTAACTCAAAGCTCACAACGTGCTGAAAATTGAACAGAGATCTTTTGCACAATTATAACTTGATAGATAATGAATCTAAACCAACAAACTTGATGAATTTTGATGAACCATACTAAGAGAAACTAATTTAGCAATAGAGGTGTGTCATCCCGACATTTCAAAAATTAGCTTCCTAAATAGCTAGATTCAAATGAATGTACTCATAGAATAATGAACCAATGATAGTGAAAATTGATATGATGCAAGTAGACTTATCAAATTACCTATACCAATTTAAATTTTAGCAAAAGATTAATTATACATAGACAAATCAATCACGGATGTTGATTGAAAACATGAATGTGAACTTGTAGTAGTAGATGAGAAGAACTCCAAGATGTAGAAAATCAATGTGTATTTCACATATTATACATAATATGAATGGAAATGAAGCTTGGGAAGGAGGAGCACAATGTGTGCTTCACTTGTAGCCTGATACTTGATTAGAATCTCCTCAGGATGTAGCTATATCCTCTACTCTAATCCGCAACTATGCATATGTGTATATATAGAGATTTTTGAATTTAAATCTTGGAGGGATTGTACCTAAAAGTTCCGTCAAGTTGGGGAATCATCTAGCTAATCAATCACTCCTAACTCAGCTCGTAATTTGTGCCTAACAAAGTGATGAGTTTCTTAATCACTTTTACTTCCCGTGGAAATAACTTTCCAATGATTACAAGAACTTGTTTCTATAACTTCTCTCATTGGGAGTGTACATAAATAATTCTTTTTATTTATGAGTGATCATGCATCGAGATTGGATGAAATACACCAACACTTCTACCATTCCTTTATACTCAGCTTCTGTGGATGACAAAGCAACTATATGTTACAGCTGCTATCTGCCTTTGATGCTTGATATCCAAGTTCATTCAAGAACATCAACATTCTATAGTTCTAAGCCCGCAATCCATACAAAGCTCTTTTGAGTTTACACACACAATCTCATCCACTTTGGATCTTTGAAGCCCTTTGCTTGCTCCGTGTATACTTCATCTGCAATGTATCCATTTAGAAAAGCATTTTTAACATCAAATTGTGATAGCTTCCATCCTTTGCAAGCTGCAATAACTATGAATTTTCTAATGTTAGCATTTTAGCCATTGGAATATAGGCTTCATCATTGTCCACAGCTTGTGTCTGAGCTATCTTTTGACCACTAGTTTAACTTTATATCTACACACCCTTCCATCTGCAAACCTTTTTGTTTTATACACCCATCTACATCCAATTACCTTCTGATTCCTTGTTCTAGGTACCAAGTCCCATGTATCATTCTCAAGTAAAGCATAATGCGCTTACTTCATTGCTTTTTCCCAATTCTCTTTACCCTTAGCCTCTACATATGTTGATGGATCTTCATCTATCTTTAATATGTATGCATAATCTTTGGTTGTGGTGTAATAAGTGTTATATCTATACATTATAGGTTGCTTTCTTTCTCTTAATGACCTTCTTATCTCTGCAGTCCTTGAAGTCTCTACCTCACCATACTATCCATCAAATCTTGGTCTATCTTCATCTCCATCTTTATGATCACTTTCATCTTCATATACTTGCATCTTTGATTTTCCTTTCCTTGTCTTCATGAATTCTTCAAAATCTGCATGAATATTATTTGAACCTGTATACGATGTCTTTTGTTCATCAGATGTCATATCTTTAGAAATAAGAAATTTTTTTGTAGATTGTTGAAGCTCAAGGTCAAGGACAAAGCATGGAAGTGCATCAAGGAAGTGGACACAAGAAGAAGGAGCAAGTAGGGAGCTCCAAGAAGCACCTATCAAATTTTCAGAAGAAATCCTTATAAACATAGTGATTTTCATCACTAAAAATCATTGTAAATACCATTTTTCATTTTTTACAACTCCATTTTGTTCAAGTCGAGGAGTCCTCGAGCTTGAGGAGTATTAGAACTATCATCCTACCAATTTTCATAATTTTTAGACTCTATTTGAGCCCCCAAATAAGCCCTAGAACCTAATTTTTAACTAGGCCGGACACTAGGTCTAGACAAGGCCAAAACCACTCAAAAAACTATAAAAAGGGCTGGAGAGCTCATTTTTGAGGTTAGCTTGTTGTAGATTTTGACTTTGTAAGAGAACTCTTTTGCAATCTAAGTCCTTCCATTGTTCCACTCTTTGCTCTTACTTTGTGCACGTGTGTGTGTATGTGTGTGCATGCTTGTGTGCTTTCACTCACACACTTGTGCCATCACTTGCTCACGGTCTTCATACTGGTCCTCATGTCTCCATGGATTGACATTTGTGAGGTGTATCTCCTCACGTTGGTACTTGCCATTGTGCTAGAGTGACACCAAATTTGGCGCCGTTGTCGGGGACAAAGCTTGGAGGACAAGTGTGTGACGGTAAGACATAGAGTAGCGATGTTGGAAGGTAAAAAATCATCATTTTCAGTTCAGTTTCTGAGTTTTCCTTCTTCTTCATCTTCATCATCATCACCATCTTCTTCCCTCTTCACATTCTCTGATTTTTTCGATTTTCGACAGTACATTCACTCATTTTTTACTCGTGGCTGTGAGAAAGAAGCGTAAGGGGAGTGGAGAACCAAAAATGTTGAAGAAAAACACTTGAAAAAACTCTCAAAAATACCAAAATTTGTGCGATAGTATCACGGCGTGAGAGGAACAGCGCCTGGTATCGCGAGTGACAAATCGTGCATTTGGAGGGTGACTTTGCATCTACAGGCACCTAGGAGTGACAAGGAGGACACAAGGTACACATATTTGCAAACATTTTTGAATTTGGGTGTCAAAATCTTGAAGTATCGTGTCCGATTGAGTTTTGGTATCGCGATACCAGAATTCCCGTGTATCGCAATACTTGTTGAGGTATCGTATCGTGCATGCCCACTTGAGGTATCGTGATACCATTCTGGTATTGTATCCTCAAGTGCTGGTATCGCGATCGCAGTCATCTCGGTGGTATCGTATCATCAATCGAGCGGTATCGTATCGCGAGGTCAAGAGGTATCGTATCGTGCACCTAGTATCGTATCGTCTCTTATTCTGGTATCGTATCGTGCACTTTGTGGTATCCTATCGCGTTGCACAAGCAGTATCGTATCGCGATTGGAGTGGTATCGTATCGTTCACAAACTGGTATCGTATCGCCACTTGCATAAGTATCGTATCGCGAGCAAAGTTGGTATCGTATCACCAACTCGGTTCATATCGCCTCCTGTTTTGGTATCGTATCCTCCGGTGCTTTAGTATCGTATCGTGTAAAGATCCAGTATCATATCGTCTCATTTTTGGTATCGTATCACATCAGGTCAAGTGGTATCGTATCGTTTACTTGGCGGTATCCTATCGTTTACAGACTGGTATCGTATCGTGAGGTTGATATCGTACCGCGCAAATTAGTGGTATCGTATCGTGACCACTTTTCGTATCATATCGTCTAAGAGAGCAGTATCATATCGTGGACTTGGTATCGCCTTTGTGATATCCTATCGTCTAAGGTGGTATCGTTTGAAGTGGTATCATGTAACACAAAGGTATCATATCGTGAAAATCTGGTATCGTATCGCCTGTTTTGAGTTCCCAGAGAGATCCTGTTTCCCTGTTTTAAACCCCAGAACCCTGAACTAGCATAACTTTCTCATACGAAATCCGTTTGCTATGATTTTGGGTTTACACAAATTATTAGATAGGGTATTTTGAAGTTGACCCTCAGGTGGAACTAGGAAACCAAGGAGTTCCAAAGAATTTTGAGCAATACAAGAGAACCTTGGGACTAGAAGCTAAGGCTTATGAACCTGAGATCTGGCAGACACTTAGGCAAGGATAGACAAAGCATTAGATCATCTGAGGGTAGTGTCAACCATAAAGCTAAGTCTTGGGCATAACAACTAAGTGGTTATCCCTACGTGCTAAGTTCCGAAACAAGTGACTCAAAAATGTCCTTAAGCATGGAAAGACCCGCACGTACCTCATGTACAACCTATTTACAAACACCAGAAGGTCCTTATAAGACGCAATTGGAGTATATCAGGACCAACCAATTAGGTGCTCGCATCTATGAGGATGGTCTGAGGCAATCAGTGGTCCAACTCAAAAATCCCGACCAACCCTTTGGACTTGAACACCCAGTAGTCAAGTTCGAAGAGGGTGCATACATTGATAAGGAAGGAACCATGTATGTGGTTACAAGCCTACCAGACAAGACATATGAGTTTGGAAACATCATTCCTGAGAATGAGGTAGGAGACCTAGAGCAAGAAGACCTAGGATGAGAACCCAAGACCCCTAGAGGTAAGTCAGTCTTGACTAGAGTGATCACTCCAGAATGGATTTCCCAAGACAACAAAAGCATAGAGCTGTTCTTGAATAGAGAAACGGAGGAAGCCTTTTGGAGATTCAAGCCAGATCAAGCAAGCCCAATAGTCACCATCTACGAGTTCAAGGATCTGGAGACACCAGGCAAAGTTGTCTATCTAGATCACACATAAGAGAAAATGTTCTTGGTAATAGAGCAGGATAGGCATGCATACACTTGGAAAGGTGAATCAATTTTCCCTCCACTAAGATCTAGTGTTTCCCATGGCCTCCAAGGAGTAGGATCATCCAAGGCTCATGAAACCCAGAGGGAAAGAACTAGAGAGAGACCAGAGGTGAGCTTTGCAAACATTGTGGGCAAAGAGAGATCAGGACATGAAGGTGAAAGACCTGAAAGAGAGAGACACAGAGCACATAGGCATCAAAGAGATGAACATGATTTCCCATTGCCTAAACCCTGAGAGCACTCAAGAACCCTTAGACCTTCTCAAGTGGTAAAGGCAATGAAGAACTACTTTGATGGATTTGGAGATCCTTATGATCATGTGTCCGAGTTCAAGTACACAGATGTATTGAAGAGCAGAACAAGTAGAGGACTTGTTCACCCAATTTGAGGCATTTGGTTTGACTCTCAAGGGTACTGCCTTAGCTTGGTTTCAACCTCTAAATAGTCGCAACTATAGGGAGATAGGTCAGCTGCTAGAGGAATTCATTGTCGAATTTTCCAAGAGTGGTATCAAGCATAACACATCATCCTTGATCCATAGCTTCAAGCAGACACCCCAAGAGACAGTGCGACTTGCAGGAAGAAGGTTTAGACAATACTTAGAAAGATGCCCTGTGCCAGAATTACCCACAACAGCCAAACAAGTGGCCTTGTTTTTAGATGGCTTACTAAGCACAAAGTTAAGATCATATGTGTACTTGAAAGAGCCTAGATCCATAGAAGAGTGTGTGCGGATATGCATTGACATAGAGGACAACTTGGGTGAGCAGTTAGGACTGTCCAAACTCTAAAAAGATTCTGACAGTTCTACTAGTCATACCTCAAGAACCTCTACTGAGATAGATGAGATAGCTGAGTAGGTGGCCAAAAAGCTAGGAGTTCAAAATAGACAATACCAAGGGTCACCTCATTGAAGCGATGCTACAACCGTGGAGGAGACCACATGGCTAATGTGTGCCCAATGATGGCCCAACCCCAAGGAAACCCTAATGGTCTATATTGCACCATTGAGAGAAAATACACGAACCACACGGCTCAAGATTGTCCCTATAATAGGCAGACTGTTAGACAAAATTATCAGCAACCTTACCAATAGGGTAGGTATGAGAACCAGTACCAACAACCATATTATAGGCCACAACAACAATATCAACCTCAATACCAGCAGCAATATCAGGTGCCAAACAGGCCACAGCCAGTCCTAGGAAACCAACCAACAACTCCTGCCAATGTGATCCCAGTTAAGTATACGATGGCGGAGGAGAACCCTAATAGAGCATTGTGCCACTAACCGCGTTGGTCACAGAAAATGACTCTCATGCTCATGGTTCAGATTACTTCCATGAAGATTGTTTGCAAGCTTATTACATAGATTCCCGTGAGCAAAGTGAGACTTCCCCATATCCATATGAAGCATCACCCATGGAACCAAATTGGGAGCCAGAATGCTCCAATGTCATGTATACGAATCCCAACCCCAGGCCCCAAGTGAGACAAGTAAGACCACAAGCCCCTAGAGGACCATGTTTTAGATGTCAGGGCGACCATTTCATTCATGAATGTCCCCACCAATCTACTCTGGGACAAGGACAAAACATCACAATACAGGGTTTTTGTCCCGAGTGTGGCAAAAAACATCTCCCAAGAGAGTGTCCGAGGAATCCCTCTAGTGCACCCAAGGTTACACCCATCAATGTGGTAGGCTTCGTGGCGGATTCAAGTTCAAGTAGCTGTAGTGTGGCTCCTGTACAGGCAGTTACTAGGGCACAAGCATTAAAACATGATAAAATAGATGAGCAATCAGAGTCAAGTGAATCCGGAGAGCTGAGTAAGAAGAAAACAAGAACATGGAAAGATACCAGGGAGAGAACCAATCATAAGTGGAATAAAAAGATATCTGAACTAGAAGAAAGCCTGAACGATGCCAAAACAAAAATAGAAGACATTGCATCTCAAAGCCCCTCGCATGCCAAAGCTCCATCCACTACACCTCATTGCACCCCACCACCCATTGTAAATAACCCACAACCAGGGTCTGTTCTTGTAGATCCAGCCCCAGAAGGCTTGGACATGATGTTCAAGGCCTACCAGGCTCGTCTTCAAGAAGGGCCAACAGCTGCAAACCTGGACAAGAGTTACCCTAGAGCAGAGTTAGAGATTGAAGGAACAAAAGTGTGCATGAAAATGGTAGAAGTAGCTCAAGCTATGCTCCAGACTAGTCAAAAGTTCAATCAATCAAACTCTATCAAACCGGATTTGCATTTCCAAGGCTTACTAGAAAGATTAGAGCAATTGGTAAACAAACCCCAGGTTTCTTTACCTCCAAAGGCTCAGCCAGTTGTTGAAAGAGGAAGTTTACCACCAATGAAAGCTTATGTTCCTGATTCCATAGATGAGGGAGCGCCTCTTTCACTTCAGCAGTACTCTCAAGGGATCTTGCGGGAAATACAAGAAGAAAAATGGGCCAAGGAGAAGGGTAATCCCCCTCCTATTCTTGAGACTGATGATCTTCATGACCAATTTCCCCAAGACATCCCGTCTATCTATGGAGACCAAACAGAGCAACATGAAGATGAAAGATTAGATTTTGAATCTAATTCTTTACAAGAGTTGCCACAATTCACAGGCCCATGGGAATCTGAATCTCTTCAGATCAGAGCTCCCACACTACTGGTAAGAAATGAAGACTCAGTGGTTCCAAGAAACACTGATGTTGTGAAGAACACTAAGGTTCAGTGTCATCTCATTGTAGAAGAGCTGCTCAAAGCAAAACCTGAGCTATGGAATCATGTGAAGGATCAAGTTCCAGAACTTGATTCCAATATGCCAAAAGCAGGCTCTAAGCAAAAAGTTCCAGAAATACCTCTTGATAAAATAGGAGACATGAGTGAAGGTGAAGAAGGTAATACTTATCTTCCAATCGCCTATCAAAGTTACACAACCAAAGCAATCGCAGATTCAGTTGCCGGTGTTGCTATTGCGACCACCTCCTTGTGGAAACGATGGGGCAAACCCACATTAAGACCAACTAGAATGAAGCGTCAAATGGCAGATGGTCATTTTGAAAGACCTCTAGGATAGCTCGA
This sequence comes from Ceratopteris richardii, assembly GCA_020310875.1. Taxonomy (NCBI): domain Eukaryota; kingdom Viridiplantae; phylum Streptophyta; class Polypodiopsida; order Polypodiales; family Pteridaceae; genus Ceratopteris; species Ceratopteris richardii. The sequence goes on along the minus strand of CM035440.1, from coordinate 119,378,184 downwards.
AGGGATAACTCTAACCACTTGTGGTGTAGAGTTTGAACACACATTTGCTATATGTGACTTTGAGAAAAATAATGTCTATGAGATGATCCTAGGAAGACCCTTTCTAGGACAATTCCAAATAGTACAGTATTGGGGAGCCAACTTCTTGTACTTACAGCACTTAGGGGTAACCACCAAGGTCAATTTGAAGGATTACACCTTCAGAGATGTACCACCCCTACAGTGGAATTCTATCCACAAAGCCAAAGAAGATTCAATCTCTGTGCACTCTGGAAGTTCTCCTGACCCATCCTCGCTGCATGAAGATACTCACTTGTGGATGTGCAAGGTCGTAGAGGAAGAGGAAAAGCGCCTAAAAGCGAGAGAAGAAGGGACTCCCCTAGGAGATAGACCAATTAAAGACCCAGCCTATACACCGATGATATTTCCAGATGAGGAATTTGAGTCTCACGGTTGGGTAGAAATCTTAGCTACCATGGACATTGCAGTCAATGAAGAACAATGGACACCTCATTGTGATGAGGAGGGTTATGATATTTCAGTGTTCATGTGTCAGCCCTTGTTGGAAGAATGTGACCCTAGTGATGTCATCGAAGAAGAAGAAAACGACGATGATCTAGAGTCCATTGTGATGGATAGTTACTTGGTCTCAGAGGAGCACTATCTAGAAGATGTAGGAGTATTGACTCAAAAAGAAGAAGAACCTTTCACAAGCGTTAAAATTGTGAATTCAAAGGATGGACGTGAAGGTAGTAAAAAGAAAAAGATAGGAAAAGTGGTGAATCAAGAAGAGGAGGAATCATTGTTTGAGGTGCCAGAAAATTCCAAGAAATACGAAGTTGAAGACCGAAAAATTTTGGTACGAATGCCTAAGAGAGAGGCCATGGTAGGAGAATCATATGATAATAAAGAAAAGACCAAAAAAATTGTAGTAACCATTGAAGAGAACAAAGAGCGATGTACATACATAGGAGATGACCTAAGTGCAAAAGAAGAAGCAGAGCTTGTAGCTCTATTAAGGGAATATAGAGATGTGTTTGCGTGGCACTATAGAGATTTGAAGGGACTAGATCCAAAAATTTGCTCTCATACTATCCCCATGACTGCTGATGCCAAGCCCACCAAACAAAAGCCCTACACATATAATGACACTTATGTAGCTAAAATCAAAGAAGAAATTGACAGGTTGATTGAAGCTGGATTTATCTACGAGATTGAGCATACGGAATGGGTGTCCTCCATTGTAGTGGTGCATAAGAAGAATGGAAAGTTGCGAGTGTGCATTAACGTTAAAAAAGTTAATGCTGCTACGATTCGAGATAGTTATCCGCTTCCAATCACTGAACATTTATTGGAGCGTGTTGTAGGCAAGGAATTTTATAGCTTTCTTGATGGATTTTCGGGTTATAATCAAGTAGCCATTGCCCTAGAGGATCAACACAAAACGGTTTTCACCACAGAATGGGGAATCTTTGCATTTCGTGTGATGCCATTTGGTCTCACCAATGCACCTGCAACATTCCAAAGGCTCATGCGTCATGTCTTCAAAGAGTTCTTGCGGAAGAACTTAGAAGTATATGTGGATGATTTATGTGCTCATTCCCAAGTAAGAAGATACCACATCCCTGAGCTCAGACAAATCTTCAACAAGTGTAGAGAATATCGAGTGTGTCTGAACCCAGAGAAGTGTGTGTTCATGGTACGACAAGGTAAAATCTTAGGTCACATTGTTTCTAAAAATGGAATATCAACAGATGAGGACAAAGTAAGAGCCATAGCAGAGTTGCCAAGGCCAAGGAACGTTAAAGAGGTACAAGCCTTCATGGGTCATTGTGGATATTACCGTAGGTTCATCCACATGTATGCCATCATTGCTAAACCTCTTTATGGATTGTTGACAGATTTTGAGTGGAACGACGAATGCGAAAATTCCTTCAATGAGCTGAAGAGACGATTGTGCGCAACACCAATACTAACCACTCCTGATTGGAGTAAACCCTTCCATGTCCATGTAGATGCTTCCAATCATGCAATAGGATGTGTGCTAGCACAACCCACAGGTGAAGGAAATCTAGATTTACCCATCACATATGCTAGCAGACATTTGAATGCAGCTGAACAAAATTATACCACAACGGAAAGAGAAGGTTTAGGCATGGTATATGCCGTGAAGAAATTTAGACACTATCTCTTGGCCAATAAGTTCAAGTTTTTCACTGATCATCAAGATCTACTATATTTGGTCAATAAACCTTGCAATACAGGACGCTTAGTAAGATGGTTCCTCTTACTAATGGAATACGACTTTGAAGTTGTTGTCAGGAAAGATAGGACCCACCTTAGGGCGGACCATCTTTCTCGCATCACTTCAGGAGAGCCATCGCAAGGAGTGTTGGATGAACTACCTAATGCTTATTTGTTCAATTTAGAAGTTGTTCCTAAATGGGCAAATAAGTTTGTACCTGTCCTAACCTTCGGACCTGCAAATAAGAACGTAAAAACAAACAAAGAAGAAATTGTACGATCACAACAATATCAAATATTGGCAGGAAGTATGTACAAGCAAGATACCGAGGGCGTACTAGCTTGTTGCATCGAGGACGATGAACATACTCGTTGGTTGCAATAAGCCCATGAAGGATTGTTAGGAAATCACTACTCTAAACAACAAACATTGTAGAATCTAAAACGTTTAGGAGTGTTTGGCCTAGCATGGACAAAGAAATACATGAGTGGATTAAGAATTGTCTAGTGTGCCAGAAGAGACCCCCAGCAGAGCATGCCACTCTTTATCACGTGTCGATAATTCCAGATTGGAGTGCTCCATAGGTAGAATTTATGAGATCGGGAAAACTACCCAGCAAGGCTAGACTGGCAAGAAGACGAAGCATGGAGCAAGAGGCACAAGACTATGCCTTAATAGGGGATAAACTATATCAAAGAGGCAAGGATGGTTACCTAAGACTGTGCATTCATGAATCTGACTATTTGAAAGTCTTAGAAACTGCACATAACAGTGTTGCAAGTGGACACTTCGAGCCTGACCGAGTAATTAAGACCATTCTATTCTCAGGACTCTGGTGGCCCACTCTTCATATGGATGCACACACCTATGTGAAGAAATGTGACACATGCCAACGTGCCCAATACCCAATTAGAAAAGATGAGATGCCCTTGAGGCCAATGATGGGAGGACGTGCGTTCTCGAAGTGGGGTATAGACTTTGTAGGTCTTATTAACCCCCCAGCCAGAAACTCCCATGCAGAGTACATCATTGTAGCCACAGATTACCTCACAAAGTGGGTGGAAGTAAAAGCCACAACAAAGAATGATGCTCAAACGATGGCTAAGTTCTTATTCGAGAATGTGTTCACTAGATATAGGTTACCAATAGAGTTAGTAAGTGATAGAGGTACACACTTCTTGAACGAGGTCATTGAAAATCTCCTTCAAGAATTCATGGTGATACATAAGAAGTATGCCCCCTATCATCCACAAGCTAACGGACAAGCCGAGAGCACAAATAAGATCCTATGCAACATATTGACAAAACTGGTAAATAATAAATGCTCTGATTGGGACAAACAGCTTCATCATGCTGTTTGGTCTTACTGAGTTGCCTACAAAATGGTACTCAATGCCACCCCATTTCAGATGTTCTTCGGACAGAATGCTATGCTACCATTGGACTTCTTAATCCCAGCCTTAAAAGTAGCACAAGAGCATGAGTGGAATGGACATGAATTGTCCTCTAGGATCTTTGATCTAGAATGCTTAGGTGAGATGAGGCTACGAGCGGCAGCAGGCATCTATGCTGCAAAGAAAAGACAACAGGCATACTTTGATGCCCATATAAAGGATAAAGGATTTAAAGAGGAAGATCTAGTTCTGGTTTATACGTTAAAGCAACGTGCCCGCAAATCGGAGAAACGAGGATATGGACCCATCATCATTAACAGAATCTCCACTAGTGGAGCAGTTCAATTGGCCACTTTAGAAGGAGATATCTTGTTGAACTATATAAGTGGTTGTCAAGTCAAGTTATATCAAGAACCTCTTACAGAGGATATGCTCATGAGACTCAACACTGCTAAGAAGCGAAAAGAAGAGGAGTTAAGGGTTAGAGAAGAAGCACAAGCAGAGGCTAGAGAGTGCATCAGAAAAAATAAGTTAAGGTGACTAGGCCTAGATGTCAACCCGAAAGCCCCAAAATATCACATGGACATGTACCAAAAATCGGGCACACTTAGTTCTCAAATCATCGACTGACGCCCCTTTCTGACCCTAGAGGTAGGACGAGGGAAGAGTGTAAGGACTGTAAAAGCATTGGTTGACTCAGGTGCAGCAACTAGTGCAGTTAGACTTTCATACTGTCAAGACCTACAATTGGACATCACGCCCATAGAAGCATATCTCATAGGATTGGCAGGTGTGGAAACCCCTTGTTTGGGCGAAGTGGAACTTCCTATCTACCTTCAAGATGTTCCAATGAAAGTCAAAATGCTAGTGTATCATGATGAGGACCTCACAGAGCCACTTGTCTTGGGTCAAGATTGGATTTATGACCATGCAGTCAACTTGAACCTAAGAAGTCAACTTCTTCAAGTCTGGGTACATGAACAATGCATTACATTAGAATTGGAGAATTGCATGCTCACAGACCATGGCACCACACACTCTCTTATTTCCTCTAAGACTAATCTTCTCCAACAAGATGTTGTATGTGTCAAAAGCTCTATGATCGAGAAGGACACAATCATGGAAGAACAATCACGAAAGCATGCAAAACCTTCTTCTTTTTCAAAGAGTAAAACATCCACAGTAGTTCAACCTCAGAAGCAAACAAAACAGTGCAAGACAACCGGTCTATCAAATAGACAAAGAGTCTTCAAGAAGAAAGAAGTTCTAGGCATGAAGTAGATTTGGGTATCAAAAAGAGAGCAACCACCAGCCTTGCCAACACGATTTCCACACGAGCAAGCCAACCATGCAAAGACAAGAAACACGCAACCAGGACCATCTCAACCAAAAGATCTCCGACAAATCTGGGTGCCTAAGAAATTGGCTGCAGCTCAACAAGGGCGATTACAGATATGGGTACCAAAGAAGCTCTTACATACACCACAACCTATGCTCCCCACCATACGAAAGGTCTCAACAAAGAAGCCAAGGAGGGAAAAGGGTAAGAACAGAGCACAAAGACCCAAAGAAGATAACCTCAACCCTTCGGCAAAAGTAAGAAGACAATCATCAAGGATATGGGTGTGGAAGCCTAAGGCACTAGTAGCATCCATAGCAAGAAAGAACGAACCACTCCGGATACAAAATTTAAGCAATCGACCAAAGATGAAGAAGTCAACAAGGGCCTATACACAACCCACCACTGTTCTGAAATGGGTCCCTAAAATCAGTTGTCCTTTTGGCATCCAATGGATACCTCCAACAAAGGCTACATCAACATGTGCAAGAACATTGAAAGCCTCGACGTGCAACAACCATGTGCCTTGGGCATAACCTTGTCTTTTGCACTATTTAGGTCATGCACTTCCAAAGTATGCATCAACATAGGGCCACATCACACGGCCGTGCATAGACACCATTGAGAAATCCCAGGCACATGAGACACATATGACATATGTACAATATTTTGTTGGTACTAACCTCCTTCTTCCTATTTTGCAATATTGTAAAACCAGAAAAAAAAAGAAGAAGATGACTATGTGCTTGAAGATGCTCATTAGCGAACTATCAGCAAGGACATCCATCAACAAACAGACAAACCAATGGTCAATCACCATGATGGAAGTACCACATGAAGAGATGAAGATCGACGAACCTTTCACCATGGTAAGAATTGCATGCTTCAACGATGCTATAACCATGATAGATTAGGAAACCTCTTCGTCGGCATACTCTTGAGCACTAGGCTCAAGACCCAACTTCTTGCACCATAATTCTTTCAATGCATTTCCCAAGTATGCATGCATAGGGCTACATTACAAGGCCGTGCACAAGGCACCTATTTTTTCCAACCCATGCACTAATGCACTTCACCATCAATCATTATGGGTCACGAGTACTTGGCCTCATATTATGAAACTCAATTTTCAAAGATTCAAGGACACCCAGGGTACAACATCAGTACCCAGGAAGCAATACACTATAGATAACTGCTTGAAATTAATATTGACAACCTCTTTTGAGCAACTAGCAATCTTTGAAAGCACGAAATACACCATCTAGCTCAAGTCCAAAGAAGAAGTACCTACAAGGGGACCAACTCTCCCATAGGCTAGTAGTGGAAACCTGAAGGTTCGACAACCGATCAGGCTACATTGGGAAGATGGACCGCTCTTGTTGATACATGAAGAACACTACCTCTCAACTTACTACATGGAACAACCACTACAACAAGGGTCTGTCAGGGACGACAGACTCAAGAGTGGGGGGAGTGTTGAAGCTCAAGGTCAAGGAAAAAGCATGGAAACGCATCAAGGAAGTGGAAACACAAGAAGAAGGAGCAAGTAGGGAGCTCCAAGAAGCACCTATCAAATTTTCAGAAGAAATCCCTATAAACATAGTGATTTTCATCACTAAAAATCACTGTAAATACCATTTTTCATTTTTTGCGACTCCATTTTGTTCAAGTCAAGGAGTCCTTGAGCTTGAGGAATATTAGAACTATCATCCTACCAATTTTCATAATTTTTAGACTCCGTTTGAGCCCCCAAATAAGCCTTAGAACCTAATTTTTTAACTAGGCAGGACACTAGGTCTGGACATGGCCAAAACCACTCAAAAAACTATAAAAAGGCTGGAGAGCTCATTTTTGAGGTTAGCTTGTTGTAGATTTTGACTTTGTAAGAGAACTCTTTTGCAATCTAAGTCCTTCCATTGTTCCACTCTTTGCTCTTACTTTGTGTGCGTGTGTGTATGTGTGTGCATTCTTGTGTGCTTTCACTCACGCACTTGTTCCATCACTTGCTCACGGTCTTCATACCGGTCCTCATATCTCCATGGATTGACATTTATGAGGTGTATCTCCTCACGTTGGTACTTGCCATTGTGCTAGAGTGACATAGATGGACTCCACATCCTATAACCCATTTGTTTATCATCATATCCTATGAAGACATACTTCTCTGCTTTAGGTTCTAGCTTATGTCTCAATTGAGATGGAACATAAGCATATGCTAAACATCCAAAATTTTTGCAATGATCAAGAGTAGGTTTCTTACTCCACCATGCTTCATAAGGGGTTATACCATCCAAAGCTTTATAATGTAACCTATTTACAAGATAGGTTGTTGTGTTAATAGCTTTTGCCCATAAGTAATTAGGGCAATTCTTCTCCTTCATCATAGATCTAGCCAATTCCACAAGTGTTCTATTCCTCCTTTTTGCAACTCCATTTATCGAGGAGAGTACCTCCAAATTACTTCTCTTTTTATACCTACATTCCACAAGTAATTATTAATTTTTTTTGGAGAAATACTCTCCCCCTCCATTCGCCCTTAATCTTTTGAGTTTTTGTCCTATAATCCTTTTTTCATATGCATGATAATGTTTAAATGTATTAAAACCTTTTGATTTCTCCTTGATCACAATATAGAGTGTGATCCATCTTGTTCCATCATCTACAAACAAAACATAATATCTAGATCCATTGATACTATAATCCTTTTAAGGACCCCACACATCTGTGTGAATTAATTCAAGTTTGTTTGTATGCATAAATCCTTGCGTATTATATGATTGTTTGTGTGCTTTACCTAGTTGACATGATTCACATTTGTATGTCATGTGTTGAACTTGAATATTGAATAGACCTAGCACTGATCCATTCTTTGACATGTCTTTTATACATCTTTCATTGAAAAGACCTAATTGTTTATGCCATAGGTCCAACTCTATCATCGTTTTGTTTCCATATGTGAACAAGGCATGTCCTACATTACCTTGTACCTTGAGAGTAAAAAGTCTTCCTTCTTTTTGACCTTAAACAATATTGTTATATCCTTGATTTGGATCTTCAACATAAACTCCATCATTAGTGAATCTAACTTCATACCCTCAACAATTTGTCCTACATTGATTAAATTCTTTGGAATTGTAGCAACATAGAGTACCTTATTCAAAAGTGTACTTCCATTCTTTGTCTTTGTTGATATAATGCTCTACATTACCTTGTACCTTGAGAGTAAAAAGTCTTCCTTCTTTTTGAATTGAAACAATATTGTTATATCCTTGATTTGGATCTTCAACATAAACTCCATCATTAGTGAATCTAACTTCATACCCTCAAAAATTTGTCCTACATTGATTAAATTCTTTGGTATTGTAGCAACATAGAGTACCTTATTCAGAAGTGTACTTCCATTCTTTGTCTTTGTTGATCTAATGCTCTACACTTTATGTTTGGTATTGTCTCCTATTTGAACTGTGTGTCCATTCACCTTTTCTTTCATGTAAGTCATCAAGGTAATGTTGCCTCTTAGGTGATTGCTAAACCCTAAGTCAATGTAAAATACTCTTTGGTCTTCATTTGTTGCTTCATGTGTAACATTAATGATCTGATTTGAATCCTTCTTTTGATATGATGCATAATTGTAGTAGGTGTTATTGTAGGATTGATTTTGGAAGTTTCTTCCACCTCCTCTACCATATATATTCCTATCACCTCTACCTCTAAAATTACCTCTTTGGTTTCTTCCTCCTCTGCCTCTTTGATTGTAGTTCTGCTTGTAGTTGCAATTGTTCTCATTATTGTGCCAACATTCATTCGCCAAGTGATTTGTTTTACCACAAATCCAATAAGTTCTACCATTGTCTTTATTCTTTCCACTCTTCCTCTACCTCTGCTATTTTCTTTACCTTTAGTAAAGTTAGCTTGATTTGAGCTGCCTTCTTCTCCATTTGATTGTCGCTTTCCCTTAGAATTCTTCTTCTTTTCCTTTGAATACATAACTTATACCTGCACTTTTCTCATTTTCTCCTTTAACATCCTGCTCAAATGTTAGCATGTGCTTCTCTATCTAGATGCTTTCTCCCATCCTGTTGTTGATTGTCTTAGGAAATAAGTCTTCAATAGTTAGATACTATACCTTTCAAGTTAATTCTTTGCTTCTTTTGATCCTTTTGAACTTCCTTATAGGTTTCTCGTCATATACAATCTATTTGATGTTGTTTCTTTTTCATATGTATTGCATAACTTCTTCCAAAGCTCCTTTGCACTTTCATAGTCCAATATTGTAAAGTAAACATTATTTGCCAGATGCAATCAAATGGTAGACCTAACCATTTCATCCACCTCATCATCATCCATATGAGGTGGATGAAATCAAATGGTAGACCTAGCCATTTCATCCCAATTATCATCATCCATATGAACATGCATCTTTGATATTCAATTTAGTAGCTTCCACTATCTCCTCTAAGTCAACACATCTTTAATCTAGTTCTTCCATAGAGAAACTTTTGTGCCATTAAATTTTTGGATCTCAAAATGGTCTTTTCCATGCAAGTTATAGCTCCTCCTAGGAACACTACCACTATGTTATTGCTAGTGTCCATGTGAAAGGCCTAATGGCCACCAAAGACTTCTTTGTATATGTTCTTTAGTGGTATGGTCAGTCACAGACTGTAAGTTCGATTGTATTTGTAACACCTAAGAAAACTGTGTTCGTGCTGCCTATGTACTGTGTTTTTGTGCGTATTTGCACCCTCTGTGCGGAGTACTGTGTGCAGCCCTAGGACCTCGGTTTTCTACTCTGAGGATATCTACATGGAGCTCTCAAGAAGGTGAGCGCACTGTGGTGCATCACCATCTAAATAATTCAATGATATCAGAGCATTTCCATGCAAAAGATTTGTTCCTTTTGTGCGAGCAAAGTGAGCATGCACCCACACACCCAAGGCTTTCTCCAAGGCTTATGATTAAGGTGGCGACCATGGCATAGACCTTAGCATACCTTGTCATCCGAGTCACCGAAGTCACCATTGGTGCCATTGGTTGCATGTGAGGGAGGACCTCAATGATCAATGAAGATAGAGGTTCCCGGTACTTCTCAGGAGATCACCCATCCCAATACTGTTCCCCCAAGAGCTCGCTTAACCATGGAAATCTCTTGCCACTAAGCTACACTCTTGTGGTGTCTAAAGAAGGGGAAAGACTAAGGTTAACATTATCTTGAACATGTTTTGGTCCCTCAAAGCTTCATTCTTTGCTTTCAAAGCGTGTTTCTAAAGCATTTTTGGGGTGTCCTTTGGAGCCATTTTGGAGTACTTTCACACATAGTTCTCTTCACATAGGTCCAAGAACATCAACAAGAGTGTTCTTTGAACTTCTTTGACAATAAATATCAACCTTTGGGTCTGTGTTTTCAGCCACAGTCGTAAAACTATAGGTTTCCGGAAAGGTTTCCAGTTTTGGTGGGAGCAATAGCTGCAAATTTATGCACATTTTTGGGCCTAAAACATAAGAGTTGACAAACACTTGCAGGTGTTGTTGGCTAGTTTTTGGGCTATGCATTCAACCTTTTAGTGTCATTTTATTGCATATATTAAACAAATACACACCATGTAAAATTTTGTGGATACCACTTATGTAAGTCCATGTGTTCATTGATATAGCGGTTATGTTTTTTGCATAAAGCCTTTTATGTTTGATAAAGAGGGTGGTGGTGAGGTTTTCTTAACTGGGAGACACCCACATGTCAGGGCCTCTTCGGTGATGTAGGTGCAAGACTTAGCCAGCCTCGCCATAGGAGATGTATGATAGTTGTTCATAGGTGCTCGATAAGTCTAGTTGGCTTCTATTGGGTAACAAGTTATATGCAGTGGAGTTAGTGATTCACTATGTAGGTAAACATGTTAGTACTTGCAGTTTTATGATATTGGATACTTTGGTAATTTTTTTCCAAATTTTTTGGTTTTGTCAACTATATAGTGGTCGATTTACTCCGTCATACACTTATTCATTGGTGTTTGGACTCTTCTTTGTCCATTATCATTCTATTCACTTCTCTATCATCATGTCATTAGAGGTCTCAAGCACATCTGGTGGATCAGGGTCTAGTTCTAGTGTTCCGAGGAGGAGCTATAGCTTGTAGGGCGAAGACCATTTTGAGATCCAAAATTTGATGGCACAAATTTTGCTCTATGGAAGAATTAGATTAAAGATGTGCTGACTTAAAGGAGGCAATGGAAGCCAATAAATGGAATTTAAAAGAAGCATGCTGACATGGATGAAGATGATTGGGATGAGTTATATGAAATGGCCATGTCCACCATTCGCATGCACCTGGCAGATAATGTTTACTTTACAGTATTAGATTGCGAAAGTGCAAAGGAGCTTTGGAAGAAGTTATGCAATACATATGAAAAAGAGACACCATCAGATAAAGTGCATCTGATGGGCAAATAGTGTTATTGCTCATCTAGATGAGTTTGATGCTATGTTCTCCCAATCACAGGCTCAAAAAATGGATATGGATAATGAAGGACACAACTAGTGTTATTGCTCATCTAGATGAGTTTGATGCTATGTTCTCCCAATCACAGGCTCAAAAAATGGATATGGATAATGAAATGAAAGTAGTATTGCTATTATGCACCTTGCCATCATCATGGGATATGTTTTGCACAACTATTAGCAATAAAGCACCTCGTGGTAAACTGGTCTATGATGACATATTTGGAGCACTCTTGAGTGAGGAGATTCGTAGAAAATCTATGGTTGTCACTCAGAGTGCAGGTGCATATATTGTTCGTGATTCTTACCAAGGAAAGAATCAACAATATGGCAGGAGCAAGAACAAGGTAAAGAATGGTCAATGGAATAAGAGTAGAAGTAAATAAAGGAAGATGGATATCGAATGCCATTCTTGCCATAAGAAAGGACACATGAAGAAAGACTGTTATGCATTAAAGACTGCTAAAGGTAAAGGAAAGAATGTTGATGGGCATGTTAAAGAGTTACCTGCACCATCTACTTCGACTATGAAGATTGAAGAAATTAATGCTATTTCTAATGATGCTGATGTGTTGACACTTGATAGTACTATGCCAACTGAGGCTCTTATGGCTGATTCTCTTTCCCACATGTGGCTGCTAGATTTTGGTGCTTCTTTCCATGTGACACCATACAAAGAATGGTTCTGTAATTATGCAGCAAAGTCTCTTAGTACCATGAGACTTGGTGACTCTTACCAATGTGATGTTGTGGGGATTGGAGATGTGGTTGTGCAGTTTATTGATGGTTCAAAATTTACTATGCATAATGTACACCATGTACCTCATTTATCATGCAGTTTGATGTCAATTGGTCAACTTGATGGCCTTGATTACAAGGTGGTATTCTATGCTCAATCCTTTCGGTATATCAAAGGGAAATATGGTTATTGCAAAAGAAAGCAAATTTGGCTCACTTTATCCTTCATTTGTATCACAAAAAGAAAACTTGTTACCTGTTACTGAACAGCCTACGGCTTGTATTTCGCATGGTTGTTTGGGCCATATATCTTGTAGTGGAATGGAAAATCTTTCTCCTTCTGGCTTCTTACCTGTGTTATCTTTCTTTGATTTTTCATTTTTTTAGCATTGTCAATATGGAAAGCAAACCAAAAATGTGCATAGAACACATGTTGACTCTTCAATTCAGCCTTTAGATCTCATCATATAGATGTGTGTGGTCCTATGTGTAAAAAAGTTAGCCTGTGATCTAAGGATCGAACTAGTTCAGACAGATCTGAAATCGGACTCCGTTTGGTCATCCGTATGTGTGGCCAAAGATCTCGAGTCTAGACTTACTAGTAGGTCATTTACTCTTGTAACCAAGTAATCCACTTAGCCTAGGGGTTAAGACTCAAGGGTGTGAGGGAGGAGGTCTTGGGTTCAACCCCCATGGGGTACATGGGGAGAGTGTTTTGCCCAAAGAGTTCTAGAACCTTCTAGAAGCATCCACTGGAGTTCACTCTGGCTAACTAGGACACTTGGCACACATGTAGTTACATGGCTGACACTTGGATGGTTAGTATCCACCTGCCCATGCAGGTAGCCCCTTGGAGAGAGCCATATATAGAGGCATATGGTTGGGAGGAGAGTCCTTCATTCAAGAGCATTTCCTGTGGCTACGCTGTTGCATGGGTATGAAAGCACTCTCCATAGCTCTCTCCATAGCTTCTTGCTCATCAATTTTTGCGTGCTTTAGCTTAAGGAGAAGAGTAGAAATTAGCCCTTCTTCCGATGATCGTGGAGGGGAACTGAACCCGTAACCTGTCGAGTCTTGTGACTCTCCTTTATCCAATAGAGCAACACCACTCAGTGACTTGTTTCTCTGCAGTCATCATAAAGATTGCGAACAACGCTACTTTCATCTAGATCCAAAGCATAAGACGGCGACTAAGATGCGAGGCCTTGAATCCTATCATCCAAAGTTCATGCATGCGCTTTGTCCATTAGAAGCAGCACCAATGGTAATAATGATCTCTCTACGCAGATAAGTATAATCTTGAATTGCCCGCTACAGATTTGGTGGATCAAGAAGAAGGAAATCAAAAGAGCATGCGTAGAGGAAGAGCGAAGTATTCTGGGCACGGGTGTCAAACCTCTTTTGTCCAATAAAGCATGTGATTCATCTATTCTGCTTCAAAGTTCATATATTCAACCACATTATGTTGGTATGGTGGGCAAAAAACTCCATCAGAGTTTATCATACTGTATTGCAATAGAACCAAAGGCAATAAACAGAACACGGACAAGCTGTAAGCGTGCATGTATCGAACCTTAAACCCCAAAGATAACTGTTGAACATTTCATCCACTACGATATTACTTTCGGTGATAGTATTTTCCATCAATTATATCTCTGATCTGTAAATCCAACTCTACTTGGATTATTGCTTCTCTGGAATTCGCTATTACCCCCAACCGAACCCAATTGCATATCTTTGTTGAGTGAAGCCGAAGAAAGCTAAAGTTTAAAGGAAGTGGAGTTGTGGAGTGAAGATCCGAAGGCCTAACTTCGTCATTATTCTAGCACTCTCAGCTAGAATCAAGTCGACCTCGATGGACCAAAAAAAAATCAGGGATGATTGAATCTTGTGATCTTCTTGCATAGCTCTTTTGATTTTGTTGCACGCACCACCTGCGTTAGGAATACTAAGTTAGTAAGTTTAATAACGCTTTGTGTGCGATGGAGGGGACTTCTAGCCATGTCTCTCTTACGAGTACTCCTAGTGTGTCAATGTATGTTTCCATTCCTATGTTAGTAACATCCTCATTCATGACTAGACCACCAGTAGTTTCACGTGCATTGCATTCATCTGCACCTATGGTTTCAAATACTAGTCATGCGTCTGATGCATCTAAAATAGAATCGACGATTGTAGCATTAGACGTTGAGGATTCTGTGAGGAAAAGGGAAACAAACACTACCTTAAACAAGGGGAAAGATATGGAAGGTAGGATGTTGCTAGTTGAACAAAGACTTGGACGGTTGTCCAATATTCCGGATGAGGTTGCGGAACTCCGTCAATCTGTTGATGGAATCCAAGATCACCTTAAGGCCATTCTGAAATTACTTGAGACGCCTAGGGATATCAGTAAGGCTACTTTGGGTAGTCACACAGATACAATTGCAACTTCACCAATGTCTGTTAGGATAGAAAAGGATAAGGGAATATCCTCTCCCCATACAGACATGTTTCCCCTAACAGAAAGTATGAGCCGTCTTAGTTTGGTATCTTCTACTCCCTTGTTTGCTACTTCGGTAGAGATGTTAAGAAGTCATAACCGCCCAGTGGATCTTTCCTTAGGAAAGGAGATCCGTCCTCCTTACTTCTCTGGAGAATATAAGGATAGAAATAAAGATGCGGTTTTGACCTTCTTGGAGAAGTGGAATGATGTCCACAAACTCAAACATACCCCCGATCATGTGAGAGTAGTAGAAGCAAGCTTATCACTAGGACCCAAGGCTTATACTTGGTGGGCTTAGGTGACTTTCATCGTCTTCGCGGTTTTGTCAGAGGACTTAATCAGCGAATTCGAAATGAAGTCAAAAGACATGCACCTAAATCCCTAGAAGAGGCGATTAAGGTTGCCCAAATTTATAAGGATAACTCACATCTAGATGTCCCGCAAGAAAGTAGTTATTTCGATGCAATGGCAAAGGGGCAAGATCGAATGAAAGGGTGTCTAAAAAACCTCATATTTTTAGACACGTACTTTCTCCAGAAGATCATCTTAAAGAGCAAAAGGAAGATTTGTGCTTTAAGTGTCTCAAGCCAGGACATCGTAGTCGTGCCTGTCCAGTGGGAAGAGAAAGAAAGATCTCTTTGACTGACAAGGGAAAGGGTAAGCAGCAAATACATCTGATTCAAACTTTGGACTTGGATACAAATTCAAGTGCAAAGAAGGTTCAGATAATGCACTGTGATAGTACCCATAAATGCGAGATCTCCAAAAACATGTGGCAACCTCAAGAGTTTGTTGGAGTCAATATCATATGGTCTAACAATTGTTCAATAGTTCAAACAAAAGTTCATATTATTCTATTCCAAATACTTGCAACGTGCTTATAGTCTGCTCTATATATCTCTTCTGCAAGAAGTGGCGGGCAACAATGTGCATAGAAGAGAACTCTTTCAATCCACCCACCCGGGATCAAATCCCACGTGCGGCATCAAAATTGCGAATAGATTTTTTGATAAAGCAAATCTTTTATGAAAAACTCACGGGCGACAGCGGCGATGAACGTCTTTTCTAATAAAGCAATGAGTTTTATTTTTTCCGATTAGATCGTTCTACGATCGTAGCTTTTTAAGCTTTTCATGGAGGGAACAACTACTATATAAGGAGGCCCTTGGATCCTTGTATAATCACTCACTTAAAGATCTAGAGCTTGGAGATCTTCTTGAAGATAGAGTGTTCTCACACTCTTGAAGGAGGTGAAGTTTTGGTGAAGGAGAGACTACTCTCATCGCAACAAGAAGTCTTATACGAGGTGGTGGTAACTATCTTTTGTGAGTTAACCTTATGGTTGACTTACAATTTCGTTACACTATTTTGTTAGCTTTGCTGCTTCGTTCTCTTCACACACACTTAGATTATTACATAATCTAAATTTTGTATCATCATCTTCTTATTCTTCCATTAGTGAGTGCACCACTTTATATGGTTGAGTAGTACTCCCATGTTGTAATTTGGACATCTATTATTTTTAGTGAAGTAAGCATCCAGCTTACGTTCCCTATCCTTGTCTCAAGATCTCTTTCATTCTATCTCTCACTTATCATCTTGTCAATTAAGTTGTGTATGCTCAAAAGGTTTTAGTATTGGAACGATCCTGGGGCCCCAAATTCCAACACTTGGTATCAGAGCATAATTGCTTGGTATCAAAGCTACATAATTGACATACACACTTAAGATAAGATGCGTGAGATTAGAATTGAGATTAAAGACAAGTTAGATGGATCTTCTAATTATCCCATGTGGAGTTTCATGATGATGAATTTGTTAGTGACAAAGGATTTATGGAGTATCGTCAATGGATCCTTAACAAGACCAAGACAAGAAGGCAAAGAAGGGTCTATAGCAGCTTCAACAAGTACTGGAATTACAATTACAGAACCAACTGAAGAAGAGGTAACCACTTCGACATCCAGAGTCACTGCTAGGTCTTTACCTAGAGTTCCTCCTACTAAAGATCAGGCAAGATGGGATGCTAGAGATGCTTTAGCACTTTCATTCAGAGCAATGAGTGTCAAAAAGCATATTCTACCACAGATCAGATCTTGCAAAAGTTCTAGTCAAGCTTGGTTAAAGCTTGAGAATACTTTTCAGAGCAGAAATCCTGCTAGGAAAGCTCACTTGAGGAGACAACTAGAAAATACAAGGATGAAGGCTGGTGAGTCAATTCAAACCCACATTACGAGACTCGTTGACTTGAGAGATCAACTTCTAAATGTAGGAGTTGAGATATCGGATGAAGAAATGGTAAATATGCTGATTAATTCACTTCCTATTTCATATCGATCTTTCATAACCACTCTTACCCTTACCACAAGAGATAGAGAGGTTACATTTGAAGAGTTAGAGTTCTTGTTGCTTCAAGATGAAGATCAGCTGAAGGGAATGGAAGAGAATGAAGAAGCACTTTCATCTTCATCAAAGGGTCAAAAGAAGAAGAAGGATAAGAAGAAGGAAAAACAATCCAAGAAGGAAAGTAGGTCCCTCTCACCTTCTACTTCGGATTCTATATCTATGACATCTAAAGGGAGTTCTTCTAAGAAGAAGGTAAAAATATCTTCTTTCTGCAAGAAACATGGACATATTAAGTCAGAATGTTATAGAAGGATTACAGCAGAAAAGAAAAAGGCATCAGGTAATGTTGCAGAAGATGATAAAAAAGGAAAATCTCAAGGTGATTCTTATGCCTGTATCACCATTGAGGAAGTAGCTTTTGATCAAGCAGCTTTACAAGTTCTTTCAGCAAGTCCTTGGATATTTGACATAGGTGCTACAAAGCATATGACAGGTTGTAGAGATGTATTTTCTTCTCTTTCCTATTCTTAAGGTAGAAGAGTTACTATTGCAGATGGCAATGATTTGGATGTTATGGGAATAGGTACAATAACCCTAAAGTCAAGAGAAGGTGGTGTTTTTCAAATTACAGATGTCCTTTATGTACCTGAAATGAAGAAGAATCTGCTATCTATATCTGCATTTTTAAGTGATGGTTTTAAAGTCGTATTTGAGAAAGATCTTTGTAAGATCTTATCACATAAAGAAGACAAGTGTCTTTTACAAGGTGAGCATAAAGGAGGGATCTTTGTTTTGTCAAAAATCAGTCAGGCATATGCAGTCAAATCTTCGTCACCGGTGGAAGATATGAAGCTATGGCATGAAAGATTTGGACATATTAGTTTTGGAGCTCTCAAGAATATCAAAGACAGAGGTATGGTTGAGAGTTTACCCTCATTCAAGCTACCTGATGATTCAGATATATGTGAAGGTTGTCTTGAAGGTAAGATGCATAAACTACCTTTCAAGAAACATGGTCATATTACAGCTACCAGGAAATTGCAGATTATACATTCAGATGTGAATGGTCCAATGAGAGCAGACTCTATTCAGGGTTTCACGTATTTTGTTCTATTTGTTGATGATTTTACAAGATATTCATGGATCTATGGTCTTAAGTCGAAGTCAGAAGTCTTTCCTATGTTCAAGAAATTTGTAGCTATGGTTGAAAATGAAAGTCAGGAAACTATCCAGATTCTCAGAAGTGAAAGAGGTGGAGAATACTTGTCAAAAGAGTTCCAGACATTTCTTGATGAGAAAGGTATTACTCGACACCTTACTATTGCTTATACTCCTCAGCAAAATGGTGTTGCAGAAAGAAAGAATAGAGTACGTGTTGAAATGATGCGGAGCATGATGGCGTCCAAGAGGCTTTCACCAAAATTCTGGTTTGATGCAGTACATACAGCTAATCACATTTTGAATAGGTCATCTACAAAAGCTTTAAAGGTAATCACACTGTATGAAGCTTATTATGGTAGAAAACCTAATGTGAATTACTTCAAAGTGTTTGGATCATTTTCTTATGTACATGTTGAGAAAAAGGATCGAGGCAAACTAGATGTAAAGGCAAAGAAAGCTGTTTTTATTGGATATCCTGTTGAAAGTAAAGGATACAGGTTTTATGTTCCAGAGACAGGTGAAGTTATTCTTTCACGTAATGCTTATATTGCTGAAGATAAGGTTTATGATAAAGAAGTAGAAATTCCCAAGTTCATTAGTGAAAATCACTATGGAATTTTTAGAAAAATTCTGGATGTACATGTTCAGCCATATCACGAGGGAGTTAAAATTCCTAGTATTCAAGAAAAAGTTGAAGAAAGAGGAATTTCACAACCTTCTACAGAGTCAGTTCCACAAGAAACTTTTATTCCAAAAATGGAAGAAGTTAAAGTTCCAGAAAGTCCTAGTACCTCGGCAGGACAAGTTCCAGAACTTGTGGAAGCTGGAAGTTCAGAAAGAGTTTCACCACTATTCAAGGATACACCTATGTGGTTATATCAAAGTTGGAAAGATAGTGGTATAAAGACTTTTACTGGAAGATCAAGGAGTCAGACTAGACAACAACAACAAGATCATGTAAGAACAAGAAGTCAAACTCGACAGCAAAAAGATAATGTAAGTTTTGCTGAAGACTTTGAGATTCATGATATTTTGGCACTTACGACTGTTGAAGGTGAACCTACGTGTGTTAAAGATGCACTTAACATTCCTATTTGGAGAAAAGCTATGCAAGAAGAGATTGATTCTATTCATAAGAATCAAACTTGGCAGCTATGTGAGTTACCAGAAGGAAAGAAGGCTATAGGTGTAAAATGGATCTTCAAAATCAAAAGGAAAGCAGATGGTACTATTGATAGATACAAAGCCAGGTTGGTTGTCAAAGGATATGCACAACAAAAAGGTATTGATTATGATGACACATTTGCTCCTACGTCTAGGATGACTGTTATTAGGTCAATACTTGCTCTAGCAGCACATTTTGGTTGGCATATATATCAACTTAACATCAAGACTGCTTTTCTAAATGGTGATTTACACGAGGATGTGTATATTCATCAGCCAGAAGGTTTTGAAGAGACAGGTAAAGAACACTTAGTGTGTAAGCTTATAAAAGCTTTGTATGGTTTAAAACAGGCACCTAGAGCATGGTATGAAAAGATACATACATATCTTTTATCCATTGGTTTCCATAACTCAGATGCGGCTTCAACTCTTTATGTCAAAGCTGAAACAGGTATGATGATTATAGCAATCATTTATGTGGATGATATTACAGTCACAGGTCCCAGAGATAAAGATTTGCAGATGTTCAAAGAAGAATTTTTTAGGCATTTTACATTATTATCTTGGGATTCAGTTTCTGTTTCGAGATGAGTGTATCTACATGACACAACAGAAGTACATTGAGAAACTTTTGGAAAGGTTTCAGATGGGTGATTCTAAACCTATGCAAACACCTATGGATCCGAACATGTCTTTACAAATGGTAGCAGATGCAGAGCCATTTGATGCTACTCTATATAGTAAAGCAGTTGGTTGCTTGATATATCTTTGTAATACACGTCCTGATATACAGTTTGCAGTTTCTCAAGTATCAAGGTTCATGCAGAATTTGACAGTGTTACATTGTAAAGCAGTAAAGCGGATCTTTTGTTATTTGAAGGGAACTTCAAATTATGCTATGGTATTTTTGAAATCTACACATTTGTTACTAAAAGGATTTTCAAATTTTGATTGGGCAGGTGATAGAGACACAAGAAGAAGTACTAGTGGATTTTGTTTTTATCTTGGAGATTGTCTTATCTCATGGCATTCAAAGAGACAACCCACTATTGCCACCATCATGTGAAGCTGAATATCGTGCAGCATTTGCAGCTACTCTAGAGTCAGTTTGGTTGCAAAAGATTTTCAGTTATCTTGATGTCAGAGTACATCAACCCATTCAGATATTTACAGATAGCCAGAGTGCTATAGCTATAGCTAAGAATCCAGTGCATCATGCAAGGACAAAGCATATAGAGGTACACTACCACTATATTCGAGAGCAGATAGCTAAGAAGCACATTGAGCTAGTTTATATTCCTTCTAGTGAGAATGTTGCAGATATATTTACCAAAGCATTGACTAGAGATAGTCATGAGAAGATTTGCAGGTTATTGAATCTTGTACCAATATGACATTGAAGGAGGGATTGTTGGAGTCAATATCATATGGTCCAACAATTGTTCAATAGTTCAAACAAAAGTTCATTTATTCTATTCCAAATATGCGCAACGCGCTTATAGTCTGTTCTATATATCTTTTCTACAAGAAGTGGCGGGCAGCAACGTGGATAGAAGGGAACTCTTTCAATCTACCCACCCGGAATCAAATCCCGCGGGCGGCATCAACATTGCGAATAGATTTTTCGATAAAGCAAATCTTTTATGAAAAACTCACGGGCGACAGCGGCGACGAACGTCTTTTCTAATAAAGCAATGAGTTTTATTTTTTCCGATTAGATTGTTCTACGATCATAGCTTTTTAAGCTTTTCATGGAGGGAACAAATACTATATAAGGAGGCCCTTGGCTCCTTGTATAATCACTCACTCAAAGATCTAGAGCTTGGAGATCTTCTTGAAGATAGAGTGTTCTCACACTCTTGAAGGAGGTGAAGTTTTGGTGAAGGAGAGGCTACTCTTATCGTGGCAAGAAGTCTTCTACGAGGTGGTGGTAACTATCTTTTTTGAGTTAACCTTGTGGTTGATTTACAATTTCGTTACACTATTTTGTTAGCTTTGTTGCTTCGTTCTCTTCACACACACAGAATATTACATAATCTAAATTTTGTATCATCATCTTCTTATTCTTCCATTAGTGAGTGCACCACTTTATATATTTGAGTAGTACTCCCATGTTGTAATTTGGACATCTATTATTTTTAGTGAAGTAAGCATCCAGCTTACGTTCCCTATCCTTCTCTCAAGATCTCTTTCATTCTATCTCTCACTTATCATCTTGTCAATTAAGTTGTGTATGCTCAAAAGGTTTTAGTATTGGAACGATCCTGGGGCCCCAAATTCCAACAGAGTTTGGTCCACATGATTTGTTCAAGCTGCATGGATCAGTCAAAGGGCACACCATCCGGATAATGGTGGATGACTCTGCTACGCACAATTTTATTAATTATGCGTTAGTGAAAAAACTAGCTCTTCCTCAGAAACCATCTCCTCATAAATACATTGTTTCCATGGTGCATGGTCAAGAAACCCATGCTTGCGACACAATGATATCTAATTTGGAACTAGAAATCCAAGGATATAAAGACACTTTGGACTTCCAAATAATGAACATGGACCGGGTAGATCTGGTATTAGGGAGAGAGTGGCTATGGAGTCTAGGACCTTCATGACCAGGTGTTATTTTACTAACACTTTGGAATTCTAGCGCGGCGGTGTAGTGTATAAAATCAAGGGCGAGCATGATGTTCCAAGTATCCATTTGATTTCATATACTGAACTTAAGAAACTCGTAAATAATGAAGCCAAGACTCAAGCTTTTATTGTCCTTGGCACTGATGTAATAGATTCTGATAATTTAAATCAGGTTTCTTATGTCTCGTCTTTTATTCCTCGTGAAGTTCATACTAAATTTAACAAATTAATGAAGGAATTTAAAGATGTGTTCCCTAAGGAACTCCCCCATGGCTTGCCACCCTCTCGTGGAAACATCGATCACAGTATAGATCTGTTTCTGGGAACCAAGCCAAGATCTCAAAACCCATACCACCTCCCCTATGTCCAGAATCGGGAAGTTGAGAATCAAATTCAAGACTATTTGGATAAAGGATTTATCCGCCCAAGCCAGTCTCATTGGGCAACACCCATCTTTCTAGTAAAAAAGAAAGATGGAACTATGAGGTTGTGCGTAGATTATAGGGCGTTAAATAATCTTACTGTAAAGAACAAGTATCCCATGCCGCTTGTCGAAGATCGTTTTGATAGCATAAAGGGAGCTAAATTCTTTTCTATGATTGATTTACGCCAAGGTTATCATCATTTAGAATCAAAGATGATGATATTCCCAAGATAGCCTTTTGAACAAAGTATGGTCACTACGAGTTTTTAGTGATGTCGTTTGGGTTGACAAATGCACCCGCAACATTTATGAATTTAATGAATCAAGTGCTTAAGCTGTACTTGGGAAATTTTTTTGTAGCTTTTCTCAATAATATTCTGATCTACAGTAAAGATCATGAAAGTCACTTAGAGCACTTGGAAAAAGTTTTTCAACTTCTTCGTGATAATAAAATTTATGGTAAAGAGTCAAAATGTGAATTCTTTACCCCAGAAGTAAAGTATTTAGGCCATATTATTTCCACGCAAGGAATCAAAGTTGACCCTAAAAAGGTCCAAGTGATTCTTGAATGGCCTGAGCCCAAGACGATTCGAGAACTACAAAGTTTTCTCAGATTGGCAGGATATTATCGGAAGTTTGTGGCTGGATATGCCAAGATTGAAGTAACTTTGATGGATAAACTCAAAGGGAAGCATTAGAAGATAAATTGGAAAGAGGAACAAGCAAAGAGTTTTCAAGAACTTAAACTTTCTTTAGCTTCGGCCCCGGTTCTACAAACCGTAGATCCGAACAAGCCTTTTCAATTAGAAATAGTTGCAAGTTCATCTATGGTAGGAGCATTACTAAGCCAAGATGGTCGACCAATAGCATTCGAGAGTAGAAAGCTAAGTCCTACTCAGCAAAAATACTCTACCTATGAGCGAGAGATGCTCGCTATTATTAATTCTGTGAAGAAATGGTGCCATTACCTGTATGGATCAAAGTTAACCATAGTCTTTGATCAAGAGAGCATCAAGTGGTTTGCAAACCAACCAGATCTGAGAGGTAGAAAAGCAAGATGGGCCGAACAATTGCAAGAGTTCGATTATGAACTAAGGTACAGAAAAGGAAAGTTCAATGCAGTGGCAGACGCCTTAAGTCGGATGCCTATGTTGAACAACCTAAGTTTTGAATGAATTCAAAGTGAATTTATTTCAACTTTGAAAGGAAGCTGCAAAGAAGATCCAAGCTGCAGTCAAGCATGGAAAGCAATTGAACAAGCTGAACAGAATGAAGCAAGTACTTCTGAGAGAAAGTTTAAACACTATTCTCTCCAAGATGAATATTTGCTTTATAAAGGTAAGGTTTGGGTCCCAAGTATGCCGGACATACAAAATCAAGTACTTTTCGAATGCCATGATGCTCCAAGTGCAGGACATCCTGGTATTAACCGAACCTATGAAATAGTGAAACGATATTTTTATTGGCCTAGTTTACATTGGGATGTGCAAAACTATGTATCAAAGTGCCATAAATGTCAAGTCAATAAGTTTGAACGACTTAAAGTTGGAGGATTGCTGCCTCCTTTGGAAATTCCCAAAGGAAAGTGGGAAAGTATTTCCATGGATTTCATTTCTGGATTACCCCAAACTCAAAAAGGCTTTGATTCAGTCTGGGTTATAGTTGATCGATTGACTAAACTTGCTCAGTTTATTCAAGTCAAGACTACTAATAAGACTCCAGAACTTGCAAAAATATTTGTAAATCAACTTTATAGACTCTATGATCTTCCAGTAGGCATAATTTCTGATAGAGATGCTCGATTTACAAGCCATTTTTGGTGAGCAGTCTTTAGTAGACTTGAAACTAAACTAAGTTTAAGTACAGGTGAACATCCAGAGACGGATGGACAGACAGAGAAAGTCAATCAAATCTTGGAAGTCATACTCAGAGCTTAGGTTACTTCCAAATAAACTGATTGGAAAGACTATCTTCCTTTAGCTGAGTTTGCCTATAATAGTGCCAAGAATTCAACAACTGAATTTAGTCCATTCATGTTCATGTATGGTTTCCAACCTAGGTCTCCATATGCACTGGGACTTCAAAATGAACGAGTTCAAGCAGCTCAAGAATTCCTTCAAGACATGAACTTTAAACTTAAGTTAGCTAAAGAAAACTTAAAGAAAGCTCAAGATCGTGCAAAGGCTTATGCCGATCCGAAGCAAAGATATGTTACTTTTCAGGTTGGCGATCAAGTTTATCTTCGTATTCCTGAAAGGTCAGAAAAGTTCAAGATCGATCAATGCGCCAAGTTGTCGCCTAGATATTGCGGTCCTTTTCCAATCACCAAGAAAGCTGGTTTGTGGGCTTATGAATTACAACTTCCAGATGATAGTTGGATTCATCCAGTATTCCATGTTAGTCGACTTAGGAAGAGTTTGACAGATTCAGATAATCTAGTTGGACAACAGGTTATACTTCCTATTCCAGCAAGTGAAATGGTTCCTCATGAACCTGAAAGGATACTTCGCACCCAAGATAAACGTACAAGAAGTCACTTGTACGAAGAATGCTTAGTAAAATGGAAGGATGGAACTGAAGAATATTCAACATGGGAAAAAGTTTCCACAATCCACTAACATTTTCCAACTTTCAAGTTTTAAGTTGGTCCCAAATAAAGAAGGTTTTCTACTTTCAAGTTTTAAGTGGATAAACCGGTCATATCCTTCAAGATCTAGAATAAGGTTTTTTACTTTCAAGTTCTAAGTAAATAACTTGTTTGAATGAATGCATGTTCTTCAAAGTTTTAGAACATGAGGCTCGGGGGTTGCCTACAGTATATGTAGCTCTAATTTTCGAGGACGAAAATATTTTCCAAGGGGTGAAGAATGTAATAAAGTGAGTCTATGATCTAAGGATCTGACTGGTTCAGACAGATCTGAAATCAGACTCCGTTTGGTCATCCGTATGTGTGGCCAAAGATCTCGAGTCTAGACTTACTAGTAGGTCATTTACTCTTATAACCAAGTAATCCACTTAGCCTAGTGGTTAAGACTCAAGGGTGTGAAGGAGGAGGTCTTGGGTTCAACCCCCATGGGGTACATGGGGAGAGTGTTTTGCCCAAAGAGCTCTAGAACCTTTTAGAAGCATCCATTGGAGTTAACTCTGGATAACTGGGACACTTGGCGCACATGTAGTTACATGGCTAACACTTGGATGGTTATTATCCACCTGCCCATGCAGGCAGTCCCTTGGAGAGAGCTATATATAGAGGCATATGGTTGGGAGGAGAGTCATTCATTCAAGAGCATTTCCTATGGCTACATTGTTGCACTATGCCCACTAGGTCCTTACGTGGTTCTCTTTACTTTGTCACTTTCATAGATGATGCTACTAGAAGAGTTTGGGTATGTCCTATCAAATCGAAGGATGAGGTATTCCTGACTTTCAAAAAATGGCTTGCTTCAGTTGAGAGTAAAAAAGGAACTAAGCTTAAGGCTTTACGTTTAGATAATGGGGTTGAGTATACCTCACATGAATTCAGCCTTTTTTGTTAGTCTAGAGGGATTCCTCTAGAGGGATGCATAAGCAACCCATTAAGGAGGTTGAAGTGAGAAGAGTGGTGTTTGAGGATACTATTCCTCTAGTTAGCATGCATAAAAATGTTGCACATAGGGATGTTCAAGAGAATGTTCGATCAGACTAGTCTACACATGTTCATGTTCAGCAACCATTGAGATGCTCTGATGTGTCTCACATCTCCTGATATATATGTTCTAGGTTTATATTTTGTTATGCTAATAGATTGCGATGAGCCTTCTTGCTACAAAGAGGCTATGAAGACAGAGGATCATGTCAAGTGGGAGCGTGCCATGAAGAGTGAGTTGGATTCTATTCACAAGAATGGTACTTGGGATTTAGTACCTTTGCCAAAGCCTAGGAAAGCTTTGCCATGTAAATGGGTATGTAAGCTGAAATTCACATCAGATAGTGCTTCTCCAAAGTATAAAGCACGACTTGTTGCAAAGGGTTTTAAGCAACAACATGGTGTTGATTTTGAGGAAATCTTCTCTCGAGTGGTCAAGATGACTACCTTGCACATGTTGCTTGGATTCACTGCAATGGAGGACTTACAGCTACTCCAAATGGATGTGAAAACTGCTTTCTTGCATGGAGATCTTATAGATGAGTCTATATGAAACAACCACAGGGTTATGTAGTTCATGGAAAGGAAAGTCTAGTTTGTAAGCTCAAGAAGAGCTTGTATGGACTTAAAGAGTCCCCTAGACAATGGTATCAAAATTTTGATGCTTTTATAAAGTCTCAAGGCTATTCTCAAAGCATGAGGATCATTGTCTCTACACAAAGAGATGCTGAGATGGCAGCTTGATATGCTTGATACTTTATGTCGATGATATGTTTATTGTTGTAAAGTCCTCTTATGACTTGTCAATTCTCAAAAAGAAATTGAGTCAGACATTTGATATGAAGGATTTAGGGGATGCCAAACATATTCTTGGAATGCACATTACTCGTGATAGGAGTCAAAGATTCATATACTTGTCTCAAAGTGAGTACATATCCAAAGTGCTTTACAGGTTCAATATGCAGGGTGGAAAGGCATTGCGTACACCTTTACCCACATATGTGAAATTGAGCAAGGATGATCGCCCCAAATCATATGAGGAAAAGGAATTCATGAACAAAATTCCCTATCAGTCTATTGTTGGTAGTCTCATGTATGCTATGGTGGCTACGAGACCAGAAATTGCATTTGCAGTGGGAGTTGTGAGTAGATATATGTCTAATCTTTGCAAGAAACATTGGAAAGCGATCAAGATGATTTTGAGATATCTGAGTGGCACTAAGGACAAGTGTCTATGCTTAGGTGGAGGGAAAGCATCCATTATTGGTTACACAGATTCTGATTATGCCGGTTGTGTAGACAATTGTAAGTCTACATTAGGGTACATTTTTCATTTTGCTGGAGGTGCTATCTCTTGGAGATCTCATCTTCTAGAATGTATAGTTGTTTCCACCACAGAAGCAGAGTCTGTTGCAGCAAGTGAGGCATGTAAGTAAGCATTGTGGCTTTCTCCTCTTGCTTGTGATATGGGTTTACCTCAACATGTATCTCATTTGCTCAGTGATAGTCAGAGTGCCATTGCTTTGGCTAAGAATCTATTCTATCATGCAAAGACCAAGCACATTGAAGTGATGTATCACTTCATTAGAGATTGCTTAGCTGCTAAGCACATTATTCTTGAGAAGTTCATACTCCAGATAATGCTGCAGATGCTTTGACTAAAGCTCTACCACATGATGGCTTTCGACATTATTGTCACTTGATGGGGGTTACTTGATTCATGATCTTACATGGTCACTTGTATATTGTGTAACATGCCTATCAAGTGGGAGGTATAGTTTGTATACTTACACTTAGGTATTCTTTATTTTTCTCCCATAGTTACTTTGGACATATTGTCCTTTAGTGGGAGATTGTTAACATTAGTTTCCATGTGAAAGGCCAAATGGCCACCGAATACTTTTTTGTATATGTTCTTTAATAAAAAATATAGTGGCCTGGTCAGTCACAAACTATAAATTTGACCACATTTGTAACACCTAAGAATTATGTGTTTGTGCTCCCTGTGTACTATGATTTTCTACATATTTTGCAGCCTCTATGCGGGGTAGCATGTGGAGCCCTAGGGGCTCGATTTTCTACTCTAAGGATATCATTGTGGATCTTTCGAGAAGGAGAGTGCACTATGGTGCATCGCCATTGAAATACTTCACACTTGACCTACATCCACTAGATGTGCTTGACATTTCTGATGCCATGATGATAAAAAAGTTGAGTAGAATGAAAATGGAGCTAGAATAGTCCAAACAACATTGGGTCAAAAAAGGGATGATATGTGTTAGATTTTGAGAAAAAATTGATAATGTTTTCCCCAAAAAAAAAGGATTAATGAATAGCAATGACCAACCAAAAGGATTTTGTGAATTATGTGCTCACATCAATAAGTGTGTCAAGGAGTAAAATTGACCATTGTATAGTTGAAAAACAAAAATCTAGAAAGCATTTTGTAAGAGTCTCCTCTACAAAATGAGCATATGACAAATGTGAAAAAAAATGATTGGAGTGCAAGTACTGACATGTAAACCTGCATAGCAAATTACTGACTCTACTGCATATAACCACTTGACCAAAAGAAGTGAACTAGGCTTATCAAGCAGCTATGAACAACTAGCATACATCTCGTATGGAAAGGCTAGGTAACTCGCACTTGCATCACCAAAGAGACCCCTCCTAGTTAAGAAAACTTCACATAACCCTCTTTATCAACATCAAAGTCTTTATGCAAAAATATAACTGCTATATCAATGACACATGGACGTAGATAAGCAGTATCCATAGAAATGTACAATGCTCAGTATATGCAATAAAGTGGCATTCAAAGGTTGAATTTACAACTCAAAGGCTGAATTTATAGCCCAAACACTAGCCAACAACACCTGCAAGTGTCTTTCAAGTCTGTTCTTTAGACTTAAAAACCCTATGGAAACTTGGGTGACTGTTCCCACCATAACTAAAGGCCTTTCAAGAAACCTATAGATTTACCAGATTGGCTAAAAACACAGCCCCAAATCTGAATATTCATTGTTAGAGAAGTACAAAGAACACTCTTGTTCATGTT